>OX438664.1:15641123-16891123 GCA_949316385.1 Globia sparganii | reverse complement strand
AGTTCACGACCACAAAACTTCAACAAACACAAAGTTGCAACCAAATACGGCGAGAAATACACTTTACGGACTAAAGAACTTTTGTTTTGGAAACCAACCCGTTGCTATAGGGACTAATTTTAAATGATTCCACACGAGAATGAAAGGGAGTTTGGACACAGTATCGTAAAATTCAATTCACTAACTTCCCACCGCGCTTACCCAGGGGGAATCTACGAAACAAAAAATTGGACAGTTAGTACCGAATATAGAAGGTTCAATTGAATAAGTTGTTTTTCGTATTTATTTATTGTATTTGTGTTAGATTTATGGTGTGGAATTTTGAAGGTATTTGGAATCGAATAATTATGTATACTAATAATAAAGCTGAAAAATGTGTTTGTTTGTTTGAACGCGCTAATCTCTGGAACTACCAGTTGGATTTGAAAAAATATTTTTGCATTTTATTGCCCAATTCTTGAGGGATTCGGCTATTAGTATTTCAGCAATATATACACTTCAACGTCATTAGAGCCAATCAAAGTCTCAAGTAGGCATGTGCTGTCTAGTCTAACAATACAGAAATATCATAGAGGAATAAAAATAAAATGTTAAAATATTGCTCAATTTGTTAAGCAATGGCAGTCAGCATTTTACAGCACTGTTTCCCTCAATGAAAATAATAAATATAGATTACTCCTTGCGAACAAATGTTCAAAACTTCACATTGCAGCCGTGCACCATAAAATGTAAAAAAAATCAGTTAAGCCGATTACAGTCTTTTATTTAACTACAGATGGCGCTGTACGAAATTATATAGCAGGAACTCGAGTGTCGTAATATAAAATAAACTTATGTACAGACGCCAGCAGGTCAACCTACCACAATCTGTCAAATATCTTTGATAGATTTTCAACTTTAGTACAAAGGAATAAGGTTCATATTCAATTGGGAAAATCTGACAGACTGGGGTAGCTTGATGTGCTGGCCTCTGTACCTACAGTAAAGTATCAGTACAGTATTAATACCTCGAACGTTTTATAAGCTTTTCAACTTCGCCAATAAAATAAGTCAGGTGCGTTTATAAAAATATGCGTCGTAAACTGTCTAACTTCGCCTTAACGCGTACCAACGACGGGAATAAGGTCGATTCACACATCACGCATTCTTGTTTGAGGCCAGAATTTTATAATAAATATTTTATAAGTAAATATTGAATTCTTTCTGCAGATAAATGAAATTCATATATGGGAACGTAAGTATTAACGGTGTAAATGCTTTTTAAGATGTGTTTTTTTTTTCGTTTTGTAAAATAAATTCGGCTACAGATATTATTACTGTTTCAACTGCCAGCTTTTAAACACAATTTCGTTTTGTAGCATCACGTACAGATGCTGTCGTAAAAAGATTTTAAACCATTCTTAATTAACTCGGTGAGCTTTAAACTTGATGTTGTTTTCCTGGAATGCTTGGAAATGAAGGTATTGTGTAGAGTGTGAGTAAATGTGTAGAGTGTGAGTGTATCATACGTTTAAATGGACTGAGTAATATTATACTATTAAAGGCAGTCATGCAAACAAGGATATGACTGCAGAGTTTTTAATTTTGGGTAGGTACAAACGACCTCGTAATTGCTTTACCATCCTACGGTTCAATGTCATTTGTACGTGTGCATACACACGAGTGACGGGCGTCGACGGTTGTAGTTAGACGCGTCTTTGAGCACCGTACTCAAATACTTGAGTACGGTGCTAAAATACGCGTGTCGGCGACAGCCCGGCCGACGCGTCGACAACAAAGGGAACTGCTATGCTATTCTCTAAGGATACAGCCTTGCGGGCAGCGCTGACGCAGCGGTGAAACTTATTTTCGTATTCACTAAGCTGCTTACAGCTACACTAGCGCTCAAGGCTGTGACGGCCGTGAGTTAAACTACCCAACGGCACAGCCACCGGAGGGCAAATTGACAGTTCTTCATACATTTTGGCATTCCTTAAAAAAAAACAGCGTCGAAGTCGCTTACAGCCTCGCCCACAGCCTCGCTTCTAACTGTCAAATCCAAAAGCTTTAATATTCGTGGCGTAGTCTTCACAAAAATAATAAACTGTACAAGTTAAACTTAAATAAATTGATACTTTTAATACATATTTGTAAAAATGGCAGCTCGGTTAATTTTATAGCTACATTTAATAGAAGAAGCTAAGAAAAGTGATGATTTGAAGAAAGCTCGACAGGCGAAACGAATAAGAAAGATTAAAACAGTATCCCGTGATACAGATTTTATCCATATTTATAGGCTTTCTGAGGATTTAATTAATATATTGGAAAATGACATAGCTCCATATATGCGTCTGCGAGTTCGTTCCAGTGGTTTATCCAAGAGGCTAAAGGTTTGTTTACAGTAGGTTTCTTGAGATATGATGGGAACATCACCACACACCAACAAAAGCTTATTGAATTCCTGATGTTTCAGATTTTATGCACACTATCTTTTTTGGCTAATGGAAGTTACCAAAAAATCATTGGGAAGAATGTAGACACATACATATCTGAGACTTCTGCCTCTAGGGCAATCCACGAAGTTGTTGATGCTCTGAATAATAAGAACATCATTAATAAGTAGGTATATTAGATTTCCGCAAAACCACAATGATCGACGAATGCTCAAGTCAAGGCAAGTATCAAAAGTACGGTCTACTTACATTTTCTTATTAGCCTCTCAAGTATTGTTTAAACAAGAGCCATTGTTTGAAATTTGAATACTTATTACAGGTTTTATGAGAAATTCAAAATTCCAGGGGTGCTAGGTTGCGTTGATGGCACCCTGATTTCCATGATACGTCCTAAGGAACATAGGAGAGATATTATTGTCGAAAAGGCCAAGAACGTTTTAATTGTATGTAAACTGTTGGGTCTTTATTAATTAAAATAATGTAGAATTATAAAGAATCCTTAGGTATGTAATTATTATACTTATTTCAGATAAATGATGCCGATTTGAACATCTTGCATGTGGATGTGACTTTTGGGGGTGCAACGCATGATAGTACTAGAGTAAAGGAGCATTTGAAAAATTTAAATAATGAAGAAAAAGTGTACTTACTTGGTAATTTATTATTTAAAATATAAGGTTAAGTTTTTTAACACAAGTCAAGATTGCACTTAATTCCAGCTTCATTCATTGATTTCAGGTGACTCAGGACATCCTCAAAGGTCTTATTTAATGACTCCCTTTAGTAATCCAGAAACTGGGATTCCAGAGAGACATTATAACAATTTGCACAGCAGTGCAAGGAACAGTGTGGAGAGGACTATTGGAATACTGAAAGGGCGGTTCAGATGTCTATTGGTTCATAGGGTATTGCACTATGATCCTATTACAGTGGGTAAAATTGTGATAGCTTGCTGTATTTTACACAACATGTGTAATCGAGCTGGGCTACCAGCTCCTATGTTAGACCAATGTGACTTAGATGAAGAATCTAGGTTACTTGGAATCCTGACACACCAGGCTCCAACACATGATGACTTAGAGAGTGGGCAGATAAGTAGGCGCGATTTAGTTAATCAAGTATGGCGAGCACGTCATATCTAAAATGTATGCTTCCCTTCTTTCCATGATTACTTCTTTACTCTCTTTCCAAAACATGTTTAGATAGAATATACTCAGCATTATTGATTAGATACACTAAAATAGGAATTTAAAATTTTAATGAAAGTATAATTTGTGAATGTTAATGTAGATATATGTGCATAGAACCTGTATTAGCTTTAGATAAACAATAACAATTAAGTATGTCATAATATTTGGTGTGTATTATGTGTGGTGTTAAGGTTATCAAAAATTATCAGCCTTTATGTGCGTATATACCTTTCTCTATATTTTAAATGTGTATACAGCATGGGACATGAGAAATTAAATAGATATGTGCATAATAATGTTTTCTTTTTTTTATTTACCATTACAAACAATCAATCATTCAAATCAAAAGTCATTTATTGAATAATAATAATAATAATTCATTATTTCATTTATTTATTTTCTTGCCATTTGTGATTGCCTTTGAGAAGGCGGTGAGCGCTGGATCATACGGCGGCGTGCCGTCCGACGCGTACGAGGTGCTATGAACATGAACAAAAATGCAACAAATTACTAAACAGAGGTAAAATAAATATAAAGGGGTATTATGTAAGTATAACAGCATCACATCACTCTCTTTCTGAAGGAATAGATATTACAATGTAGTATACATAGTAGATGTGGTGTTTTTAAACACATTGATTGAATAAGGGCTATTGTTGAAAAAACCTACAGAAAATCTCAAGAAATTGGCCCATCTGAGAATCAAAAGTGCGACCACAACTAGGTAGTGCTTTTTACACTAAACTAATAACTAACAAAATTATAATGAAGTTAACCTTACATGAAGTGGTAATTGTGGTATTACTCCTATGAGGCACTGCAGGTGGTGATCTACGTAATGCAAGTAGTTTAAATCTAGTAAATACCTGAAGTATGCTCTCTGACCCTGTTGTTGCAATTGCCTCCTCTGTAACATCTTGTATACTCTGCAAACCAATTTTGACTTAGCAATGTTTTGGGAAGTAAAATAGGTACTTATGTGTTGGATAATATTTCAATAAACATACCAAGAGCACATCGTTTGATACATCAGCATTTGGCACGTCAGGAGTCAAATCAAAACTTGGCCCAGGTTCATTAGCAAACTAAAAAACAAATTAAATTGATGTTTCAGGAAATATATTTTATGCACTCAGTTCAATGTACCAATAGTGGATCTGGCACTGTTGAAGAGACTGCAGTACAGCCCATATCTTGATCAAATGAAAGGCTTTCTCATAGTCCACAAACACTAAGCAGAACGGCAGATTATACTCTTCGGTCTTCTGTATAACCTGTTGCGGCATATGTATGTGGTCTACGGTGCTAAAGCAAGTTTTCATAAATAAAATTAAAACAAGCATAACTAAAAAAACAATAATTACATGCAGGTCAATTTCAAGCTCCCTCTCACCAGTAACAAAGCCTTCGCCACCCATTATTGTAACTATTTTTTCTTCTATTGCAGAGAGAAACCTTTCCTCTAGTTCACCACCACCTGTTCGTTGCCTAGCCATCCGTATTTGACTAGCTTTTTTCCTTACTGCTGACTTCTTATCCTTCCAATACTAAAAAAAAAATATTCTATGTCTAAATATCTAGATTTCATATAATTATACCACAATAATATGTCCTATGTTATAATTTGAGCCAATGTACTTAGGTACCTACTGGATATTTAACTTTGTTCATAAGACACAGTCAAAGTGTGCATGCAAAGTAAGTGCAGTCAAAGTGTACAAGCTGACGAAGCACACCAGTAATGCAATACCTAATATGACATATTGTTAATAAACCTTTGACCATTGCTTCCAACTTTTAATGCAGCCACTTCCATCACTGTTTAGCTTGCCAGCTATTTCTTGCCATGCCGCTGTTGTGCGATCTCGGGCATGTAATGTCCGAGAATGCCCTGTGGCAAGCCAACTTCGCTCTTCCAAACTCTCTATTAACATCTCTACTTGCGCAAGGGATGGAATAGCACTTCTTGGCATGCTTAAAATACATAATAATATGTTACAACATTATAGTTAAAGGTACCTACACACAATAGTAATATCCATGGATTATCAGTGAAAACATAATAGTACTCACATGTCAGTAGGTAGGTACTTATATTTATCCTCAGTCACGGAACTACCTATTAATTAATTAGATGCACCCAAAAAATTAGAAATAGAAACTGAAATTAAAGACTCCAAGTTGTTTTGACAGCATTGTATTTTGTTTGTGTTGACTTTTTATTGCGTTGCTCGAAAAGAGCAAAGGAATCGCCGTTCAGCCTTAAAATGTAATAAGAAATAAGCAATAAACTCTTATAATTGTGATATTGGATAAAATTCACCTGTATTCTGTAAAATACTCAAAGATAGACCTTTAATATATATTTTAAACCCATAAAACTCTCAGTCGAGATTGATCGATTATAATTTATAGAATTTGTTTCAAGCCCTACGTTCGTCTATGAAACAGCGACGGGAGGTTACAGCCTTGGGTTCGTCGACGACCATAACGACGTTAGTGAATACGGTTTGAATCAGCGCTACACGCTCGGTCGATCTCAAGGCTGTCTCGTCGACTAGCTCGTCGCAGCTTACAGCCAAGAAATTGTCTTTTAGAGAATAGCACTGCTGCAACGCGTTTCGGCGGCAGCTGACGACGCGTCGGCCGGGCTGTCGCCGACACGCGTATTTTAGCACCGTACTCAAGTATTTGAGTACGGTGCATACACATGCACACTGCGTCCTAAAACTATAAGGACTATTTTTGCTTTCAAGCCCAATGTGACGATTTGATAGTTTCAACCTTAGTGAAGTTTATATTTACCGGGATTATTTGTCAATAGTGGTAAAGTAAATACGAGTTCGCCATGGTGTACCTAAGTATGGAAATAGACTGTCTGTTTCCTAAATATGGTCCCGTTATAAATGAAGTGTTTCCTAGCGCAGCTGTAACCGCCATGTATAACTTAGCGTAATTGGCGGTTGAATTTCGAATAGCCCCTTTGGTCTTATTATTATTAATGAATATTAGCGGCGATAATAAACGATTTATTTTATTGGTTCACCATCCATTATTTACAAACTAAACATCCGTATAGAAATTGAAAAAAAAAGACAAGTAATAAAATTATTTACTAACCTCAATTAATTAGGTAGGTATCTAAAAGTGTAAATAATGGCAATAAGCGATATAATTTTACAATAAAAGGTAGGTACTTATTATAATGTACACTGAATGTATGAAATTATATTATGTAAATTGATCATCATTGTTATTGTTCATATTGGTTAATTGATTAGTATGATGATGTCTTTCTGATGTATTTGAATCCAATTGCATGACCAAGCATTTAATTGTTATTAATTAGTTATTGCGAATTTTCATTAACTAACGATAAAGATCGTAGTAATGAATTTGAACAGTGTTAATTAATAATTTGTATGAATTAATTTATTTATATTTTACGTAGCATCTCGTCTGTAATAAAACAATTAGAATAATAACTTTGAGATAAATTGATGTTAAATATTCATATACATATTCATATTTATTTTTTTGCATCTCATTATGCGTGACGTTTAGTGCTAAGTTTAATTACTGATTCCAAGAAAGTCTACTTTTTTAATTAATTGTCCTATAAAGATTTTGAATTAAATACAATTCGTTCAAAAATATTGTCTTTTCCCCCTCTAAACCACGATAGATACATTTTTTAATATGTAAAACGAATGTGTGTGTATATGATAAACGAATTTAAAACAGTGTTCTTTTTCTGTGAATCGTTTGAAGTTGGCAGACACCAGCAACCGCAGCCATCGACAATAATTATGCCGTTCGTGTTACGGTGCTTAAGGTGAATGCGCAATGGTAGACCGCGAAATTCAAATTTTCTTACGTTTTTTGCAATTTGCAGGTCACGAGCGCAGCGTTGCCAGAAGGTTACTTTTGTAACCTTTTAGGTGATTTTCAACACCTTCAGGTTACTTCTAGGTTACATGACTTGAAAGGTTACTTTTAGGTGATTTTGCGGAATTTGTAAAATTAATATAATTTGTAGAATTAATTTAATTTCTTACATGAAATTGAAATGGAACGCAATGTTGGCTAACGCAAAACTTCGTTCTTTTTCGTAAGCAGTGAGTGAAACTCTTTCTTAAAATCAAGTCTATCTCTCTCGCACTAATGATGCACAAAATGAACAAACCGTCTTAATAACTCGCTCGTTCAATCGGATGGATTCGTTCTTGTTCGTGTTCGTTTGTGATTGTGCTTGTCTGTCGCCGAATCGTTTAGTCGTTCGGTCTCGGTCGCACTGACGCATTTAGTATTGTTTAACTTACATTTTGTTTTGTTTTGTTTGAAAATAAAAAGTTGGATACTGGGTACCTAAGTGTACAAATTATTTAGTAGGTATTTGAGGATGAGGATCTGTAGTTCTTTAAGTTTACCTCAAAATTCGTTTGACTCGCTCGCCTGCCTGGATTGTACTCATTTCAACGGCGGGAACTCAGTAATACATATTTATATTTTAGGTACTAGAAAGTACAACAAAAGCAAATAGGTAGATAGGTACCTACTTTGCATACTAGTTAGGTACTGGAGGTCGAAAATATCATTGAAGTCGAACTAAAACTTTGACTAGGTACGTATGTACCTAGCTGGGTCTTAGAGCATGGTTAAATGCTCTAAGATCTGGGTACATAGTAGGTTTGAATTCTTAATCTTACTGATGGAAAAAAAATGAAAGGTTATTTTTCACAGGAAAAGGTTACTTTTTTATCAATTTCAGGTAACTTTTGACAAGACCCGGCTGGCAACACTGCACGAGCGGCACTTTATCGACGGCAGACGCCGGACACGTGTCGCGTTGACGGCACTAATACGTTTAGCTCTAAACGTCCGTAGTAGCCGTCTTCCCATGGCCTACCCCATGGCAGGCAGAAACTACACAATGCCACCAGAAACCAACTACAATTTTACTATATCCTCTTTTGTACCCACCACATTTTATACAAAATAAACGATTCTGATTTGATTTGATTGATCAAGATTCAAATAAATCGGTATTTAATTTACGTTAACAATTTCAAAATTAATTTTCTGTGCTCTTTTATCAAAGTGACCTTATTAATTGCTTAACGTAACAAATAAATGAAATAAATTGGTCTCCCCGGACCGATGTAAATCGACTCTTATCCCGAACGCTGGATAATTTGGTTCAAGCCGAAACACGTCAAGTGTGGGCCGATGGTAAAATTTACGCAACCTTTTACGGGTAAAAGAGGTTCTAATATTTTTACGCGCGAAGTTATAGGTTCTGTGAAGATTCTTAGTTTTAATTCGTTACTGTTTTATTTATTTATGGATTGATTTCAGAGTAATGGAATTGAAGATCAAAAATGGATCTATGAAATTTGATGATTTAATTTCAGTTAAGTATTGCTGCGAGGAATAGGTTTGCAAATGACTCAGGTTTACTCTTGACTGCATGGCTGTACCAAAATGGCGTCTTGCATTCAAATATTTGAATATATGAAGTGAAACAATAAGATGATGAAGTGGCCCAATATATCGATATCATATCCATCGTCGACTCTGTTTCTGTCACCTCTGACCTAGGGGGCAATTGCGTAACACATTATCAATGGGAATCGGTTTCATTTTGACAGTTCAACAACATTCATTGCGTTATTTACGTGTTGAGCGAACAAATTTTTCGAACTTATGAAGCAATGGATTAGCAATTTGCTTCAAAATGATTCAGATTCCGATTGATAGTGTGTTACGCAATTAGGGTGCTGGACTAGAGTCAAGAGCAAACCCATAGCAAATAAAAAAAAAAAACAACTTTTGCTTTCACCTTTATTTTGAACTAGTTGCGCCCCGCGGTTTCACCCGCGTAAGTTTTGATCCCGTGGGAATATCGGGATAAAAAGTATCCTATGTGTTATTCTGATGTATAAACTATATTACTGTAAAGTTTCATCAAAATCCGTTCAGTAGTTTTTGCGTGAAAGAGTAACAAACATCCATCCATCCATCCTCACAAACTTTCGCATTTATAATATTATAGTCGTATTAGTAGGATAGTAGGAAGTAGGATATTAGCAGGATAGGACTAGTAGGAAGTAGGAAGTAGGATAGGAAGTAGAGAAATACCGTGTCCATCAGCGCATATAAAAGTTAATAATATAACTGGCTGGTAGATACATCTTTGTCTTTTTTGTACACTCCTGAAGCTTTAAGAAAAATAAACGAGAAGTTCCTTCCGTGTTTCTCGCACACACTCGTATACATATAATAGGGAGATACAGAGAGAGAGAGAGAGAGAGAAAGTGTGAATTGAATACGGATTTTCAATGCAGAGCCATCTAGTAAAGTTTTTAGAAGCTGTCATGATGTTCACGCTATTTTCTATTTTAATTTTAAGCTCACAAAACCTTAAAAACGACACTCATGAAAATTTCGCAGCCGCCATCTTGGATTTTCATTTCGACCTAACTATCAGCTTTAGCACCCTCGAAAACAATGAAAACGACACCCATAACGAAAAATGTCAAAATTTCGCAGCCACCATCTTGGATTTTCATTTTGACCTCACTATCGGCTTTAGCACCCTCGAAAACAATGAAAACGACACTCATGGTGAAGATTTTTAAAAAATTCGCTGCGCTTGGAGGTTGCATAACGCTTTTTCGTTACGTGACGAGTTCTCCCAGTTTACTCCTACCTAAAATTAGCCTTACCAATGCTACACCCGCGATTAACCAAAAAACTTCTCAGCTTGAGTAGAAATAACCTTAGAATAATAATAGGAACAATTACGGGCCATAACCCCCTTAACAAACATCTTTTTAACATAGGCGCCACAGACAGTCCCCTCTGCAGGGGCTGCCTTGACGCTGAGGAATTAGCCGCCCACGTCATCCTGGAATGCGAGGCTGTGGCTTCTCAACGCGCAGAATTCCTCGGAACAGAGAGATCACTCCGCGAAGCCTGTGAAGCTCCCAGGAAGTTTCTGTGCTTCTGGGCGGAGTTAGGCTGGCTCTGTTGGCGCCTCAAAGAGATGTCAGCAGTAAGGAAGGGGCCCGAAAGGGCCGAAGCCTGCCGGGGCAGGGGGATTGTCCGAAAGGGTTACCGCTACCCCGGAACACAAAGGGCTAAGGAAGGAACAGGGGTGGGTTTTAGTCAGTAAGAGTCTGACACTCCCTTCTGCTCCACCCAGAGCGGGAGGGGTCATTTGATGATTTCCCATCCACAAAAAAAAAAAAAAAGGCTGGCTCTGTTAGCCAGAATCCCCACGTACAACGGATCGAATGAGAGTCTAATTGCGGAAAAGGGAGTCCCATCATCATCATCATCATCATCCTACCGCAAGCCGCGTTAAAAAACCTTTTTTCCAAAAACCTAAAATTGCTTGAGCCACTTTCGCCACGCGTCTGCTCGGTTTGCCGGGCCACCTTCTAAAACTAATTTGGCCGGAGGTCTTGCGTGTTCCATATCCAATAATACGTACTGTCTAACACCAAAACACACTAAGGCCCTTTTTATCTTTTTATATAAACCACACCATAGAAAAAACGTGTGTCAACAAGCTTCCTTAGTAATCCATAAAACATTGACGAACGTGCCTACACACGGTGAATAATACCGTCGTTTTTCACGGCAAGAAAAACGTGTGTGTACAGAGGGCTTAGCACCACTTTGTTTTCGTCTAATTATTTAGTAGGTACTACTTCCGAAAGCGTAATTCGTAATTTTTGCTATCACAGTGTCACCATGAAATGAAATGACCATGCTAGATAATTACGGCTTTATTTGTATGTACCTAAGGTGCATACAAAACATTATCATCTAGTTACCCTCAATGTGTAATATTAATATATAACAAATATGTAAACCCATAACAATAAATTGGAAGGTGTAAAACAGGGTTTATCAGACAGACGATTTTTAAAACTGCCAACATAGCGTTCCATCGAGGTTCGAAAAATAAAAATTCAAATCGTTGTAGAATTCTTATTTATGTTCGGCTGCAATTCAAATGTTACGAGTTTCTTGAAGTCTGAGTTGCCAGTTCGATTTGCTTCCTGGTATTATGGAGTTGGTTTATGGCTGTGCCCAAGCGTTCGGCCAATAGCAATGAACCTTTACTGGTTGATTTAAATACCGAATTAGATTTATCTCTTTTTTAAAAGATTACTTGGTCTTAGAGAGTTGTATTGATGACTTTAATGATTATAATTCTGTAAATACATATTTGTTACGGTCGCGAATCATATTTTAATCAACATACAACTTTACTGACCAGCAAATTGCAAAAAACGTAAGAAAATTTGAATTTCGCGGCCTACCCTGGCGCTTTCGCCATAAGGTGAATGGGAAGTGGTAGACCGCGAAATTCAAATTTTATTACGTTTTTTGCAATTTGCAGGTCAGCATCAGGTTGTATCTTGATCAAAATTTGATTCGTGACTATGACAGGTACGTATCTAAAAAATTATAATCATTAGAATCATTAATACATCTTCCTAAGTGAGACTTGTACCACAAATACTTTTCCATGAGAGATTTCTTCTTGTGGTACAAATCTAAGTTAGGAAGATGTATGAATGATTCTAATGATTATAATTCTTTAGATACGTACCTGTTATAGTCGCGAATCAAATTTTGATCAAGATACAACCTGAAACAGATCTGCAAATTGCAAAAAACGTAAAAAAATTTGAATTTTGCGGTAACCACTGCGCAATCACCATAAGCAGGACATTATCGACATCTTTCGGCTGAGATCATGATCTTGACAAGATCATAAATAGACTGCAGCACTCTACGCGATTCTACAAGCATTTTGCAGGCTTTTATATTCCTACCCTAGCCTGTGTCTGTGTCTAGATATTTGTCTTAGTCCCAGAGGAGTAATTAACTCCGGGTATAGATAACATTACTGCAGCTAAAGATAGAAACCGGGAAATGCCTCCGTTTTGTTCTGGAATGTTCTGAGCAGTTTTATTTTAACTGGAGTAATTTAGTTTCCCTTGATACTTCTTGTGTTTTTGGTATGTTTTAAGTTAAACAGAAAATAATAATTAATTTATGTTTTACTTAATACTGAGGTATAATTGGTTTTTAACTAACAGACTTAAAATAATAATAATATGTACAAGTATATAAAAAGAAGGGGAAATAATCAAAGGGCATCAAAAAATTCTTCAGCATCGCTGTCAACAGGAAAAGTGCCACGTTGTATGGCAATGCTGATTCTTTGGCCAAAAAATAGGCCAGCCCTCTGGTCACGTGAAGAGTCGACCAACCGCTTCGCGATGTCTCGAAATACTAAGTGGGCACTCGGACCCCACTCGGCCCTAGTGTTTCTACCCCAAACGGCTCAAACAAATGAGTTCCAAAGAGATTGGAGTATTTGCGCCGTTTGAGGTTTTCCGCACCTGCAGCAGCCGCCCCAGCACAGCTCACCGTACATGGAAGATGGGATGGCGCAAGAGTGTCGACACACGTTGCATCCCACACCAAAGGCCTACCCATCTTCCAAAGCAATATGATTATTCCGTCTGGTCTCTTTCCATCGTCGCGTGCCAAGCCATTGGGTTCTAAAACAGCTGGCACCCCGGCGGTGACAAGAGCACGACGGATGATCTAATTGATGCTGGCATGCCATGCTATCCGGCCTGCGCTTTTACTGCAGGATAAGCCATGGTGTCCGAGGCAGTTGACACCTTCACCACATTGGCAGCGATGCAGAGCCACGCAAGAGGCGCCCAGACGCAGACAAGTAGCGAGCCGGAAAGTGGTGTCACCCATCAAAGTGCCTATGTTGGGTGACGGTAGCGCCTGAAGCCAGAGGCCCGACTCCCACTCACCCACAGCCAGTAGGCGGGCACGCTCAGCAGTATTGGTAGATTATTCCGTACCAACCTGCAGAGCGGCTCATCCCACTGCCTCTGGGAAGATGGGTTCGCGGGCCGATCTGTATCCGGGCAAGCCATTTTCCAAATACTGAGGTAGGTACATGTAATACCTAAACAAAAGCGCACTTTTTGATTTTAAACGCTTGGCTTAGCGTCGAGAGTTGAAAATCAAACGTGCATTATTAGAAAATTTCCTGTTTTATGGACCATTATAGCGAATCCAACAGAGGTTCCAAAGTACAAAATTGTGTATAATTATAGAAAGTGTTAAAAAATTAAGCCGTAAAACTTCAAGAGGTGCTTTAGACCATCGAACTGAACAACTTTCATTATGGGACTAACTATGACATCATGAAAAAAAAAAAACTGCTGTTTCATACATTTTGGTCAAGTAGGTATTGAAGTTTTGTATTAAACAGCTGTTTTTTTTTGTGAAAGTTGTTCAGTTCGATGGTCTAAAGCACCTCTTACGGTTTGTCGGGTTATTTTTTTAACACCTTATATATACCTAAAAGAAACTACATACACTTTCGTTTGAAGCCAGATTCAGAACATATCTCTTGAAAAGATCAGTTACTAGCTTAAGTTAAAATATGGATCTATTTTCCTAGGTGTCATCCAGTTTCATTGCGCAGACCGCCGCATTGCGAACACAGTTAAAGCCAAGTAGCATTTAAAACTTTTAAATCTCAGATTTGAATGACTGACATAATTCGAGACTGGTGTGACTAAAAATATGATCTACCTACCCCTGCTTCGTACAGTTTTTGCGACTTTACAAAAAATCGAGATTTCTTTATTAAATTATGTAAGTTTAATATGAATATTTTATGCACATAAACCTTCCGGAATAAATTATCTAAAAGATGGTGAAAATCATATCAAAATCCGTTGCGTAGTTTAAAAGAACAACGCAGTTACACAGACATACCTACACGAAAAGCTACTTGAATTTATAATATGTATAGATATAAATTAGTCGCACATATCGATTAAGGTCGAAGGGGTCTAGAGTAGCGAATGCATGCCGTAAGGCATAGCGTTTGAAAGCCTCCGACAAGAAGGCGCGAATACTTTGTTAAGGCCGCAGGAATCGAGCGTCACCGGCGACGCTTGGGGAAAGCTTACGACCAAAGTGGACGTCTTTCGGCTAAAATAATGATGATGAATAGATCAACCACTCAGCAAAGGTAGCAGGGGGGTTGAAAGCATGTCTTCATCTCGGAATCTACATAGATGTGTTCATCAAACATCGTGTGTGTGTATGTTATTCTATGGTGTGCCATAGGGGTAGTTTCCACAGCCCATTCATATTTTTGGCTCAGATACTACTTATATGGCGCATCTTATTTTCATTCCAGAAAAACATGAAAAAGGTACCTTTTTTATCTTGGAGAAATGTTCATGCTCATGAAACTCATCAAATGTTCATGAAACTGCACTATCTCCCCGTGGTAGTGCAGAATGCACTACCACGGGGAGATAGTGCAGTTATGTGGGACTCTAACCCACTAAAACTCCAGGGTGTCCTCCTCTGCCGCTTACGGCGGGAACACGGGCACGCGTTAGCACTCATCCGTGAATGCAGAAGGTACAGAGGCCAGCACATCAAGCTACCCCAATCTGTCAGATTTTCCCAATTGAATATGAACCTTATTCCTTTGTACTAAAGTTGAAAATCTATCAAAGAAATTTGACAGATTGGGGTAGGTTAACCTGCTGGCGTCTGTACATTTAGTTTTAATATCCCAAAAGGTGAGTTTCCATAATAAACTCCACAAAAATGTAGAATTCTTCATTTGTTTTAATACTTAGAATTATATCATCAACTAGCAGCGCCCCGCGGTTTCACCCGCATTAGTTTCGATCCCGTGAGAATATCGGAATAAAAAGTATTCTATGTGTCAATCCTGGTTATAAACTATCTGTGTGCTAAATTTAATCCAAATCCGTTCAACTGTTTGCGCATGATTGAGTAACAAACATCCAAATATCTTCACAAACTTTCACGCTTATAATATTAGTAGGATATTAATTTAATTAAATACCATCAGCATCGTCTATATAACCTTCTTTAATATATAACCTTCTTCTTCTATATAACCGTCTTTTATTGAAAAAAAAATACACATCTACAAATTGCAATAAAACAGAAGCGAAGAAATAGTGACGAAATAACGATAGTCTAGCGTTTACTGGGTATAAACTTTATGTTACTTCTTGGGATATTTATATAGAGAGGACTATAAAATGGATTGTGGATATTCGTTGGTTCAAGAGAAGTGAGTCCAATAGTTTTCGGTGGATATATTCTTTTTATCTTGAAGTAGTGTTTACGACTGTGCGTGAATTATTGCTGCGAGGAGCGAATGATTCTAAAGCTGAAAAATGTAAAGTCGCATCGCCAAAGCTGAAAATAGTGTATTTCATCATCAAGGTCATCATTTCAGCTGAAGGATGTCCACTGCTGGACCTAGGCCTCTCCCAAGCACCGCTATTTCTCGTATCTAGTAGATTCCTACGGCCTTCACAAAGTCATCGGTCCACCTCGTGGGAGGCCTTCCAACGCTATGCCTTCAAGTACGCAGTCGCCACTCCAGAACCTTTCGGCCTTATCGGTCATCTGTTCTGCAAGCAAAGTGCCCTGCCCACTGCGACTGTCATTGCGCCCTTATATTGGTCCAGGGTCGATTCCTGAGTCGGGCTATGCGTTATTGGGTTTTCGAAGTGTAATTTCTCAGTAGCAGCCGGGAGTCTGGATTTGTGCCCGATTGTTTCAACTCTTTATTAACTAGTGGTTGTAATGGCAATCTTATCACAGGTTTTAATACTTTTTTTTTCTTTTATATTTTGTAAATGTAAGGACTTTGTAGGCCTTATAGACTTTAAATCTGTAAACCATTTTTTATTCTATTAAATATCGGGTACTTTTTGACCCTGGCGCTGACGCTGTCGTCCCATACCTACTGTAATTTGAAAACATTGTAAAAGCCAATTATTTTTAAAAGGAGTTTCTTGCTGGCTCTTCTCCATAGGACACGTCTAACTGGAACCGTGCACCTAGCTTCTGAAGTATCAGAAGTGCCCATGTATGTTTATGTGAAATAATAGTACATTATGATATAAGTGCGGTAAGATGAAAATTACAGCCGAGGCGATATTGCTACAAGAAAGCAGAGGCTGTAATTATCAAAGCGCACGTATGTCATAGCTCATACGACGTTTTATAACATATTTGCGGGGAAATAAATAAATCTCGGACTTTCTTAAACGAATAAATCTTTAATCACTTGTTAAAGCACTTAGAAAAATTTTAACAATTTGTAAAATTGATTATTAAGGCAAAGGCACAAAAACAGCCAGTATTACTAATAAAGTAAATTAATATTTTTTTGTTTTTGTTACAGATAAATGGTTGTTATTTATTGTCAAAATTAAAGAATTAAATGTTTATTTTTTATATTTTATCTCCCAAAGTAATTTTGTTCATAAAATATTGACCACTTTTCTGACATAAAATCTCTTTGCTAAGATTTAAAAAAGTACCGTTAGTTTTAGACGGAGCATCTTGATACGTACGTTTTACCTTATTAAAAAGAAAGTCGTGCGTTTTACATTACAATAACGCACAAGTACGTAATGACATACATTACGATATTGAAATTGGTGAAATAAGAGACCCTTCAGCAAATGTGTTATAAAATATTTTAATATTGATTTTGTTGATAGGCTCGCCCCCCGGACTGAAATATAAGACATAACTGGCGAAATGTGGGTCTGCTATATAATAGGAACACCTTTGTCCAACCCTTTAAAAAGTACGGGCAGGTGTTGTACATAGAATGTACCTATATCTCAAACATTATACAATTTTATCGCTGCAGAGTTGTGGAATATTTTAATAAACGTTCGAATTCATTGAATTCTTGTTTCGAGAATGCGTCAGCCATTTGCCTACCTTTTAAATATCACAGAAAGAGATGGCTCATTAGATATGCACACACAAAGGAATATCAAAATAGACGTTTGAATATAATCTTCGAATTATTAACTCTTCATTGAAAATACAATTTTTTTATAAATCTCGTGTTTTTTCTTTATTTTCTTCAGGAAAGTGATGTCTTTTATTTTTTTTTTTGGGGAAAACTCAAACATTTGTTTAGGATTACATTTTTAGATTTCAATTCAAAGGTTTTGGTCTTTTAAATGTTTTAAAAATTTGTACTTTTTGTCTAAAAGAATTAGGTGTTTAGCTTCACGGGTCAAGGAACTGGTTTGATTCAGCATTTTAGAATGTTAAATTAAGTTATTTTAATGAATCGTTTTTAAGAAAAAAAAATAATTAAATGTTGCTAATACGTTAACAACCATGGTATACCAAAGTATAGTATCTCCATCTCACGACGCGCGCTGTACTTGTGGTTACCAAGTGTACAAAGATTCTGTGTATGTGTGTGTAAGCGCAGGAGCTCTGAGTGTTAGGAAAGCGCGCGTCACTTCGTGAGATAAAAATACTGTATCATGCTAGAGACCAACAATATTCTTTTAAAATTTTCTTGTTTTCCAAAGGCATCCGAAATATGTAAGATTTTTCTACACTCATATCGTGAAGTTACTACCTACAATCCTTGATTTGAAATTAAAAGTGGTAGAGGCTGCTGGGGAGCACACCCGCGCCTTTATTGTTCCTAAATAGAGGATTATGTTATCATCTATTTTTCAATCACCTAACATTATTTATGCCTATTTTATGAAGCCAACAAAACATATCAAAAGGCCATTTCTCGTAATTTAAAACGTTCAAAATCTAGTCGCAGTTTCATCTCAGCGACAAACAAAATGTCAAAATGTAGGGAAATTAGAGGCATTTTTGACAGATTGAGACTGAGATCGAGACTGTGAACGTTCTTAAAATTACGAGAATTGCCCCTCAGCTTTTTGAAATGACGAGCTGCTCGTATTTCGTAGCATTTGCTACGCCGTTGCTACAAACAGCTACGAAAGCGTGTCAAGTCAAAGTCCCATAGAACGTACAAAATAAAATAAAATAAGTAGTCTTCTGCCCTTGCTTTTGTTAATGTGTATTTAATTATTATTTTACCGTACGATCGCGGATATTATACTTAAACCACCATCAGCTGTAAAAGTAGCTACAGACACTATTTCTCATCATAATATATTAAAAATTTATTACATATTCAAACTGTCGTCTGGGTCTGGGACACATACATATACAGCGTAAAATTAGCCTTTTTTATTTTTGCTAAATGAAATAACATCGTTTGTGAAGTGCTAAATACCTGTGCCCACTCGGCACTTTTTAATTGGAGAGGGTCAAATAATTATTCATGGGCACGCCTGCACCCTGCTGGGCTTGAGAGCTTTCGTTAAGAATATTTTTAAATGCTAAATATTTTTTCATGGAAACCTTTTTATATGCTTGCATACCGACCACAAAAAGAACTAGAGAGGATCACCGTATTTTAGTTAGTATGGAACTTTTAGTATGGGCACATTGCTGGCAGAACAGAGGGGCAATTCTCGTAATTTTTAAGAACGTTCACAGTCTGATCTCAGTCTCAATCTGTCAAAAATACTTCAAATTTCCCTACATTTTGACAAGTTTTTGACATTTGTTTGTCGCCGAGATGAGACTGCGACTAGATTTTGAACGTTTTAAATTACGAGAATTGGCGTACTGATGGATGATGGGGTCGGTTCTGGAGTGGCAACCGAGTACCGTATAAACGTAAACGAGGCAAAAGGAGTATGTAAGGATCGAAGCAGGTGACGTTCTGTAGTTTCTGCCTAACCCCATGGGAAGAAGGCGTGAATTGTTGTATGTAAAGTTTAGTCAAACTTGTTTCAAATTAATATTATTTCCAGTTAAACAAATATCAACTTTATTTTAATGGCCAATTAAGTTGATTTCAGAGTGACTAGGACTATTGAAAAAGTTATAAAAATGTTTGATATTGTAGCGTAAACTGTACTTTATTGTGTAGGATTTAATGTTATTTTTCCATAAACTCATATTTGTTTACATTTTCTGAAAATATATCGCGAATGCAGACTATGTCCAATAGGTAGATAAGTATTGATAAAATGACAAACGCAAATAATAAATTTGTGCGGCGGTTACTGTAAACATTTGTAATGATGTTTTCATTACAAATGTTATTTTTGTTTATTCGGACAAAATGTTTGCTATTTAAATACTCGCGCGCAATCGTGGTGAAGGAACATTACTTGTTGTTGTGACCTTGTTTTTGTAACGCAATTATCTGTAGTCGTCATTTATTTTCATTGTTTGTATGTATATTTAGTAAGGCGATAAGGCCGCCCATTGTATGTTTTGGAGTAATAATTGTTTTTTTTTGTTATGTATTTTCTGGTGTACAATAAAGTATATATAATATACATATAAAAATATAAAGAAATAAATAAATACTCGCAACGCAAATGTCAATACAGTGTAAACTCCATGTAACGTCACTCGATTTAACGACAAACTCTCTAAAGCGTCGAAATCAGTTGGCTTTGATTGGTTTAGCTTGTCTTCCATACAATGATACACTCTATATAGCATTACACTCACTCTCAATAACGACTACAATTAAGTAATAAAATTAAAAAAGTACCTTTTAAGTTGCCAAAATTAGTGAAAACTGCGCAGCTGTGTCTTTTGTCGCTTTACTATCCTAGCCCGTAATTAACTCGACTGTCGACATCATACATACCAAACTTCCTAAGAAATTCGTTCATTCGTTCAAGTCATGGATTATTTAATACGTTATCATATTCTTAGTTGCTCACAAACTTTCAAACTGTAAACATGGTTTTTCAAACTGTAATTCAGATTTTTCTTCTCTCCATTTAACGATAACTCTCTATAACGCCATAAAAGGCTCAGTCCCTTCAGTGTCGTTATATAGAGTTTACACTGTATTTTGATTTTGTGGTGATTTCAAATAACATTAATAATTAAATAATAGTTTAAAACAATAATAAAGCAAAAATGATACCTAATAATAATAATATATCATAACACAAATAAAATTTAAAATGCAACTATTACGAAACCCATACGATAATGTAGGTACTTTTTTAGGAACAACCTGTATCAATCACTTTTGTTTTAAGGATGGATGGACGGCCGGATTGGTCACTGATGTGCACTGGTTAGTATTAGATAATATTTCACTTATACACGTTATAATTTTGTTTTTTTTTTTGTTGTTACTTTTTACCTAAGTACCTACTTAAGTGGTTACAATTCTCTAAATTATGTAGTCGATGATTTTGGTGCACGGTAAAACTCTAATGAGTTTATGTTGGCACCAACTTAAATGTATAAACTGTATGTGTACTACTGAATACTTAAATAAATAAATAAACTATAAAAGTTGTTTTTTTTTTAGGATTTCGTATCTACAGGATGCCTTTTCCGTCCGCCGAAAAATTCCACCTATGATTTGGTGGTACTGGCACATCAATTTCATGACAGCCTTCACTGCGGCTGTTATGTGGCGGACCGGCCGTCATCGCTTTTTTAGGAAACCGTAGCTCTACTCTTAAAATCTGTACCAGTAACAGAAACAACATGAATCTGCTACTGAAAACAGACAACGAAATTCAAAATAAACTTCACCAAAAAGCGCAGTTACATTCTAAAATACAGCCTAAACTCGGTAAAAGTTTGGAATCCACGATTCTTCAAAGTGGGGCATCAATTGAGAAGTTTAAGAATTGTAGCATTAACAGAGAGGCCCGATAGTACCTACTGCATGGTGTAGTTTTGAAATCTGGTTTAAGCACGCAAGTAGTCATGTAAGTACTTTTTAACCGACGAAAAAAAAAACGGAGGAGGTTCTTAAGTCAGCGCGATTATTTTTTTTTATGTATGACCACGCATACCATTTTACAGAGTAGTCCGATTTTGATAATTCTCTTTCTATTGGATAAGTTGGCCCCATAATATTTTTGGAAAAAAAAATCCTACCCTAAGGGTGGGAAAATAGTGGTGATTTATTGTTCATTCACGGATTTTAATGCTGAGTTGTGTATTACAATTACTAAAGTAGGATTTTAAAACAGTTAAATTAAGGTAAGTAGCTATTTTAAAAGTAATCAAAAATTAAGAATGTATTAATTAGCAGATTATAGCCACAAAAAAAATATAAAATAAAAGCTTTTTAACAAAAAAATTAATCCGCCAAAAAAAATGAAAAGCAAAAAATAATAAACCTTTTTTATTTAGCCTTAATAGCTAACTTCTTAACAAGCAAATTAATTAATTATGTAAAGTATAATGCGCCGTGGCGGTGCGGCGCGACACGCCTTTTCTTCGCCGGAAAATGCCGAGCGGGCACACGTCGTTCTAATGCTTATAATGTTTATCGCTGGAGATTTCACGTTGCTTTGTTAATTTGATTTGGTTATTTCTTTAAATTTAAGGTAATTTAATGATCTTTTGTTCATTGTTGCGCCTACTCAAAATTTCTTAGAAAAATAAAAATAATAATAAAATTTCTTTCATTAGTTTAAGAACTTAGTTCTTAAGGTTAAATAAAAAAGGTTTATTATTTTTGCTTTTCAATTTTTTCGGCGGTTTAATTTTTTTGTTAAAAAGTTTTTTTTGTTCAAATCCTGTGGTCGTTTAGTGAAAAAAAGCGTATTTGAGCCAGATATTTTCATCTAATTGTGACTGTCTGTCACTTACTCCCATTTAATAACAAAATATTTATTATAAATTCTTACTTTAAAATTGTCACACGATAGTGGCCTCCTTAGAAACACATTAAGTCTCAATGAGTTGACGGTTTGACACGTCACCCTAATAAATAACAAAATATCTTATTTCTTTACAATTGTAAAACAACAGTGAACCTTTTGGAAACCCATTCCATTTATATTTATGGGCAATCTACGTCACTTAAGATGCAGTATTTTGTAAGACTTCTAAGACCAGATCCTAAGATCTAGATTCTAAGATCAGATATGTTTATCATAAACGTGGCGCCGTCGCCAGGATCGCTTAAGTACAGCCAAGCAAAAAACGTTTGGGTCGATGTTCCAAGAAACGAAGAGAAAGTGGGCTGAGTGTGGGGTTTTTTGGATGTGAGAATTATAACTCAGGGGAACATGCAAGGGACAGTCGGGGTTCAACCGCTTTAGGATACGGACTTCCTAGTCCAGGCTAGATAAGTAAGGATATTGAGTGAACACCTAGAGGCCATGTCCGAGTGGGCTGTCGCGAGATAGCGAGTATTAGGTTTTAAGTTAAATATAGTTGGGTTGAAGCCCGGATTAGGTTAGACTAATATAGTAAAAGTAGTGAGTGTGTGTGATTGTTGGTGTGGCTGGATGAGTCCTTCATTATAATAACTATCCTAGGCTGATAGAGTTAATAAAGTTATTTTAACTAATTAGACAGAGAAGTGTTGCTGGGGAGTTTGTTGCGCCACTTCTTATCCCCAGCCCAAACACTAGGAAGTGGTGAAGGGTGGGCGCTTAAGGGCTGTATATAGACCTCCAAGAGAATTGATCCACGACTCTACTAATTAGTAATTCTTAATTTTCTATTATCTAGTAAATTCTAGTACTATAATTCTTGAGCTCTGTACTCCTTGCCTCCGGCCAATAATAGGGCTTTAAGAGAGATTATTCAAAACTCTATTAAATGATGAATCTTGAGTTTTGAATCTCAACTGTATTATCTAGTAATTCTTGAATGTTGAATTCTTTAACTCAGACCAATAATTCGGTCAGACTGACATGAACACGTGTCTTGCAGATATGCTTGTTGTGCAAAGGGTGAACTTCCAGGGGTTTGGGTGACCACATATATTTCATACCCAGTCCAAGGACTGGTAGGGACCATGTCTTCTTAAAAGCATGATGCCGACGCAATGCCGCTGGAACTAGCCGCCCCGTAGTCAGACAAGGACAGTCGCTCGGTTGCCGCAGGGAAAGCCGCTTCGTCACGTTTATAAACGTGACGAAGCGGCTTTCTCCCTAGCAGTTCTCTCGAACCGATAAATCGGTTCGAGAGAACTGCTAGGGACCATGTCTCCAAAAGAGCATGATGCCGACGCAATGCCGCTGAAAAGCCGCTTGCGTCACTATGGAAGTGTTGCTCTGAGTACACCAAGTGTAGATGTGAAGTATCGTGTGAGTAATGACTGATCAAATACCTAATACATTAGCGTATGGGTTACTCACAATTTAATAATAATAATATAATTTGGATCCCTCTATTATTACTAGCTTTCTAAAACCACATTCAATGTTTATTCTTTTGTATGAATTCCTGTATTTTATTTAGCCTCCTTTCCTTGGTTTAATGATGAAGCATTGGACTTCTTTATATTTGGAATTCATTTAATCTCTGTCGGTGGGAGAGTGTCCAGTCTGGAGACGAGCTCTACAGAGTCGTACGGGGCGGGGTGCGACTCTTCCCCATTAGGGGGAACCGACCCAAAACACTAATACTTAACATAATTAGGAAAAACGAAAATTTTATCAGCCTGGGGTAATTTAGGAACAGTCACATAATGAAATTACAAAAAGGAATCGTGTGAAGAACGCAATTTACGCAATAATTACATAAAGGGTTGAAATTCGAAAAAACAAAATACAAATTTTTTTCTTTTTTAATAGCCTTTACTAATGTTTGTGGCCAGTAAGCACGGTAATAACAACAGGAGATATTAAACCTTTTTTGCGTTCCTCTTTCAGCTGCAAGGCAAATGAGCAGTTATGTCGCTATGTAACGTTCGAAAATGGCGCATGTGCTGCAAATGTCAAAATTATTGAACCACTGGAATACTTACCTACACTATTACGCACTGTCCTGCAAATCTTTTAATTAAAAATCTAGATGGGGTCGAAATAGCTTAATAGTGACCATTATATTAATTACTGTTAAACAAAAACCTGATTAAGTATTTGCAAACCACAAAACTCATTTTGTATTATTGCAGCGTGAAAACGAAGTAATTATTTTGGTAGTGGTAAGTTTACATTCAATTTGCGTTATTCAATTATATAATTTATTTACTGTGTGCAATTTACCATACGTACTGTCTGTGTAATTGCAGAAGTAATACATATAAATAAATATCTACTTACTAGTGAATATTTTTCTTGTTTTTGCGGAACATGAGAAAATGAAGAGAGAGGAAATGAAATACGTAAAATTAAAAACAATCTAGGTATATACAGGGTTACTAGTAATTCGACGTATATCCGTCAGGAGCAGATAGGGGACCAAAATGCAACAAATTGAACACCCCATATGTATGGCTGAAATTCAATAGTTTTCGAAATATTTGAAACATTTTGGAAGCGTAAAATGAAAATATTAGTAAGATGCATACATATGTCGGGTGAGGATATGTGTACTCGTTATTATCTGACATATTTTGAGTACTGTGGGCTAACTGTGGGTAGTGTTGGTTATTGCGCAATAGAAAAACGGTTTAGCAGTTTAAATCAGATTATAATTTCACAAACAATTTAATCACAGTAGCAAATCACACACTGTAGGTACATGTTGTCCATAGGATGTCCAATGGTCAAGTCTCCCCTTCCGCTTCGCTGCTCGCTCCCTTATACTGATTGCAAAACAAGTCGAGCAGCGGGGCGGTGGGAGAAGTTCTGTGACGTACTTGTCGATGGCGTGATCGGAGCACGTGTTTTTTATAGCTTAGAGAAATGTCGACGGTGACGCCGCCGACACATACATAAGTACTTCTAAAATAAATATCACTAGAATGATAAGATATCTATTATTGTATCATTCTAGTGATATAAGTAGGTATATTGTGAGTGGTCACGCAAAACTGAAATGTAAAATTAATATAAAAGATGACTTTATATGGCACTTGAATGTGACTGACCAGGTTGTTTTATTGTGTGAATTCTAAACGTTTGCATGGAGTAAGTATGGGTAATATTTCTGTTTAACAGAACATGTTTCCCGTCTCAAAAGTGCCAGATTAAACACAGCAAATCAGCCTATAATGTTTGCACTGCTGGGACACAGGCCTCCACTCTGTAAAAGGGAGTGGGCCGTAATCCACCATGCGGGCCCAGTGCGGTTTGGTAGATGACACAGTTCGAATTTGTTGGTTCTAGGACATGCCGGTATCCTCACAATGTTTTCCTTCATCGTTTTTGAAATCAGTGGTAATGAAATGAACCACAGACTTACTTAGAGATACCTACTACAAATGAACCTACGACCTACAACTCGTAAGTCGCGGCCGTTACGCAACATGGCCGTGGGCTACCACTGCGCTCAAAAAATGTAAGGCCACGTCCTAATCAAAAGCGGCCATCGCGCGAACACGCGATCATCGCTTTCATGCTCATGTGGGAAAAGCGGAACGCGCCATCTGTCGCCGCCACAACGCGTTCCGGTACCTTACAAAAAGTGACGTATGAACGCAACAATCGCGTATTGGTGCGACGGTCGCACTGAAAGCAATAAGCAGTAAATAAAAATAAACATTGATCTGAACTGCTTTAAATAGTTCCGTATGAGCCTAACGTTCAAAACATTATTTTTTACTGATCCGAAAACAGTTAAAGCTTCAGGCAAAATGTTACCGTCATGATGACAGTAAACTTTAACATTTTAACTTTAAGGTTTTATTTCAGTAAATGGTATGTACAATCATTAAATGTTACTGTTTTGTCTTTTACTGTTTTACAAGCATTTCTTCTTAGAGGATAAAGTCAGTAAATCTTAATGAAATCACTTTAATGTGATGTACCTAGTAAGAATTTCTTTTTTTCAGTGCACTTTTCTTTTCAGTGTCTTTATAATTTTGACAACAGCAAAACCTGATAAGATTATCAATAACTATGTATATGTAAGTAGGTATTCATTAATGTAATATCATTGGTATTAATCAAATATAATTAATTCGTTTCACATAACCTCTCCGAATTAATACTGTCAATGTAATTAATCGGAATTATCCAGGCATTATAATAAATTCCCAACAAACATTTAGGCGCTAAGGGCAACCTTTTTTTAGCTCTCATAGTATTATAAATGATATATAAGAGCTCCGATAGTGACATTAGATTCTACTGTGGTGTTAAGGATAAATAATTAAACCTTCAAGAGGAATAACAGTTAAAAAGAAAAAAAATATAACTTAAGGCGGTAGCATGCAGTTGGTAGGAAACATTGTATAGCTCTCTCTTATAACTTTAAGAAGCGTTAAACACTGAAAGCTATTGTAAAGTGTCTACTAACTCTTACTAACGGCTGATGTCTTTGAACACATTTAGTTAGATGCTTTGTAACACCTTAAGGCTTACCATAACAGCTTTAAGAAGCGTAAAACACTGTAAGTAATTATAAGGTGTCTACTAACACTTATTAACAGCTGATGTCCTTAAATAGAGTCACTGAAATACTTTGTACCACTTAACGAGTTCTATCGAGCCCTAAGAGTTAGCAAGAGAGCTATTAGTGTCATAAAAGTGTTCATTATAAATCCTGTAGAGCTAGATGCTGCAAGAGTCAGAAACTACCTTTAAATAACTAATGATTATATAATGGGGTTACTGGGTCAATCTTAGTCAATACAATGGTTTTTAGAAATACTTCTATATGGCGGCAAACAATATGTGCATAGATTATAACTCTTAATTATTACTTTACGTAGAGTTATAGAATTTTATATCACCTAAATAGCAAAAACTCATCGACCACCATGATCGTTGAATTTTGCTCATTGAACTGATTCAGGTTAATAAAAACGATGGTAGTTCTAAAATCCTCATTGATACCTATAACTTTCACTTTTAACTATCTATAATAAATAATATAATTATAGAAGCTTCTAAAAGTTTGTTTAAAAAATACAAAAAAAGTTCAGTACCTATTATAGTAAAGACAACTCATAACATTCAAAACAAATAAAAAATACACACACACACAGGCTTTTCCATTTTGCATAATTATTATAAATGATAGACATTAATTATTTGATTTATTCATTCAAATATGTTTTACGTAAAGGTTTTATTAAAACAATAACAGAACCCTGAAAATATTTAGTTTACATCTTCACATAGAACCATTATGCAAACTGAACCTATAAAGTTGTTATTTTTTCACTTTTAGAACCATATTGTAGAACTGCAAATGGCATAGAAGTGCTAACAATCACTCTTTAAGCACTACGTTAGGAATAACAGAGTTATCAGGATCCTTAAGTAATTTAGATATTCACGCCATTAAATAAATACTTAGTATAAAAATTTAAAAGGAAAAAACTTTTTCTAATCATTATTAATCCACTTATTTACTATATTATTGTCAGTTTTCCATTAACATACCTATAGACAGTACCAGAAACTATTATTCACCATAATTGAAACAAAAATATAACTGAGGCAGTAATTTTTTTCTACATAATATCATCAAAAGCAGTTTATTTTTGAGGCGTATCAAAATTGAGATGAAAACATATATACATTGTTACAGAAAACTTACCATGGCAGTGAGTTTTAATAATTATAACACCTAGTACCTAATCTAAAATACATTGACTTACCTGTTTTATTAAACATAAAGTCACTTCCAAATACTGTAAACTAGGCTATATCATTAAATCTGTACTGCTAAATATTTTAACGCTATTGACGGTAACAAAAGCACAAAATATATGAAAAGAGGTGAAAAGGTTGACGCTTTGGGTGATGATCATTGCTACTAAATACCTACAATATATTCTCAAGGTATATATTGTATCGAAGAAGCACTAATATGTTACTAAAAAAGTTATTAGAGTAGATTTCATAACTATATTACTACTTTAGCTTGCAGTTTTAACCTGAGTATAGCTTACAATACACTTGAAGTGGTAAGCACTGCTTCAATGGCACTATTGTAGCTCTTTATTGTCACTCATCTAACACTACTATAAAACTATTATGTCACTATAAGCTCTAAAATCGTGGGCCCAAATCAGGGTTATAAGACAGTTAAAACGCGCTATATCACCAAATTTTAGTGCCTGTATAAGACCTTAGGTTCGTAAAATTCTCTTAAACAGCTCACGTAGCACTTATTATTAACACCAAAATGTTAGTTGGGTTATGATACCAGGAGATTAGTTAGAATTAGTACATCCGTAATGTGACATTAAAATTACTTTATGACGATTAATTATAATATGAATATTATTTATTGTATAAACTAGCTTCTGCCCACGACTTTGTCCGCATGCAGCGTGGAACCTAAGATATGAACACGCTTGTAGTATACGACTGCATACAGTCTATCGATTCTGTAAAACTCTCACCGTGATAACATAGGTGAAGTGAGCGTGCAGTGAACTATCAATGGAGGCAATCCCTAACATCAGGTGGAATGACAGCTCACTTCACCTTAGTTTTCACGGTGAGATTTTTACAGAATAGCACTGCAGAAAGCATGGCTAATAGAAATCTTTATTCGTAGACGGCACGTTTCGCCGAAAACTTTGTTGATAGAAAACATTGTTTTTAGATATCTCGGTCCATAGGAAGCACTGTTGACAGAGATCTCTGTTCATGAAAACCACTGTTTCCAGATACCTTCGTTCACAGAAAGCGACGTAGGATGCAAGATGTTAGGTTACTTTAAACCCATTACACAGAAAAAGGCGAGCGAATCGGAATACAACTTTATCAAATCGGTTTCCGTAAATTGTTTCTATGAACAAAGTTTACGGCAAGAAGTGCTATCTACGAACCGAGATATCTAAAAACAATGTTTTCTATGAACAAAGTTTTCGGCGAAGCGTGCTGTCTAGGAATAGAGATTTCTATTAGCCATGCTTTCTGTATGTACAAGCGTGTTTCTGTCTTAGGTTCCATACTCGTCCGCGTGAAATTTCTAGTTCCTCGACCCACCCCGTTGCATCGCATCACTTGCCCGCGCTATCACTTCGTTTTCGCGTAGCGTTTTTTTTTTCTTTGCTCGGCTCCTAAGAGTCGTAGCGTGATATTATATGTATAGCCTTTTTCAAGAATTGGGCAATCAAACGCAAATAGATTTTTTTCAAATCCGATTGGTAGTTACAAAGATTAGCGCGTTCAAAAAAATAAAAAAAAAACTCTTCAGCTTTATTATTATTATTATAGATTCATAGAAACATACTAATATTATAAAGACGAAAGTTTGTGAGTGCGTGTGTGTTTTTATGTTTGTTACTTCTCCACGCTCAAACGGCTGGAACAATTTTGATAAAATTTTGTATGAAGAGAGCTGACATCCTGAAATAACATATAGGCTAATTTTTATCCCGATGTTCCCACGGGATCGACACTTATGCGGGTGAAACCGCGGGGCGCATCATCATTATCTCAGCTGAAGGCTGTCCACTGCAAGACATAGGTCCCCCACTGTTGTTGCTGCAAACGACCGTCCTGGAACAGACAGCAAGAAAATGTACGAAAATTTTAAGTAATCAATTAATTATTCTGATTTCAGGAGACAATGGTTAGACAATCCGTACAGAAAGCGGGTCCTTTCAAACTTGAGACTGTCTTGTGTTATCATTGGTGGTGCTCTTGAGTTTGTTCGAGAATACGTTTACCTGAAAACCCTGCGGTTTTTTTTTTACATTATACTGACTTATAAATTGTAGGTTTATACAGAGTTATATACTTCTGACACCCAAGCTAAGATTGAACTTGTGTTATCGGTGTCAGGGTTTGAGAAGAACAACTTTGAGAAGGAGGCTAACAGAAGAATTCAGCAGTACGTCCTGCCTGTTATGACTTACGGAGCCGAAACATGGACGCTCACGGCATAGCTGGTCCATAAATTCAATGTCTCTCAGCGAGCTATGCTTGGAGTCTGTATGGGGGATAGAATTCGAAATATCAGGTGATTAGATGGAGAATTAAAGTTGTCGACATAGCTCACAGAATAAGCAAGCTGATGTGGCAATGGGCAGGCCATATTAGCCGTAGAACTGGTGATTAGTGGGTCAGACGTGTTATAAAATAATTTACACAAAGTACAGCGCCTATCTGGGTTCGAACCTACGACTTACAACTCGTAAGTCGCGGCCGTTACCACTGAGCCACCACTGCTCGTATTTTTCACCAGCTCCGATAATTATAAAGAAAAGAAATAAAGAAAATGCGTTTATTTGCGGTGAACATGACGCAAAAAAGAACGTAAACACAAAAAATAAAATAAATAAAAGGTAGGGGGAAACATGCGTCTCATCCACGCTAAACGGCTATCGCTCAGCATTACCCTATGGGTCGCAGCATAATGCTAAGCGATAGCCGGGCAAGACAGAGCCCCAGCGCTGGTTTTCAGTGACACTGGCGCTGATGATGATTATGTTTCAGATAACGTATTATTTATTATTATTTCAATAATTTTGTAAAATCTTTTAATCTGGTAAATGGTGCCTAACAAGAACCAAGTATCCATAAAATACGAGCTTAGCAGCTATTTCAAGATCAAATACTTTATTAGGGCTGATGAAGCTCTTCATCCTGTCTACCTTTGTAAAACATACGTTGTAACCTAGCACATCTTAATGAGATCTGTTTCGTGTTCTACATGCCCTGTGAGATTACCGAGACACTTGAGCTATACATGAGCGACACCTGTAATAAGTTGGTCTCATCCTAACTTCATATCTTCGTCACAAAATAGGTAGGTACAGAAGATCGGCTCCATACAACATCTAAGGCACACATAGAGATAACTCCGGTGTAAATCGATTGTCCCCAATTACTAAGCCAGTTCAGACTCTCTCGTGCTCCTTTTACTCATTGTACGCCCCACTCCGTACAACAGTACTCGGCAAAAGCTCTGTCGTCTCTCGGCACTGTAAACTGTTATACAGTTTCAAGATCGCTTGTTGACGTGGACTCATTTGTAAAGTTCAACAGAATAAGAACAGTGTCTGCATTTTAATTCCTTTTATTCGTGTTTATTTTTAATATAATTTATCGGGGTCTCTATGTTTGATGTTTAAGATCAATTTTATTTTATTATATTCGATTTTTAATGTACATTTGCCCCGCACGGCCCCGCTGAATTTGCGATTTAGGTGTGCACCAATGCAATGTACTCGCCTCTAGGAGTATATGTACCGGTTTCTTTTTCAATGTACCTCTGTACTTTTGAAGAAATATGCATAAAAAGGGGGCCGTGCCAGCCAAACGTTTTCAGCACGGCCCCCGTGTAACTTGAAAAATATAAAGCGTATTAAAAAGGTTCCTAAACTCAAGGAATGTACTCTATTAACACGTTATATGTACCGTAACAGATATTGTGAATTCGTAATAACAAATAATATATAGAAGTGGAAAGGGGGCCGTGCTGGAAAAAAAATATCTAAGAAAATATCTAAAAAAGACAAAACAACCTTAGCCAAAAACTATTAAAATATAATTGATGTTTGGCAAGTAACATATGTACCGCATTGGTTTCTCTTACAACTTGCAAAATTTAAAAAATAAACCAATTTTAGTTTATTCAGCACGGCCCTCTATAGTTGCCTATATCTTTTTAAATATGACATGTTTGTTTACAAAATTCGACTTCCTAAATTATGTATAGGAGTACATTCGTTCCCAATAAATTGCGATTCTGCTGTATTAGTACTTTAAAAGATAAATTGGAACAAAAATATCATATAATACAACTGATAGGGTGACCATGGTTCCATATATTAGGTACATATATTCTAAGGCCGCCCATTGTATGTTTTGTAGTAATAAGTGTTTTTTTTGTTATGTATTTTCTGGTGTACAATAAAGTATATATAAATAAATAAATAATAATAAATAATTAAATTATGTGACTACATTGAAATAAAAATTCTTTTTTTACAATTTGTTTTTTTTTTTCTTGAAAATTAATATTAGCGATGACATCTTTTAAGGGAATTAAATCAGTTAAAACTTGTCCTGTGCGGTCGCTATTAGTTCACTGACGCTACCGTGATTTTTGAAGTGGCGCTGGTGTCGCGGTTACTTCATGTTGCGCAGTTGCGCTCGAGTGTTTATTGATCAGTCACATCTTTACGCGCACAATATACCTACAGCAGTAAATGTAAACATTGCTCCATTAATTTCAGTATTCACGTGTTTTCTACATGTCGTTGAGCAGTGAATTCTATTTCAAGCACGGAAATGGATTGTTAATAAACAGGTAGTTAAAAGTAATCATATAATTTATTTGTACTTAAGAAACGGAAATACAAATTTTCATACGATTTTTTGCAATTGCAGGTCAGCGTCAGGTTGTATGTTAATCTAAATATGATTCGCGAGTGAACTTTGATGTTTTATAATTATGTAAAAATAATAACAATATTCTAATTATTACAGTTGCTTGAAACACTACTGTGATTACGTAGGTTGAATTAGTTGCCTGTGATTATTATTGTAATATAGGTACTTCAATCGATGTGAATTGTTGGAAACGTATCTGTGATTTTTCAAAGCCTTTTAAGCTCTGTAGTGTTAGTGACACATAGTTATAGTTTTCTGTGATTATTCTATAGGTAAACGTAACTAATCTGTGAAATGTAATGAATCTGTAATTTTATTGTAATGTACGGTTCAATCCGTGTGATTTATTGGAAATATATCTGTGATTTATTTATATATACTTTATTGTACACCAGAAAATACATAACAAGAAAAACACTTATTACTACAAAACATACAATGGGCGGCCTTAGAATATATGTACCTAATATATGGAACCATGGTCACCTTATCAGTTGTATTATATGATATTTTTGATCCAATTTATCTTTTAAAGTACTAATACAGCAGAATCGCAATTTATTGGGAACGAATGTACTCCTATACATAATTTAGGAAGTCGAATTTTGTAAACAAACATGTCATATTTAAAAAGATATAGGCAACTATAGAGGGCCGTGCTGAATAAACTAAAATTGGTTTATTTTTTAAATTTTGCAAGTTGTATGAGAAACCAATGCGGTACATATGTTACTTGCCAAACATCAATTATATTTTAATAGTTTTTGGCTAAAGTTGTTTTGTCTTTTTTAGATATTTTCTTAGATATTTTTTTTCCAGCACGGCCCCCTTTCCACTTCTATATATTATTTGTTATTACGAATTCACAATATCTGTTACGGTACATATAACGTGTTAATAGAGTACATTCCTTGAGTTTAGGAACCTTTTTAATACGCTTTATATTTTTCAAGTTACACGGGGGCCGTGCTGAAAACGTTTGGCTGGCACGGCCCCCTTTTTATGCATATTTCTTCAAAAGTACAGAGGTACATTGAAAAAGAAACCGGTACATATACTCCTAGAGGCGAGTACATTGCATTGGTGCACACCTAAATCGCAAATTCAGCGGGGCCGTGCGGGGCAAACGTACATGATTTTTAATGTTATTTTTAAATTCTTATCATCAACTTTGAAGATTACTTGTTTTAAATTCAGACCTTCCATCTTCTAATATATAAATTTCTCGTGTCACAGTGTTAGTTACCATACTCCTCCGAAACGGCTGGACCGATTTGTATGAAATCTTGTGTGCATATCGGGTAGGTCTGAGAATCAGCTACAATTTTTTTTTTTTTGCAAAACGACGTTTGCGGGGTCAGCTAGTATTTATATATACGTATACATTGTTGGAAATTCTTATTGCAAGTTACTTTAAATTTGTTTCTTTTGTTTACCCTAATTCGTTATTAATTTTATAGTGTAGTGCTTGTGGTACAATATTACGTTTATAGGGCATGCGGTGCTAACCTACACTCGAGAGCAATTTATTAGGGTCACGTAAATATACCTGAAAGTTTATGATGCAAGATTTTAATTAAATAAATTGAGTTTAATAGACAATTAAATGTTATTTAAATGAAGGTAATAAAATGTATGTGTCACTTTGTACTATATTCATAAAAAAATTACATCAACAAAAAAATAACCAATCTCATCTTAGAACAAAAATAGGAAAGCAAATATTTCCTACCACTTTAAAATTTTCTTGAGTTTTAGTATTCTGTATTACGCCCACGTACTGTCATCACTGCGATTATGCGGTTTGCCATGCTGTTCACCAAGTGTCTTAGACGATGTTGGGGAATATTCTCCCATTCCTCTACGATCACAACTTTGAGCTATTGAAGCGTGATCGGGAAAGGGTTTCCTCCGAGCTCGTCCCAAGCATGCTCGATTGGGTTGAGGTCCGGGCTGCGTGCTGGCCACTCCATTCAGCATTCTTAGTTTTCGAGACTTTCTGTTACTTAAATAATAAATTCAGGTAGATAATTAATTAATTATATACCTGAATTGTAACAACTTCATATACCCTCGAAAGCAAATTGCTTTCCAGCGTATATGAAGTTGTTACATTAACCTTAGATTTAAGTAAAATATTATTTTAAAATCGTAACAGTGTAAACAATAGATAGTTTGGCCATTAAAAAAAAATGGATGCGTAAGTACGGGTAATCTCAAGTTATGTCAAACAAATGACAGTCAGGAATACGCTTGCACTCGCTGTACGTGAAGCATGTCTGTGTGCGTACGTTTCCGCTCGTTGTATGAAACTGACCTTCTGTATCAATCTATTTTGTGGCCTAGCTTCCTTCGGTCCTCGACACTCACTTAAAAACTCCTAAGGATCGTACAAACGCGTTGGAGTGACAATGTTACCGAATTATTAGGGATTTATTGAAGTAGGTTTTTCTTAAAAAATAAGTTTTTTTTGTGCGTGAGTGAAATTCTTTATCGATGACGTGAATATTTTTCTTGTAATTTAGCTAATTATAATTGGGAATATTTGAAAGGGAATTTATTAGGTCGATTCTTCTTTCCATACGTACGCATGTATTTCCATACAATTTTATGGATGTGGACGTGACGTTTACGATAATATTGTCACGTTAGAAATTATAAAAGCGCACAATATCAAGGTTAAAACCGAAAAAATTTTTAATCTCTAGTTAAAAATTTCGGTTTTGGTATCATTCATGTTTTAATGTCACTACAAGTACTTACTCATTAACAAAATACAGTATCCCGTAGCTCATAGAAGCGGTTGCTCCTGTATCGTGGTCACGGGTTACCCGCGTCGCCCACAGCCGTGCCGCTGCCAGATACTTTCAGCTAACTACAGTTTCTATTTAATATCACCTTCAGAAATGGACTATTGTTTCAGAGATCTTTCAAGTTTAAAGAAAATTTTTACTTTTATTTATTGAATTTATTCGGCGACATTATTGGATTTTTTTTTCTTTTTTATTGCCAAAATCAGCCAAACTCAGTTACATAGATTTTGTTTATCGATTGTTTTATTCCATTATTTGGTAAAATAAACCGTTTCAAATTACAATAATATACAAAATGTTGGTACCTATTGCGAAATTACTCACTGACCCCATATTTTTAACATGACGTCAGCGCTGCAATCATTCTTTAGAATGATTAAATCAAAGAGCATTGCTTTAAATGGGAATGTTTTTTTTTATCAAATGGTACATAACAGACTACCTGCATATTGTCTCACTTTCTCTCTTAATTCATCTAGGGGCCTTATGGACATTTAAAAGATTGCTTTTAGCAACAAGGCCTCTGTAATTTTCATGGTGTACATAATAAAGAGCTGAAGTGGCAATTAGTCGATGACCATTGGCGTAGGCGTATTGTCGAATGGAGACCGCGAATCGGCAAACGTAAGGTAGGGCGCCCTCAGAATAGGTGGAGCGACGATCTTCGCCGGGTGGCTGGTAGCAGCTGGATGAGAGTAGCTGAGAATCGAGCTGAATGGCGTGGCGTGGCGTGCTGTAGGCTGATGATGATAATAAAGAGTATTTTCTATTCCACATTTTTAAAACATATTCCTAAAAAAAAATCACAAATGCGTACCCTACATGATGCTCTAATCTTTTCTCAGGAGTGTCGAATGAAAACTTTTCAATCGGATTTAACTCCGTTTCTTATCTAATCGCAAAGTTTTGTCAAAATTTCAAGCGGCTCGAAGTTGGTCGAGAATTCGGCGATGCTTTGCCGACCGACACGATATTGTTCTTTATTATTTTTTAAACTTTTATTTGTTTTTTCGAAGTGTTTTGTGAATTTCTTTTGGGATTATTTGGCTTATTTCCCTCTTGCATGATGGTGAGTCCTTTATTTATGATCATCTTGGCACTTATCGACCGATGAGTAGTATTGTTCAGGCGGTCACGTAATTTTAATTTCAAAGTTCGTTGATCGTATAAAACTTTAATTAATAAGTTTATTATTTAAGTCAGGGAGCAGTGGTGGTCCAGTGGTGGCCGCGACTTAAGAGTTGTAGGGCGTAGGTTCGAAGCCAGATAGGCGCTTTACTTCGTTTAAATGATTTTCATCACCACTGCTCTCAAAACGGTGAAGGAAAACATCGTGAGGAAACCGGCATGTCTTAGGATCAAAAAATTCGAAGATGTGTGTGACATCTACGAACGCGCACTGGGCCCGCGTGGTGGACTATGGCCCACTCCCTCCCACCGAGTCCTATGTCCCAGCAGAGGGAACATTATAGACTGATTATGTATGTATTTCAATCAGTATCTTTATAGGTGCTTTTACGCAAATTAGAAGTGACAGATCCTAAATCCGTAACTATAATTTCATAGTTTCAAATATACGTACAAAGCTTATTGACAAGTATTTGTACAAGCGTTTAAATACTTGCCAAGCTGGCAGCCGTCTGCAAAGCGTGGAAGCAATTTTCCCTTTATAAAGCGATCAAAGCCTCAAGGCCAGAAATCATAATACAATATTGTAAAGAAAACTTCACGAAAACATCAAAATAATCATCGAACCGCTCTAGTCTTCACAAAATAATGTCGTTCGTCTTTCCTTTAATGTCAGTTCGCGAAAAATAAAAGTCCTTTTTTAAGTCGTCCATTGTGAGCCGGCACAATAATTTTACAAAAAAAGACTGTTAAATAGGTTAGTTCAAAAGGCCTGTCTTTTCTTTAGATCTTAGGTATTCAAGCTTGATCGAGAAACCTTCGGGGCTTTGTGTGTTTATGGATGAAAAAGTAATCTCTTTTGATTTTAATGAAATCTTATTAAATTTGACAACGTATGTAGTTTGCTTTTTTGCAGAGTTTTTTTTTTGTTTTATAATCAGATTTTCTTTTATATACTTACTTTATCTAAGTTTACCTAAAACTCGTTAAAGCAAGAAACTTTGACTCAAAAATTTGGAATTGATTATCGGGAATACTTTTATACCTGTGGTCCAACGTGGCAATGCTGCCAGCTTTTAATCATTTTTCTCATTGAAAGTGATGCGGACGAACTTCTTATGTCCAATGAGCTTTTTTATTTACTTGTGCATATTTATATACTTAAGATTTGACAAAATAAATAAAAATTTTAGTAGGTAATCATTATTATGTAACTGCTGGCGTGCCGCGTGTTTTTTTTTTGTTTCATTGGGGCTCCTTTTTTCTGTCCTGGTTTTACATCTCTACTAAGTAATTGTCATTTTCCTAACATTGGGCACACTTGACATTTGACCGCCCGTTGCTCTCGTGGTTGCAAGAGCAACTGCGGAGCGTGGGGTCCAGGGTTCGATTTCCGGGTCGGACAAAGCGTTGTTGGGATTTCCATTAAGAATTTCTTAGTAACAGTCCGGAGTTTGGAAATTGGCGATTTAATATACTTACCCACGTGCCTCGGAAAGCACGTAAAGCCGTCGGTCCTGCGCCTAATCTCATCGTCTCATCTCAATCATCGGACTATGAGACTAAAGGAACAGAGAGTGCATCAGCTGTGTTTGCGAACACACTTGTGCACTATAATGTCTCCTGCGAACGTTGAGATTGGTTATCGGGAGACTATTACTGAGCATAGGTACCTACGAATTGTTCAGTATACTAAATTGGATAAAAGCTACACCATGTTCTAGCAACTTAAGCTGGAAAAACTATCTATATATATAAAAGGAGAAACTGACTGACTGACTGACTGACATATCAACGCACAGCCGAAACTGCAAGGACTAGGAACGTGAAATTTTGCATACGGCTTCCTTTTATTATGTAGGGGAGCACTAAGAAGGGGTTTTTGGAAATTCGACCTTTAAGGGGGTGAAAAGGGGGAATTTTGTTTGTATGATAAATCTTATTGTTTGAGTTAATAAACTTGAAATTTTGAATACACGCAGACGAAGTCGCGGGCGAAGTGCTAGTTATGTACAAAAAGCAAAAAAAAAAAAAACACAGGCAACAAAGAACGCTACAAAAAATCTGAAACCACCCCTATCAGCAATAACCCTTTCACTAATAATCAGGTCACTGCTGGCTATAAAAATAAATCTATTAACCCTATAGTAAACAAACAAAAACTCAGCGTATTTATAGCCCCCGTAACAACAATGTAACAAAAGGTAACATTAGCGGTGCTCGTGAAAAGACGCCACGACGTGTAACGCCTGTCGATACAGCCTGTATAGGAATATAGTAAAATTTACAACATAAATATTCGTCAATTCACTGACGTCGGCGTCTGCCTTTGTTGAAGGTTTACAGTAGAAACTCTGATTCCATGCAAGTTATAAGCGAGCAGTAGAAGTTTTTCCATGTTTTACGAATTGAAGGTCGTGGGTTCGAACCCAGGTAGGCACTTGAGTCATTATTTCATCACCACTGCTTACAAAACGGTGAAGAAAAAGAACGTGAGAAAACCCGCATGTCCTAGAAACAAAAATTCGAAGACACGTGGCGTTTACCAAACCGCACCGGGCCCGCGTGGTGGATTATGGCCCACTTTTTTTTTTTTTTTTGAGGATGGAAAATCATCAAATGATCCCTCCCGCTCTGGGTGGAGCGGAAGGGAGTGTCAGACTCTTACTGATTAAAACCCACCCATGTTCCTTTCTTAACCCTTTATGTTCCGCGGTAGCGGTCACCCTTTCGGACAATCCCGCTGCCCAGGCAGGCTTCGGCCCTTACGGGCCCCTTCCCTAATGCTGACATCTCTTTGAGGCGCCCACTCACTTCACAAAGAGAAGGCCAGTGTCCCAGCCGGAACATAAAGGGCTAAGGAAGGAACACGGGTGGGTTTTAGTCAGTAAGAGTCTGACACTCCTTTCTGCTCCACCCAGAGCGGGAGGGGTCATTTGATGATTTCCCATCCATAAAAAAAAAGTGTCCCAGCAGTATGAACATTATCTAGGCTGATTATGCTTATGCTATAAGCGATGGGGTCAGGGCCTTATCTACTTCTTCAGTCCATCAGTCTGTCATTAGCTATATTGGAAAGGTGCTTAACATGCTGGCCACTGTCCTAATTTGTTGATACATTTTTTGACATTTTAGTCAATAAGTAGGTATTTATATCCGATTCTATTATAAATAATGTGTTTTATTTTTAGTAAGACTTAGGGCGTTTGTCCACCGCAGCCGTCAAAGGAACGTCACCGAGAAATGAGATTATTCGTACCGAACAGGACGTCCCGGTGACGGCGATTAGTTTGTTCTCCGGAATCGAACACGGTGGTCCCATATTATGTTATGAAACTGACGCCCGGAATGACGGCCCTTGGGTGACGGACGTGCATGTAAATGTGTCTGTATCTCTACTCCGGTGCCGTCATCTAGTTTTCGGTTATGTCCCGGAGATAGCGACGGTGGGTAAACGCACTATGGGGTTTAAAATATCTAACATAATTTTTCCAGATGTCTTTGAAGTGACATATAAATATAAAAAAAAAATGCTGTTTCGCATAACATGCATGAATGAGAATTGGTTTGTGGACGATATAAAAGATTGAATTAAATATTAAACATGGAAACTAAAATCAATGCGAAGAACAGACTGCCAATCTTAAGCCACGTCACTAGGACAGCGGATTGCTATTCCCGCTAACCGCTTCCGCTTATCCCTTAAACCATCCAGTATGCCGAACCTCCCGCCTCCCCCCACGACATTTCCCCGACAATACCCTCCCCGTTTGAGGAAATATTTTATCTTTCTTCATAAAGGAAGCCAACAATGGTGGAGTGATGTATTTAGGAAATAAATGTCAAGCCATCACTCAGAGTTCGCTCTAAAGTACATTTCGGACTGTTCTTAACGGCAATACGAATTATTAACATCGCCTTAAATCATAAATAAGGTACTGCCTTCTAACCTGAACTTTGCGGGGACGTTTGTTATGCTGAATGTTTGTTTAACGCAGAGATGGAATGTTTTGAGAGAGTTAAGACACGATTTCGCTTGGTTAGTGAAGTGGATACAAATATTTACTCATATTTGTGTAAGAGACCCATTTACAGTAGTAACTTGACTCAAGGGTCTATATATGTGTGTGTGTGTGTGTGTTGTATGCCTGGGCAGCGGGATTGTCCGAAAGGGTTACCGCTACCCCGGAACACAAAGGGCTAAGGAAGGAACACGGGTGGGTTTTAGTCAGTAAGAGTCTGACACTCCCTTCTGCTCCACCCAGAGCGGGTGGGGTCATTTGATGATTTCCCATCCACAAAAAAAAAGGGTCTATATATACATATTACCCGACTGTAAAGTCAGGAAAATTAATTGTTAAGTAAATTAACTATCAACTTTAATTAATATGTTCGTATATGTAAATCTCAACTATCATTCTCAGTTGTATGAAATGGCTATGACGCGGCAAATTGGCGCAGCGAGTCAATTTTCTTAGCAATACATTTCCTAACTGTACTCTGAGGGTGGGAATGTCTGTCCAGCTGCTGGCTTTAGGCCGGCCATGTCTGTCAAAAAACCGATGGTTGTTCGAACAGACGAGATTGAGTGGAGACCATGAATTGACAAGCATAGTGTAGAAAAAAGTTAGGACTGGGCAGATTGTGGAGACCGCGTATAGGCAAGCGTAGTGCGGGACTTCCCTAAGCTAGATAGACCGACGACCTGAAGAAGGTGGCTGGGACGGACTGGTTTCGCAGAGGCGAAGGTGTTGTGGCACGGCCGAGGAGAGGCTTATGTCTTTTTTTTTTGTGGATGGGAAACCATCAAATGACCCCTCCCGCTCTGGGTGGAGCAGAAGAGAGTGTTAGACTCTTAATGACTAAAACCCACCCGTGTTCCTTCCTTAGTCCTTTGTGTTCCGGGGCAGCGGTAACCCGTTCGGACAATCCCACTGCCCGAGGCTTATGTTGTGTAGCAGTGGATTGCGATAGGCCGAGTCGATCGGATGACTCGGCAGGCTTGACGTGGATTGCTTCAAGTTGTGACGATACTTGGGAGTTTGTTGTGTGCTGTCCAACCGTGAAGAGTTCAAACCCGAAACTTTAGGTGACTAGTCTATAGAACTTTAGACAAAACGAAGTTTTCATCAAAAGGGAAACAGTGTCGTTTAGTAGGCCGCACGTTAGTGATAAAAGCTGGCAGCTTATTCTATTGAAACTCAATACTGCGCTAGGCCAAATCATGGACCAAATTCGCAACACCGTAATACGCTCTAAGACAGGCATCCCTGATGTTAGCACACGTGTGAGCACTATGTACCTAAACTATAAAGCTACCATTTACTGGGTAAGTCTTTCATTGACTTGAATGTGCCCTGGCAGCTGAGAGTATGTCATGCTCACTATGTTCTATGTTCTATGTTATGGGTTTGGTTTCCGCACTTAGTCCTTCAGTTGGACCATTGTGCGTGGGCCATGGCGGCCGTCGGTGGTTATTCCAACCAGCCCACCTCCCTCCAGAAGCTGATTAGGTCTCCTGGTTTGTTTAGAACATCTGTGTATGATCTGGGTGTCCCGAGGGTTTCTGATCTAATCTGGGTGACACCTGTGCACTCAAAGAGCACATGCGCAACAGTTTCATCAGCCTCCATGCATGCTCTGCACAGGGGACTGTCCGTTATTCCTATGGTGTGGAAGTGTTTATTTAGCGAGCAGTGTCCCGTGATGGTCCCTGTCACCAGGCGCAAGCCTTTCCTGTCCAGTCGCAATAAGCGCCTGGTTAGCCTGCCATCTAATGATGGCATAGCTTCCTTGGACTGCCTGCAGCCTGGTGACGACGTTCACCAACTTTCTGCTTGTGTATGGGTGTGCTCCTGTAGCCACCTGCGTAGTTGGTTGAAGGGGATGGGCACGATAGGTTCCGGTCCACAAACTGACGTACTGGAACCTCTTCTGGCCAGTTCGTCAGCTGCGTCGTTACCTAGCGATCCGCTGTGTCCTTTTATCCATTGTAGCGTCACTACATTGCGGTTCAGAACAGTTACCTGTTCAAGCGCATTGTGACATTCTAGTATTAGATTCGATGTGATGCATTCCTTCCCTAGGGATTGAAGGACTGAGGCGCTGTCAGAGAGTATGCGAATACGAGCGTCCGTAACTCTCCTGGCTGCTATGGAATAAGCCGCTTGTATTATGCCCACACACTCCGCTTGGTAGACAGTGTTGAGCATACCCAGCGGTCTGGATATTTTTATGTTGAGGTCGTGTGAGAAGACTCCGACTCCAGTTCCGCAGTCGGTCTTTGAACCATCAGTGTAAATTCTCAGTTCCTTCGGGCCTGAGTAGTCGCACTGCTCCTCTTTAAGCACTATATTGTAATGCTTTTGAGAGCAGTATTGTTTCGGGGCCTTGTCGCAGGGTGATGCCATCATTGGCTGCCATTTGATCGCATCTTCTTTTAGACGTGTGTGTTTGACCCTAGAATCTCTGCTTAGGGTACCTGATATATGGAGCCTAAAGGCAGCCAGGGCCGCCTGTTCCCGCACTATGAGGTGTAGGGGCGGCAGCCCAAGCATAGCCTGTAGGGCAGCAGTGGGTGTAGTTCTCATGCAGCTAGTGATTGCCACACACGCGAACCGCTGCAGTTTTTCGAGATCTCTCTGTGCTGTGCTCAGGTCTGTTCTGGGCCACCAGACTAATGAGCCGTATGTAATGATTGGTCGGATGACTGTGGTGTATAGCCAGTGAGTGACCTTGGGGCTTATCCCCCAATTCTTGCCAAGCATACGCTTGCATTGCCACAGGGATATGCTGGCTTTCGTAGTTATGTAGTTGGTATGTTTTGCCCAATTCAGCTGTTTGTCCAAGAATATGCCCAGGTATTTGGTTTCAGTTGATAGGCTTAGGGTTGTACCAAAGAAATTTGGCAGTTTTAGTGTTGTCAATTTCCTCTTTTTTGTAAAGAGAACTAAATCGGTTTTTGTGGGGATCACTGATAGTTGGTGTTTTCCACACCAATTCTCTATTATTTTCAGGGCCTGGCGCATTAGGTTGCACAGGGTGTTTTCGTGGGTGCCATTTATTATTATGGTTATGTCGTCGGCGTAGCCTACGGTAAAGTAACCTTTGTCGTTCAGTTCTTTTATGAGACTGTCTACGACCAGGTTCCATAGAAGCGGCGAAAGGACACCCCCTTGCGGGCAGCCCTTCGCCACGATGGCCCTTGTGGTGTCGTTTACGGTTACTTGTACCGCCCTCTGTTTGAGCATGTTGGTGATCCAGCCGCTCAGGGGTGGGTCTATATTGTGTCTGTGTAGGGCCGTGCTTATGCTTTTGAAGGTGGTTTTATCAAAGGCGCCCTCAATGTCAATGAAGGCGGCCAGTGCTGAGCATTTGTGATCCACCGCACATTCAATTTTGGATACCACGCTGTGCAGTGCGGATTCCGTTGATTTGCCTGTGGAGTACGCGTGCTGTTGTTTGTGGAGTGGCTTTGCCCGTAGAGGCCCGTCTCGGATGTGTCGATCACAGAGCCTCTCTAGGGTCTTTAGTAGAAAGGATGTGAGGCTTATGGGTCTGTACGCCTTGGGTTGTGTGTAGTCGGCTTTACCCGGTTTTGGTATAAAGATAACTTTCACTTCGCGCCAGGCTTGGGGTATGTATCTAAGTGCTATGCAGGCCCGATAGATTTCTACCAGGCATGGTGTTATATGGTCAACCCCCCATTGTAGCAGGGCTGGGAAAATGCCATCTAGTCCTGCGGACTTATAAGGCTGGAAGGTGTTGATAGCCCACTTTACTCGGTCTTCTGTTACTAGACTGTGGGCACTGGACCAGTCCCGCTCCGTTGGGGTCCAATCGGGCACAGCCTCCCAGGTCCTGTCCTCTAGGACTTTGCAGTCTGGGAAGTGTGTCTCGAGTAGTACCTTGCTGGTTTCATGGTCCGTTAGTGTGTATGTGTTGTCAGATTTTTTCAGCGCGCCAAGAGTTCGGTCCTGATCTGTTGATAGGATTTTCCTTACTCTTGCGGCTTCATTATTGGTCTCGATGGATTCACAGAATTTCCGCCATGCTGTCCTTCTGGCAGTTCTGATTTGCTTTTTGTATGTGTATTGAGTCTCTTTGTATAGCTCCCAGTCTTCCGGGAGTCTGGTGTTTTTGGCTCTGTTGAATTGCTTCCGTAGTGTATTTCTGAGTTTACCAAGTTCGGCGTTCCACCAGGGATTTCTCTCACTGTTGGTTCGTGGTGCCCTCAGCTTGCAGCATGCATGGTATGCTTCGGTTAGGTATTCCGATAGCTTTGTTACAGTGTATTCGAGTTGTCCGGATTCTCTTACGTTTGTTTGTGTTAGGTGCCTAGCTAGCATTGCGGCTAGGAGGCGCTTGTACCCGGGCACATCGGTGCGCCGCGGATTACGTCGCGGTTCAGGTTTCCTTGTATTAGTAGTTAGTGTGAAACGGATCCTTCTATGGTCTGAGCAAGAAGGTTCGTTTGATACGTGCCAATTTGTGATAAGATTTGTCGCGTTTTCTGTAGCAAGAGTTAAGTCTATGATCGTCTGTCCTCGGACTGTGACCCAAGTGGGCTCAGAGCCTCGGTTAACGATGTTAAGGTTAGTAGAGAATAAATAGGTGGATAGTACCTCTCCTCTGGAGTTCGATGCCTCGCTGCCCCAGAGCGGGTGGTGGGCGTTCGAGTCGGTGCAGATTATCAGGTCCAAATTGGTGCGCTCGCAGTGCTGTACCAGATCGGCCATTTCTTTCGGCGGGCAGTCTGTTTCCTCACCCGGCATGTACACCGAAGCTAGTACAACATCTGGGAATTCACCTTCGGTGTGGAGCCTGACAGCTGTCAGATCTCTGGAACAGAATTGAGTGAGTAGCGTGGTAGGGATGTCTTTGGGTATGTAGGCACAGGATCTAGGTTTGTCTGAGCTGTGTGTATTGAGGATTAGCTTACCTCCGATGTTACCGAGGCCGCATATTCTGTTGTTCCTGATCCACGGCTCTTGGATCAGTGCGATTGTTCTGGGGTTAACCTCCAGTGCCCTGCGTAAGCTAGCCGTGGCAGTTTGGCTGTGTTGGAGGTTAGTTTGTATAATGGAGAGTGGTGGTGACGGTGATGAAGCGGGGCGGTTAGTCGGTGGTGGATCCATCGGACAAAACCTCCGCCGCCTCCTCTCTGTACTGGTCGTCGTGTTGTTCAACCGGCGACGATACTAGTAGCTGCTCGTTCCAGCCGGGAGATGCGGGTGGTATGCTGGCTACGTCGTCAGCCATCGCCGCGCGGGCCATGACCTCCTCGAGTTGGGCAATGTCGGTGTCGTCCGTCTGTGTCACTGTCTGTGTCGTTGTCGGGTCCGTCTTACTGTCCGAGGGCTGGATCGTGGGCCAGAAGCGCACGTATATCGAACCCAATAGGTACGATATCCGTCGCTCCCGCCCCACGATCTTTTCCACTTCCTCCGGTGGCACACCTAGGGTCAGATAAGTCCCATAGTTGTCGCCACCGACGGTAGTCGCCCTGTACAGTGACCACCTGGCTATGTTATACCACGTATTCTGACGAATCAGAATACTGTGTAGCCTCCCTATGTCACCCCTATAGCGGGGGACGAAGAGTGAGGCTCTGACACGGGTGGGTAGGTCTGACTGACGGAGTACCGTCAGTGTGAGGTCAGTGTCGGGGAGTTTGAGTAGGGGTACGTTCCTGTTTAACCAGGTCAGGGCGTGGTCGTCCTCACACCAGACCTGTACAGTGCCCTCCGCTACCCGCGGGTATCCGCGGAAGGCAGGGAGTGGTGCTGTCGAGTCCGAGTCCATAAGTAGGTCTTCAAGGCCTGCTTTAACCAGCTCGGCCTCCTCTTTTGTCAAGTCTCTGGAGGGGGGAGGGAAGCAGATTGCTACTGCGAGCCTCGCAGGAATATCCTTCGTGGCCCGCGCGTAGGTCCTCTGCTCCCCCTGGGCGGAGTGGACCCTTACGCGTTTGGCGTCCCCCTGGAGCGCACTCGGTGAAGCCGAGTCGTCGGGGCGCTCCCTCTTTGCCGGTCCTGTACCGCTCGGTCCGGGTTGCGGCATGGAGGTGCCTGGCCGGGTGGTGGCATCTGGGCGCAAGGATCCACCTCGCCTTCCTCTGTGATGTTTGGGTCGGGGTTTGTCGTGGGATGCGTCCGTGTCAGTGTGAGCGTGATGGGGTCGGCTGGCGCCCCCGGCAGACTCTGTCGTGTGCAAGGGCTTTTCGCGCTGGGTTTCCCCTTCGCGTACTTGCCCCTGCACGCGTGGTTCCGCGTCCGGCTGCTTTTCGCGCTGGGTTTCCCCTTCGCGGACTTGCAGCTGGTCGCGTGGTCCCACGTTTGGCCGCTTTTCGCGCTGGGTTTCCCCTTCGCGGACTTGCGGCCGTTCTCTTTTTTCCGCGTCCGGCCCCTTTTCGCGCCTGGTTTCCCCGTCGCGGACTCGGGGCTGGTCGCGTACTACCTCTTCGGCGTCCGATCGCGCTTCGCGCTGGCTAGTGCCTTCGCGGGTGCTGCGCTTTCGGTCGCCTACTTTCCTCCTCCGGCTTGTGACTGTTCCGCGCTTCTTCAGCAGTCGTACTCCGTCAGCCGGAAGAGTGGTAGGGTCGCCAGGCTCGTCGACCTTCCCCGTCACTTTCTGTCCGTGTCTGTCGTTGTCTGGGTAAGTGATGCTGTTCCGCACGATGCTCTGTTGCCAGAGGCTTGGGAGAGACATGCATCTCGTAGTGGGTGTTGGCGCGTGTGTCGCAGCCGTAGTGGGATTTATTGGCGCGTTGGACGCAGCCAAAGTTGGAATTGTGGGCGCGTGAGTCGCTGCCTGTGTTATGGGCGCTAAATCAGCAGCCGGCCGCGCTGAAGAGCACGGCAATGTCAGCAATGTGCAGTTGGTTGCCCCCCCCAGAATACGTTGGGGGCTGACCGCCGTAGCGGTGTGGGATTCCCCGGCTTGGCCGGAACCCACCTGGGTAGTGTCATTTACCCGCTGCATTTTACATGTTAAAGGGGGTGGGCTTTTTTGGAATCGAGGTTACCCTTCCTCTGGGACCAACGGGATGTAGGGATAGGAGGGAGGGTGTATGGTGATAGGGTATAGGTTTTGGGGGGGTCACCCTAGGTCTGGGATTTGGCCTAGGGATTTGGGGATCGAAGGGATTTTATGGATAGGGAAGGGTTGGAATGATTAGGATTATTTGGTACATGGGATAAGGTATATGGGTTACCCTAAACCTGGGACCTGGTGTTCGGGCACTTCTCTTGTCCGGGATCTCTTTCGAGATGCTCCGGCTACGATATCGACTGTTTGCAGTCGGTCCCGCAGCCGGAGTTGGGCTATCCGCAACCTGCCCACCCGCTCGGTTGCAGGAGAAGAAGTGCCCGGCAGTCTGGATCGCTCCACCACGGATGTACGTATACATTCGCGTTGGTTCGACCCAGCTAGCCCCGAGTGTCATGCTCACTCAAATGTCTCGATGATGGACGCGTGTGTGTTGGATCATTGGGTTCCCTTCAAAATGGTTGAGCTGAATGGTGCTGATCCATACGTCATGTTCGTGAACGGGCGCCGTCAGTAGGGACTGGTCATCTCTTAGCCGCCACGGCTTATTTTAATTTATGAATTGTTCTTTTTAGTACGGACGCCTTTAACGTGCACGTCTTTCTGCATTGTTCTCACATGTATAATTTCAACATGAATGATGTAATCAAGATTTTTGTAACAATTTTATGATTTAAAAGAGTATCCGTGGAGTTTCTTGCCCGTTCTTCTCCACAGGGATCTACGCTTTGGAATGGGCAACTAGCTTCATCTTTCTGACTGACCGACCCTTGACAATTCAAAAGTGCCTCTAATTGGTTTATTTGAAATAAATGCTTTGAGTTTGAGTTTGAGTTTGAATGAGTTTGCGAGGCTGAACTGGGACTGGGCGGGTCACACGTATCGAATGAATCAAAACAGAGGGGCCAGGATCGTCACACAGTGTGGAAGCCTGAGGACGGGCGTCGTCTCCGAGACAGGCCTAAGCCTACGGACACGAAGTCAGCGGGCGCGAGGTGCGTTGGTGGCGGTGCGGGAAGCGGCGAACGAGCGATGCGCACCAGTCTAGCGGTGCCCACGCGTCTGCATTGACATAGTGTTGTGCATTTTATTTTTTGCTTTTTAACGACCGAAGTTTCAAAATGTTGTATCAAAAAGATGTCGTCGCTGTTTGGACATTCTTTATTCCCGACAAAGACACTAATTTCTCATAACACAACACTACACCGCTTTTTCGCCACCCGATCTGCCCGCTGGCTTCTAGAAAGGGTTTGCGATGCCGTGCCGCTCCCCGCACCGCTACCGCCGCCGCCCCGCAGTCGCTGACTTCGTGTCCATAGCCAAAGAATCGCTGGCGTTACGATTTGGACCCGTTCCTGAGCGACTAGCTGGTGAAAGAAAAAGTTAAGGAAAATTGGAGAAGTTTGGGGGAGAATTTTGATAAAATAGGTTCATCATCATCATCATCATCATTAGCCGGTATACGTCCACTGCTGAACAAAGGCCTCCCCCTTAGACCACTACGCCGAACGACAATCCGCTACTTGCATCCATCGAATGCCCGCGACTCTCACGATCTCGTCGGTAAAATAGGTTAAGATAAAAAAAAAACTACTCTAGGCCAGCTAATGGTCAAACAGTTACCACCGCGGTCGACTGTACAGATGAGATGCCAGCACAACAAGCTACCAGAAAATGTCAAAATTTTTCAATCAAACCTGAACCTAATGCCTTAGCGATAAAGTTGAAAACCTATTAAAGAAATATGACAGGTTGTAGTACCTTGATGTGATAGCGTCTATACAACTATGTAATCAGCGTAAGCGAGCATTCTTTGAGAAATCGTAATTAATACTATAATTATTAAAAGTACCTACTGCTTTATTATTACTTTGCTTTGAGAAAACTTAGAAGGCAATTAGTTAGAGAAAGTCGAAAAACTTCATTAAAAATAAAATAAAATTAGTTGTCGATATTGTACATAAAAATGTATAATAGGTTACCAAAATATAAAAGACTTTTTGAACAAATAAAAACCTAGACATTGCCTTTGTTAACTTTCCCCCTTACTAATAAACGTTGTATAGCGTCCGTATAGTTACAAAACGCTTTGTCTTCTTTCGAACGTCAAATTACTGACAACTGAAAGAGAAAAATCGGTGTGTAACTATTCATCTGATATAATATAATAGTATATGTTCAAGTCAAATAAGATTGGTTTTACTTGATGAGTTTCAATGATAAAAAAACAAGAGGTTTTTACTACATTTATTATTAATGCGATGCGCATATAGGTACTGCTCAATTTCTTGTATTCTTAATTCAGAGTCTAATAATGATAACGTTAAGATACCTAATTAGTTCAGGTACAGACGCCAGCACATCAAGCTACCCGAAACTGACAAATTTTCCCAATCAACTTTGAACCTTATGCTTTAGCGATAAAGTTGTAAATTTATTAAAGAAATTGGACAGATTGTAGTAGCTTGATGTGCTAGCGTCTGTACATTGAGGTTCACCATCATCATCTGCCTAACCTTTTACGTAGGTACTATGTAGCAATCATCTTTCAGTCTAACCGGATGCAGCTGAATAGATACCAGTAAGTATTTTAAACGGAGCGGCTGCCTATCTGACCTCTACAGCCGTTATTGGGTAGAACCACAGATATAGATACACCTAGATAACGCAAGAGCAACTACTTCGCGTGCCAAAAATCGCACCAACTTACGTTCAAAAATCGTAAGCCCCCACTTTCGCGCTCAGTCCAGCAGTGCGATTCTGTAACCATCTCACCGTGAAAGCGTGGAGTGAGCTGTCAGTGTCATCCTGATGCTAGGGATTGATACTCCCCGGTGTGGGCGCGTTCACTGCGGCGGCGAGCCGCCCACTATCTGAACGGGTCCCAAAAGGTGGTAGCCGTAAGGCTGATCCGGGTGTACCGCACGATCTCGGGCGAGGCGGCAAGCCTCCTTGCCGGACTGCCGCCGTGGGATCTGGAGGCGATAGTCCTCGCGCGCCTGTACGAGTGGCGCGCGGAGGCACTACGCCGGGGGGAAACTCCGCTGCCGCGGCAAATCGCGGCAGAGCGGACCGACCTCCGGCGCGATCTCATGGCGGCATGGAAAGAGCGACTGTCGCAACCCAGCGCAGGGCACGCCGCGATAGCGGCGGTAAGACCCCTCTTTGAGGAGTGGCTAGAGAGGCGCCACGGCGCCCTCACCTACCGACTGACGCAGGTCCTCACCGGACACGGGTGTTTCGGGAGGTTCCTGCACACCATCGGGCGGGAGGAAACGCCCGGGTGTCACCACTGCGAGGGTCGCCCGGAGGACACGGTGGAGCATACGGTGGCGGTATGCCCCAATTGGGCGGAGCACCGCCGTGTTCTCGCAGAGGCGATCGGCAGCGGCGGCGACCTCTCGCGCCCGGCCCTGGTTCGAGCCATGGTCCGGGGCGAGAGGGAGTGGGAGGCAGTCACCTCCTTCTGCGAAGCAGTCATGCTAGCGAAGGAGGTGGCGGGACGGCTGAGGGAAAGGGCCTCACGTCCCAGCCGCCGCGGGAGACGCTCCGGGCGTCGGGAGCCGCGAGAGGACTCCCGGCCACCGTAGGCGCGGGCCTGCGGGCGGAGAGTAATGGGTAACTCTCCGTCCGATCAGGACCAGGCCCATGCCGGACGGTGCGTACGTGTTCCACGCGCGCCTCAAAGAGATGTCAGTCAGCATTAGGAAGGGGCCCGCAAGGGCCGAAGCCTGCCGGGGCAGCGGGATTGTCCGAAAGGGTTACCGCTACCCCGGAACACAAAGGGCTAAGGAAGGAACACGGGTGGGTTTTAGTCAGTAAGAGTCTGACACTCCCTTCTGCTCCACCCAGAGCGGGAGGGGTCATTTGATGATTTCCCATCCACAAAAAAAAAAAAAAAAAGGGATTGATACTCTTGACAGCTCACCCTAAGCTCACTTCGCCTAACTTTTCACGGTGAGAGTGTGTACTGCTGGCTGGGTGAGCGTGAGTGAGAAAGAGCGCTTGTGACGTCATAGTAGGTAGTCAAAAAAATGGCACGCTTGGTTTTCATACAGATCGTGATACTTGCGTTATCTAGGTCTATCTATATCTGTGGGTAAAACGGTACTCCTTGGTGAAAAATTCGGAAAGTCTGACTACCAAAGTCACCCTCCCCCCACTAACCGTAACGTAACGCCTGTCTAATCTACAAATGTCATCGAGGCACACCATTCAGTCTAACTATTTACGTCCAATTCAATGTCCGGTCTGTTTATTTTTAATTCTAAGGTGCACAAGACAACCACCAACTATGAAAAATGCACATCACAGTAAAAGTTCGCATAAAGGCGTAAAAACTGCGTCCTGTTACAAAGTTCCACATGTTTGTGACGGGTTTGCTGTGAAAAGCGGAACTTGACAGCATCGGGCTTTTCATTTTCACCTTTCTCAAGCCCATTTAGTGAGACCTGATTTTCATGAAATATAAATAAAAAATATAAGTATAAAATAGGTCATAGTGTTCATGAATTAAACTATTTTTTTTTTACTATCAAGTGATCATACATGGAACCCGTTTGTTTAAACGAATAATAAAGTTGAAGAGCATTTTTGCTTGTTTGTTTGAACGCGCTAATCTCTGCAAATACTGGTCGGATGAAAAAATCTGTTTGCAATTGATTGATTAGGTTGACTGGTAGAAAATGCCTATGGCATTAAGTCCGCCTCTGTAAATGTATGTGCTTGAAGTATTAAATAAATAAATAGCCCACTTTTTGAGGAAGGCTATTAAAATGTAATATGTTATATCACGCTACGAACCTTAGGCGCCGAGAGAAGGTCTGAAAGAGCGGTAAGCGAAAACGAAGTAATAGCGTGGGCGATTTGTGGCTGTTAATTAGTATATTGCGGTGTCTTATGAATTCTAGTAAAATATAACAGAAAACCATACTATCTTAACAGAATGAAGTAACAAACAAACCTGGATAATCATGCAATCCGTGTCTAAGGCATGAATTGCGAAGGCACGAAATATTAAGGGGCACGTTATAGCGGACCCAACGCTTCCCGTATTCATTCGACCCGGCAACGGAAAGGATTACGTATTCGCCTTAACCCTATTGAAATAAATGGATATTTGCGCCGTCGTATGAAACTAACCGGACGGCTTCAGTTGCTAGTACCTACCTAACAAAGGTTACGTACTTACGTGCATCTTCAAACTAGTTTCGATTTTCGAGGGGCTGAATGTTAAAACGTGGTTAGGGGGCTTAAAATACTCCGCGACGAGTTAAAGTGGTAATTGGGTAGTTGAGTGTTTTTTTACTGCCTTATTAGGTGTATTGTGCTTGGTGTGATAATGCTTCGCGAGAAAGATTATAGGATTTAAAAGTGCCTTACGTGCTAGTCCTTACGCTTTTAACACCCATGATTTTCTACATCGTTATCACAATAAAGTACCTATAAGTTCAACATGGACGATGTATAAACGCCAGGACATCAAGCTACCCGAAACTGTCAAATTTTCCCAATCAACTTTGAACCTTATGCTTTAGCGATAAAGTTGAAAATCCATTAAAGAAATTTGACAGATTGTAATAGCTTGATGTTGTGGTGTCTGTAACTAACCAATATTTTGGGCGCTGTCTGAAGGGACTGATCATCTTTTAGCTGCTACAGGACTTTATTTTTAATTTTTAAAAATTTCTGAATTTGTTTTATCTTTTTTAATACGGACGCTTTTAACGTGCACGTTTTTCTACATCGTTCTCACATGTATATTGTACAATTTCAATGATGTAACCAATATTTGAAATAATATTTTGATTTAATAGTGTCCATGGAGTTTCTTGCCCTTTCTTCTCCATAGGAACCTACTCTGCTTTGGAATGAGCAACTAGCTTTACATTTCAGATTGTCCGACTCCTTGAGAATTCACAAGTTCTTATAAACGATTTAACTGAAATAAATGCTTTGCGTTTCAGTTTGGTTAGTTGAAATGATAAATGATTTTATTTCTAAGGAAGACTTCTGGCCGAAGGGTGTTGTGTACCGCCGGTTTCGTGGCCGGCTACATGACACCAGTCAGCGAAACACGACGCAGACACTAATTCGTGTGTGTTAGTTAGTTTTTAGTGTAATTATAATGGTTTATGTATTTATAGTATTTTTAAGTTATATTAATATTGTATTGTATATGTTTATATGGGCCTTGATGCCTGAAATAAATAGATAATAATAATAATAATAATAATTTCTGTAAGTAGGTTTGTCCAAGCACTTCACGTGACATATCACAAATACATAAAAAAAAATAATGAAATTAAATGTGATTTAATGTAATGTACTTATCATATTTTAAAAACTAGATGAGGTCGGCGTATCCTATCTGACTTCTGACTACGAAGAAAGGCCAAAACACACTCAGGGGTCACAGTCTCTTTTAAAGTCCAGACATAATCTTGGTCAAATCATGTGAAGACCATGATTGATGTCTAAAATGATCTTTTGAAGAAAGACCCATACATATTGAGTGAACTTGTCCAGTAGGCACGCATTTGTCAGTAATCGTGCAGCTCAACTCAATTAATTAAAAATTGATCAATTTAATTCCACAGTCTGTTCTAGTACACAAAAGCTAAATCCACTTCGTTAATATTAAGGACGCTGATTGGTCTGTAGACATGGTACCTACTGATTTCACGTTAGCTCTTAATTTTCACTTTTGACAAACTTGACAGACGGACAGACAGACGGACAACGAAGTGACCTTACAAGGGTTCCGTTTTTCTTTTTGAGGCACGGAACCCTAAAAATAACATAACATACCATCACGCCTGTATTCGCATAAAGGATTAGGCAGAGGTGTACCTATGGTACTCCCACATTGCGCCAGTTATGTTTAAATCCTATATAATAGAGACTATTATACATGAACCGGATATAAATCCAGACTCCCAGGCTGCTACTGAAAAATTCCAGTTAGAAAAACCCAACAACACTTTGTCCGACTCGGGAATCGAACCCAGGACCACATGATCAGCAGTAGCGCCTGCAACCACTACACCAACAAGACAGTCAAAAAAAAATTACAGCCAGCAATTATTTACGTGCTAAAAATTAATAAAGACTTTCTGCAAAACTGGTAGGTTGACAAAATTAAGACGAAGAAGCAATACTTGAATTACAAAAGGCATCTTCACCATTTTGAAGAGCGACCAAAGCTTTAAAATGTATCTCAAATTCTAAAGCCACAACAATCACCCTTTTGAAGGCGAGTACAAAAGCCAGTCGTGGTTCCGTATCTAAATTGGACAATTAGAGACCTTTTGTCATTTAATTGTTTATCTGTCCAAAACAAGGCTACGCTTAACTGCAAATTATAAATAACTGGCAGCTTAAATGAGTTTCGCGGTGATAAAAAATGTGGGCCCCTTTGTTTGTGTTATATTTTACATAGGGATATTTTTGGGCACATTGTCAGACAGATTGTAGCCTCCGAAAATGTCCAGTGACTTGAGTCTACCTTTAACAGCCGGTCTATTTTATAAAAGTCTTATCGTGAAAATTTAGGTGAAGTGAGCTTGTAATGAGCTTGAAGTGAGGATATTGGAGGAGCAAAAAGGCGAGAGCCAAACCTCGAATTAAGACTTTTTACTTAGGCTTATACAGAGGGGCCCGTGGCTAAATAATAACAGCCGCACAGGTCGATCAATCAGGTTAAGCTACGCTTGCCGCGGTTGGTCTGTGGATGGCTGACCATCTTTACATACCGAGACCCCTCCGTGCCTCGGAAACCACGTTAAAACGTTGGTCCCGGCTGTCATTCGTGGATCTTTCACAGTCCTTACGGGTAGTCAGAAGCCGGAAAGTCTGACAACCAGTCTTACCAAGGGGTATCGTATTACCCAGTAACTGGGTTGTGGAGGTCAGATAGTCAGTCGCTCCATGTAAAATACTGGTATTCAGTTGCATCTGGTTAGACTGGAAGCCGACCCCAACATAGTTGGGAAAAGGCTAGGCAGATGATGACTTAGGCTTATTCAAAAGACTCTCCGATCACATTTCCTCTTAACACCTAACACCTAACATTGAGGAGGCCTGTGTCTCAGCAGCGGGAATATCCCTCTCCAATTACACTAAATGTGAGAATAAGTGAGCCTCATTCAACTATTTCCACCCTGCTTTCTGGGTCCTCTTCAATTGGTAAAAAAACGTAAAACGATTATAAACTTAATAGCTAAAGAAATTAAGTCTGAAAATCTACAGAACCCTGAATAAATATCTTCTTTATAGCGTACATAATGCCAACATCTGTAGCCGCCGGCTACACTTTATGAATAAGATGCTGAGGTTTTAAGTCTCCGTAAATAAACAGAGGACCTGTGTACAGCCTACGTTTATAAGCATGTAGGTCAACTGTTCTTGGATCTTGGAGCTGTTCTGCATGACATACCTACAGGCGAAAAAAATACAGGGTGGTCAAAAAGTCGTGGATCAAATGAAATAGGGAGTTAAAGGTCTTTCCAACAAAAAATATTTCAACAGTATGGCCATAATTCAATTGCCCTAAAAGTTATGAATATTTTTGTAAACAGAGTTCTTTTAAATATGTAGATTAATTTAAAAAAATGTGTTATAAGACAATAAAACAAACGGTGTTGTATTGTTACTAGATAATGTATCAGCACTACAAAAGTTATATTGCGGCTCTGGGTACCAAATATCAAGAGCAATTATTTTTTTTTTCAAAAATTTGAAGCGTTAGCAAAAATTATTTCACTTTAAAAGCGTTGGAAATTACCTCTTTTATCTCCCAATTCCATTTGATCCACGAGTTTTTGACCACCCTATATATGGGAGGGTGAAAGACCTCACATACGCTCTTTGGCCAAGAAATATGGTAACCTTTAAAGGTCTCTGTCTAGACTGGAAAGGTCAGCCTTTCTTATACCCTCGTGTAAGGACTTCAGTTTAAGTTATAACATAACATCGCATCACGCCTATATTCCTTGAAGGGACACAGCGGGATTGTCCGAAAGGGTTACCGCTGCACCGGAACATAAAGGGCTAAGGAAGGAACACGGGTGGGTTTTAGTCACAAAGAATCTGACACTCCCTTCTGCTCCACCCGGAGTGGGGGGTGTCATTTGATGATTTCACAACCTCAAAAGAAAGGGTTAAGTAGAGATATATCTATAGTACACCCAGGTTTGTTCGATTTATGTTTAATTCCCATCTAATAGGGAGCGAGCCTAGTGCCATCAACCGGGCACAAAACCAGACTTCGGGCTCATCATCATCATCATCATCAGCCTATAGCAGTCCACTGCTGGACATAGGCCTCTCCTATTGCACGCCATTCAATTCGATTTTTGGAAACTCTCATCCAGCTACTACCAGCCATCCTGCGAAGATCGTCGCTCCACCTAGCCTGATGGCGTCCCACCTTACGTTTACCAATACGCGGTCTCCACTCAAGAACACGTCTACCCCAACAGTCATCGATTCTACGGCGCTTGTGACCACTATGCCAACAAGAAACGAAGTTTGAGTTATCTGAAGCCAAATATCAAGCTGATTTAGGATCCACAAATTATGATATTTAATTAAATATTCTTCAGGTAATTTTTGAACATGACATGAGCTACACACATCAAAAGTGTCTAGGGATCAACATATATTTTTGCAATAACTTTTCTCCTGATTGATATTAATTAAAATTTTCTTTAAGGATTCATCAAATAAAGTGTTTTCGTTTGTCACAGTAACGATAAACCAAGTCACCTTTGCATTAATAAAGAAATTTGCCATTTTCCTAATAAAGGGATTTTTGACATTTGAACCACTAACACAAAAGTTCGAAAAAAAGACTGAAATAACAGTTTTCTCTAAAATTTTATTGGGTAACTTAAACAATTAATAATCCGTGTTTCTACCGCGAACACTAACAACACAAGAACATCGGTTTGGCATACTCAAAATGAGTTCATCCAAATCACGCTGTGGAATGGCCGCCCATGTTCGTTGCAACAACAAAAAAAGGTCTTCTTGCGACTGGATACCCTCCATATTCGGCAGAGCTCTTCTCTGTAGCATATCCCATGCATGCTCAATCGGGTTCAAGTCTGGCGACTGAGCAGGCCAGGGCAGGACATTGATGTTAGCTGCGGCGAGAGTCTGTCTTACAACTCTTGCGGTGTGCGGTCGTGCATTATCATGCATTAACTGAAATAAGGGACCGATTTGCACTTGTAGAGGAACGATGACGTCTCAGCATAAATTTGAGCGTTGAATTGCCTCTGATCCAAATCAACTCAGTTCTTCCGCCGATCCAAATACCCGCCCATACCATGATGGTTCCACCACTATAAGGATGGACTTCCTGGCAGGATTTTAATCGCTGTTGGCGTCCAGGGGTTCTCCAGTGTCGTATACGTCTTGTATCCGGTCTCATACCAAAACGAGACTCATCAGAAAAGCACACGAAACGCCATTGTTCTTCTGCCCAATTTCTGTGTTCAAGAGCCCATTGATATCGAATCCTACGATTGTGCATTGCTATAGGTGGTACCCGTAGCGGTCTTCGGGAATGAAGGTTCACTTCATGCAAGCGGTTTCTGACTGTTTGGTCGCTAATTAAGTTCCCTGAAGAGCGATGAAGCCTCACGGCTAACATCATGGCGGTTATTGTTGGAGCTCTTCGAGTTAAGATTTGAATGTATCGGTCTTGTCTCCGTGTGGTGCAGCGATACCGTCCTCCATGGCGCTCAGCCACGGTACCAGTGCCTCGGTAACGTGTCCAAAGTCGACTGATAACACTCTGACTTGTATTCAGAGCTAAAGCCACAGTACGTTGCCGGGAACCAGCTTCTATCATTCCCACGGCTCTGAGCATTTCTTCCCTGCTTAAATGACGTCGCCGCTCCATAATAACGTTGGTTTTAATCAGTAGTAGGGAAACAGTAGCACTAATAATGTCTTCAATGCGTTGTATGTTTTTATAGGGAAAATATTGACAGCTGATTTTCATCTTTTACTCGAATTTGATTCACAGTTCCTGATTCAAATTATGAAATGCACCAAAAAGGATCCATATAAATTTATAAAATCATAAATTTATTACAAAGCCACATCTCAATCTCAAGAAATCCGCATAAAAATGCTTGATCCCTAGACACTTTTGATGTGTGTATTTGGATACATAAGACCTGAGGGGCAATTCTCGTAATTTTTAAGAACGTTCACAGTCTGATCTCAGTGTCAATCTGTCAAAAATATTTCAAATTTCCCTACATTTTGACAAGTTTTTGACATTTGTTTGTCGCCGAGATGAGACTGCGACTAGATTTTGAACGTTTTAAATTAGCAGAATTGGCCTACAGATTGTCGTAACTGAACTGGGGGAAGTCTTATAACAAGCAAACCTGTTTAGATAAAAGAGAGAGAGGATGGTGAGAGAGCAGTGGCGGCACAGTGGAAACGGCTGCTACTTTCTTGTGGCTGTCTTGTAGGTCGTAGGTTTAGGTCAGGGGAGGCTCCTTTACAGTCTCCCCAGGAATGTGCCTTACAGGCGTTGCACGGGGGGTTCCGGAATTGGTCTTTTAAGGGGAACCGGGACCACCCCTATTTGCTGATCGTGACCACCGGGGTAGTTTTAGTGAGGTACGAATCCCACACTCCCCAACCTCCCTCCCCAGAGGTCGGGTGCCTTTTGAAAAACAAAAAAAAAAAACAAAAAGATTGTAAGTGTAGGTTCGGACCGAGACAGTCAACCTTGTGTAAATCATGCTATCACCAAACCTGTTCTCAAAACGATGAAGGAAAACATCGTGAGGAAACTGGCACGCGAAGACATGTGACATCTACTAACCCGCTTTGGGCCCGCGTGGTGGCGGCCCACTCTCTCTTATAGAGAGAAGGACTAGTATTAAGTGTGCTGTTTAGATAAAAGTGTTCCAATCCACCTGGTGTTATTTCCAAAAACAAAAACCTAATGACTAAATTTGTCTATCCAAGGAATATAACCTATATGAGAGATTTTTACAAAAGTAGTACATTTTTTTCACGAATCCAACTAAGCATGACGATTGTCTATGTGTTCGCATGACAACCGGGACGCGAAGGTTTAACGTGCTCTCTGAGGCACGGAAGGGTATCGGTGTGTAAACTTATAGGTCAACCGTTTGCTGGCATTTAAAATTCGAAAGAGCAACTAAAATAATAATCTTTGCTTTTTTTTGAGCCTATGCCACGTTAAATAAAGGGTTGATCTTCAAGATTAAGGGGGAAGTGCTAAGGTAGCCCGTGAAATTCAAATTTTCTTACGATTTTTGCAATTTGCAGCGCGGTGTCCGGGTGTACGTTGATAAAAATATGTTTCGCGACTGTAACAAATATGTATTTACAGAATTATAATCATTAGAATGATTAATACAACTTGTTAAGTTAGTATAATCCTAAATGTCAAGATTTCTTAAAATTATCTTTCAATAGGATTACTTGGTCTTAGAGAGTTGTATTGATGACTTTAATGGTTATAATTCTGTAAATACATGTTTGTTACGGTCGCGAATCATATTATTTTAATCAACATACAACTTAATACTGACCAGCAAGTTGCAAAAAACCTAAGAAAATTCGAATTTCGCGGCCTACTCTTGCGCTTTCGCTTTAAGCAACGTTTGCTGAGGTCAGTCTGTGAATTATTGACCACTCATTACATACCGGGACTCCTCAGTGCCTCAGAAAGCACGTTAAGCCATTTGCAGGGTAGTCAGAAGCCCAAAAGTCTGATAACCAGTCTTCTATTCTATTTTGTTTTTCTCTAAGGCAATGGTGTCGATGTCGACAATTCTGCCAATGTCAGATGTGATATCAGAAAACGTGCAAACTAGGAAAAAAACTTGTTGACGAGTATTAGTACATTATAAAGAGAGAGAGAGAGAGAGAGAGTTATCCAGTAGGTAACTATGTAGTGGAGATCCAATATGCAGTCGCTCCTTGTACAAACGTCAGCACATCAAGCTACCCGAAACTGTCAAATTTTCCCAATCAACTTTGAACCTTAGGCTTTAGCGATAAAGTTGAAAATCTATTAAAGAAATTTGACTGGTTATAGTAGCTTAACGTGCTGGCGTCTGTACCTTCAAACCTTATATGAATGTGAAACTTGACCCTTACCAACTGACTATTATAATACTTTAATGAATTCAATAATTATACAAATTATCGCTTGCACTTAAACCTTTTTTTATTGAAACTTTAAAAATGTCCCAAAGGTCATCTCAGGATTCAGGGTCTCGGGGCAAACCGAATTAATACCAGTCGGCGTCAAATGTCGCCTACGAAAATAAGGCTGTCATGCAAAAAATCAGACGACCTTTTCACTCTTTAAAACGGTTCTAATTTGAATGGTACAGATTTTTATTTATTTCAGATGTACTTACGTAATGCCATTAAAAAAAAACAGCCTGTCTTGCCCCACTGGAGGGCAAATATGCCTTCTTTTCTTTAAATGTTATGATAATATTTTTTTGTGTTTGACTTTAAAGTCATTTTTGCTTGCTTCCAAAAATATCACTTGGGTGTTCATCAATAAATTTTTTTGTAATACATACATACATGAATAAACTCACCCTGCCTACAACCATGGGAAAACCCAAGGCTGAAGTCGGATTCCATCTGCAAAGCAGTAATGTTCGCGAAGGAGGAGGCGGAGTGTGTGAGGGAGAGGCAATCTTGCGCCCTTACGCCCTAGTTGCATTATGGTGGCGTCATGAATCGAGAGCCGATTCCCGCCCACCGTAGGCGCGGGCTTGCGGACGGCAAGCAATGGGTAGCTCGCCGCTAACGTCTTTTTTTTTTTTAATATTCACCCGTCATCACAGTTCGTTGCGAGCTTTCTCTGACGTGATCAGATACCTTTTTTTCCTGGGTGCTATTTTTATTTATTTATTTATTTTAAACAGTTCTTACAATATTTACCTTACATTAAAAGTAACCGTGTTGGCGACTGTACCATTCTTGTAACAGCTTGTTTTCTACAGCCAGTTTAGAAAAAAAAAATATTAATGCAAGATATCCGAGCAGTTAATTGAACTTCTGTACCTCCCTACATAGCCACAAAATGCTGAAATAATAAAGTCTTTGCAGGAGGCCTGTGGAAAGCTACATGACAACGTTAAATATGATAATGAGAAAAGTAAGCAACACGAACGCTCGAAGTTGGGCAGTAAATTATTAATATTCGTCGGGTTGCTGCATTTGAACTGATGCAAAAAGTTGGCTACATTATTGTTTTGGTGCTGTTCGTAATTGAAATATGTCGAATTGTGAACTTATTAGCATTCGTTTACATATCGAAAGAGTGATTTTAAATTATGCCATTTTATTTGGAACGTAGTTTATGCTCATTGCTCATGTAACAATCAAATAGCAGTAATTTTATATTATGTTAACAAGTGGGTGGAGTTTCTTGCCCATTCTTCTCCACACGAAAACTACATTTTGGAATGGGCGACTAGAATCAATTCTATTTTTTAATTTTTAATTTTGACGTTCAAAAGTGCCTTTTAAGTGCCTATTTGAAATAAATGATTTGACTTTGACTTTGACTTAAGTACCAAATATATACTCGACGGTTATGACGTAGTAGTTACTTAATTATTCATAAATTACTTTCAAATATTGTCATTATTATTTAAATAATATTCTTTGTATTTATTTTCCCATACTAAGTAATTTATTTGATTTTTATAACAATAATTTAGTATGCATAACATATTGAGTAATTATCTGACAGTTGATTTGAATTTGACGGTTAAGTGTATAAAAAGGGAGGCAAATCATTTTTAACGGGCATTATATTGTGAACTAGTGATAAGGACGTTACTCTGCTCAAATACAGACTGAGTGTGAATTATAGTTCGTGTTTAATTGTGTAAACCCTGCTACTGAGCATCAATTATCTACATTTAAAATATTTAAATGTCATTTTGTATGTCGATCACGGTGATGACAACACCACCATGGTCGCTATTTACCTTCAACAGACGTCGACAGCGAGTGTGGCTCGTGGCTAAATAAAACCAGCCACACAGGTCGATTGAAGGTTTATAAGCTATACTTGCCAAGGCTGGTCCATAGCTGGGACCGCCCATTATCTACATATCGAGACTTCTCCGTTCTTCGAAAAGCTTGTTAAGGCGTTGATCCCCGCTGACATTTGTAGACATTTGACAGTCGTTACGGGTAGTCAGAAGCGAGAAATTATCCAGGTATCGTATTATCCAGGTACTGGGTTGTAGAGGTAAAACAGGTAGTCGCTCCTTATAAAATATTAGAATTCAGCTGCATTCGAGTAGACTGGAAGCTGACCCAACATAGTTGGGCAAAGGCTAGGCAGATGAGGATGTGACCGTGACATCTGACAAAAAGCTACAGCGTAGATCTTCATACCACCTGCCGGGGCAGCGGGATTGTCCGAAAGGGTTACCGCTACCCGGGAACATAAAGGGCTAAGGAAGGAACACGGGTGGGTTTTAGTCAGTAAGAGTCTGACACTCCCTTCCGCTCCACCCAGAGCGGGTGGGGTCATTTGATGATTAACCTTACATAATAAAAAAGATTTTCATATCAAACTATTAATAATACTAATAAAAACTTTATTGTTCAGAAAACACATTATAATATTTGAATAGCACTAGCCTTCACATTAGGATTCCCTGTGTCGTTAAGGCTACTCTCCTTCGTCTTACAAGACTATTATTGACGGTTGTGAATATCTTTTTGACATGCTTCAGATGAACAACATTACTTTGTTTAGTATTATAATAAATAAACATTTATTTCTCTTACACAAAGGCGCCTTAAAAATATGAAAATTATAAAACATTTTTTTTTTATTTTTTATTTTCATGTTTGTATTTTGTGGTTCACGAACTGTGTCCAAATAAACGTTATTCTTTCCTTTTTTCTTTGTTGGTTAATTACTTTACTAATACATTTTTTTTATTATTTTAGACTGTAATTTACGATAACTCTAACTAAAATATAGTCTGAAAAATTTGACTAGGTGCCAATTTAAAATATAATTACGGTGATTTATGGTGTAAAGAATATACTATTGTATTATATTTAAAATTAAGCAGACTAAAAGAACAGCATCCTTAAGTGTATTTTTAGCCTTTTAAAAAGTAACAAAGACGGCTTAAGTACTATAAACAGCAGCATACAAGCTGACTCATAATGTCTTGCAGCCATTTTCCCTCTAGCTAATTATTTACGTTGGCAACACCTGGACTACGTAAAGACGCTTTTAATATTACATTATTCTTACCTACTTAGTTTACCCCGCCGCCCCGCTGGTCTCGTGGTCGCAAGCGCGACTGCTGAGCGTGGGGTCCTGGGTTCGATTCCCGGGTCGGGCAGTGTTGTTGAGTTTTCCATTAGGAATTTCTTAGTAACAGCCTGGAGTTTGGAAGTTGGTGGTGTGATACTCACATGCCTCGCAAAACTCGCTAAGCCGTTGGTTCTGCGCCTAATCTCTCTTCGGTCGTGTTGGATTGCCGTCCCATCGGACTATGAGAGTGAGGGAAGAGGAAGTGCACCTGTTTCTGTGTGCAAATTTGTGCACTATAATATCTCCCGCGTCGAAGGCTAGTCTCCGTTGAGATTGGCCGCTGTGGCCGAAATACGGTCTGGAAGACTTTATTTAATACCCCGTATTTTTGCCTGTGGTGGTATAAAGTATTATTTTTTGTAAAATGTATGCCTTTATTATGAACGTAGGTAATTAAAAAAAATCGAATTAGTAATACAAAAAATAGGTATTTATCCTCGTTATTCATAAAATTTTGTGATTTTTAGAGGTACTTACATTTTTTAAAAACACATTTCAAGTGCGTGTCTGACTCGCGCTCGGGTTCCGTACTTTTACTTATACTGTAAATACACATTTACGGTTTTCGGATTTTTCCTTTACTTGTGCTACAGGAAACTGCTTCTAACCAAATTTCACGATTCTAAGTCAACGGGAAGTACCCTATACATTTTGATTTCGGAACATAAACGCCCGTATCTTTTGATTACGGTGACTCAAAAGTTTGATTTTTTTCACTGCTTTAAGGAATTCTAGCCCTGAGTACTTATTTGATATTAATTTCAACTTGATAACTTTACGTGTTCCTGATAAAAGGGTCTTGACTGACGGACAGACAGACGGACAACGAAGTGATTTTATACGGGTTCCGTTTTTCCTTTTGTGGTACGAAACCCTAATAAGACAACTTTTTGATTCACAGCAGGAATAACAAAAAAAAAACTACTAAAAGACTGTAGTTCGCGTACCGCTAAGTTCGCGTATAATGACCAAGTTCTTCTAACTTTACAGACAGATGTGTCGCTGGGGAATTTGATACACCGCTTCATCTTCTCAACCAAAATACTAGAATGTGGTGAAGGGCGGGCGTTTTAGAGGACTGTCTTATGTAATTGTTACGTTCAGAAATTGAAACAGCCTAAGTAAAAAAAATATTTTTGATTGATTTTGAATGCTACGTAGCAGGTAATTAAAGTCACACTTATACTACCTACTACTACTTCTTACTTCTTGTTGTGCTATTGAGATTTTCCATAAGGAATTTCTTAGTAACAGCCCGGAGTTTGGAAGTTGGCGGTGTGATACCCCCGTGCCTCGGAAAGCAGGTTAAGCTCTTGGTCCTGCGCCTGATTTCTTGCCGATCGTGTCGGATTGCCACGTCCCATCAGACTATGAGTGAGGAAAGAGGGAGTGCACTTGTGTCTGCGCGCACAGTTTTGCAGGTTTCTATTAAGATTGGCCGCCGCGCCGTGGCCGAAATACGGTCTCGAAGACTTTATTTATTTTATTTGATTAAAGTCAGTTTAGCACTTATTATTATTTATCATCATATTTTACGTCAAAATATGTAATAGCTGGGCATCTCACATCAAGGGGCCTACTCTTCAAGTTCGTCAACAAAGGGGGTCTACTTTATAAGCACGAAGTGATTTTTTTTTAAGTTGATGTGCTGGCGTCTGTACACTGGTTATTTTCATTTTTAAGTCGCGATCGATCGGTTGGCCATCCCTGCTTTACGATAGCTATGAGAAAATTGGCCGTTTTTATAACGGGTCAGCGGCAAAATATTCTCGCCGACATTTGTTGACGCTCCGTGCATGGCACGCGACTGTGTAGGTCGATGACGGAATGGTTTAGTGGGCATAGCCTCATACTATTGAATACAAAGAACATTTTGCCAGACACGTTTCTAGCACAGTCATGTTATGATGTGGTATAGTGGGCAGATTTCTTTAACTGGGCTGAACGGATTCGAATGAAATTTGGGACGCGGATAGACCATGACCTAGGTTAGGACATAGAATACTTTCACCTCGGCTGCGTTTCGACGACCACGGAGACGAAGCCGCCGGTAAAAGCTAGTACTTATTAAATCATTATCTGTCTAGCCTTTTCCCAACTATGTTAGGTTCGGCACCGGATACAGCTGAATATCAGAATTTTACATGGAGCGACTGCTTCTACAACTCAATTAACTGGTTTTCAGACTTTTGGGCTTCTGTCGACCCGTAACGACTGTCACAGATCTACGAATGACAGCCGGGACCAACGGTTTAACGTGCTTTCTGCTTTCTGAGAAACGGAGGGGTCTTGGTATGTAAAGATGGTCACCCAACCACAGACTAACCGCGGCAAGCGTAGCTTGACCTGATTGTTAGACCCATGCGGCTGTTATTACTTAGCCACGAGCCCCTCTAAATAAAACAAAATAATAATTGATCTTCTCCAATTCTCCATAGTAACCTACTACTACGCTTTGAAATGGGCATCTTCAGACTGACTGACTTCTTGACACTTCAAATGTGCCTGTAATTGGTTTAAATTGAAATATATGCTTTGACTTGGAGTTCGTTACTGTAATCGCCAATCCGCAACGCCCCTTGCAACTTCTCTGTATGAGAAGACCTTTTGCCCCGCAGTGATACTTACAGAACATTTACGAAGTAAAAGTGCCTCCTTGGTCTCGGGCGACTGCTCAGCATGGGTTTTTAAGTTAGACTCCCAGGTCGGGCAGTATTAAAAAAGAAAGAAAGAAAATAAATTTATTTATCACAGATTAAAAAACACACAATACATCAGATATACAGGATGTCCCTGGAAGTATGGATCAAATCAAATAGGGGCGTGGGCAAAGTCATTTCCAAACCGTTTGATCCTGAGAGTGTTGGTGAATTTTTTTACGGTTTAAAAGTTATGACCAACTTTTGTTATTTTCAAACACTTTGCATAGTGCTTAAAGAACAAAATCATTAAAAAAAAACTACCAGGCACTGTCAATTTAAGTTTTTTAGACTGCCCTGATAGTTTTTTTAATGATTTTTTTTCTTTGAGCACTCTGCGAAACGATTGAAAAAAATTGGTCACAACTTTTGAACCGCAAAATAATTCTCAATCATCAATCATTCTCAGGCTCAAAAAGTTTGAAATGACCTTGCCCACGCTCCTATTCGATTTGATCCATACTTCCAGGGACAACCTGTATACATCAGATAGCAATAATTCAAAATCAAATAGAATGTGTAAAGTCCGATTAAAGAAATTAACAAGGAAGTGTGCCTCACGGCTGTAGCAAAAAGGCCCTATTAACTACCAAAAATGAAATGCGCTGGTTCGTGTTAATAAAACAAAGTATTTAATATGTCACTCAAAAGTAAAAACCAAAAAGTAGAAGCTGGAAATCTGTATTTGTGCACGCGTAAGAAGGAGCTCTCCCCATAAGACACGAATCTTAAATATAATTGGCAAAATGTGGGTATTCAACTGTGCCTAACGCTTCAAAAAATATAGACGTGATTATTCTATGAGCCGGGTTTAAAATTGCGAGGAAAGGTGCTACTGTTGACACCAATGACATTATTGGAATATTTCGCTGATTCGCAACCATGCGTTACGGTTGGTAAATAGCTGGTAACTTAATAAACTGATGAGTTGTACGTAGTCGGTGTTCTAAGTAGTTGTAACTACATTGAAGCGTCATTAATATGCATAGGGGTTACCTACCGAAATGACAACTAATAAAGAAGTATGGAAGAAAGACCTCTTGTGCCGACACCCAAATGAATCGGGATAAGTGCAGGCGAATGATGAAATAAGCATACGTGCTGTCTTTGGTGTAGTTTTCATAAGTGCAACTGTTGAACGTGAGATCCTGGATTCGATCGTAAAGTTAAGTTGGTTTCTGTGAAGTAGAACAAGTTTTTTTTTAACAAAAAATATCATGTTGTAATTGGTTGACTAAAATCAATAGCCAATCAAATGAGATTTCATGATATTTGAAAACTGAGGTGCGTTTTCCGTATTAAGTACATAGACGTTCGGATTCTAAACTCAGTTGCAATCTGTCAAAATTATCATTAAACGAGATTGCGAATAAATTTTGAACGTTTATAAATGCAGGAATTTGCCTTCAGACTAAATTGCTTTCGGAAGTTAATAACAACCAAGTCACTAATTGTGAGCTATTTATGTAGCAATCATCCATTTATTTTCAAAAGTAACGAAGTTATACAAACATAAATAGGAGAAAGTTCATCCCAAGTCTTGAATAAAAAGTTTTTTCTAAACACAAAAATACACTTTAAATTTTACAATCTGCATAAATATAAAGCTAAGCTTTTCCGTAACAAATTAGGGCTGGCTATTACCGTAGCCTTATTTAAAGTTGTGCCCGCAACCGTCTGTGTATCTACGTTTCACTTGTCGAGTTGCGGTTTCTATTAAAAAAGCAAAAATTACATTGTTCGCTGCAGGCGCTAGCAGGGCTGTCAACCTTACACTGAAGGAAAAGGCTTTCATTTCAAACTTTTGTGGTGGCACCCGAATCCTTTGTGTTGACGACGCGAAATTTTATACTTCATTCAAAGCGTGCAGTATTTTTACCGTCCGCATATTCTCGTTTTACTGTATACGAATAACTGCCAACCTTACTTTAGACTGTGTTAGTGGCTGTCAACTTGGTATAGCGTATAGCTCGCTCCGTAATATTACTGGGAAGCTAAAGGATGTTTTGTTTGGACGCTTTTGAAATTTCTCGAGTAAAACGCGGTCACATTTTATGAAGTAGCAGATTTGTCAATTAGTGTTTTCGTCTTTAGTAGTTGGTTTTAAGAATGTCCGTTATATGTGTAGTCAGATTTTAATTTAATTGTACAGAAAGTATAGATAAAGGCTTGTGGCTCAATGATATTGATAACAAACGCACGATCGAAGGTAGGCTACGCTTGCTTATAGGTCCGTGGATGCGTCCATCCACTGCCTATTGAGAATCCTCCGTGCCTCGGAAAGCACGCCAAGCTGTTGGTCCCGGCTGTCACTCATAGATTTTTGACAGTAATTACCGGTAGTTAGAAGCCCAAAAGTCTGACAACCAGTCTTACCAAGGGTATTATGTTACCTAGTAAATGGGTTGTGGAGGTCGGTTAGACAGTCGTTCCATGCAAAATACTGGTATTCAGCTGCATCCAGTTAGGCTGGAAGCCGACCCCAACATATTTGGGATAAGGCTAGGCAGATTGATTTTGAATCCTCATTATAAATGCCAGACGGAAAATAAATAGATTTTTTATTCTTCGACTTAAGCAATGTAACAAAGAATAATCAGAAGGTATCTTTCCTTTTAGTATTCAGGATACATTTTTAACCAGTGCGCAAACTAGAATAGAAACCTTTCATTGGACATAAAAAAAATCTGCTGTTTCATAGAAAAGTAATAAAGTTACCTACCTACGCGGGACAAATGTATGGAACATCAACATTTTTTTTAGCAACCGACGTAAAATTTCTTCTTTTGGGGCCTGGGGCGTCTAGAAATATATGCTGAATTTATTGTGTAGTTATAGTAATTACAGGAAAGAATGTCAAAAAATAACAAATTTTACAATTAAATTAGACAAGAATTGAAAAAAAAAACCTAGATTGTCTTATGGAGCAGGACTAGCATGTTTCCAGGCGTTCTTATCATGGATATAATCTAATATAATAGTATGCTTGTTTACAAAGTGTACTTTTAATGTGAGTTTTAAATTTTCATTCATTTAATTGCAATATATCACAAGGTATTTTATTCTAAAATTTAACACAGTACCCCATAAAAGATGTATGTACTTTGACTAATCTGAAAAATGGTTGATGTATTTTCCTATCGCTTGTTTTATTAAAATATGTAATTTTTTCTTACATATGTATATATTTTCATAAATTAATTGGCAAGGTATCCTCATAATATTAAAAATTTTAAAAAGTTTCCTGCCTGTATTTCGTAACAAAAGCTCTACAAGTAAAATAAATGCTTCCAGGCGGCCTCTTAAACTCAACATTCCCGGCACAAAATCAAATGAATTCTCCCTATTAACTTTGATAATGAGGAAACCACTAAGATAATGATTTTTTGGCAATTTCGTAAAGGACCTACTACATTATTATTTCCTTGAACAAAGGAAATTGCCGACCGCTCCAGCTTTGATCAGTGGCTGAATAAAACCCGATGTCGATGTTTCGCTAATAAAGTTTACCTAAATACGAATTTCGGAATGAAATATTAATATTAAATGTTTTTGTTTAAGGGTTGGGCTGGCTAAGTAGCTGGTATAGTTTATGTGGAAGTTGGTTTTGGTAGCTGAACGCTAAATTGGAAAGCTTGAGAACTGGCGTGGTATAAACTTGGTAAATCTGTATCGTGAGCGTAGAGTTGGTACTGGAAGTGGCATCAAGTCGGTACCTCAATTAAAAGTATGTATATAAATGTCCAAGTAATCTCTTTCTGGGGAACAGTGGTGGTCTAGTGGTGACGGCGTGATTTAAAAGTTGTAGGTCGTAGGTTCGAACCCTGATAGGCTATATATTTTATATAAATTAATTGCATCACGACTGCCCTCAAAATGGTGAAGGAAAACATTGTGAGGAAACTGGCATATCCTAGAATTAAAAATTCAAAGACATGTGACATCTACTAACACGCACTGGGCCCGCGTGGAGGATTAAGGCCCATTCCTTGTCACCGAGAGGAAGCTTGTGTCCCAGAAGTGGGTACATAATAGGCTGACAACTCGAAAGTCGCAGCTGTTACAACTGGGCCACCAGACCACTGCCCTGACCGGCGCACTGCCGCATAAAAATCAAATACTGCAGGAAGCTGGCAAATTATTATAATACCAATTTTGATTTGAATAATTTTTTTCATTGACTGTACAGTCAGCAGCAAAAATCGATTAACACTTCAGTTTTTTTAATCTCAGTTATTGAGCAAAATATTAACACTTCAGTGTTTTTAATCTCAGTTATTGAGCAAAATATTTATTCGAAATTTCATTGTACTTCAGCTGCAATTTTGAACAAATATTTTGCCAATAACTGAGATTAAAAACACTGAAGTGTTAATCGACTTTTGTTGCTGACCGTACCTTTCGTCACATTTGACATGGCGACATCAGGCAGAATTTTTTCATCGTAGTAATACCTAAACATCATACAAAAGAACAAGTCAACGTGGCGGCAACTCAACGAGGCGGGACTCGACGTCAAGGGACTAAATCCTGCCCGCGACTTCGTCTGCGTGAAATTTTACTCTCCCTCCAATCATCCTCTTAGGGGTACAATTTAGAAAAACCCTTTCTTAGTGGATACCTAGTCTTCACAAAGAACACACCCTCCAAATTACATGTCTCTAGGACCAGCGGCTTAGGCTGTGCGTCGATATATCAGTCTGTCAGGACTTTTTCTGTAAATGGAATGGAATTTTTGGAATGGAATTTTTATTTATTATTATTTATTTATTCAAGTCTTACCTATACAACTATCATTACAGATCAGTGATCCAATGTCATTTTCTGTAAATACTGTCTGCAAGAGAAATGCACTATGTTTTCTCTCCACACAATTTCATCTCAAGAAAAGAAAAGGCTTTTCACTGGTGATTTCAATTATTCATCTGAACACACATAAGTGAGATCCTTATCTGAGATTGTTTTAAATTATTCACTCATCTTTTAACGTCACGTCCAGTCATGATTAATAACGTGTAATATTTTTAGAGCCCGCAGCATTTTTAATTGTACCCAATTAACTTTATTTCAGCCCTCGGCTCAGGAACCCAATTACAAGACTCCGTGAAAAAAAAATATGACGAAAAATAAAAACAATAAAACATTTTAAACGGTACGCCGTGGACGATTTATAAATATCACAATGTAATGATATCTTTTATGTTAATTACTTTGCTTTTGACCTATTTTGAAATCGGCAAAGACTTATTGTTTTTTTTTCCTTTTTCTCTCTTGCTGATTTTCTACAAGGATTTGACATTATGGAGTATTAGGACAGGATGTTGCGACGTGAAATTGCGTTACCTTCTTTACAGTTATTAGGGTTTTTATAAGGTGATTCTGCCATGATTATTTTTAGATACGGGTTTATGTTCTTTTCTTTTATTAGAGAAATATTATGGCCAAGTTCATGTTATGTAAATACAAAAAATACGGACAAGACTTTCATATTCGTATCTACAGCCTACACGGTTTTCCCTAAAGGCGCACGCGAATGCCAAGGAAAGTTAAGGAAAAAGAAAATTAACTTTTTTAAGGACCAGGAATGAAATAAAAGTCGGAAGTAGATGTATCAACTGTGTTATTTTGTTCGAATTTGAAAGGTTAACTCCGAAATTGAATTACTTATATATCTTGGGAAGAAGAATATACGTTTTGTTATTGAATTTGTTCTTACGTACCTATATATACAAAGTGTAACGGAAAGGGTATATATATAGAGAAGCCACGGCTTCTTTGGATGATATCAAACGATATAGGAAGGGTTTTTTAATCCTATCGCTACATGTTCGGAAGTTATGAGATTTTTTAATACATTGATACCAGAAACCGAACTTTTCAAATTGAAATAAACACATCACTAGCACTAAAACAGCTGATCGGTGTCAACGAACTATTTGTAAGTAAAGATAAACCTCCTACTCCTGGTATTTCTGAATAAACGGTTCCGCATGTTTATTTTTTATTCACAAAATATTATTACTGACATTTCCAAAACTTTGATTATGTTTGTGAACTAGCTACCTACAATACAATTAATTGGTCTAGGTATCAAAAGTTAACGAAATATTTAGATACCTGCTTGAATTGTCACGTATCATTTACACACTTGTTGGTTTTTTACGTAGTTGTCCTTTTGTAGAAGATTACTTTGTAGATAATTATTATCTACCTCGTAGTAATCTTCCACCCGCCACCCACCTTTCCATCATACCTACAACACAGTAAATACCTAATTCAAAAACAATATTCCTGTAAATTTCCTAACATTATTTCTAACCTTATAATTTGGTGGCCATAAAGATGAACGATTTTTTGCTTTAAATCGATTTTTCATTCGATTCACAGATCGAATCCCGTGCTCTTCTTACATCGATCTTCTAAAAATTCATTCAAAAATCGTAATTAAAAAATTTTAAACAACATTTAACACACCTCTATTTTGTGACATATTTACAGTTGCCAGTCAGGTAGGTACGTCAATAATATTTGATAACCTTTCCGGCGTAATTCAATGACTTTAATTCAGATGGATGACTAATATGTTTCAATCTTCGGACAAGTTAAAAAGTGTCGGCATACTTATGTAATTGATCTTGTTTGAAATAGATAAACCTACCTATTCGCTGTTTATGATTGTCAGCACAATGCTTTGGGCAAATATGAACTTGAACTATTAAGAGCCTTTATTTACACATACGATCCAAGAGATTCGATTCACGTTACTATTGAATCGATTTGCTTGAAGATCGCATTAAAACGATTTTTTCGAAAAATCGACAGCTTGTACAACCATTGAATTGATCATAAAAATCGAATCCTTACGTGCATCCTACCGGGAATTAATTGCTTAAATAAACATTATTATTTTCCATTAGTACTTAGAATAGGAAAAGGATTTAGAAACCATTTTTTTTGTCCAACTGAACACAAAACATCATTTCAATTCACCTCTTCGCAACTTATTCTTCTCCTAGTACACACAGCTACACATCAAGCTATACATTTTCAGTTTTAGCTGACTTCGCATTGTATAGGTTTTTTGTACAATCAGAAGTCAGCTTATACTGGTTATGTATAGCTTGATGTGTAGCCGTGTGTACAAATAAAATCACAGTGGGTTCCGTACATAATTTTTAAAATAAGGTTATTTTTTTACTAAATAAGACGTAAACTATTAGCAACAAGTTAATCGTTTTTTTTTATATTACAAAATAATACCACGCACGCATAATTTTTGTGTGTAGAACTAACCGAAAGAATTATCGGAGTTCACGGTCTGTCGGTGCTGTTTGAGTGGTACATAGGTTTTATTAGTTTGAGCACGTTTAGTCTTTGTTATTATAATTCAAATAAGAAAATGTCGCAAAATTGCATCTAACTGTCGAAAGAAATTAATAAAAGTACTAGAAGCGCATGAGTAACAGGAATTGTTATTTCCGAATTGAATATCGTTTGCTCACAGAACCCTGATTACGTCGTTACACACACAATGTAACATCGCTGTGTGTGTAAACCTGGGTTTTAGGGTACGTGAACCAATTGCAGTCCGTGTAGTTTCAATTACTCCTGGTAAATACAATTTTTATTTCAGGCTTATAACGAGATAACGCGAACCCATATTATGATCTTTAATGGATTGAAATGAATGATTTTCCGGAGTTTTGGGAATTTCCGGGATTGCGGGAATATTCTAACGAGATAACCCGGAATGCAAGGGCAACTGAAGGAACAGGGTGGTATTTAGTCAGTAAGAGTCTAACACTTCCTTCAGCCTTCCGCCCCACCCAGGGCGGCAGCTGAGTCATTGATGATTTTCCCACCCAAAAAAAAATGAATGATTTTTCAATTTTGAATTCGTAATTAGTTTGCTCGGTTGTGTTAGATTTACTTAAAAGTTTAACGGAGTTTAGTTGAAATTATTATTAGCATGTAAAATAATCTTGAAATCTTGAATAATATTTTTAACAGCAGTGGACACTAATAGGGACAGCTACCCTATAGGTAACAAATTTAACGAAATAATATTTACGTACCAGGATAGCAGGGAATAGGAGCTTCATTTTTGTTATTGCTTTGCTCGTCGCCGTCAGTCGACGTCTGTCCTGCGTCTAGTACACTCGTTTTTATCCCTATGATAATTATGCGCATCAGTAATTTGCGAGCTGCCCGAGAACTGTACCGTCGCCGTTTTATTGAGAGTAGACCAGATGCTGAGCGTCGATAGATGCCTTCGTCGCCATGTTTTAGTTTGATCTCGGATGGTACATCGGCTTGGTGCCTCTAACCATAGGTAATCAGGTACCTATGGCGAGTGCTGAGCAACGACGATCAGCACCCATAGTGCGTGTGTAGTGTACGCAGTGCAGTGTGATACAAATTAAAGTGCGGATTGAGGCCGCTTTCAGGACAATAACACCAGACATGCTACGTAATGTGTGTCCATGAACAAGTGAGCGGCCTTGTGCATACAATACCAAGGTCACCACATCGAACCCCATCTTTAAAAATGTAAGTCAATTTACTAAATTAAGCAAAGCTTTAAGATTTTACTGTTTACTCGGTATAAAGTAATAATAAGGGATGAAACTAGTTAACCTAGGTACCTACCTAAACTTTGTTTCGATTGTTTACGTAAGTTTTGTTATTCCAGTTTTTACGTGCTAATTTCTAGCTTAATAACGAGTAAACTGTAAATAAATAATTAGAATTACACATTAATTTTTACATCACGGTAAAGTAGGTATGGCTTATTGCGCGCGCACGCGCCGGCGGCGGCGGAATATTCCGTCAGTTGGCGCCGACAAAGAACACCGCCTCGCGCCTGCGCAGTAGGCTACGGTACTAGGCGTGCAGAGTTACGGAAGAGATTTATCGTGATATTAGCAAGTAATTTAAAAAGTTATTGACCTACGTAGTGCGGTGACACGTTTGTTATGATTTGAATTTAAGAAACCAATGAAACCGAAAATTTGGTATCAATTCTTAGAGTATTTTATTTTGAATTGAAACTATGTATAGTGACTCTATACCAGCTGTTATATTTACTGCATAAGGGTACCTACAGGGTTTAAATTACACCCTGTATATATGTTTATATTTATTTTTTAATTATTGTTTTAGATACATACATACATAAAGTCACGTCTTCTTCCCATGAGGGTAAGCAGAAATTACAGAACGCCAGCTACTAAGATCCTTACATACTCCTTTTTTGCCTCGTTTACATTCATACATCCAGATGTGTGATTTGTTAGGGACCTGACTAAAGACTAAACTAAAATGCAATGGATTGTAATTTAAAATGAATGTAATCCAAATAGGTACAATAATATCGATGTTGATAAGCGTATGGAGCGCGCGCGTGCCGTTATCCGAGATCGGTAGCGAAATGGTCCGAATGCACCTATCGCCGCCGCGCGCCGCCTTCCGCCATGTCACGACAGCAGCCGATGATTTCCTAACAGGAATTTTAAAAAAAGAAGAAATAAAAAGAGATTTTCGAAAAAGAGATTTGCGTGCGTTCGCGCAGGTTGCGAGTAAGACGCACCCGACTTTTGGAAGAGCAATTATAGTTTCGGAATAACAAAGTTTTATTTAAGTTTAAAACAGTTATAATCTTTGTCTTTCATCGAATAACTAATCACTTAATTACCTAGATGTCTATGCAGAGAAATGTTCCATATAGACCTCTAGATAATTGAGCGATAGCTCACCTTTGTTGGCGTAAAAAGCGTATGGAATGTAGAAAATACAATCAAGGACGTTAATTTATTATCAAATTGACACACTACTTTATTTTGCCGGATTATAGCCCTTTCATTCAACTGTCAAATCTTAACTGTCATAGAATGATAGTTAAGATTTGATTAAACGGACATTTTATGCCAGTAGTAAAATTTCAATTTCCTTGATTTTACTTATGAATAAAGCTTAATTTTAACTTATTATTGTATTATGTGATTTTTTTTTCATATAAGTTAGTAGGTAAGTTTAAAGGATAATACTAAAATGTTTACGATTTACTTGAATCCCAACATACCTAACATTGACATAACCAACACCAATTATTTCTGACAAAAACACCCGAACATCACAATAGCTTGCCAACTCAGCGGACAAAACAAAACAAAACACAACGCGCCCAAAAAAACTCTCAGCCGAGGCCCGGGGTTTTTGTACCCCAGCATAGGGCAGTGGTCAACGTAGCATAGAAATGGTGCCGGCATAATTGCGACACTGTCCTTTAGACCCCAGACTGTTCCAATTATACCCGACACTAACATCACAGAAATCCTGTGTCTAAATGATTTCATAAAAATTTTCGTATGTATTTTTGACGTAAGGAATTTTGTGATAATATTTAAAACGTTCAAAATCTAGTCGCAGTCTCATCTCGGTGACAAACAAATGTTAAAAACTTGTCAAAATGTAGGGGAAATTAGAGGTATTTTTGACAAATTGGGACTGAGATCAGACTGTGAACGTTCTTAAAATTACGAGAATTGCCCCTCTGATATTTTAGTTGGTCGTAGTGTTTCAATTACGAGTATAAATGTACTAAGTACATAGTTGTTGTGGAATATTTACAAATACATATGTTTATTTCTCTACCAACTAGTATACATTAGTTTATAATTGGAGCCTCCTTTTAAGCATGATGACGCCTGTGTTAGGAGACTCCGCACTTCCCTATCTTTGGCTGTTTGTACAACTTACAGAATTATTTTTATTTTCTTGAATTTATTACATTTTAAGTACATTAATGTGGGTGTGTTGGGTGTGCGAAGTGTGTGATGTGTGAGAGGTGTGTGAGGTGTGTCGAGCGAGTGTGGTGTGTGATGTGTTTGAGGTATGTGAGGTGAATATTTAACCTTGGTAATCAAATTTTAAGAGCAGTGGTGGCTCAGTAGTAATGGCCCCCTGACTTACGGGTTGTAGGTCGTGGGTTCGACTCTAGGCAGGCGCTATATTTGTGTAAATCGTTTCATCACCACTGCTCTCATAAAGGAAGACATAGTGAAGAAACAAAAAAATGCTAAGACATGTGAAATCTACCGACCCGCACTGGAACCGCGTGGTAGATTACAACCCACTTCGTCTCGAAGAAAGGAGACGTGTGCTCCAGCAGTGGGGACAATATAGGCAGATTATACATTATACAACCAAATTTTTAACTTGCTCGTGGTAGCGATTATAAAATCAGTTACCTATCTTAGGAACGTTAGCAAAAAAAGTTGGTCAATATTTAACACGTAACTTTCAAAATTGATTCCAATAAAATAATGTTTTTAACTAGAGACTTAATCTGCAAATATTGCTGCAGGCTAAAAGTTATATTAAAATTAATAAGAAAATGAAAACAAGTAAAGTAAACTTAGCATACAAAATACCAATTTTTTCGTAAATATTGAAAAAGTACTTTTTTTTTTTTTATTTATTTCTAAAATACTAAATCTAATTCACATTGTATTTTAGCCACACAACGAAAACTTCTCAGGGTTTATCTGCGTGTTGGCGAGCCGTTCACATGCTTTTTTTTTTTTTTTAAACAATGCTAATAATTGTTAGGTGCAATAATACATAGGTACATTATGAGAAGATTTTGTGAGGAAACGCTTTGATTTATACTTATAACTTTTCGAACTCTTTTTGTATAACGTTTGCAAGTGTTCTGGAAGTTTATTAAGATAAAAAGGTACTAAATATTCTGCAACCCTCATCCCGTATACATTGTTGAATTTTGGTAAGATGTATTTATTTTTAGGTGGTATCGTTCTCAGAAAGTCAGGTCTTGTTTTTTCGGTTAGCAACTCAGGTCTATTGACTTCCGCTAGAGTACGAAATACAACTTTATTGAACACATTCATAACATTACAATATTTAAAGAAATACAGACTAGTTAATTTTATTCAGAAACGCAGAAGGAATGTAATTCAAACTTCTGACTGTTGAAACTTAAAATGTTTCAAAATTAATTGCAATATTTTTGAGGGTAACAGAGCAAAAACACAATTCCTCCCCCTTGTCTACATTGCATTGTAAGTACAGACGCCACCACATCAAGCTACTACAATCTATCAAATTTCTTTAATAAAATTTCAACTTTATCGCTAAAGGTTCAACTAGTTTGACTCGGCGCGTACCACAATATATGGTACAATAGAAAAATCAATTGTGTCTCATTAGCCGGGCTTAACCGATTCAAGTTGATTGAGAAAATTTTACAGTTGCGGGTAACTTGATGTGCTAGCTTGTGTCTGTACAAAACGGTTTTACAGACAACAAACTTTGAAAAGATGCCCAAATTTTTAAACACATAAAAGAAAGGAAGCATTTTGAAGATATTTTTAAATGGAAGGTAAAAGAGTACGGTCACATAGTTACGTAACATCTTATTTAGACTGTCTTTTTTTTTTTTTTTTTGTTAGTGTAAACTATCCCAATGGCCGGGCCCAAATCCTTCCAGAAAGTCTATTGCCACGCCACCTCGAACCAGATTAAATTACGTAAAACAATGACGCATAAAGATGATGATAAGTATTTCTATGTCTATTTTTCTAAATAATAAGCAAGTAGATAAGTCAGATAAATGTTTTTAACTTCATTTCCTATAATCGTAGTTTCTAGACACACTAATTCATCGTGAATCATACAATCTTTTTAACCGACTTCAAAAAAGGAGTTTCTGTATTCGACCCGTATGTATGTATGTTGCTGTATGTATGTATGTCCGCTATTTTCTCAAAAACTCATGAAACAATTTTGAATTTTCTTTCATTAACATGATCTACATACTTTAGGAATGTTTAAGTATTTAATACGTTAGATAATTATTGTTATGTACGAATTTGCATGCGATGCATTTCTATGCGAATTTTGATGATTCTTCTAGTCGGTGTCTTCAATTCTTCAATGCACCTTAGCTTGGCATCGCTTGGTTGCAATTGTATAAATATGTATTGTTTTTAATGAATAAGGTACGCCTCAGGGGTGGCCCCATATAAATTTGATTAACTTTGCTTGGGTAGTTTTTTGAGTTAGCTTCAACAATACAATTTTTTTCCACTTAGTTTATATTGATGATGTTTTAACTTATATTTACATAGATAATAGTGTAGAGAAAGTAAGTAATTGAATTTGTGTGGGCTAGGTACAACTAAAAAGTGAAAAAAAAAAAAAAAAACCGACTTAAAAAAAAACACTCCAGAGTGAAAAATAACTTTAATTTAGTAAGTCAGTGTCATAAAATAAAAATGCGGAACCAATGACACCGCCTGCCGAAATTAAAATTATTTTTCACTTTTTAGTGTTTTATTTTTTGAAGTCGGTTGTTTTTTTGGAAAAAAAGGTTTTCATAATAACTTAAAAAAAATACTGGCTTTTATAAACATCAGATCTACAGTTACTTCAATCAGTTCAAGACGAGACAAAGCTCATTACAATAACTAGAGGCAAATTATGCAAACAAGCTGTGTCGTTTATTGGCCACTTTTTCCTCGCTTCAGATACATTTCTTCAAACTGGGTCGATCCAATAACTGATGAAACTAGTTTAAAAGCACGACTATCATTCGAAAACCGTTCCTTAATACCATTACATTTTGATTGAAGGGTTCCAAACCATCTTAGGCCCCTACAATAATGACTCGCCGAATAAATTACTTATTGGTTACAACTTAATCGTAATTTCAAAAGCAATCTGTTATCCAAATCGTATATTACAAGAGAAGGGTAAGATTTGGACAGATCTCAGGAGCCTTCGGGGAAATCAAGTGATCCAAACTGCGGCCACCGGTTCATTGGGCACCACCTAATGCGATCCATTGTGTTAGGTATTACAGCAGTGTTTTACGTAACAGACCAATTTAAGTTGGTATGTACAGACGAGCCCAGAATCCTTGTAATGTTGCTGCAAGAATTCTGTTGGGACTCGCTGAAGAACCGTGAATGAGTGAAGAGGTTACACGAGAATTTACCACTCGTTTTTTATAGCTTCAGTTCAAACGAAATGACAGTGTACGAGACATTATTCAAAATTCAGTAATCAATCCACTTAACATTTAAGTTAGTTATCAAAGTCTTAAATGAACGCTTTTAGCATACTAATTGGAGCAACCGTGCAGAATTTCGGCCATCTTTTTAAGCCTATCCTATAAAAAATTCTTTGAAACACTGGGAGAACTTAGTTACAAAGTTATAGGTAGGTACTTACCGCAGATAGGACAATTTGTGAGTAAAAATCTATCTATAGAAATAAATCAAATTTAAGTGTCTGTTTGTAATGTCAAAATAACAGCTTTTTAACAGACTTAAAAAAAAAAGGTTTTGTTTTCGACCCGTATGTACATATGTAGGCATGTATGTATATTTGTATGTCCGCGATTTTCTCAAAAACTAATGAATCAATTTTGATATTTCCTTCATTAATTTGATCTAATTACTTTCAGGAAGGTTTTAGTATATAATAATTCAGGATGGATGAAATGGCGACAAGTCACAAGAATAACTTGCGACCCACGTATGCCCCTCAAGTTAAAGGGGAAAATTTATAAGGCCTGTGGTACTTTATGGGTCTGCATGCTGGGCCGTGAAGAAGACGGATGAAAAAAGATCGCTTGCAGCAGAGATGAGAATGTTGAGATGGATGTGTGGAGTGAAAAGAATGGATAAAGTAAGAAATGATTTGAGTATATAAGAGAAAATTTGAAAGTGGCGCCAGTGACAGAAAAGTTGAAAGGAAATCGTTTGGCTTGGTATGGGCATGTGACGAGAAGGGATGAAACGCTTGTGATTAAAAGAGTGATGAATACACATGTTGATGGATGGAGAGGGAGAGGAAGGCTGAAGAAAATATGGATGGATTGTGTGAGGAATGATGAGAAAGAGAAGGGAGTGAGTGATAGCGTGACGGTTGACAGGAGAGAATGGAAAAAGAAAAAGTGTTGCGCCGACCTTAAGTAACATGGGATAAGGGCAGGAAGATGATGATGAAATTAGGTAATTATTCTTATGCACGAAGTTATATGCATAAATGTACTGCACCTCCGGCATTTCTATGTGAATGTTGATGATTCTTCTAGCCGGTGTCTTCAATTCACTAGTGTTAATTGAATTTGTGTGGGGTATGTACAACTAAAAAGGGAAAAATAAAAAAAAAAACAACAAACTTCCAAAAAAACACAAAAAAGTTAAAAATAACTTTAATTTCGGAAGTCGGTGTCAGTAAACGAAAATGCGGAGCCAACGAAACCGACTTCCGAAATTAAAGTAATTTTTCACTTTGTTGTTTTTTTGGAAGTCGGTAGTTTTTTTTTTTACTAAATGCATATGAAAGTATTATTATATGGTATTACAACAACAAAACCATTTTCATTTTTGTCTGTCTGTTTGTTCCGGCTAATCTCCAAAATGACTAGACCGATTTCGACGGAACTTTCAGAGGCAGATAGCTGATGTTATAAGGCATAGGCTACTTTTATTTTAGAAAAGTATTAGGGTTCAGCGCAATAAAATAAAACCCATGAAATTCAATTTGTTATCCGACATGCACGCGAAAACAGTCGGGGGCAAAGCTATTACTTATATAAAACCGTAAAAGTTCAAAGTTGAAGGACTTCTTTAATTTTTCTTTAAAACCCTCTTACACTATAGATTTGACAGGCAATGATGATTCAAAGTCACATAATTCAATGAGGGTAGTCACCAGTAAAAATAAACTTAAAAAATATATTAAAATCAATAAATACATTGTTAAAACCCAAAAAATGGTAAAAAAACATAAATTCTTTATAAAAAATGTTAAGCTTAATAGAGAAAGGCTAAATTTACTAAAACAATTAGATATGTATGCCTTTAATTTGGAACAAAGTACTAGGAAATACAACACTGATACAGAATACTTGCAATCTGAACTTAACCATTTACAGGAGAAACTTAGTTCAATGACTAACAAATACAATACCTCTGAAGATCTCATGAGGGAATATGTGTTGGCAATGAATGAGCTGGTAAAATCACAGAAAAACAACTGTGAGCTTTGTCAAACATCTTCAAATGTACTTATGCCGGACCATTCATTGACAACATGTAATACCACCTTACCGCAGCCTTGTGTTGATTTAACATTTCCTGCTATTAATAGTTCCAATAATCAATGTAAAAAATGTTTAATAAATGACATAGTATTATTTTGCGATGAGATTGGAAAGGACTTAGGCCACTTGTTGACAGACGAATATCCAGGACACTCCATAATAAATTATTGTATGCCTGGTTGTTCCTTATTTGATATTATGAAAAAAGTTATTAAATGTAAGTTTAGCCAAGAAACTACATTATTGATTTTTATGGGTAATAGGGGAAATGTGAAGAAAGGGGAATTGCTCCAATATTATAGAACTTTGTGTAATCTTAGTTTAAGAAAAATAGTGTTGTTTACATTCCCATATAGTAACGGTTTGCCACAGGAAGAAAATAACTTAAGATTTGAACTTAATTTATCATTGTACAATATGACATATAATAATAATTTATTCCATATAGTTGATACTAACAATTATGTTGGTAATAATTTGTTTTTGACAAAAGATAGATACAATATTGATAAGTACTATCTTTCTACCTTTCACAAAAGACAGTTAGCAGTGTCTCTGTCATATTTTTTTTCCACTTCAGCCAAGAATTTGGCTAAACAACTTGCTTCTTTTGAGCAATGCAACAATATCTTGAACTGTTCTGCCAATAATTTGGCAATTAATGACATTGATTTTCATTTAAATTAGAAATTAAGACAATAGAGGCAACCTCTTGCAAAAATGTAAGGAAGGCAAATAATAGATCAAACAAAAGTGTAAAAGAAGTAAATAGTATCAACCTGGTGCATCAAAATATTCAAGGGTTTTTGAACAAAGATTTAGAAGTGGAATTATTCCTGAATTATAACAATATAGATATTCTTTGCATAACAGAACATTGGCTCAAAAGCCACCAATTCATGTTCAATTTTAGCAATCACCAGATTGGTAGTTCGTTCAGCAGAGTAAATGCTATACACGGTGGTTCATTAATTTTAGTAAATAGCCAGCTTAAATTTAAAGACCGAAAGGATATTGTGAACCTCTCTGTTGAGCGGACAATTGAAATAGCTTGTATAGAATTGGAGCAGTTCATTATATTAAGTGTGTACAGACCTCCTTCAGGATTGTATGATTGTTTTGAAAAGGTTATGGATGAAGTTTTGCATAAAATTTGTAATTCGAACAAGTCTATCATCACTTGTGGTGATTTTAATATTAATTTGTTAGATAACTCTGGGTTAAGTTCAAAAATTATAAGTTTGTTTCAGTCATACAATCTTGATAACCAATTTTTGGAGCCCACTAGAATAACTCCCACTAGTGCCACATGCTTAGATAACATCTATACAGATGTTATACCATCCCACAAAGAAATTATTAATTTAATAGACTCGGACCACTGCGGACAATTGATCACTATTCCAAATTTAAACAAAAAGGCTACTAAAAAAGATATCACTGTAAACCCAAAAACTACTAAACGCTTGGAAACATTTAAGACTAAACTTCTTAGTAATTTACCACTTTTGTCATCTAATGTTGTCCCTAATCAACAATATAATGATTTTTTTAATATGTATTGTACGCAATTTGATAACACTTTCACTCCAAAGACATTCTCGGTTAATAGTAATGCTTCTTTCAGTGACTGGGCCACCATTGGTATTCATAAAAGTAGAAAACGACTTTATGAGTTGTATGATGAACGGATTTGTATAAATACTGCTGAATTTAATTTATATGTTAAAAATTACTCAAAATTATTTAAAAAAGTTTGTTGTATGGCCAAGTCACGTTACTTGAGTTCAAAAATTAAAAATAGTAGTAATGTAATTAAAATGACATGGAATGTCATTAATAGCGAAACGGGAAGGTCATGCAACCGAGGTAGTGAGTACAGCCTTGCTATTGATGACAATATAATTAAATCAGATTCTCAAGTCGCCGCGGCCTTTGAAAATTTCTTTGCTGAGATTCCCGTATCGACGACTAAATCCCTCAACTCATCACCCTCCGCTGCAGAGTCTTTACTTAAAGAAAACGTTCCAGTTTGTGATTCTGATTTTTCTTTTCAATATGTCACTTGTAAAGATATTATTAAAACCTTTCACACGTTAAATGTTAAAAAGACCCCGGATCTATGGGGTAATTCTGTGGACGTTGCGAAGACGATTATAAACATTGTTGCACCTACTCTAGCTGTTATTTTTAATAATTGTATTGACTGTGGTGAGTTTCCTGATCTTATGAAATACAGTAAAATAATACCTTTGTTTAAATCGGGTAGTACATCAGACCCTACTAATTATAGACCAATTTCAGTGCTACCTACCTTTAGCAAAATTTTTGAAAAACTTATTTTAGATCAAATGCAAAGATTTTTTAATAAACATAAATTACTACATAACAAACAGTTCGGTTTCACAAGGGGTCGTTCGACTACTGATGCCGGTGTTGAACTTTTAGAACATGTTTATAATGCATGGGAGGATAAATGCGATGCTTTGGGCATCTTTTGCGACTTGTCCAAGGCATTCGATTGCGTTTTTCATGAAACATTAATCAGGAAACTGCACCACTACGGAGTCCGGAATGCCGCTTTAGATCTTCTTACTTCATACTTAGGTAATAGGATTCAGAGAGTTGATGTTAACGGGAAAAGATCACCCGGATCAATTGTAACAATGGGGGTCCCCCAGGGGTCAATTCTTGGTCCTTTTTTGTTTCTTATTTATATTAACGACTTGCCTTACCTCATAAAGGATAATCATGATATAGTGTTGTTTGCAGATGACACTTCACTTTTATTTAAACTCAAACGTCAGCAGCTGGTTACTGACAATATAAATAGCGCCCTCGATAAAGTAGTTAACTGGTTTAATGTTAATAACCTACTTCTTAACGAGAAAAAAACTAAATGTATTAAGTTTACCATACCTCACGTTAGACAAGTAAAAACTAGTGTGCTTATAAAGGATGAAGTGTTGAATCCCGAAGATACCACCGTATTCTTGGGCATAACTTTAGATGCCAAGCTTCAATGGGGCCCCCATATAGATAAATTATCAAAAAAGCTTAGCTCCGCAGCATACGCCGTTAGAAAAATTCGTGACTTAACTGATTTAGAGACAGCCCGTTTAGTATACTTTAGTTATTTTCATAGTGTGATGTCGTACGGTATTCTGTTGTGGGGAAATGCCGCCGATATTCAGATAATATTTGTCTTACAAAAAAGGGCAGTTCGTTCAATTTATAAATTAAGTCCCAGACACTCCCTCAGAGACAAATTTAAAGAGATTAATATAATGACTGTGCCTTCTCAGTATATTTATGAAAATCTTTTGTACGCACATAAAAATATTAATCTGTTTAAAAAATACAGTGATATCCATAATATAAATACTAGGAACAAACACAAATTCGTTGTTCCTACAACCAGGCTTAAGAAAATAAGTGGCTCGTTTAGATGCCAATGTATACGTTTTTATAATAAACTTCCTAGCCACATTCAAGATCTAAGCCTTAATAAATTCAAATCTTCTATAAAGCGGAAACTATGCCAGAAAGCCTTTTATTCTGTTAAAGACTATATTGAGGATAAACATGCTTGGGGTTGAGCTGCTCCAATAAATTTACACAGTGAATCTTGTTTGGTTTTTTTTTTGCTTATTATTTATTTTATTTTCTCTCTTTATAGACGTGAATATTTACTTTGTAAAGTATAATATTATTTTAATTGTCGTGAAAGTGAGGACTATGTGGGTCTTTTTTATCTTTTTTTTTATGTTTTCCTTCTTAGTTAGTTTTATTCATGATCTGGCAGTTTGAGTAATTTACGCGGCCTACCTAAATGTCCATTCTTTGGTATTGTTTGTCGAATCGTTGAGCTCCTCAAGTTCTGAGTTGAGCTGCACATTTGTTTTGACAAATGGGAGCACTGACTGGACAGGTCCCCTCAATCTGTGTGGTTCTTTCCTCAAAAGACCATTTCAGACACCAATCTACATGGTCCTCAAAATGATCTGACCAAGACTATTTCTGGATTTTTATATACACATTGACATTGATAAATTTTACATATACAGTGACATGAATATTTACTTTGTAAAGTATTATGTTATTTTTAATGACTGTGAATGTGAAGACTATGTGGGTTAATTTTAGTTTGCCTTAGTTTTTTTCTCAGATAGTTTTAGTCATGGTCTGGCAGTTTGAGTAATTTATGCGACCTACCCAAATGTCCTTTCTTTGGTATTGTTCGTCGAATCGTTGAGCTCCCTAAGTTTGAGTTGAGCTGCATGATTACTGACAAATGCGTGCACTGACTGGACGGGTCCACTCAATCTGTGTGGTTCTTTCCTCAAAAGACCATTTCAGACACCAATCTACATGGTCTCCACATGATCTCACCAAGATTATGTCTGGACTTTAAAAGAGACTGTGACCTCTGAGTTTGTTTCGGCCTTTCTTCTCAGAGTAGTCAGATAGGAAACGCCGACCTCATCTCGTTTTAAAAAAAAATATGATTGACGTGTAAAAGTGTTTGTTCAAACCTACTTACAGAAATAAAATCATTTATCATTTATCATTTATCATTCTAAAAGTTTCTGGAATAATCAATTTAATAAAGTCTTCTATTAAAGAAACGGTTTCACATGAAAACAGAAATTGACCAATCTAAAAGTTTCATTTAAAAAGTTCCATTAACATTTGCCCGTAAATTAAAAAAAAAAACCTTTTTAAGCAAAATTAAAATCGTTTCCATTTTAATATAGATGCAACACTTTACTTCGTCTGTACACAGCATGAGACTATCCAAAATTATCGAATGTGTAATGACAGTGTCCAATCTGATGAGGGTCGAGTCCGGAGCCAATCTGAAAGGAATTTCAGTTAATATGCCCGTTATTCCGAAACACCGTACCCTTGTACTGAATAAACCACCTATTTTGTATGCAAAGGGTGTAACTTACTGCTTACATTCTATTGCTGGTTTAACACTACGCTTTACACTTGTAAATTATACTTGGCTGTCAATGGATTTGATATTTAAATATGCTAGGTACACTCGTATTGTGAAGTGGTAGTAATGAACGATTTAGTCTACAGCCAGTCTAATGTTATGCATGCATGAATGGTTACAGCTATTCGCAATATTTAGTAATGGAAACTTTGATATAAGTTTGTGTTTCTATTTAATTAAACACATGAGTTGCAATTTAAAATGTTTTTTCTATACTATTTATTTCATTTTTCAATAATAGTCAAGTTTTTTAACAATATAAACTAGAGGTGAAATGTAAAAAAACCGTATTTCATATAACTCATCTGCCTAGACTTTTCCCAAATATTTTTAGGGTTGACTTCCAGTCTAACCGGATGTACCTGAATACCAGTATTTTACGTGGAGCGACTGCCTATCTGATCTTCACAACCGAGTTACTGGGTAACACTGTACCTCTTAGTGAGACTGATTGTCAGACTTTCGTCCTTCTGAAGACCCGCAACGACTGTCAAAGATCCACGAATGACAGCCGGGACCAACAGCTTAACGTGCTTTCCGAGACACGGAGAGGACTCGGTATGGAAAGATGGTCACCCATCTGCGTACTGACTGCGGTAAATGCAGCTTAACCTGATCGATCGACTTGTGCGGCTGTATAGTATTTCATATAACTAATAAATTATTCAATTATTAAATATTAAAAAAGATAAATATACTATCGTAAGAATTCAAGAGGCAAAAACGAACCAAAGACATTTTTAATTCCAGACCCTACGTTTAGTTAAACACATATTTCTCTAAAAGGGCCATGATTAAAACCTCAACACACGCGTCAAACACAGAACGATCCTCGTCGCAAAACGCAAAAATCATTTTCTTTTTAATTATAGCCAACTTGTATGTCATCAAGTTGTTAAGAGTTCCGACGTTGTTAACAAACACACAAACAAAGGTGCTTTTAAACAAAAGCACGGCAGCTCCCCACAAAAGGATGTCACAGGCATCCCACTCGAGCTACAAAACCCTCTCTTAAATACAAACCTTTATAACCAACCACTCAAAGATCATTTTCCTTTAACCCATCTATTACAATTGCATGGTTACGACCAACACTTGGAAAAACAATAAAAATCTCTGGCGGATCACTTTTTCCTCAAATATCCAATTTATTTATGTGTTTTATGAGTGTCGAAATGTGAATTGAAGAGTCTTGAATTCGATTCCTGGAGGCAACAGAGTAGTTGATTATAATAAAACATGGTGCGAATGTTTTTACGATAAGTTTTTATGATACATAAAAACCGAATATCTATAATAGTGAGCTATTTGGTATAAACTACTGCGGTTCGGTTTCGGTTATGATTTCGGGTTTGTGTCGGCCACGCTTCGCTCCTTAACGACTCGAAGAGTGCTCCAATTAGGATCCATTTTATGGTGGTGTTTTGCTTTTTATATTAGAATATAATAGAATAGATTTTATTTTTCTTACCACAAACTACAGCTTAAAGTTAAATCAGTCTACACATACAATTGTGTGCTTAATTTGTGAAAGACTGGTGCTTCCAGGTGGTGCCACCAGACACCTTAAAAATTTATATATTTCAAGTATTGTACTGAAGACGTTTTGTTTGAAATCAGAGATCATGTTGAACAGTAGTATCTAATTTAATAAAAAATATTTAATTTATTAAAATTATTTAATTAATTAATATAAATATTGCAAATAAGATTTTATTTATTTTTCATTTAGGAAACATGCAAAGGATGTATGCGAGGGTAGGGTGTACGTATGTAGAAGTAGGGTGTGTGTATGAGGTTGCGTGCGTTATTTTGGAAACACTAAATTAGGATAAATGGTAGTGAAAGATCTTCAGTTTGGGCGAAATCTAAGGAAAGAAGCCATTCAGTAAATATTCTTTTAAACGTTGTTTTGATTATGATATGTGTTGAAAGTAAGTTATTATATTTTATTTGAAGGCTCAACAAAAAGAAGAAAAAAAAAAAATTATTTATTAATTATAGTTATAATATTATTTCCATACCACCGTACAATATTTAACACAAAATTTTTGAAGTGAAACTTCTTTACGCACGCTTGACTTGGGGAGTAAGCTGGCGAACGCGTGACGTAAGCGTTACGAAAAGTGTGATCGGGCAAGGCGAACGGAAGTTAAGTGGGGGATATAAGCAAGAGACAGCAGTGCGCGCGCACATTTTCTTTCTCTCTTCCTCTCATAGCCAAATACGTTCCGTATATCTAAGCACACTGCAGGCTTATTGTCTGTATCACAGTGTAGGAGCAAGAGAGAGCAGTGCGCGCGCACATTTTCTTTCTCTCTTTCTCTTATAGCTAGTAAATGAAATATATATATATTTCAGTCAGTAGTTCGTTTGCGAGTTTACTAGCGTTACGCGAACGGTGATTCTTTGGTTATTTTTCGTAATTCTATTTCGTTTTGAACAATTTTATGAATTAATATTTTGTTCAATACATTCAATATTCTACGTTTAAAGTGAATAAAACTGTAAATTCATTTTAGAGTTCATGTTTTGTGAATTTTCGGGTAAATAATAACAAATTATGGAAAGAAGTGACACAGACTCTGAGTATGAAAGCGATGCTCCAGGACCACCAACTAAGAAGAAATTACGTACGGAAATTGTGCACAAAAAGTGTGTGACAACAGATTCAAAGCAAGATAAGAAGTTTCACTTCAGTCGTGTGGTCATAAGCACACTCGTTTTTTTTAAACGCTTTCTTGTGTCTATATTTTTATTTGATGTTATAGTGGTCAAACTAATACACACTCTGTGAAAATTTCAAGTGTGATAGACTTATAGAGGTATGTGGAACAGGGTGTAAAGTTCACTCATATTCTATAGAAAAGGGAGGACCCTCCGATCAGGCGGGTGTCTTATCTGGTGGGCTACTGCCCGATGATTGATGTCGGAACGTTTTTATATGCTAGTTGCGCGGTAAACTCTGCTTGCGAGATGCAGGAATTTACGTCACGTCAGTATGACGGGTAATACGCACGTGGCGTTGTAGATACCGCTACAGACACTTAAAATTTTCTTACTACTACTTCACTTATTACTGTTTAAAATAACCTATGGTAGCCAGACGGACGGACAGACAGTGGAGGCTTAGGTAACAGTGTTCCGTCGCCCACTTTGGGTACGGAACCTTAAAAAGAAAATATAAAACTAAAAAGTTCAGATTAAAAAATAAAAAAAAAATAATAAAAATTAGCAACGTTTTCATGAATCCCTTCTGACCTAATCACTTTCACTCTTCTGACCTAATGACTTTCTGACCTTGTGAAGATCTTAACCTTTATGATTTCTATTAATTCTGAGTATTCAATTTCTCATCAAGTTAAATAACCAAGATTTACCTTTAAGGGCAGATTTTTCAATCAACCGATTACATTATTCGTGGAATAATTTTGAAATTTTGACAGTTATTTCATAAAAAAACTGTCAAACGTCAATTTTAATCCTCGAATAAAAGTTATCTGGCTATGGCAAAATCTGCTCACAGACAAAGAAAATAGATTTCATAAATTTATCACGAACTCGAATCGAAATTGATATATTGATAATATTTTACGTAATCTATGTTATTTATTTATTTTTATTTCTTTTATTATTTTTTTATTTCTGTAACTGCCCGTGACATCACAGCGGGCCCTATCAGAATACCAGCGCTGCGAAATTTATTTTTAAATATCGAAGCATCATGCTGAGATAGCAGCCTTTTGGCCTCGTATAGGACTTTCTGTTTCATTTTTCTTTTTGTTACTTTTTTAATTTTTTTTTAGTTTTTATTTTGGTATTTTAATTTAGACTGTGTTTAGTTTAGTTTGTGATCCTCCTGTACGAGTCGCAATAAATACTTTTTCTTTCTTTCTTTCTAAATTGAGAATGTTCACTTGTATAAATTCTCTGGACAATGTAAATAGCGCCCTCGCAAAAGTACATAGTTGACTGGTTTAATGTTAATAACCTACTACTTAACGAAAAAAAAACCAAATGTATTAAGTTTACGATACCCCATGTTAGACAAGTCGAAACTAGTGTTCTCATAAAGGATGAAGAGTTAAAACCCGAAGATATCACAGTATTCTTAGGCACAACATTGGATGCCAAGCTTCAATGGGGCCCCATATAGATAAAATGTCAAAAAAGCTTAGCTCTGCAGCATACGCCGTTAGGAAAATTCGTGATTTAACTGATTTAGAGACAGCCCGTTTGGTTTACTTTAGTTATTTTCATAGTGTGATGTCGTACGGTATTCTGTTGTGGGGAAATGCCGCCGATATTCAGACAATTTTTATTTTACAAAAAAAGGCAATTCGTTCCATTTATAAATTAAGTCCCAGACACTCCCTCAGAGACAAATTCAAAGAGATTAATATATAATGACTGTGCCTTCTCAGTACATTTATGATAATCTTTTGTATGCACATAAAAATATTAATCTATTTAAAAAATACAGTGATATCCATAACATAAATACTAGGAACAAACACAAATTTGTTGTTCCTTCATCAAGGCTCAAAAAAATAGGTGGCTCGTTTAGATGCCAATGTATACGTTTTTATAATAAACTTCCTAGTCACATTCAAGAACTAAGCCTAAATAAATTCAAATCTTTTATAAAGCGTAAACTATGCCAAAAAGCCTATTATACTGTAAATGACTTTATTGAGGACAAAAAGGCTTGGGATTGAGCTGCTCCAATAAGTTTAGACTGCGAATGTTGTTTTATTTTATTTTGCGATTTTACACTTCTTTTTTTTTCTTAATATCTATTTACATAAACAATGACATGAACATTTACTATTTACTGTGTAAAGTATTATATTATTTTATTTATTGTGAATGTGAGGACTATGTGGGTCATTGTTTCCGTTTTAATCATGGTCTGGCGGTTTGAGTAATTTATGCGGCCTACCCAAATGTCCTTTCTTTGGTATTGTTCGTCGAATCGTTGAGCTCCCTAAGTTTGAGTTGAGCAGCATGATTACTGACAAATGCGTGCACTGACTGGACAGGTCCACTCAAATTTGTGTGGTTCTTTTCTCAAAAGACCATTTCAGACACCAATCTACATGGTCCTCAAAATGATCTGACCAAGACTATTTCTGGATTTTTATATACACATTGACATTGATAAATTTTACATATACAGTGACATGAATATTTACTTTGTAAAGTATTATATTATTTTAATGACTGTGAATGTGAAGACTATGTGGGTTATTTTTTTTTTGTTTGCCTTTTTTTTTTTTTTTTTTCTCAGATAGTTTTAGTCATGGTCTGGCAGTTTGAGTAATTTATGCGACCCACCCAAATGTCCTTTCTTTGGTATTGTTCGTCGAATCGTTGAGCTCCTTAAGTTTGAGTTGAGCTGCATGATTACTGACAAATGCGTGCACTGACTGGACAGGTCCACTCAATCGGTGTGGTTCTTTCCTCAAAAGACCATTTCAGACACTAATCTACATGGTCTCCACATGATCTGACCAAGATTATGTCTGGACTTTAAAAGAGACTGTGACCTCTGAGTTTGTTTCGGCCTTTCTTCTCAGAGTAGTCAGTTAGGAAACGCCGATCTCATCTCGTTTTAAAAAATATGATTGACATGTAAAAGTGTTTGTACAAACCTACTTACAGAAATAAAATCATTTATCATTTTTATCATTACTTTTAAGAACTCGATAACAATACTACTTAGTCATTTAATTGACTTGAATATTAAATTTTCTTTGTTCATGTTCATTATTAACCTATCCATTGTAATTATTTATAGTGCCAAATTAATATTATGCGTTGGTACGGTAATATTATAATTGGTTTACTCAATTTTGCAACGAAAGCGTAGCCGCGTAGCAGCGTAGTGGTTAGCTACGGCGTAGCACCACGTAAACATTTCATTCAAAATTACCGTTGACTTAATTGACATGGAGCATTGCCCTAATGGCACCACACAGTAGGTATGTAATATCAAACACGATCTATGTGATGTGTGAACGTAGGTGTGTCTGAAAGTTAAACAATGTGACACGGAGGACAAAGCAAGTGGAGTGGTGGACCCTCCAGTTTCGAGACCGCCCTTTGTTCTATGACCCTGCCAGCGATGTTTCTTTTGTATGTGGTGTACGTTACAAGCGGTGGGAGGGTTGAGTGGCGTGTTTAGTGTATTTATTTTGTAATGATATGGCGGTAATGGGGTACGTATGACAGAATTGGTCAAGTGGATGGATGGTCCATATAATGATTTTAGAAATTTATGCTCAAATAGATTATCTTTTCAATCAAGATTTAAAGTTCGTACAGAAGTAAATGATTTTTCACACAAAAATAAATTATTGTATAATGATTACGTTCCTTTTTTGGTTTCGATAGAATATTTATGAACACGTTGGAATAGTTAGTTTATAAAAATATTTTAAGTCACTAATAAATTATTAATTTTTATGTTATTGTGTCCAAACAGTATAATTTAGTTGTACCGTTGCGCGTCCTTGCGAAAAGCAGAACAAGTGTGTGTTGGTCCATTGCGGGTCGCTTAACAAAAGCTGCTTTTTCATTTACGTTTATTGATGAATGGAATAATTATTATTCCATTCATCAATAAACTATATATTATTATTTATAGCTTATTTATATATTATTTATAGCTTGTGGCTACGCGGCTTCGCTTTTGTAGCAGATAACCCAAATGCTTTCGTTAAATAAATATGTGTCAACAAAAAATCGCCTCCTCGTATGAACTGCACTGTTCTCGCTCCCCGCCAGATAGGAAGCAGTGTCTCTTTAAAACAACCACACAAGATCGCTTTTGTGTATCTCTGACATGCCCTGCAGACATTGCGCGAACATTCTTTAATTCTACCCTCAAACCTCGTTATTCAATCAAATGGAAAAATCGGTCCATTGTCCGTTCTTAATAAAAATTATTCGTCATGTTCAAAATATTTCGGAGTTGGTAAATAGAATTATAAATCTAAACAAATATTTTTTTTTTATGAGCAGTGGTAGCCCAGTGGTAACGGTCGCTACTTACGAGTTGTAGGTGGTAGGTTCGAACCCAGTCAGGCGCTTTACTTTGTGTAAATTACTTTATCACCACTGCTCTCAAAACGGTGAAGGAAAACATCGTGAGGAAACCGGCATGTCCTAGAACCAAAAAATTCGAAGACATGTGACATCTACCAATTCGCACTGGGCCCGCGTGGTGGATTACGGCCCACTCCCTCTCACCGAGAGGAGGCCTGTATCCCAGCAGAGGGAACATTATAGGCTGATTATACATTATACAACTAAATTTTTAATTTGCTCGTGTTAGCGATTATAAAATCAGTTACCTATCTTAGGAACGTTAGTTAGTTAGTTAGTTTTTTGGTTGTTATGCCACGCTCGTGGCTAAGTAATAAGCCACAAGGGCCGTTCAATCAAGTTAAGCTACGCTTGCCGCGGCCTATCCGGAGATGAGTGACTATCTCTACATACCGGAACCACTCCGTGTCTCAAAAAGCACGTTTAACCCTTAGTCCCGGCCGTCATTCGTGAACCTATGACAGTCGTTAACGGTCGCCAGATGCTCGAAAGTCTGAAAACCAAGCAGGCAACCAAGGGGTATCATATTATCCAGTAACTGGGTTGTGTAGGACAGACAGGAAATCGTTCCATGTTTAAATACTGTATTTAGCTGTACTCGGTTAGACTGGAAATCGACCCCCATCATAGAAGGCGTCGTCCGCACGCCCGCAAAAAGTAAAAAAAAAACATTGTCGGGAAAGAAGTCACGCGCAATGCTAGTAAGTAATAAATTGAGCGAGTTGAGAACAAAGGTCGTGAGTTCGATACCCGAACAAGACAAATATTTGACCAGCTCAGTAAAGTTTGTTAAGCGTCTGGACGTTCATTGCTGCGATTTTTATAATGGTTCGACAGACAGATTCTTGTGGTTGTGGCAATGGTTTTCTTGTAAGTCGGATGGTTATTTGTTTCGATTCAGGTTAATAAAACTACTCACCACAATGTTTAAGAAGATTTATTTTTATTTTATGGAGCTCTGAGTAGCTAATCCAAAAAGTACTGTGATTATTCATCTTTGTAAATACGATCAAAAAACCGCGCACCAGTTGTTTTTTAAATGGCTACCCATTCGTCAGCGCAAAGAATTGAGGGCACTGTCTTTGTTGTTTTCTATACTCGATTAACCCACTCCTCCTTTTTACTTGACTTCCCATGTTCAATACTTATGCTCTGCGTATAGCAAAAATCTCCGTTCCACCAAAAATTTAGTTCTACGATGTCCTTCTAACCGCTCTGGTTTCATTCACTCTTCTTTATCCACACGGTCTCTGAACATCAGAATGGCTACCAGTCAGTTACCTTTTAAAGTGTACGTGACCATATTCGTCAGAAGTTGGCGGAATCATCTCTGCCCTGTTTTGCTGGATTCGTTTTCCTCCTCTACTATCGTAATTTCTCCTTGCAAAGTTTATTTTCGTTATATGTATAGGTTAACCTATGTATAAGTATCAGTCGCGAAGGTACCATACAACTCCATTCCCGCCGGCTTCCCTTCGAAAATTCAGAACACAACCATTACTCATTATTGAAATATAATGAAACGGTTTATTGACATTTTTTTTTAACGACTTCACAAAAAGGAGGAGGTACTATGTTCGGATGTTTGTATGTTTTTTTTTTTTTTGTATGTTTGTTCATCGAATACTCCACCAATTGTCGACGGATTTTCAAAATTCTTTTTTTATTTGAAAGGGTATGCTCCCGAGGTGGTCCCACTGTCACCAAATCGGAATCTGATGAGGGAATCCCATGGAAATTGAGGGGAACCCTCAAAGTTTGTAGGCACACCTATAGCGATTTGGGTATTTTTCATAGTAACTCGTGCATTTGCTCTCAAAAAGCACCATTATTTTTCACTTTGTAGTGTTTTTTTGGAAGTCGGTTGTTTTTTTTTGTAAAAAGTTCTTTATTTTACTCCGTCTTACCTCTGTCTTAAATCCATCCTTCGCCACTGATAAGTATTTAATATTTTCTAGTTATCTATCTCCTATGTTGCACCTACCATGTTTGTGTCTGCATCACCCTAAGGTTGACTAGTAGAAAATGCCTCTGGCATTAAGACCACCTTTGCAGTTTATTTTTTTTTACTTATGGATAAAGTTTTAATAAACCAAAATGTCATATTTATCTAGGAAGTTAACAATTCTTTTAAGCATTATTTTTTCAAAGATCTTAGATAGGACCGGAGTTAAAGCAATAGGTCTAAAATTATTTTTATCTGATTTTGACCCTTTCTTATGTAGTAGCTTTATTTCCTCTCCTTCTTCATTCATTAAAATTTATATTCATCACTCTTGTGTCTACAAGAGTATTTTTAGCAACAACTACACTAATACAGTCTGTATCCGTAATGTTCTTTCGAATTAGCACCTCTATACTGATTAACTAATTGTTAAAGGCGAACCTCTGTGCGACATTTCTATGCTAATGCATCGCGATATACAAACAGACAGATGACTCTACTCCGGTAATTGTGTTAAGGCGACGTACGTTTTGCGTTTTCATTTGTTTTCTTTTTTTTTTAATTAATGTTGTAAATACGGATTTTGGGTTGAGTTGAGAGTCTGTTGTGTTTAGCAAAATCTTTCCACAGTTTATAACAAAGTCAATTTTCGTTTACGAAGAGCAATGGTGACCCAGTGGTAAGGACCGCGACTTACGAGTCGTAGGTTCGAATCCTGATAGGCGTTTGACTTTGGGCAGCGGGATTGTCCGAAAGGGTTACCGCTGCCCCGAAACATAAAAGGCTAAGGAAGGAACACGGGTGGGTTTTAGTTAGTAAGAGTCTGACACTCCCTTCTGCTCCACTCAGAGTGGGAGGGGTCATTAGATGATTTCCCATCCCCAAAAGAAAGGCGTTTGACTTTATGTAAATTATTTCATCACCACTGGTCTTAAGACGGTGAAGGAAAACATCGTGAAAAAACTGTAATATCCTAGAACTAACAAATTCGAAAACGTGACATTTACCAACACTGGGCCCGTGCGGTGGATTACGGCCCGCTCCAGCACAAAGAGGAAGCCTGTTTCCCAACAGTGGGAAGATTATAGGCTGGTTATTCACTTTTCGTTTCTGTGTGTGTGACCGCTCAGATTATCTGAAATACGCAATGTATTTTGATGCGGCTTTCACCATAACGTAGAGCATGTCCCATTTTTTTTTAAATATTTATACCAACGACAGGCCCATTTTATGTCCAGGAAAATCACTGTCCATCCTAAGTTTGCCTGGAAGAGATCGCAGAAAGCGATAAGGCCGCCCATTGTATATTTTGTAGTGTTTGATTTATCTTTTGCTTGTTTTATTTTTATGGTGTACAATAAAGTATAATTATATTATATAAACTAGCTTTTGCCAGCGACTTCGTCCGCGTGGAATAATGACTTCCGGAAATTGAGGCACTAACTCTCATAGAGTTTAACCGATGTGCTCTTTCTTCTGCCGATTCTTGAGAACGCGTATTTCTCATTCAACGCGTTTTTCAAGACAATAGCGGGCGGACGCCGGCGTCCGCTTGGGGCTTGAATGACTAAAAATATATAACTACGTCTAATATATAAAATAATATATAATAAAACCTACTTCACTTAAAACTAAATACCTATAACTACTATAATTAATAATACCTATACCTATAATTTATAAAAGTACCTACGCTTTTACCTACTTAATATTAAAAAAAACTGAACATAAATTAACCAAAACTTACCTACTACTAACTAACTACTACTAACCTATTACTACTTCACCTAAAAAGAAATCCTGTTTTCCCAACATTTCCCTTCACTGCTCTGCTCCTATTGATCGTAGCGTGATGAAAAGTATACTATAACCTGCCTAGGAGTATGAAGAACAATTGTACCAAGTTTCGTTGAAATCCGTCGAGTGGTTTTTGTTTCTATAACGAACATACAGACAGACAGACAGACAGACAAAAATTTTACTGATTGCATTTTTGGCGTCAGTAACGATCACTAATCACCCGCTGATAGTTATTTTGGAAATATATTTCATGTACAGAATTGACCTCTCTACAGATTTATTATAAGTATAGATAAATAAAAGCACAGAAATTTCGATATTCTGACAATGCAATGTTGACACTCTTGTACTCCTGCGAAGTAGGTGAGGGTTATATAGGAATATAATATTTTTAGGCTTCAGTTTAAACAATTTTGCTCCCGGCTTCTGAAAATCTATAGGAGTTACTCTTAAGGCCAATTCCTGTAATTAACCCAATCCAAAACATTCTAAAATACCACAATATCAGACGTATTTTTGATAAATCGAGACTGAAAATTTAGCGATATTATAGTGAACGTTCACGTCCACGTCACGGCATTACGATAACACAGGCAATTAAAATTTATGGAAATTTATGAAGACGCTTTTCCGTCCAAGATAACGTTATAACTTGCACGTATTTCCATACGTGTTATAAACGACCTCCACGATAATATCGTCACGTCAGAAAAGAAAGTCACGTAAATTAGAAAGAGAACCTTTTTTTAAAATTCGGAAATTGCTCTTGAGAAAACAGAGAAAAACTCCTGAGGACAAAGTGAACATTGCTCTGACGTCAGACGTGGTTCGTGTATTGTGGAATACGGAACGTATTAGGCTTATCAGAACAATTTGTTTCGATGACGTCACATTAGCAATGAGATAAGGATAGGATTGAGCTATGCGAAAGGCGCCGAAATTTTGCTGTTACCGGGATGATGCCTTTATTCAGCAGTGTACTGCCCCAAGAGAAAATGATATTTAAATTGAGGAGTCTAGGTTTTTAATTTTATTCGTAGATTATAGGTTAGGATAAAGATGCCGAAAAATGAATACATGGTGGTGACATTTTGCAGATAAAATAATAGATAAACGAAATATTAATATCTTATTCGCTATCTCCTGAATTTGATTATAATAATTATATAAGCTAAAACTTGTTCCCACAAAAACAAATTAATTATCTCCTAAAACAGGGCTTCCTCTCTGTTACCATTTTGCTGTGCCCTACAGGGTCCATAATGATCTAAATTATATAGTTACCACCTAAGTACACATTATGGTAAAGTAATAAAGATATTGAGAAGCCCCGCTATGCAGGGCTCCGTTGACGTAGGCTGCACCTAGTTGTGCCCGGCTAAAACTAGGTGTAGGCGCACTTCGGCTATTAGCCGTAACACTATAATAATAATAATAAATCTTTATTTCAGACATGAACAGTCCATAAGTTGTTTAATAATGGGTTAGTAACAGAAAGTACTTAAATCAACCAAATTACCTAATATAGTATTTGAAATGAAGTTACTTTTAGAAATGGTTTCGTGGTATATACGAGTACAAGGTTTTAGCATTAGTGGAATCAAGTTTAGTCGTAATTAGAGTTCCGCGTTTAGAACCTATCTATTTTCATTGACGATGAAACTGCACTATTCAATGTATTAAATTTTATTTTATTAAAGGTTAACTTAACCCTTCAGTGGTCATAACGATCTGGTAACCAAAAATAAATAGTTATAGTAATAATTATTAAAAAAAAAACTATTGTCGTTTTCTTTGAGTTGACAGAAAAAAAGAAAAAATAAAAAATGGCAGCGGTGACTGAAAATTTGCGTGGAAATCGGTTGTCATGGCATGTAAATGTGATGCTGAGAATTTCCTACGCATCACATGTGCAATCATTTGATTGCCCGGAGGACACAGTAGAGCATAGGGTGGAGGTCTGCCCGGCTTGGGTGGAGCACCGCCGCTTCCTCACGGTGGTGATCGGCGGCGGCGATCTCTCGCGTCCGGCCCTAGTGCAGGCCATGGTAGTACGGAGCGAGAGTGCATGGGAAGCCGTCACCACCTTCTGTGAAGCAGTAATGCTTACGAAGAGGAGACGGAGCGCGTGAGGGGGAGGCAATCATTGCGCCCTCACCCTAATCGCCGCAGGAGATGCCCTGGCTCTCGACTCCGGAGTCGAGAGCCGATTTCCGACCATCGTAGGCGCGGGCTTGTGGACGGCGAGCAATGAGTAGATCGCCGTCCGATAAGGACTAGGACCGGGTCGACGGCACGTTGTTCCACGCGCGCCTCAAAGAGTTGTCAGCACTAACTGATGGGGCCCGCTAGGGTCGATGCCTGCCAGGGTCGCGGGTTCTTCGAAAGAGTTACCATAGCCCATGGCACAGACAACTGAAGGAACACGGGTGGGTTTCAGTCAGTAAAAGTCTGAAATGTTTTCGCGCTCCGCCTAGAGCCGGAGAAGTTATTGGATAATTACCCACCCAAAAAAAAATTAATGAGGAAAATATTGTGTAGAAAGTTGTAAGTATGAATGTGGATGTCTATAAAAGTAGGGGAAGACCGAAGAAACGATGGGAGGACCGTGTAAAAGATGATATGGTTAGAAAGGGGGTGAGAACCGAGATGAAGATTAATAGAGAAGTATGGAAGAATAATACATGTTGCGACGACCCCAATTAAATTGGGATAAAGGCGGGAGAGTTATGAATTAGGTAATGAGTGTTTGATAAGTCTCCAAATTAGTCCTTGTAAAACAATAGAATACCTGCAGCGAACGTCATTTTGTATTTTAGGCTTTTTATTACCTAGAAACAAAGAAAGAAAAGAAAGAAAATACGTTTATTTGCGGTGAACATGACGCAAAAAGAACAAAAACACAAAAAATTAAAAAAAAGGTAGGGAGAAACTTGCGTCACATCCACGCAAAACGGCTATCACTCAGCATTATGCTGCGACCTTGTGCAAGACAGAGCCCCAGCGCTGGTTTTCAGCGACAACCGGCGCTGACGTAATGACGTCCGGTGCAGCAAACACTTAATAGGACACTGTTCCGGTACAGCGTACTTAAAGAAGAATGATTTAATTGAATCTACTATTTTGAAAAGCAAATGGGTAGTTCACCCATTATCATCATTATTATTTCCATATCTACCGTGTAAGGAATCCAAGGAAGGAGAAATTATCAAGTCGGGTTGTACCTGTCGATCGATTCTGTAAAAATCTCACCGTGATAACTTAGGTGAAGTGAGCTATCAACGGAGGCAATCCCTAACATCAGGTCGAATGACAGCTCACTTTACCTTAGTTTTCACGGTGAGTTTTGTACAGAATAGCACTGATATAAACTCCTTGTTTATCTATTAGTTGTCAGATATTTTTGCTGAACTGGCTCCTTCTCCTTCCTGCTAGTCTCTTACATCTTTTACACTTTTTATTTGTTTTTATCTGAGGGGCAATTATCGTAATTTTTAAGAACGTTCACAGTCTGATCTCAGTCTCAATCTGTCAAAAATACCTCAAATTTCCCTACATTTTGATAGATTTTTGACATTTGTGTGTCGCCGAGATGAGATTGCGACGAGATTTTGAACGTTTTAAATTACGAGAATTGGCCTGCTGATGTATGTATCTGTTGTATTGTGTCTTTTAGTCTGCGCTAAATAAATGTATTTTCTTTCTCTCTCGGATTTTATAACATTATGAAAAGAATTATGATTTATGAATCTCTTGAATAGCTTTAATAACTTCACTTCATATTTCTTCAAATAACGGTTACACAGGCAAAAATTTAATTTAAAATATCCTTCTTATTTTCATAGCATAAAAAACAGAAGCACGCTAGCACCGAGTGTACTTTTAAACGTTGATAATACAGGCGCGCACAAAACGGTTCCTCCGCTCAACATTATCTCACATAATTATTTTTTACTTCACAAGACTACATCTGCTAAATTAAAATAAACTTACCTTCATATTACGTTGTGCTAGCGAATTTTTTTTTTTGTGAAAGTGTTTTAATTTTTTTGACGGTGCTATGCACCCTTAACATTGGACACAGATGTAAATTGGACGCGGGAAGTGACAGGAGATTTTAATTGTTTTTTTTTCATTTATTTCAAACCAAAGATATTCACTTCTTAAAGTCACCGTTGATAAATCGGCTGTACGGTTTTTCGTAATTTCTAGGTAAGCATATGCTTACCTATGTTAACCAAATCAATAAATCTGCCTAGTCTTTTCTAACTTTATTCCGGCCGGGTTCCAGTCTAACCGGATGCAGCTGAATACTTAACAGTTTCCAAAGTTACAGTCCTCCGTCGTACAGTTAATCGTCAACCAATTCATCACTTATTAACATCTCATTCGATACAAATCCTATGCAGGCATACAAAAAATATTTAGCTCTAACAAGCTATGATGAGTATTCAAAAATATTATCAAATCAAGGAGGTTAGACAACTTTGAGCGGCAAAGCTTGAAAGCATAACAATAAAAAAAAAAGTCTTGATCTCCAGCCACTAAGCATGCACTGACTGGACAGATCCGCTCAACGAAAGAACCACACAGGGTACTTTCCTCAAAAAATCATGTCAAACATCAATCTACATGGTCTTCAACTATGGTCATGGTCTTCCGACCAATATTATGTCTTGACTTTAAAAGAGACTGTGACCTCTGAGTTTGTTTCGGCCTTTCTTCTCAGAGTAGTCAGAAAGAAAACGTCTACCTCATCTAGTTTTTAAAATATGATTGACGTGTAAGCTGACGTGTAAAAATCTACTTGCAGATATAAAAAAAAATATCATTAAAAAGCTAAGTTATGGTGGTTAGGGGGTTAGGCAACTAAGCAGAAAAGCTCGACTATGGAACCTACACGCACTAGGATACTTACTTCGCATAGTTAATGGAGTTCAATGTTTGTGCCCTGTAATCTGCTTTCACTTGAGTACGGTAAACATTAACCCACAGGCGGCGCTTAAAGGAGCTTCGTACAATGCAGCTTGGATCAACCTCGTCTGTTCGCTAAGCTATAGGCAGACGACATTTGAATAGAGGTGACAGTTTGGTAACGGGGCTCAAAAATCACGAGCTTGAGAAATTATGGCACATTTTTTGTCAATTATAAATACACTAGATTCTGCCCGCGATTTCGTGCCCATGAAAGTCGTAAGACATCTCAATACCTATACTAAAAAAAACCCATGTTAGTCGCTAATAATGTAGCTTTCTATAAGTGAAATATTTTTTTTTAAATCACACATACAAAAAAAGCAAGTCTTTTCTCTTTATATTAGTTTGGATTTTTTATTCGAAATACACTGAAAAAAGCGAAAAGGTCGGCCATTGTGTGTTTTGTAGTAAAAATCTTTTTTTTGTTATGTATTTTCTGGTGTACATTATAGTATAGATAAATAAATAATAATGTTGAATTTCGATAGATATATAGATTACCAAGGAAGGAGTTTCTATGTCTTTGATTCGCTTCTCCATTAATCTCTAGGGGCTGGAATAAATATAAGACTCACCGCATGTGTCAAGCCACTTCCAGCTCCCACACACCATGGTGCACAACTAATTCCCTGTATACAGAGTGTCGGAAATTAAATTAGAATAAACAAAATTAAACAGTTGGCCCCATTCGCTTCGACATTCAAAATTACCGTATTTAGGGGATTAAGAGCCGCCCCTAATGTTAATAATACGGGATTTTGGGACTAAAAAGTATGTTGTGATTTTCGTATACCATAAGTAATTTTACTAATTATTTCATTAGCATATAATTAATTCTTGGTTGGAGTTCCTGGTATGCTTTGAAAGGGTCTAAATCTGTTTTCGTAACATCGTGTTACTAAATCAAGCATAAAACGAGGTTTTTTTCTGTTTCAAAATATGATGAGGGTAGGTCCCAGTTTGCAGTTTGTCTTTGAGAGTACCAAAGATAAGCTGCTTGTGTCTCTGTGGAGGTTATTTATGTTCTATTCTCTTTTTTAAGTATATAAGTAAACAAACGCGGCCAGCAATTACCCATTACGGCCCTCCAAATCCCTAATGGGGCACCGAAGCATCGTAACCCCTTTATAGATACTTGAAAATTTTCAAAGTTTAATTAAAAATGCCAATTTCTAAACAACAACCGCAATATGGGTCGTAGAAGTTTGTTTGAAACTTATTAAAACGATCACAAAATATTCAGAGCAAGTATGTACAGTCAGCAAAGAAGACAAGTATGCAGGGACATCGAATAAGTATAGTTGAAGTTAACTAAGAAACCGATTGATGTTTTAGAATGAAATTTAATTTGATAAATGAACTGTTTGTTTTCTATCAATTAAACCAAATTTCATTCCAACACATCAATCGGTTTCTTAGTAAACTTTAACTATATTCGATGACCCTGCATACTTATCTCCTTTGCTGATTGTATATAGTATTTTATTCTTGTCCGAAGACAATATTTTGGACCTCTTATAATAAGAAATATAAAAGAATATTTCTCCCAATAACACAAACGGACGCTGACAAAGACAATCTTTTGACTCAAAATTCACGTCGAATATTGCTAAACAAAGCGAGAAATTATATATTTTTTTCCAAATGTCATAATTTTTGCTTGTGTATCGCTTTAGCTTTATACATTGCATTGTTTGTTCGTGTTCACTAAGTTTGAGTTCTTAGTGACGCGGCAATGTTTAACAAGTGACGCGGTTTGAACAAGTGAGCTTTGCGCATGTATAGAACATAGTGCAACAGATAATTTTCCCGAGAGCGTCAAATTCAGTGTAGTTTGTGCCGTCGTGCGGACGCTACGCGCCTCGATTCGGCTTAATGTGAAGTTTCCTTCGCCTATCGGTGTTACGAAATTTGAAAATCGAACGCTTTTGTTTTTAAGTGGCAGTTTTGTTTATGGACGAATGTTTCTAGGTTGTTTTTGAGGTGAGTCGATTTTTTATGGCCGTTTTATTTTTTTCTACAATTTATCTGCAATTGTAATAAAGTTTCGATTAGGATAAGAAGATCATGTTTATGTACAGCGGTTTTTTTTAAACAGATTATAATTATTAAAATAAAAAAAAACTTGTCTATCACATGCTTATACGCATTCACTATGAAACTTAATTGATTACGTAACACATTTTGTGATAACATTAATTTTAAAATTATTTAGAGCCTATAAAACAATACTTTATTTACTTTTAACATAGGAAGCAGCAAAAATACCTACAAAAAAATTTAAAGATATAGATTTCCCTACAAACCACGATAAATTAAAGATAAATTAAACCTGAAAAGCTTAAACATTCGATTCAACCTGAAAACGGAACCAGTAATCCGCAGCTTTAGCTCCGAGACACATTAAGAGCCCTAGATTTATTATATAAGTAATTCCACGGGGTCGTTTTAACCGTCGCTTGATCTTAGCTTAGAGGGAGTAAAGGGGAGCGAAATTCTCTTACTATTCTACACACCTATTGGGTAAGGTGATATTATAATTACCTAATATGATTCTATTAGCTGTATGAGGGCTCGTAGTTAAATGATAACAACCGCATGGCTCGATCGAAAGTAAGGCTACGCTTTACGCGATCCGTTCGTGGATGGGTGACCACCCATATTGAAACCTGCTGTCATTCGTAGATCTTTGACAGTCGTTACGGTTAATCAGAAACCCAAAAGTCTGACAACCAGTTTTATCAAGTATTATTTTAACCAGTGACTGGGTTGTGGAGGTTAGATAGGCACTCGATCCATGTAAAATACTGGTATTCAGCTGCATCCGGTTAGTCTGGAAGCCGACCCCAACACAAGTTGGGAAAAGAAAAAGAAAGAAAGAAAATACATTTATTTAGCACAGACTAAAAGACACACAATACACCAGATACGTAGTACATCAGATAAAAATCAAATAAAAGGTATAAAGTCCGATGTAAGAAATAAGCAGGCAAGTGTGCCTCACGGCTGCGCCAAAAAGGCCCAGTTCAGCAAAAATGCCAGACAACTAGTGCCAAAAAAGTGAAAAGCCTAGTTAGATTGATTGTTTTTTTTTTTTTTTGTATTAGCTGTAAAGACAAATGGGCTGTATGAGAGAAATAATAGGGAATGAATGATAGCGTGACGGTTGACAGGGAAAATGGACGAAGAAAATGTACTCGTATTGCGAGAACCACAAGAAACAACGGACAAAAGCATGCAGATGATGATTGTATTAGCTCTGTATGAGCACATGATTAGAATACAGTATTAAAGTAAGTGATTTTTATAGGCACACGAAGAAAATAATGGATTGTGTGAAAGATGATATGGCTGGAAACAAAATGGACACTGACAGTTTCTTGCCCGTTCTTCTACATAGGTACCTACTGCGCTTTGAAATGGGCAACTAGCTTCATCTTTCTGACTGACCGATTTCTTGATTGGTTTGATTAATTGGTTTATTTGAAATAAATGCTTTGAGTTTGAGTTTGAGATGACAGTTAATAGAGATGAGTGACTGAAGAAGACGTGCAGTGTCGACCCCAAATCAATTGGGATAAGGGCTCGGATGTTTCCATAAGCTGTATAGGTGTCTGTGCCATGAAAATAATCCGTTTAACTTTACCGGTGCTAGCGTACGCTGCTGGACTGTTCCCAAAAAAGCGGTATTTAGGTTCGTGTTCCGTTTTTCACGGGTGAAACGCTGTGAAAAGCTAGAAAGATAGGTTCTTGATGGATTGCCATCCTACTTCTAATGCAAATGTATTGTAAGACTACAGAGTTTTGTATTTGTTTATTGTATCGCTCAATGGAGAAAGAGACAAGGCACGTCGTCCAGAACTTAACAGTGACGGAGCGGAATGGATGGTCACCGCGATGGCGTGACCTCATTAGCTATTTTGTTTATTTAACTTAGTCAAAGAATAACAAGGTTTTGTCGACAGCCATATTGCTTGTATTGTATCTATATTATGGCCAAAATATACCCATAGCCAGACTATATATTCTTCTTCAGTTTAGCTAAAGACTGCTAAAACTCGAGGAGGCATCTGTATCCAGGGTATCTCTGGGCAGTTCCAGCTGCGGTGCTAACACGGTGCTCCTTGCTAATCCATTTAACATGATCAAGGCTTTTATCGGTTAGCTCGCGTTGACACGAGAAAAGATTACAATGATCTGTTTTCATGGAAATTCTACATCACGGCGAACTTTCTTTGAGTGCAAAGCTCTAAAGTACGTTTGGGGAAACCTCTTAGTGAAAAAAATAGCAAATCAGAGCGATTATTAATATTCAGGGAATGAAGAAATTAATCAGAAACGGGCTTGCAAAAACGTAAAGTAAACGTAAGCAGAGTATATTTTATTCATTTATTTATTTTATTATTTATGTGCACACGGTAAAATGGATACAGATAGGATGACATATAGTATTAAGTACAAAGGTACTGCTTATTTCTTGAGAAATTTCTTCCAGCAGACCTGCAAAAGGAGAAATGAAAAAGAAATGTAGACAATAGTGTCTGAGAACAAGAAGGGAAGAATTTGATTTTGTGACGTCTTAAACTAAAATATTAAATATACCTTCATTTAATGAGTGACGAAATATTACATTTGCTTCAACTCCGTTTGCATCTGAGGTTATGAAGTGTGGGCAATGGAAGTAGTTTATCTATTAGTTTTAGTTCTATCACCTCCCACGTTTGTGTCATAATCAAGATGAGGTGACATTATTGAGGATACGTCATCGAGGTCAAAGTTCATGCAACGTTATTTATTAGAGTTGACATATTAAAATAGTGTTATGGATTTTGGCCATTTTATTAAACTGAATAAATACATTTTTTTAGACTGATAAGCCCTTTGTACACAGCATGGTTTTTTTACGGTACCTACAGGGTGTAAACTACGTCGTAGAAAAAGCGCGTCTGTCAACAAGCTGCCTTAGTGATCTATACAACACTGACGAACCGTGCCTACAAACAGTGAATAAACCGTATTTTTTACGGCAAGAAAAACATGTAGATACAAAGGAAGGACCGTAGACAGGACTTTAAAAATATACGTAAAGCGGGCCATATTCAAATCTGTTTCTACCGGGACAACATAGCACCATAGAATTCCTACCAACCAGACGATGCTAAGCCTATGTATAGATGCGTTATTGAAAACGATATTACGATCTAAAATGAAAAGGAAAGCTCTATCTTCTATGCTCTCAGTGTGGAAGGAAACTGTATCAAAGCAAATATTTGAACGACCTACATTCAACGTAAATCTGAAGTATAGATGCTTGGGTGTTAGCATCCAAAACATGAAGTCGGCTACTAATACTTCATATGTTATGCATGCAATTATTGTTCCTATTTAAACGTTGCTAAACAATATGTAGCGAGACAAATATGCTGGTTAAACGCCAATTAATAGGCGCATAACTGATTGATTCGGGGAAGCTCGCAACATTTCGGCATTTGTAATTTTACGTGCATATAAACGATTAATTAGGACAAGCTATGAGATTTGTAATAATTACAAATGTAGCTAACATTAGAATTCACATAATTATAGTTATACAGAAATAATTACATAATAATATTACTTATTGCAAATTGGGGTCTTATTATGTAGTTTCATCAGTTTAGTTCGCAACTTTACCGAGAGAGAGAGAGCTCTTAGAATAAGGGCTTGGAGTCTTTGACTGAGATCTAGAAACTAGTGAAGGATATCTGGAATACTTACATGAGTAAAAACACGTTGACTCATGAATGTATTAATTACTGTAGTCAACGTTTTTTATGCCAGCACATTAAGCTAGAACAATGCATCAAATTTCTTTAATATATTTTCAACTTTAGCACTAAAGCATAATGTTCAAAGTTGATTGAGAAAATTTGACAGTTTTGGGTAGCTTGATGTGAGTGCGTCTGTATACACAGTAAAATGGATACATATACGACATAATTAGTACTGAGCACAAAGATACTGCTTATTTCTTTAAAAAAATCCAGCAGACTTGCGAAAGGAGAAATGTAGACAATAGTTCAGTAAATTAAAGTTAGTCTGAAATTGCTTCTCTCTCCTTACCTATACATAATATTACTATAGTTTTATGAGCTATAGGTATATAAAAGTATTAATAGATACTGCATGATTATCGCTAGCAAGAATATTTAATCATTATTAAAATAACTTGAACGTCTTTGTTTGTGGTCTAAAATAATTTGATCGTACACACCAATCAGCAGCCTAATTGCGAAACACACTATCGATCTCAATTTGAAGCATATTGTTAATCCATTGCTTCATATGTTGGAAAAATGTATCTGCTTAAAAATGTAAAAAACGCAATGAACGTTGTTGATCTGTCAAAATGAAACCGATTGCTACTAATAGTTTGTTACGCAATTACCCCGCAGTATGAAGACTAATAACAATATAAGAATAAGTCTGAGTTTACACTATAAAGACTTATCGAACACTTTTTTCGCCCGAAATAACCAACTTACCTCTATTATAAACGAGTTTGTCAGCTTTATTATTTTCAAAGCTTTTCCTGATATCACAACCACCCAATACACTCGCAATCATACGACGATTAACTCCAAAGGACACCATTTACTCGCGTACTTCATAAAAAGGACCAAAGAGTGTCGTATACACCTCGTAGAACCCTCATTCATCCACTTGACTGAATCCAAGTGCTATCTTGACCCTAACTTAATGAAGATGGACTGGACCAGCGGGGTAATTGCGTAACACACGAAAAGTAGGAATGGCTTTCATTTTGACAGATCAACAACATTCGTTGCGTTACTTACGTTGTTAAGCAGACAAAGAACATGTCTGGTGGAGCAATGGGCGATTGTCTAGGTAGTCAAAGAAAATGTTCAGTAATGATTGTTATATTATTATAATCGTCGTATTTTATAGTATATCAATACTTACCTGAACTATGTGTCATTGTCGAATCTGACCAATGTAAAAATGTATATTGTGGTGAGAAAATAAATTGATTGATTGATTGATCAATTTATAAATTTCAGGAGTCAGGATCTTGCAAAAATTGGTCAAAATAAAGTTTATATGCTGGGGATTTTTCTTAGTTTTTTTAATATAACGCTATCTATGAGCGAATACAGGCACTAATTGGTGGTATGCCTTTGAGAGGTTAATGAAACGTTTAATATTTTGTTAGTCTGAGATCATATTCTTCAGTTTTTTTTTGATATTTCTATTTGTATAACAAAAATGTAAAGCGCCTATTGTTTATCTATTAAATACTTACTAAGTGTTACTAAAACATTTTTAGTACTTCCCGTTAAAAATGACAAAGCGGAAGCTACGATTGAGTACTGTTTTTTTGAGAATTATGTTACGCAAGTAATACTGAATCAATAAATCCATAGTAATTTAGATCTAAATTTTTAAATCATACTGCAAAACCTTTAATCGTGAACATTATTGATACCAGAATTACCAGAAGGCAGAAACTGGACATGTCCTTTTTCATATTGATAGTGTGTTACGCAATCAGGGTTTGAAGATTCAGGTCTGATTTTACCAAAGTATTTTCTTCGTGGAATAAAATTTACGTCTAAGTGTACGGAAAAACTATCAAAGATTGAAAATTTAATCGCAGGATTCAATCTACTAGATTTAAAGTTTGGTCGAGTTCGCCCTTTACCATCAGCTTATAGCAGTCCATTGCTGGAAAAAGGCCTCTCCTATTGCACGCCATTCAACTCGATTTTCGGCAACTCTCATTAAGCTACTACCAGCCATCCTGCGAAGATCTTCGCTCCACCTTGCCTGAGGGCGTCCTACCTTACGGTCACCGATTCGTCCTTAGTATTATTTTAAAATAAATATAGAACAACAACGAAGTCTTCCATTCTTTTTAAATATTTTACTTGTAAATAATATTACAGTCCGGTCGTACGATAGAATGCGTTCCTGACAGCCGTCAGTTTCCTACAAACGAATACGTGTTCTGCGAATTTGATATTTATTATCTACTAGAATTGTCACATTGGCAGATGTAGGGAACGCAGTCTTTCGACGGCTGGACTGTATATATTTTAGTATTTGCTTGTATATTTATAGTATATTTCATTCTAAATAAGTTAACGAAACTTCATAACAATTAATATAATTATATATCCAATAGGAATTAAATAATATTATTATTGTGTACAAAAATGCACATTCTCCTTTGTTAAATTAATAGCGTACACTAATTCATGTTGACACTGAAGTTGGTTATTAAGTTAATGAAACTTTCAAATGTTTTCGCCTCTAATTTATTGAAGATTAGTCCAACTAGTCCAATTATCTATGAATTAAAATCAAACTTCAAATCTGAGAAAATCTTCTACAATTTACAATTTACGAGTAGGTATTAATAATAAATACATACATAAAATCACAGAAGTGCTCGTGGCTAACTAATAATAGCTGCACGGATCGATCGATCAGGTTAAGCTCCCCTGCCGCGGTTGGTCTGTAGATTGGTGTCTATCTTTACATACCGAGACCTCTCCGTGGCTCGAAAAGCACACTGATGATGACCAGTCTGAATATTTCGTTTTTCATTACGGAGGTTATTTAAATAGTTTTTATAGTATTTTTATCTCACGAAATGACGCGCGTATTACTTGTGTTTACCAAGTTTACATACACGCTGTGAATGTGTGTGTAAACGCAGGCTTACGGTACTGTTCGAGACAATGGCGAAGTTTAATGTCTGTGTGTGTGTTATGTGCTGACGCTACTCGTCTTCACGCAAACATTAATAGCGTGTTTATACACTTAGTTACCACAAGTAAAGCACGTGTCACTTCATGAAATAAAAATACTGTACTAGTGGTAGTCAAACTGTTGTTTTAAGTTGTTGTTGTTTTTGATGTGAAACATCTCTTAGCTTTTCTTTCTAATTATTTTGTGACCAGCAAGCAAATCCGAAAGTAACGCTAGTGTTACAGAAATAAAATATAATATGAAAGGAAATAATAGGCACGCTTCGAATACATTTTGGACTAAATAAATCTGTCAGAATACTTTGTTTATTACACAATGTCCTCGTATAGCCTTTCAGAATTTTAATTCATATGACATTAAGGGTAACACCCACAGCCCGGAAATTTAATTTCCTTTATGGAGACTAACATACATAGATAAATTTATAATATACTCAGCACTCAACCATTGAAAACCTTTAATCGAATAGGTACATAAATAATTTGGTCAAATATATCTTTGTAAAATTAATGACAGCCGCCCGTAGCTAAATAATAACCGCCGCGCGGGTCGATCGAAAGTTAAGCTATTCTTACCGCAGTCGGTTCGTGGATGGGTGACCATCTATTACATATCGAGACCCTCCCTCCGTGCCTCGGAAAGCACGTTAAGCCGTTAATCCCGGCTGTTATCCTTAGGTCTTTGTCAGTCGTTACGCGTAGTTAGATAGCCAGTCTTACCAAGGGGTATCGTGTTACTTATAAACTGGGCAGTTTCTCCATGTAAAACAAAGAAACAGATATTCAGCTGCATCTGGTTAGACTAGAGCCAACTTCAACATAGTTGGGAGAAGCCTTGGTAGATTGATTAACTCAACCAATGGAATGCTTTCGAATATATAAATAATTTGGTCAAATATCTCTTGGAGTTTCAATCAATTTAGGCGAAGACTGGTTATCTTTCAACGAACTAGTAGCCTGGGGCAATATACAATGTTGTTGATTAAATTAAACTATATACTTCACCGCGTTCTTCGTGGTCTACCAAACAGTAATTTAATTATTTCGTAGCTGCAAAACCAAAAACTAAATCTATTCGATATTAAAAAATGTTATACGATCGTTTGCTAGTTTGTGAAATATAGTTTCCGGACCACGCTATTATTTATTTTAATGTGAAAATTGTTTTTTTTTGTATTTTGAAATTTTGTTGTGTAGAGGCTTTTGTTTTTTTTTTTGTAAAACGGTCATACTTTATCCCTAGTACCTACGACCTATTGTCAAGTAAGGTGTAGTCAACCGCATCAATAATAACATTTGCACTACGAAAACCACCCTTACTGCTGCTACTTTAAAGGCATAGTCAATGTAATTTTTTACCACTGATTTGATAAGTCTCCTGATATAATTGTACAATAGATTGGCGTTAGCACAAAAACATTTTCATCACCACAAATTGGTTAACTGATTCTTGTTCGAGTAATATTTTTAACTAGGTACTCTTACTTGTAAGAGCTTTACGAGCTCTCAGTAACGGGACGAGTATATAAGACCAAAGTTTGCCTTATAAGTAACTTCAATGTATTATTCCTAGAAGATTGTTCTACGTTATTACATTTTTATACTTGTCTCCTGGCTTGTCAGTCAAATCTCATTCCTACCGTTGTTTTTTCTATTACTTTTAAAAATCATTGTTTGTCCCATATTTCTCCTATCTACTTATCAAAGTATTTATAAAGGTTCAATTTAAGCAACAATGAAATATTAAATAGTGATAATTATAATCTCTACAGTACTGAAATACAGTATTACTTGAAGTTTGAACTTCTATAGTCATCTCTTTCACCACCACCACTCTTTGCTGGAAAGAGAGAGAGACAAACCTATTTTTCCAAGAACCGCAGACCTAAGTTAGTGGGTTCATATAAATAATTCTGTACAATTTGCCTCACAACCAACCCTCAGTACAAATCATTAACTCTAAAGGGTCTCGAATCTTAAAGACGCATTCAGAACAACTGATTTGAATATTCCATGTTAGTCATTAAAGTCTTTGGTTGGACAAGAGTTTTGCAAGACGGTGCAGCCATTAAGGGCGAGTGAGTTTGAAGGCTGCTTATAATTTGATGATACCACAGAAATTGAATAAACAAAGGTTTGTTTGTTTAGTACCTCTTTGCCCGCGGCTTCACCTGCTTGGAAGGCGGAAATTATACCACGGAAACGTATTACCGGTATAATAAGTACCTATGCTATATGTTAATCCGTGTAAAACTATATGTGTGCCAAATTTCATCCAAATCAATAATAATGATTGCTCGTGAATTCATGCAAGCCTAGTACTTTTTGTTAGAATACTGCTCAGAAAATCGGATCATATTAAAATCATGATTCGAAAGACACGTAGCGCCATCTAGCGTCCTAAAGCAATTGTGACCGTCGAAAGTTATTGTTCTTTTCCTCGGGAACAGTATGCTTTATCTAAATAAAAGGAATTCTATGTCCTTTTCTATCCCCTTGACAAGGTATAGGCAAAATTTCATGATGATAGGTTTAGTGGATTAGGCGTGAAAAGGAACAAACAAACAAACTTACTTTCGCATAAAATAATCGTAATCCAACTAATATTATAATATTAGTTGGATTACGATTATTTTATTTATTTTATACGAAGCTAATTTAGAAAAGGCCAAGAGGGTCGCCCTAGAAGGACATAATAATATACTGACCTTTATTGATGATCTTCCAAAAGGTCAGGCGCGTAGTACTTGTAACCGGTGCGCGTGTGTGACCTGATGTATGAACGTAAACGAGGTAAAGGGAATATGTAAAGGATCGTAGCAGGTAACGTTCTGTAGTTTGTTGTATGTTAATTTAGAAGTCATGGGGTATTTTGTCAGACTTTCACGTGCACTTATTGACGTTAAAGCTAAGTTTATATTATGACCGCGAGGTACCACGCGGAACTAATAACCGCGTTGTACAAGATCAAACTAAGTAATGTTTATCGTCTACAACTCTAAACTAATACAAAGCACTCTCTACAATACATAGCAAGAGCTTAATCCACCATGTATGTAAGAATGCCGTGTTTCCCGTGTCATTACCAAGAATAAAACGTTTATATCAATAGTTTCTTGGTCTAATAACCTCACTTTACACACTAACGTTATTTAATAAACTAGCTGCGGCCCGCGGTTTCACCCGCATAAGTGTCGATCCCGTGGGAATATCGGGATAAAAGTATCCTATTTGTTAATCCTTGTTATAAACTATATTTGTTCCAAATTTCATCCAAATCTGTTCAGTAGTATTTGCGTGAAGAAGTAACAAACATATAAACACACACACACACACAGACTCACAAACTTTCGCCTATATAATATTAGTGTGATAGTAAATGGCTCAACTACATTGGTTACCATTATTGAAGTATGAGGAACAGGGTGTAAAGTTTTTCTAATACTCTAAAGAAAAGGGAGGATCCTCCGACCAGACGGGTATTGTATTTGGCGGGCAACTGCCCGATGATTCAGTTTTGTTTTATAAGTGGCATCTCATAGTTGACCTTGAGAGGTCGTGACTACTTAACCGGACTATCCTCTGGTTGCCTTAAGTAAACTGAAAGCCTCCAGCCAGGGGCGAATATCAAGTACACTAAGCGACAACACGCTAAGGGCACCTCCTGTGGGGTATGAACCTCGGCTTAGGGCGTCGCTGGGGAGAGGGGACAGGCTAGATCAAATTATTATTATTTAAGCTAGTGGAGACCGGCGTTTCCTATCTGACTACTCTGAGAAGAAAGGCCGAAATAAACTCAGAGGTCACAGTCGGGAATTTATAGCTACAGGCTCAGCTATGGCGCGGGCTGGCACTTCATCGAGCAAGGGTCGGGGGGAGTTGTCGGGCCGTTGTATAAATGCTAGTTGCGCGGTAAACTATGCTTGCGAGATGCAGGGTTTTGCGTGACGTCAGTGGGATGCATAGTTTGCATGTGGCGTTGAAGATACCGCTACACTATAATACTATACATATAGGTACTATTTATTTCTATATATAGAATTTCTTTATACTATTGGTTTCAACTATATATAATAATAACATACAACAATCTAGTAAATGTTGTCCCAGTCAGGCACTTTACTTCTAGTTAATTATTTCATCAACACTGCTCTCAAAACGGTGAAGGAAAAAATCGTGAGGAAACCAATAATTCGAACACATGTGACATCTACCAACCCGCTCTGGGCCCGCGTGGTGGATTACAGCCCACTCCCTCTCACAGAGAGGAGGCCTGTGTCCAGCAGTGAGAATATTGTATGCTAATTATGCTAATGCTTATGCTCAGTAGGTTGTTTACTGTTGGATTACCTACTTACTACATAAAAATAAATCCACGGATAATTAACGCTTAAGTTACTAGTTTACACTAAGAACTTTTTCAGTGTATGAAGTTGCTTAAAGCAAACAAGTGGTTAATGTAATGTCATACTTTATATAACAGGAAACTCCTTTGTTTGTCACCTATGTACTCCTTTAACTTCAACCAACAATATAAATAAATAAAGAAAGATAAATAAATAAAGTCCTCGAGATCGAATACCGGCCATGGCGGCAGCGGAGACTAGCCATCGACGCGGGAGATATTATAGTGCACAAGACAGTGGCCCCGATTCTGTTGTTCACAAACTAAATTAAATTTAAGTTCAGTACATCTTTTTCTTTCTATTTCATTATGAAAAGGACAGAAGATAAATATTAGTTTAGTCCTGTCAAATTAGATAATCCATAGACAAGTTTAGACGTGATTAAAAAAGTGCTACTTAAAATACGTCAATTTTTTGACAGGAATAAACTAATATTTAACTTCTGTCCTTTTCCTAATGAACTAAAAAGAAAAAGATGCACTGAACTTAAATTTAATTTAGTTTGTGAACAACAGAATCGGGGCCATTGTGTGCGCAGATACGGGTGTACTCTCTTCTTTCACTATCATTTTCAAATGGGTCGGCAAACTGACACGACCGGAGAGAGATCAGGTGCAGGACTAACAGCTTAATGCTTTCTCTAGAACTGGGGTATCACACCCACCGCCAACTTCCAAATTCGGGCTGTTACTTAGAAATTCCCAATGGAACTAACACAGATACATAGTACTCCTAAGAGCATAACCCTTCCAACTTAGGTGGACGTAAATCTGGAGTATACGAAGCATAAAATTTGCTGTATCCTTAGTCATTAATCTTGTACGAAATTGTGTCTAATTCCTGGAGCTTCCGTTAATGTAATAAATCAACTAAGTAAGTACAACTGGTGTTGTGAACAGCCTTCGTTTTCGGTTTCGTCATTTCGTTAATACTGGTTTATATTTAGATTTTCGTGTAATTCGTGCTTATGAATAAGTGTTTGTTTGCAATTCTCGGTAATCAGCTAGTCTGTTTTTAAACGTGTTCTGAAAAGTAGTTATATTATTAGGTTTGATTACAAGTGGCATTTAACGGTGAGGTGATAAATGTTTTTTTTTAATCTGTATCTAAAATTCATTTTAGATTTTTTTTCCAATTTATAATTGTTTGTTTTTTGTTTAAGTTAAATTAGGATTTAATTTTGTTATTTTTTGGCAAATGTATATTTATGAATTTAAAATAATATTAAACTCAAAGCATTTATTTGAAATAAACTAATTATAGACACTTTTGAATTGTCAAGGGGTTGGTCAAACTAGGTAGTTGAAGGTAGTTGCCCATACCAAAGCGTAGTAGGCACCTATGGAGAAGAACATGTAGGAAACTCCTGAGATAGAGCACAGAGGTCTGGAAGCAACGCCACAAAATACGAATTAATTATTTTCAGAGTTTAAATCGATTACTAAACAGATTAATAGCTTTTAGGGTTTCATGGACACTTTTGTGTAGGTAAATAGGTTCTTCTTCTTTTTATGTCGATGCTACTCTTCTTTGCCTTTTTTTTAATATAATTTGAGCTCAGTAGGTGGCCAAGTTGATTGTAGCAACAGTGGTATTCTTTAGATCATCCGCAGATAAATAGCTACTAAGCCAAAATATAGTATAAAAAAAATTGTTATTTTTTTCCCGATTTCTCAAGAAAATTGTGAATATAACCTATATAACTTGGACGTCCCTATTGTACGTAGTCTTACAAAAGTGGGGGTCATAATATGATTGATTGCTTGATGCAAAACAATGTTGTTTTTCAAGCTCTGATAAGTAAAACTTGATAATTGATTGATTACAGGTGATTGTTGGTGCAAGGGGGGAGGGTGTTTGTTGTTTTCCTATATTTACGCGGACGAAGTCACAAACACAGCTGGTAGTCACGAAGCGACGCGCGCTTTACTTGTGGTTATTAAGTGTGCCACAAATAAAACGCGCGTCACTTCGCGAGATAAAAATACTGTAGGTAATTAGTGCAGATTCAGGTGTGATACACTAGTTGTCTAATAACTGATTAATGCTGAAGTTTATCTGTTTTGCGCTGCTTTAAGAGATAGTTCCTTTTCCATAACAAGTTCTTAGATTTGGTTTTTAAGCAGGCTTTGTAGTACCAAAAAGTGTGTATCTAGGTCTGGAAAAATACTCCTATTCTACAGGGTGGGCCAGAAAGGCTTACGATATTAAAAACACTATTGCATTGAAACGGTATGAGGAAGCGGTGCGTGAGGTGGGGATAAGTAGCCCGGCTCTCGGAAATATAGTCGCCATGGAGAGTTTTTACCAATTTGAAGAGTGTTTGCAGCGCAATGATGCACATCTGGAGGATGTTATTTTAAAAATAAATTTCCCAAGTGTTCACTTTCATTTATATATAAATTTTGTATGTGTACCATTTTTGCTTTTTTTAATGATTTCTTGAAATCCATCAAATATTCTGGCCCATCCTGTATTTCGCATTAAATCGGTGATAAGCTTAATATTACTTAACGAGGCCACTAATAACAATTAAATTAATTCATTAAACTTGAATAACACCTGACAGCTTCATTCGAAATACGCCAAATAAAATAAACAGAACACATAAATAGTCATTGCAGCGGCTCATTCACGCACTATTGCCTCCTCACAAAAATACCCCTTGGCATATTCGCATTCGACGAATAATTCGAACGAGTTACATCACTAATAAGCACACAAACAGTCGCGCGCTCTGGCGGAGTACAAAAGGATTTGTCGAAACAATTGTTTAAACTTTGTATTATGTTTTCGGCGTAAACATGACGCATCGTGCGTAAGGGTCCTAATCCTTAAATAATAGTGATGTATAGCACTAAATTAAGGGGCTTTTCACAAGTATTATACTAACCTAGTTGTATATTATACTAGGCATGGTTATATTAGGCATTTTGAGTGGCACTAACGATATCAGTTGTTGCTCAAGATTAGTCAAGATTAACTATTAGCTAGTCTGTTTTAAAACGTGGGTGTTTTAAAAAGACCCTAGATTATTATGGCAGTGTCAATTAAATCAAAATATTTTTATTTCACATAGGCCTACAAGGGCACTTATGAAACGTCAGAAGCTAGGTGCACCGTTCCAATTGGTCGTTTCCTATGGAGAAGAACCGGCATGAAACTCCACGGTTACTCTTTTATAAATAATTGGCTTTTACAATGTTTTCTAATTGCAGTAGGTATGGGAGGACAGCGTAGGCCTGTCAACATGGTACTTTGTATGTCCAGGTACTTGATAAAATAAAAAATGGTCTACAGATCAAAAATCTACAGGGCTTACAAAGTCTTCACATTTACAAAATCAAAATCTCAAAGAAAGATAAATAAAATATATAAACCTATTAAAACCAAGTGATATGATTTCCATTACAACCATTTAAAACGAGTTGAAAAACTTAGAATTGTCTCTATATAATGTCAAAAGTGTGCATACACACACCGCCGCACAGTGTACCGCGTAGAACATGCTAGGTGGACAATATTATTTTATGATATTTAACGATGCTTTTATATATAAGTAGTCATATTGAGGCATTATTAATAGTTTTTGGTATGATTTTGTAATAAAAAACAAACAAAATATATCTAAACAGAAAATTTTATTTAAAATAATAAACAAACAACAAAATTGCATTAAATAAATAAATACCTACAATTCAAATTAACTTAACCTAAACCTAATCATCAGAATCATCATCAAAATCTTCTGGTGAATCGTCATCATTTTGCGGCAATGTGCGACAATATGATGACGTTTCGGGTCTTGATGCTACTATGGTCGGGCTTACAATTAAGTCTAATACCTCTGCACATATTTTTTCCGGCTTTTTTTGGGGAATCTCACGAAGGCTATTAATCAAAGGGTCAGATGTTATTATTAACATGGACAGCAAGTCTCTATTCGTGGCAACACGTGAGCACTTGCGGGTGTTGTACTCCCTAAATCTGCGGCAATCTTTGTTACGTGCTTCTTGAGCCTCTTCGGAAAGCTGCCCAATTGGAAGCAATGCCGCTTTGATGACCTCAGTACTGTGTACTAATATTTTATGTACAGTAGCAGGCATATAGTACCACGAATAGAGACTAAGGTAATGTCTTCTAGTTTCAAGACAAAATTTATTAAATTCAACTAAGTTTATTTCGAACCCAGAAGACAATGTCCTCAAAATAACATCAAATTGTTTGATAATAGTAACATCCAACCCTGTGATTTGAGCACTCATCTCAGCATTCTTAAAAAAGCGACGGGCTGTGTTTCCATCATTGGAAGAACCAAATCCTGGCTTTGGTTTATCTACAATGAGTCCCATTTCGTTCTTGAATTTCAACTTGATTTCTTCGGAACGAACCTTGATATCAGCTTTATCTTCGTCGCTTCTAGCCTGCCATTTCTTAATATTCAACTTATAGCTGATATGTAAAAGGCATTCAAAGCAACGAATCCAAGCATGAAGTGTAGATAAACCAAAGCCAAAATGTTCCTGATTGCTGTTAAACTTCGCGGGGTCATCGTTCATCGTCTTGGGGGTGGCACCACAGATGAAACACTTTTGAGATGAACGAGTTTCCGTTAAGGCGTTACATACCTTTCCGTCTGTCATTGTCAGAAGAAGTTCGTGTTTCACAGAGATTTGAGAATCACCAAAGTTGATAAGTGTTGGAAGAAGAGCATTAATTTCTTCCAACAATCTATTTGTCTCCGCTAACGTGAAGTCGTTCGTTTCCTTAGCAAATATAAATTTGATTGGGCAACAATACATAGTTGATGAAGACCGAGGATTTTGCCAAATAATTTTGGACCCATCATATAACTTAAGGGGAACGAAAGAAAATACGAAAAGAAATTCGTCCGTATCTTCAGTGTTCTCAAATTTCTGTTTGTATGTGCTGTGCCCAGAACTTCCATCACATCCCCATTTACTAACAAGTGTAAACGTTGAACTTGTTGGGAGGACACTGCTGATAACTTGATTCTGTGCTAATACTAGACGTTCCGCTGTTTTATTTAATAAGGCTTGCAAATTTATTTCAGCACGAGTTTCTGTTATAGCAATGTGCTCCTCTGCAGGGTAACAGGCCTGTTTGGATTTTACTACACTAAAATATGACGGAAACACATTATGTCCTGCCATTATGGACCACTTCCTAGTTTGTTTGTAAGCATGTGTTGTTGACTTAGAATCTATATAGTATGGTAAGGCTTCGTCACTACTTAACTGCCTAGGATCACAACTGGTATTTTTTGACTTAATAATATTATCTGGGCTCTCACTAATGTCTCTAATCACATGGGCAACTTTTCTTTGCCCTGCTGAACGCATAGCAATTTCGGCAGCAGTCACTAATTCACTGGCACTTCGAGATTCTACGAGATCCACGACTCGACGTTTCTTCGTCTTAAACGACGTTTCCTCAAAATTTTTGCGAGGTCTTCCTGCAGATGTCACAGCCTCACTCGATGTCGAAGGTTGTGGGGCTAAAGAACTCACAGTAAACTGTATGTCTCCTTCATCCAGCCATGTCTTATTTGTTATTAAAAAACGCTCCTTCGATTTTGCCGAAGCCAACCATTTGGCTCCAATCTTAGTAGAAAAGTTAGATATTTTCAGCTTTATTTCTCTTTGGCTGCTTTCAGTAATGTCACCAAAGTGAAATTTTGAAGAAAGATAGTCATAAATACGCGACCGTTTATCATTCTTTGCGTGTTTCGACCACTCTTCAAAAAAGGCTACCCTTGAAATAGAGTAAACGTGTTCTGAAAAAAAAAGAAAAAAATATGTTGTACTGAAGTGTGCTGAACAATATGTGTAATTTTACAAACTACACAGTTATACCTACAATATATCTAAAAACTAGCCCGAATAGAGGCGAATCAATGTATTTCCTGAACGTTCTAAGTTTTCTTTATGAAAAAAATTACGCTAAAATGTATGCATCAAGTTAATAAAATGCTAAAAATTCATTTAAATAGATTCTGATAAAAATAATATATTAAGTAATAGTACATACCCTCAGTATTAATATCCATCACAAAAAACTTTCACAATATCACTATAAACCACTATGAGATGTGCACAAATGTGTCGCTAAATTGCAACTGATTGCCGGAACGCTTGCATTAAACTCATTACCTGACTTCTGGACTCTATGACTCATCAGTTAAGTATTTGAAAAACAACTTTTTCTCGGAATTTGGAGTTTGGGGGTGTTGATTGTGTTATGCAATTAAGATTTCCTGGAAATGAAAACTTGAATTTTGTCCACCTAGCATGTTCTAGGCGAAATACCGTGCGCCGATAACGCGCCGCTCGTCTATTTGAGTACGGTGCTCAAATACACGAGCAGCATGTTGTCGATGGCTGCCTTTGCTGTTAACGCGTGTCACTCGAGTGTTAGCACTAAGTAGGAAGATGAAATGGTATTTTATAGTGCGGTGATAAATGTTTATTTAATTTATTTTTTTGTGAACTTCATTTATATTTGTAAACTTTTATTAAGACCAGAGCACATATGCCTAGAAGCCACAAAACATGGATCAATCAATTTTAGATTTTATAACTATCCATGAACAGCGTAATTGCTGGCCATAAAGAGAAAATATTAGATTTTTAACATGTCCGTTTGTTCCACTTCCACGCTAAAACCGCAGAACGGATTTGGATCAAATTTGGCACTTGGGTAAACCATGAACTGGATTATAACAAAAGATACTTTTCATCCCGATATTTCTACGCGATCGAGACTTATGTGGGTGAAACTGCGGGGTGCAGCTAGTATTATTGATAATTTTGAGTAAGTAACTACTGACGCTATTCTAAAACATGACTTTTCACAAGTATTGTGCCTAGTTTTATATAGTTATATTTGTGAGAGCCACTAACGATAATGTATTGATGTAGCTTAAGATGAACAATCACTCTTTCAAAATGGCGCCATTCTACGGCTAATGGCAAGGCGGCGTTCAGTGCGCGGATCATTTAACTAAAATCTTTTTAAGAAATATGTGTATCTACGTCGAAAGCGCTTAACTTTTATTATATGTCCTTAATATTATTTCTGACAGCAAAAATAAATTTCAAGTCGATTTACTTGGTTTCATAAGATCTTACGTTGTTAAGCGTGGAAGTAATTGGGCTTGGTTAAGAACTTTATTTAGAAAAACATTATCTGATGTACCTACGTTTTTATCAGTTCTAACGTGACGATATCATTTTGGACGTACACATCCATGTCACGGCATCACGACAATACAGGGAAGAAAAAATGTATGGAAATACAATGCGGAGACAACACTGCGACGTCAAATGAAAACACTGGCAATACTAATGCCTATGAGTACTTTGTAACTATCAAATAACTCCTAGCTTAGAAACTAAAAAGGGTTTTCTTCGCATAAACTAACTAGTGATGGCCGACTATGGGTTTTGCCAATCTTTGACTAGATGTAGTGACTAAACTATTGGATATATTTAATTGAATTTTCTTAAGCAGACTGGGAACGGCGTTAGATATACGCAGTCTTTTTTATTTTCCGCTGGATTCGGGAAGGACATAACTGGTCGAAGTAGAGTACATAGTGGACGTATTTCGGCTGAAATTATGATGATGAATCAATAAACGACTACGATGACGCAATAAATTTTACTCATTTTTAACCGACTTCAAAAAACGAAGAGGTTCTCAATTCGGTTGTATTTTTTTATGTTTGTTACCTCAGTACGCCGTCATAATTATATAGACCGATTTGGCAAATTCAATATTTTATTTAAAAAGATATAAATAGTTTCAGATTGGTCCCATTTTTGTCAAAATTCAATTCTGACGAAATCTCAAATATTATAAATCTTCAAATATTATAGGCACACTTATAGCGATTTGTGTATAATTTATAGTAACTCGTGCATTTGCTCTCGGAAAGCACCATTTGGTGAAGTGGAACTGATGATGAAGTCACCGGAACTACTCAATAATAAGTATTTCACGGGTTGCGATTCGATTACTTTTATATGGTTGCTAACAAATTTATGCTCGTCACAATGCGATTAGTGAAATGTAGCTGATGATGGAGTACCAGGAGAACTCCTCAACAACGAACGTCCCTGCATCGAAAAAGCAATATTTTGTAAAAGGCGATGAGCATTTTGACATAAGGCTATTGTAACTTACATTATAAACAGACCCACTAAAAAGCGAGAAACTAAATACGGTGGCAATAAACTACCGGGTCAAAGACATCGACTTCCGAAATTAAAGTTATTTTTCACTTTGTGGTGTTTTTTGGAAGTTGGTTTTTTTTGTCAAGTATTTTTTTTTAATTTTTTACTGTCGTTTCCACTTTGTATATATGTAGATGAAAACGTCTTCCGTCCACGATCACGTTATAACGTGCACGACTGCACGTATGTCCATATATTTTATGGCTGTGGACGTGGATGTCCACTATAATATAATCACTTTAAAATTTATGAAAGCACAATGTTTTTATACGTAAAAAAAAATTAACATTTTAGTAAAATAATTTTCTTTGATTTATATTTCAGACTGTGATCAAAATCGGGCCAAGGTCACAAACAATACAGCCAAATTTCTGGGGCGTATAATTGAATAATTGAATAAAACGTCTGAATAAATCATTTGGGGGTGTTAAAAAACAATTGTGACAGCTGCGGATTTCACACGTACATTCAAATCTATGATTTTTCGTTCAGTATGCTGAATAATACAGATACTATTTGATTACCTTATAATAAGTAATGTCACGTGTAATCTGCATTCGCGATTTATTTGCCAAGAATGTAAACAAATATGAGATTCAGATTATGAAAAAATGACTTTAAATCCTACACAATAAAGTTCAGTTTACGCTACAACTTCAAGCATTTTTATAACTTTTCCATAGTGCTTTTTCACTCTGAAAACAACTTAATTATCATTAAAATAAAGTTGATATTTGTTTAAATTCAAATAAATATTATTAATTTGAAACTTTGAGTATACTTTCCATACAACAATTCACTCCTTCTTCCCATGAAAGCAGGCAGAAACTACAGAACGTCAACAGCAGTTCTTCGTAAGGATCGTTCCTTACATACTTTTTTTCCCTCGTTTATGTTCATGCATCTGTGGGGTAATTGTATAACACACTATCAGTAGCAATGGCTTTCGTTTTGACAGTTCAACAATATTCATTGCGTTATCTAAATTGTTGAACAGACAATTTTTTCAAACATATGAAGCAGTGGATAAGCAATATCTTTCAAAATTATTCAGATTGATAGTGTGTTAATACAATTACAGGTCACAGATCACAGGACATACTCGCACGCCGGTTGCGAGTTCTACGCACACAAACTTTCTGTAGGTGCTTTTGCAACGTTTAAAATCGCTAGGGAACTTATTTAGTGAGTACCTATAGGTAGGTAAGGTTGGGACTAAAATGTATAAATCATTGTAGTTATAATGGACCACACTACCGCATTAGGTTATGAAACCTGTAATGATAATTTTATGGGAGATAAATAAATTATTATTGTAATCTTTCGTGTTGTCGTCGTATCGTTATTGTAATTGTAATCGTCATAACAGGCTAGTTTCCACCATCAATAAATTGAAAATCTATTTAGTCCGTCCGTATTGGAAAGTAATTGACACATATTTTTTGTTTTTGTAAATCAATGAATATTGACAAAGATAAAATGCCTCAAAACTCGGGAATGGGGGCTTGTGACGTCAGAACGCACTAAAAATTATACCAAGGTGTGACGTATTGAGATTTTTAAAAGCGTCGTACCTTCGTCAATTTTAGTTTACGTAACAAAAGAAAAAATACGGGTCAAATATTTTTTGATAATAAAACTGACGGACTAATTAGATTTTTTCAGTTGACTAGCCTATTATTGTTGTAGACGTTTGTATCGTAATTGTTGTAAATTTTTTATTCTGTTTGTTTTAGCTGTAAGAAAGTCATCCTTACTTAATAAATAAATATTTTGGAGCTGTAGAATGTCTTTTGAACCTGAAATTGAATAAAACAAAACATTAGAACGAAACCCAAAACGTTATTAATTCTCCTAACCAACAAAATTATATAAGCTGCGCCCCGCGGTTTCACCCGCATAGTCTCGATCCCGTGGTAATATTAGGAAAAAAAGTATCATGGTAGACCATGATACCATTTGCCAAATTTCATTCAAATCCGTTCAGCCGTTTTAGCGTGATAGCGTAACTCAATCAAATCTACAAATGAAATAAACATACAAATCAAATCTTTTCTCTTTATAATATTGGTTAAGATAGATACTAGTCCGGATCCGAAAAAGTAATTTCAAACAAACTCCAATTCTGGGTTACACATCACTGCACACATAGAACAAAATACAGAATATTACATAAGACAAACAATGAGAATTTTACAAAGGAGCGCAAAGAGTGTACATGAAAACTTGATCCTGTACTAAGGCAGCATAAAAGCCAGAGGAGCGAACAACACATTCATTTTCTATCCTGTCACTTACTAAGCTCGTGACGTCACCGAGGTAGAGGTACCGCGACCTAATCTAACTTGACCTCACATTGTATAACTATAGCAATAAAAATAGTAATAGCCCATTGAGGTTACTTCAAGGGCCTTTTATTGAAGTTATTAAAATAATTGTAGTAGCTTACAAGTTAGTAAGTAGATTGCATTGTTTTAACTACCTCTTCGACGGTCTGCATACTTAGTGGTGGTGTTTCAAGTTCTGCTTTTAATTAACGAGAAAGATGGCTATCAATTGAACTTGAATGAGTAAAATGGACCTAGAAATTTACCTACGTTTTAGAAGAAAGGCCTGTGTTACCATGGCTAAAGAATAAAAGCCGCACGGGTCGATCGATGGTTAAGCTACACTTGCAACGGTCTGTTCGTGGATGGGTGACCATCCATTACATATCGAGAACTCTTCGTGACTCGAAAAGCGCGTTAAGTCATATTCGTAGATCTTTGCCAGTCGTTACGGGTAGTCAGAAGCCCAAAAGTCTGACAACCAGTCTTAACAAGGGGTATCGTGTTGCCCAGTAACTGGATTGTGAAGGTCAGATAGGCAGTCGCTCCATGTAAAATACTAGTATTCTGTTGCATCCGGTTAGACTGGAAGTCGACCCCAACAAAGTTGGGAAAAGGCAACGCAGATTGATAAGTACACATCCTTTCAGATGTTGACATTGTACTGCACATTTATCCGTTAGATAAAGTCATGCGAGGTGATCATGAACTAACAGGTCATTGTAAGGAAAAAAGATGAGTTGTGTACGTTTAGAGAAATAAACTCAAACTCATTTATTTCAAGTAAATTACAGTCATTTATAGGCGCTTTTGAATTGTCAAAGAGTCGGTCAGTTAGTCAGAAAGTTGAAGCTAGTTTCCCATCCCAAAACGTAGATCTTTATGTAAAAGAACGGGCAAGAAACTAAAAAGACTTTATTATAAATCAAGATATCACAAAATCCTGAGTACAATAAAATAATAATGATAATGATGAAGGCTTTCTTACAGAAAATGAACAATAGTAAGCAGCTTACAAACCTAATAATCATACTTATACGACTATTAAGGCATATACTCCACACTCAAGAAGCCATATCATATCACTCGGTCATCCAGACAAGTAAAAGATCACAAGATTAACTGAAAGGATTTATGAGCCAAATGAAAATGGAAGCCCGACAGGACACCCAAGAGACACGTTAACTCTTAATGATGTCCTTCAAAACAATTTAGTGCGTAGTTTCTACTTACGGCTGACGGGAATGAAGAGTTAGGTTGGGTTCTGTTTACCTTGGCAGGATACTTGGCGCTACTTGCGACCAATATGCCAGTTTCAGTTGGTAGACTTGAATAATTAACACTGCTACAAGGACCTTCTGGCGCTCGAATGACGTTGTCAGGGGGGCGCTGTTGTTAGAAAATAGTGCGATTTGGTTTGTGAAATGTATTGAAAAAACAAGATGGCGGCTTTAGTTCCGATTTTGGCCACCCCCCCGGCGAAATCTTACCACGTGCAAACCACGTTAATATCGTGTCTTGCTATCGGCAAGGAATCTAAATGTTAACCATACGGACAAAATGTATTTTGACAGTTCAAACTACGCCATTGTCTCATAGAGAATGCGTTATTAGCAATGATTAACTAAGGAATCGGGTTGATTTCGAAGTAAGGAATCGGTAAGTGGTCATAGTGAATTTGTGAAGTTCCCGGAGTTTGGAAGTTGGTAGTGTGATACCCCCGTGCCTCGGAAAGCACGATAAACCGTTGGTCCTGCGCCTGATCTCTCTCCGGTCGTGTCGGATTGCCGTCCCATCGGACTATGAGAGTAAGGGAAGAGAGAGTGCACCTGTATCTGCGCGCACACTTCTGCACTATAATATCTCCTGCGTACCTGGCTAATCTCCGTTGAGATTGGCCACCGTGACCGAAATCGGTCGGGGAGGCTATTATTATTATTATTATAGTGAATTAGGGCTCTGCTATGATGTATGTCAAGCAGAACATAAATGGGGAAGAAACAAAAGAGGTGGGTTGGAATCGTAGATTAATTTTGTAATGGGTGGCCTACTTTATTTTTTTAAATTATTTTGTAGTCTTTGCGTGTTAGTAGTTAGTAGCTTTCAAATTACGGTCACGAGCATAAATTCCTCACACTTACGCAAGATTTAAAAGTTATTTTCTCTTGAAGTATTTATATAAGGTGTTAAAAATTAACCCTACAAACCTTAAGAGGTGCTTAGACCATCGAACTGAAGAACTTTCACTATGGGACCAACTCTGAAATCACGAAAAAAAATAAGCTGTCTTCTCGAAATTGAACTGTTATGAAATAGGTATTTTTTCGAAGATTTTTCATGAGAAAAACACTTTTGACTATTGCGTAATTGTAAGGTATTTAACTCGAGACTGTACATAATAATATTGTTCGGTCTTCATCGGTCTTTAAAAGGCGTAGCTACTCATGTGGTTGTGTTTGTACTCATGTTTGAAAAATATCATCGGGTTATTTTCCATAGAATTTATGATGTTTTCCTAGAATCACTACGCTTTTCAAAACATTTCTTTCTTATGAACTGTGATGAGCAAAATATTTTGCTAATAAAGAATTACATCAATAAAAACCTAGCAACAGGCTAGAACTGTTTTTTTTTTACATTTCTATGGGCTAGAATAACATCAGAAAAAAAAGGATTACTAACACAGCCTAGCAACAAAATCACTCGTTTATAAATGATATCTACATCAAAACGAAAAACATTCTAAATAGAACTAAAAACCGATACTGATACCGATACTGGTAGTTTTGTTCAGCAGTGCTATTCTGTAAAAATTTCACCGTGAAAACTAAGGTGAAGTGAGCTGTCATTCCACCTGATGTTAGGGATTGCCTCCATTGATAGTTCACTTCACGCTCACTTCACCTATGTTATCACGGTGAGATTTTTACAGAATCGATAGGCTGGTCTGGATATACAAATGACCGTTACCGAGAACTTTATTTAATAACGTATTGTATTCTACATTCAGTAGGCTGTCATGTGAATATGTATTTCAGTCGTCAAGGGCAGACAGCAGCCTGAAAGCCTGTTGTACCACATAGTTGAATTTTCGAAGTTAGATAGCAGACGAGCCATTTATATCTATCGTATTCAGTTGCCTTTGGACGTTTGTATGAAGCATAAGGATATGAGATTCCGTAATATATATCTGCATGAATCCCAAAATATAGACATTGGTTTATTTCATTTCAAATATATATTCAGAAAACAATTCACATTGTAATTTAACTTTACTTACTGTTCTTTTATTTCATTTCTATACTTACTTATAAATTACAGTTTTTAAATAATTTTATAAACAAAAGCGTTTAACAATATAAAAAAAATAGTAGCCCACCGGTATCGGGAACAAGGTCCAAGCTACCGGTCGGGGCTCCAGAGAGAGGAACCTCCTACAACAATGCGAGCCATGTCCATTGGCTCTCAGGACTATCGGCACAATGATCGCTGAATCCACATCCCACATGTCGATAAACTCGCGAGTCAAGTCAAGATATTTGATTTATCTTTCTCGGCTTTCACGAAGTTCCCGTCATTACGTATCAATATTATTATTGCATGCAGAACAAGGACTAAACTTAACTTGATTGGTACGGCTAATAGAACGAAAGGAATGGGAACGCATAATCTAAAAGCGTTTGTGACACACGTTACATGTTGGTAAACAAATTGAAAGCAGACGAGTTTACCTTTCTTAACTAAGCATTGCATTTCAATTTTACGACAGAAATTGTTAATGAGATGTACATTAAATAGGTATAATATACAATAAAACAAAATAATTTCCCAAAATTAGTTAGACTCTACCAAAACATTTTGTAATTGAAAATAATAAACCAAAACAAAATTTCATTGGAACAATTCCGAGAGACACATCGACAAATAAGCGGCAAACAATATATCAACATCAAAAGATAATTAGTGACGCTCAAGTTTGCTAAATTATGGACATTAGATATCAGAATGCTGAGCAATGCCCGAACTGGAGCGTTTGCCAAAGGGCCTTACCTATCACCACGTAATATGCAAAGTAGACCCACAGTGGATATTAAATATTTACCATACACTATAAGAGGACGTCTTAAGAATTTACACACGCCACATAAGGGAGCTTAGCTTGTTTTTGCTGAAAACATAAGGCTATGTAGTTACTTTGTGTTTTAAGAGTTGTTATCGCGATCGGTTTCTTGTAAAAGGGATTGAAGTGGTGGATAAAGAAAACGAGATGGCGTGGTGGATTACGGCCCAGTCCCTTACAGAGAGGAGGTCTGAATCCCAGCAGTAAAAACCGCTATATTATGTATTTTTATAATCTGTTGAATTTTGTAACAGAAATAATATTAACAGTGAAAAAAATAAAATAAAAATATAGATAAATGTAAAAAAAAAACTTACAATATAAATATGCTAGCCAATTATCTTTAACTAGCAGCGCCCCGCGGTTTCACCCGCAATAGTTTCGATCCCGTGGGAATAACAGAATAAAAATCCTATGTGTTAATCCTGGTTCTATACTATCTGTGTGCTAAATTTCATCCAAATCCAAATGGTTTACGCGTGATTGAGTAAAAAACATCCAAACATCTTCACAATCTTTCACAATTCTAATATTAAGTAGGATTATAGGTTGAATATGACGCAAGGAATATAACATGTATAATTAATATTTTTGTATTTCCTACGTTGTTATTAGTTTACGATCAAATCATTTGATAACAGATATTTGTACGACACCGTTTTCAACGAGTAATTTAAATTCAATTAGTAGCCGATATATTGAATTATTCAATGTGCCTGTATCAATTTAGGCAGGTATATTTGTAGGAATAAAACACGCAGGCTTTCAACCAGTAATTTCAGCTAAAAGCTACAATTAAAAAAATTAACTCAGCATTTGCTTTTTCAACAATTCGAAAGGCAAGAATTTATATAGATACCGCAGATAAGGCAGCATGTTTTAATAAGTACCTTTGTTTTCCCTTGGGGAAAAAAATAACAAAGAGAAAAAGTAACCTTCATTTGCCACAGACTACCAGTAACTTTATTAAATTATGGATCGTACTCGAAAATACAATAGAATTTTAATCAATACTCCTAAAGCAGGACTTATTAATAATTCAACAAAATTTAAAACCAGGCTGTGACCGCGTGTCCTTTAATCTTAAAACAATATTGTGTTTGCTGGAAAAAAGGTTATGCGGCCTGCCAAAACTTTATTATTTATTTCTCCGTGGCGCATACTTAATTAACCTAAAAAATACGGGCCCGGGCCGGCTGTGTGTAAAGTCACGTAGAATATCGTCAACAGCTGTCAAGAATAGAGTTTATAATAAACGGAGCATGGCTAAGGGCCGCCATCCCTTATTTTAATTAAGTTTTCAAGTAATACAATATAATTAAAGTTGTAAACAAACAAGTATAGTTAACGAACAATATATGAGTAGTTTGGTTATGAATCTAAGGAGCCGACGTTACCTTGATCCCTTGAGTGGAATTTTAATTTAATTTCGGCAAGCGCACGTTGACGGAATCCTGATTTTTCACGTAAAACCTTTTTTGTTCTTTACATTTCATCAAACTGTCTGCCTAAATAAATGTTTAGGTAGACCGGGCGATATGGTTTATCAAGGTTTATTGCGAAGTTACCAAAAATAAATCGTCTTTCTTAGGTAGCTTTATATTTTGTGACGAGACGGCCGTCTTAATGTTTTTGGCCTACTTAAAGTCGCTGAGTAAATATTTCACACAAAATTAATATTATACTCATTCCGGCTCGTCCAAACACAAATAAATGAGATTAGTTTTTATTAGTACTGAAACGAAACTAGTGGACGAAGCTGTTTTAAAACTTTTTAGTAATATTTAGATTAACTTTAACATAAATAAGTTTTTAATTACACCGAGGCAGTAATGTAGAAGTTTTAGTTAATACATATTTAAAAAACATCATGTCTGTATGACTAAATAGAGAATAGCCGAAAATGATTATGATAGATTATTTTCAAAAGGGAAATATAAGCTGATCCTCTGGTGCCGCGTCTGGTGTTTTTGTAAATTTTGACATCCAAAAGAGCCTTTTATGTGCCTAATGATTTGACTTTGACTTTGGCGGCACCGGCCGGCGAGCGCTACATCCAAGTTGATCGCAGTTACTTCGCTATTTCGTTTTTTTAGGACCTGAAAATAAGAATTATGTTCACTAAAAGAGGCGCAATCATTATATTAGATTGTTTAATAATATTTTTAGGAACGGAAAATGGGAATTATTTGAGGTTCGATGAAATTTATTAATTTCCAAAATGAACCAAATCAATGTGGCCAATTTATATCAATTGTATTAACAAATTAAACCAATGAACCAGTCGAAGTTATTAATAATTGTGGTGGCAACTACTTGTTGGCTTATCAAATCAAACACTTATTGTATAATAAATAAATTCAATGAATAATAATTTTATTTGCTGTAACTTACGGTAAAGGAAAATACAGGGAAGAATCATAGACATTACAGGCTGAAATTCCGCATTGCAGCGTTGCTGTGTTTCGGTTTAAGAGCGCCGGTGTAATTTTGTTAAGTACCTGGTACTTGTTGACAGACCTACACCGTCCTCCCATACCTGTTAATGCTGTAATTTGAAATAATGAAAAAGCCATGTACCTTTTTTTAAAAGAGTAACCGTGGAGTTTCTTGCCGGTTCTTCTCCATAGGAAGCGACCATTTGGAGTCGTAGATCCAGCTTCTGACGTTTCTTATGTGCCTATGTGGGTTAATGTGAAACAAAACATTTTGAATTACAGGCACATGAAATATTTCTGCTAAAAATAATATAATAATAACGTGCTCGGAGGAAGGATGTATTCCAGTAAGATGCTGGTAGGGATCTTGACCGTACTTCCGGGATTGTCCTGATAGCCGTGGAATACCTCTCCACTCCTCATAAGCACTTCAGGACATGTTGCCCCCTTGTCATTTTATCCGTGTATATATAAAACATCGATCAGGCAGGGGTCATATTTCTTCCATAGTTCTTGGTAACCAGTCCACCTTAACCACCCAAACCCATAATCCAATTTATTACTTTTCCATATCTTGCAATAGTCCTACACCAGCCGACGGTTATCCTTGGGTGCACTTTCATAGTGCATACAGGGATAATCGTCGGTTGGTGCCGCATTTCATTAAAATTTCCTAAGGGGCCTCTGCGAGTTGGCTTCGGCCCCTCGTACGCCTTTGCCCCATGGTCCCGAGATATGTAAAGTCATAAAAAAAATAATAATTATAATATTTCTGGGATAGCAACGCATCTGCGATGCCTCTGATATTGCAGTTGTCTAGCCAGGCGCTTCACTTTGTGTAAATAATTTTATCGCCACTGCTGTCAAAACAGTGAAGGAAAACATCGTGAGGTAACCAGCATGTCCTAGAATAAAATAATTAAAGACATATGGCATCTACCAACCCGAACTGGGCCCGCGTGGTGGATTACAGTACACTCCCTCTCGAAGAGAGAAGGCCTGTTTCCCAGCAGAGGGAACATTTTATGAAGATATTGCTGCGAGGCCGGTTCAAGTTCCCATCATCGGTAGCTTAATAGGAACGAGTACTGTACCATAACAATATTTGTGTAGATATTGATTCAATTATCTCTGCGTGCAAGCCCTGTATTATGAAGGCTTGTCAATGTCCAATTTTCCTTCGAGTAAAATGCGTCTGCCTATTTATACACACACACTGTCTTCAGTGTGTCCGTATAAACGCGCATAGATCTTAGGATTATCCCAGCAAAGGATATTTTTGAGAAATGTATTTTCCAAGAATAGACCATGTTTATTTATTAGTCGGGTTTCTTTTTATTTAATCTTTATATATATCAGGTTCAGCAGTAGCAGGTGCAGGTGCAGGTTCTCAAACTTATTTTGTCCAGCGCCCACTTTGAGAATATTTTTTTTATAGTGTCCCTATTTTTTTTTACTCACCATCTCTCGCGAATCTGAAACATCTATTGCAGGATTATAATTAAATGAGTAATATTATACAGTCGTAATATAGGATACTAGCTGACCCCGCAAACGTCGTTTTGCAAAAAAGAAAAAAAAATAGATAGTAGCCAGTAGTAGGCGATTCTTAGACCTACCCGATAAGCACACAACATTTCATACAAATCGGTCCAGTCGTTTCGGAGGAGTATAGTAACTAATACTGTGACACGAGAATTTTATATAATAGATATAATTTTATCTGGGTCTTCTACTGCCCACCTGAAAGTCTGTGGCGCCCACGAGGGGGCGTTATCACCCACTTTGGGAACCTATGATCTATAGGTACATCTGTACATATACTAAATACATAATAATTAATCAAAAATATACATCGAATATTTTTGAAAAATAAAAAAGTTATTGCTGCGAGATGTGGGTACGAGTCTGATGCCGAAAATAAGTTTTTAGAATTTTTGTCCGTTTGCCTAGATGTATGTTCCGGATTGCTGTAAAAACGGCTGAACAGATTGGGATAAAACTTTTAATCCCGGTAGTAAGTTCCTGTGGGATATTTTCCGACACACACACAAGCGAAGCCGTGAGCAAAAGCTAGTAATTAATAAAAAAGATAATTTCTCTCAAGGGTTTCCTTCGGGCCATTGAAATTTTAGAATAATGTTCAAGCATGAATCTCGATTTAATTATGACAGCTGACAGATGTGATACTTAGGTACTAATCTCTACTTAAATCCAGATTACTGCGCAATTCATTCTAAAATACGGGCCTTAAATTAAAAATGGAACAAACAAGGAGGGTTCGGAATTTAACTGTAAGTAGAAGTACCTACTTCAAGGCTCAAAGTAGGTTTAGAGGGAAAAGGTTTTAGTGGCCATAAAAAAGTCTGGCAACCAGACAAAGTGTCGTTATTTAAAATCGAATGGCAACATTTGTGCACTGGCTGAATAGTGACCGGACTATATGTTTTCATTTTAACTGCAGGCCAATTCTCGTAATTTAAAACGTTCAAAATCTAGTCACAGTCTCATCTCGGCGACAGACAAATGTCAAAAACTTGTCAAAATTTAGTGTTATAATTTAACTTTTTCCCTCTAGGAGAATATAAAAACAACAACTATCTCCAATATTGTTTATTTAATAAATACAACCATCTTTAATTATAAATAAGTGTAAGTTAACTCTAATTGCCAGCCAGCTTAAACTCAGCAAGAGCTATGGTCGTGGGGAGTTAGAGAAAAACCCGAGTACTGCTCCGGTTCTAAATTTTAAATTAAATATAGTATAAATTTTAATATTACGAAATAGGTATCCTTCCAGTTGTTAGTTTTAATCTAATTAGTTTTTTAATGGGCGCCAGGGACTTAGAGAGTCCCGGATCCTGGAGCCGAAGAAGGTGTCCCAAAAAGCTTCCTTGGAAGAGGATGGATTAAAGTAGGACGTCGAACCCAAGATCCTTAATTTAAATTCTTCAAGTCCGGTTTCAACGGAAACTGAAAAATAAAATTAGGGGTAAAAAAAAAACCGTCCCGCCTGCGCTATCGCTAGGCGGACTCCGCCAGCCGTACAGCCGTCTCCTCAGAGGCGTCGAGCAGACTCGGGGAACGGGTCTCGCGTCCCGGCCCCAGACGCTTCGCTAGATCCGGGCGGCGAGACGAATCTCCCGAGTTGCCTCTCCTGGAATTGACAATACGGAGGCCTAATAATATGAAGGGAAACTAATGTACCATCCATGAGGGGACCGAGCTTGGATATCTGGAAGGCTAAAACATTAGCCGGTTAATAAAGCCTTTGCCTAATTCTGATTGGTGGGAAAGTAGGAATGAGGATTACCCACGTGGCGTCTATCAACTCCACAACAAGGGCATTCCCTTGAACAAGAATTTAATACCGTGGTTAACACTGAGGAAATTCCTATAGAAAATAGTCAGCGGGTGAAATACTCACGGTTGACTATTGGAGTAAGCACTTGGCTATAAGATCCTCGACTGGCTGGATATCTGCCGGCGTATGTGCAATCAGGAATCCTGTAATAAATATCCAGGGATCACGACAATATCCTTTTAACAACCAGAGAAGGGCTCACAGACCACTTCCAAGCACTATTACAACAAAATCCTTACCTTTTATAACATGGAAGGGAGTTCGTAGGATCTCCTAAGCGTGTTCAAGGGCAAATGGACGCCACCTCTGTTCAATAACACTGTCATGGACAACAAACCGGAATTAGACGGAGCATCTAGAAAATCTCCCACATTTCAGGTAAAATGATTATAAGATCACTGTAGATAAATACTACACGATGATACTTAATTTCTTGAAATTCACTAACAACAATCTGACATGACGTTTAAACGCTGAAACAATAAGAATCTTCATGATCCAGACCAACCAACACCTTATTTGTAATTTTCGATACTTGAAATTGTCTTAATTGGGGTAATTATCCCAGAATATTAATTAGGCAAATTTAGAACGTACAACCTGACAACATTTTGTCAAAGACAATTCACAGATTAAAAATAGATTAATCGGACAACGAAATTTCTAGAAAAAAGTCTATATTGAAAAAATAGTTTCATTTCCGTTTTCGGTTATTTAGTTTATTATGAATTTTACTGAAAACTGAAAATTATTAAGGATTGCCCCATACGATATTAATTCGATGGTTACCAATCAAAATATTAAAATATCGATTAAAACTACAACTATGAATCGGCGGCCACCAGATGTCGCCTCTTAACTGTCAGAAACTGACGTTCAACTGAATGACATTTGGAATGTAAACATTGGCAACTTATTTACAATATTTGATCTAATTTATTGTGAAAACTTATTTATTAGGGTTTAGAAAAGTGATTTACTGTTAGAAAGTATTAACTAAAGTATACAGTGACGAAATACAGTTGAAGGAATGAATCCTTCCATTAAGTTCAGGCCAAAGTCAATTGTACAAACTACGAATGAATATGTGACTCGGAAACTTCGTATGTTTTCAGGTAAATGCTACTTTAATTAATAGTAACGCAGCTGAGCAATACCAACCAGTGGTATGTACAAAAAAAAACAACATAACAGTAGGGAAATTAGAAGTATTTTTTGACATATTGAGACTGAGATCAGAGGGGCAATTCTCATATTATTTAAGAACGTTCACAGTCTTATCTCCGTCTCAATCTGTCAAAAAAACCTTAAATTTCCCTACATTTTGACAAGTTTTTGACATTTGTTCGTCGCCGAGATGCTTAGAGCATTAAACCAATCGGAGACGCAACGAGCACTAATATCTATGCGAATAAGGCCACTTTCATCGCGGGGGACGAGGCAACGCACACAAATAGTGATAACACACTAATGCATTTTCGATTGCGTTGTTACTCACGCACACAAAAAAATAATCGAATACAAGCATAAATTATACGCACACATGTACTGACTCACACAGAGACGCCCTGTCAGTGTACGGGATGACGTCATTTTTGTGTAAGCGATGAAAGTGCTTGACACTGTCGATATTTTGTTGTCGATGAGTTCAGCCAATAGTTGTGATAAAAAAGCTCTTCTTTATTTTTTTTTTTTTTTCATATTTACTTATCAAATTGATCTTCAATGCATCTGCATTGAAGATAAATTCTTTTTAAATAGGTAACATAGGATTTAGATTTTAAAGTCAGTCTATAAGGATTCATTGCCACGGTACAAGAACTGCCGGTCGATTCTGTAAAAATCTCACCGTGAAAACTTAGGTGAAGTGAGTTTGTTTTTTTTAGGAATTGACACTATTGACAGCTCACTCCACGCTCACTTCACCTAAGTTTTCACGGTGAAATTTTCACAGAATAGCACCGCTGCCTCGATGGTCTATTGTCCGCAAGGGTTGAATGCTGAACACGACGTTCTGAGTTCAATACCCGGGTCGGGCAGTGTTATTGGTTTTCTTATTAGGAATTTCTCAGTAGTAGCACGGAGTCTATTGTTATTAGATTGTATTATAAAACACGAAGCTTCAAAATGCTGTGAGCAAATCGTACTAGTACGTTTAGGAGTCCATGAAACATGATTTGCACAAGCCCAAATCCAGACATCCCGAAATTAATAGAATAACATACTCATAAAGTCGATATCGATATTTGTTTCTGTGCTGTCATAGCCCTCATTTTGCTACAGTGTTGCCTATTTTTAAATAAAAATTGCGTATTTTCGGGATAACTTGACCCGCAAATATTTTATAGTAATGAAGAATAACAAATATGAGAAAATTGTAATGAATAAAATTGTAAATAATATGAGAAAATTGTAAGAGATTAGTGGAACATAAGTTTGATATCATTAATCAATTATTTGATAATAAATAACAATTTTTAAAGGGATAAGTAAAAAAAACTTATAAAGTAAAAAAATAAGTTGTAAACAGTAATAAATAGTAATAAGAATAACAAATGCGAAATAGAAGTTTGAAATAATTGTCAAGCTTTATAAATTACAACTTTAAAAATTACACTAAATTAGGTCTTGTACGATTTAGTGGCAACGTTTATTGACCGACAATATTTTTTGGTTTTTTGCAAATTTATTGCATTTTATGTTATTAATAAGACAAAATAATACTTATAGATGGAAAGTAACGTTATCCTTTTGTTTACTAGATGTTTCCGATCTATTTTTACACGAAAAAACACTGCAATTCGGCATTTTTCTCTTACGTTCGTTCCGCGGTACTGTGATTTGCTGAATGACGTGGAACGCGCGGCAACTAGTTTTATAAGACTGCTATGACCGGCGGTCTCGTACCTTTGGCGGGGGGGAACGCCTGACAATGGCGTCTCCGGTTGGTTTAATGCTCTAAGCCGAGATGAGACTGCGACTAGATTTTGAACGTTTTAAATTACGAGAATTGGCCTTCAGACTGCGACCGTTCTTAAATTTACGAGAATTGCCCCTCTGGTGTGTATAGATATTAAAATACTAGCTGACCCGCCATTGTCTTGTCCAAACAATAATTCATACAAAAATCCCATAAAAAAGGACGTTCAGGTCCCAAATTTGATAATTTTCCGGGAAACTTTTTCAATTTTTTAAAATAAAAACCTCACTCGGATTACTTATTACGAATAATATTAAAAAAATGCCAAATCGGGCAAGCGTTCTCAAGTGATACGCTTACCAATGAACAAGATTTCGTGTGTGACCCATGGATCCCATAGTCCCTGGAAGGTACCACGGGGATTTTCTTTACCCGTGGTCCGTGTGTGACTCATGGTCTCTCCCGTAGTCCCTGGATGGTACCACGGGGATTTTCTTTACCCGTGGTCCGTGTGCGACCCGTTGTCCCTCCCGTAGTCTCTGGAAGGTACCACGAGGATTTTCTTTACCCGTGGTCCTTGTGTGACCCATGGTCCCTCCTGTAGTCCCCGGAAGATACCACGGGGATTTTCTTTACCCGTGGTCCATGTGTGACCCGTGGTCCCTCCCGTAGTCCCTAGAAGATACCACGGGGATTTTCTTTACCCGTGGTCCGTGTGTGACCCGTGGTCCTTCCCTTAGTCTCTGGAAGGTACCACGGGGATTTTCTTGACCCGTGGTCCGTGTGTGACCCGTGCTCCCTCCCGTAGTCTCTGGAAGATACCACGGGGATTTTCTTTACCCGTGGTCCCTCCCGTAGTCCCTAGAAGATACCACGGGGATTTTCTTTACCCGTGGTCCGTGTGTGACCCGTGGTCCCTCCCTTAGTCCCTGGAAGGTACCACGGGGATTTTCTTTACCCGTGGTCCGTGTATGGCCCGTGGTCCCTCCCGTAGTCCCTGGAAGATACCACGGTGATTTTTGTTTACCCGTGGTCCGTGTGTGACCCGTGGTCCCTTCCGTAGTCCCTGGAAGATACCACGGGGATTTTCTTTACCCGTGGCTCCTCCTAGAAATACAATGTTGCCGAATTAAAGTTATACCAAGGTCCAGTCATAATACAGTCAAAGGTTTAATAAGGATATAAATAAAGAATCCCAGACTGAAAAAATCACGAATAATTTTGTTACATAGACAAGAAGTTGTTCAACAAAAACCTGGCAGCGTCATCTCTTCAGTTTTATTTAATACTTTAAATTATTGTAGTTTCTAGTCTAGTGATCTAATGAAATTTCTACACTAATTAATTGTACAATAAATTGCGGCGTCAGTCAACATAATCTGTTTTGATCGTTTTGTTTTTTACAACTTGAATTCAGCTGTATTGTATTTTCCGGAGAGACCAAGGGTAAAGAAAATTCCCGTGGTACCTTCCAGGGACTACGGGAGCCGGGTCACACGCGCAAAATTTCATTTTTTTTTATACAACATTAAGGTGCTACTTCACCAGGAGCATTTACGTGTAATGTAACATTACAGATTCGACTTTGAACATTACATTACACTACTACCTCCCAGACTGACGTGCATTTCCGTGTAATGTAACATTACAGATTCGACTTTGAACATTACATTACAATACTTTTCCAATTCTGCTAATTTAAAACGTTCAAAATCTAGTCGCAGTCTCATCTCGGCGACAAACAAATGTCAAAAACTTGTCAAAATGTAGTGAAATTTGAAGTATTTTTGACAGATTGAGACCGAGATCAGACTGTGAACGTTCTTAAAAATTACGAGAATTGCCCCTCAGATTTGACTTTGCGAGCATTCACGTGTGATTTAGTTGATTCCACAATGTCAGACGAAGCCGTTGTTGTGCTGCGTGGGGCGGGGAGCGCTCTGCGGTCCGCCGGACACATTTAATTACAAATGGAGCGCATTGATGTTACAAGTTGTATCAAGGTATTACACATTGTATCATAACAAGGTGCGCATTGTAATGCTTGGTTCTCTTCCTTCACTGATGTAATACTCATTTTGTATCACTACAAGGTGCGCGCTGACAGCACAGACAGTAGTTGTGGCTAAGTAATAACAGCCGCACGGCTCGATCGATCAGGTTAAGCTACGCTTACCATGGTTGGTACGTAGATGGGTGACCATTTTTACATACCAAGACTCCCCCGTGCCTCGGAAAACACGTTATGCCTTTGCGCGTTGGTACCGGTTCTCATTCGTGGATCTTTGACAATCGTTACGGGTCGCCAGCAGCCAGAAAATCTGAGAACCAGTCTTACCAAGGGGTATATGACCTAGTAACTAGGTTGTCGAGCTTAGATAGGCAATCCCTCCATGTAAAATAATGGTAAAATAGAAGCCGACCCTAAGGCGGATCACACACTGCAACGTGCCACGCGACGGGGCGCGGGAAACGGAGCCAAATTCCCCGCACGGAAGAGCGTTTTTATTGAATTTGTATGTAAAATATCGCGCTCGGGGAACGTATCTGCATCCCGTTGCGTGGCGCGTTGTAGTGTGTGATCCGCCTAACATAGTGCAAAGACAGTTCAAAATCAATATCGAATGCTATCAATAGCTTTAGTAGCAAGTAATTTGTCATCTTTTCATTATTTTTAACATCAATTCCGACGTATCCAGTAGTAAGGCTATCTAAGATCGCGACTATTTTGAACAGCTTCAAAAACCCGGATCACCCATATCGGAAAAGCAAATCAGAAAGAGGGCTCGTCGAAATAATGAAAAAAAAAAATCCTCTTTGTAACGCGAGAAAATTCCGCTTGTTTTGACGAGACGAGTTTATTAAAAAAGTAACTCTACTTACGCCTCTTCTGGCAACATTTCCGTCTCAACTGATATATCTTTTCAGAAAGGATAAATAATAGATTGCACTAGATATGATTGCTTCAAAATCGATCTAACCTAAATCAAAATTCTGGCCACGAGGGGGATTGATTCCATGCTTCCCTCTGGATATCTCAAGAACGCAATGGTTCATTTAATAAATTATGTCAGAATTTGTTTGAATTTTTATCTGCTTTTAAGAACTCGATCAGATACAGACGCCAAACACATCAAGCTACTACAATATGTCAAATTTCTTTAAGACGACACCGACCGCGCAGTGGCGCCCTCATCGTTTGTTTGGTTATTTCTTTCATTTGAGAATGAAAATGCAGGAAGTAAGCAAGTTACGTTGTGCTTCACAAGATTATATGTTATCATTATTACAAACGGTAGTAGTTTAGTTTTATTATAATCCTTAAAACGAAAAATACTTAGTGGCCACTATATTTTCCGTTTCATTTTACATGTGTATTTATTTCCTAAATGCTACTTAAATATTTCTTTATAACCTACAAAATATGTCCTCGAAAAATATTTTTCTAGACACGAAAAACTTAATAAACATAACACCTTCAGACAAAATCTTTATCCTAAAAAATAAACTTATCTCACAAAACACTCTTGAAGGCAAAGATAATCCCTCTAAACCTAGTTATCCTTGAGATAAGCCCAGAAATTCTGAGAGTTAGTAAATAAACAGCGTGATAACTTATATAGGGGATAAGGTACTAATAATGTCGGCGAGAGGGCTCACCGTGACGTCATCAGCCTTTATCTCAGGGGATAGCACTCGGTGGATGGCGGACTACACGTTGCAGAAATGTTGCCTGGGGGTTGGAGGGTGGACGGGAGCGGATTGTGACTTAAATGGTTTATAGTTTTAGGCCCGCTTGCACGAAAAATGTGGTTAGCGCTAAACGAATTTAAAACATCGTCGTTTTTTTTCTGTCAACCGTTTTTACGTGACAGAGATAGAATGATGTTTTAAATACATTTAGTGATTTACGCTGCAAGTCAGCCTTAGTGGTGAAGATGAGCTACGGGTAAAGTGAACAGTCATGGGGACATTGCCATAATCACCATAAGTACTTGGTAGATTCCTACGATTTTAGTTTTTCTTTACATTACGTAGTGGCTTTTTCACGTAGATAAAGAGAGAAAGAAAAATAATTTATTGCGACTCGTACAGGAAGATCACAAACTAAACAACGTCAAAAATAAAAAACTAAATTATATAAAAAAAAGTAACCAAAAGAAATATGAAACAGAAAGGCCTATACGTGGCCAAAAGGCTCCTATCTCAGCATGATGCTGCGACATTTAAAAAATATGATAAAATAGATATTATGTAAAATATTAGCAAATAAAATATATATTTTCAATTCGCGCCAGACGTAACCTCATTACCTACTTGTCTATGCCTTGAATGACAGAGCCACTGGGTGGCATTGCTGTGACAAGCAAAAGGTCGCACCCGCCGACCCTCCGGCGAAAATAAATAAATACATGATATCATAGAGCTGTTTATTGGAACAGTATAACAAAAGTGTACAATAAAAGTGGAATGTGGTAATCAATTAACGGCATGGATGAAATGGAGAAATACAAATAAACTAATTATGAGAGTGTTATCGAGTTACAAATACAAGACACAAGTGACAGACAACGAAACAAAACATTTTGTAGGCCAGCAATAACAATTCGTCTATTGATGCTGCCAGTAAAAATGTGGAATAAACAATAAAATTAATTAATAGATACCGTGTAATGTTCTATTCAAATTCAGAATATCATTGTAGTCTTTTTCCACCCCATTTGTAGATGACAGCTTTGCTGTGCTGTAGCAAAACTGCAGTAGGAGTGTTTTGCAGTCCAACACTGTTTGTAACACACAGGGTTTTCATGACATTCTATGGAACTAGAGTTATAGGTACCAATACTGCTACAGTCAATCAGCAGTAGCTCCATTCAGCAATGCAGGACCACCTCTAAATTTTAATAACCGAACATTTCGACTACCGCATACTTACCGAGTTGATGGATCCAACATTTGAGCCAACTACCTCATCTACGAATTTTTAATAACCAATCAAACTTTCGACTACCGCATCTCAGTATGTGGTCGTCAAAAGGTTAATCGATCCAACGTTTGACCAACTACCTCGTCTACGTTCACAACTTGCGCCGCAGTCCATCATGTCTGTTTTCACTGAGAGCCATTTATTCATTATTCATTTCGTTGACGTTCCGCTAAACGCGTTACTCGTTTGTGAAGCTACCGTTTGGCTGGCACCGCCAAATAGGTTAGGTAGAAGGGTTAATTTTCTTTATCAAGACAGCCGGTGCCGGTAATCTAGTTACCTAATTTGTTCAACATAAAATTGTGGATGAGTTCAGAGCATCGTGTTCATAAGCTTTTCTTGTCAAAATGAGTCAATCTATGGCTTTATGACACATAGAGATTGAACAGTCGGTCACGATTCTCATACGACAGAACTCAAACTTATAGCATTTATTTCAAATAAACCGATTACAGGCACTTTTGGATTGTCAAGGGGTTGTTCAGTCAGAAAGATGGAGCTAGTTGCCCATTTCGAAGCGTAGTAGGTACCTATGGAGAAGAACGGGCAAGAAACTCCACGGACACTCTTTTCTACAAAACAATAAAACTCGTAATCTGCTGTGTTTAAGAGGCCTGAATAAATGGCTCCATACTTCTACATACTGGTAGGTATTTACCAGCATAATCCTAAGATTGGAAGCTGACTGGCAACCTCAAAATATTAATATCAAAAGGTTTGACAGAATTAGGTAACATCGAATAAAAGTCTAATTCACTTTTTTGATGGTAAACAGATTACAAAACCAATTTATTTTAGCCCGATGGTTAGATTGCTACAAGGCCCTCTTTGGCGCTCGACTGACTTTCACAGGATGACGCTGTTAGATATTTGTTTTGTTAAAAAACAAAATGGCGACGTTAGTTCCGATTTTAGCCACGCACCAAAAGGTCCATAGACCATACCAATACAGTCATTTCACTGTTGTTTTACTTCTGTGTTCTGCATCACTGTCAATGTCACAGTGATCTTTATTCTCGTTTTAGTAAGATTGCTATTGAGTTGCTGCCACTGACAGGTCTGTAAAAATCACTGTGATCTTTATTGTCGTTGCAGTAAGCTTGTTGTTAGGTTGCTGTTGTCACAGGTAAATTAACTGTGAACGGACTGTAAAGTTGTCTGTCCTGTGTTATAGTAATCAAAAAACTAAAGAACCTTCTGAGTTTCTCTTCATTTATTGGAAGCACGTTCCGTGTCACGGTACCAACTTATTGCATCCTGACGTCTGATGTCATTGAGAAAAATGGCCACAGCTGGGCAAGATATTGCGAAAGTAAGTGACATCAGCTCCTGCATGCAAATGAGAATAGTTTGTTTAGTGTGTTTTAACCGACTTCAGTAAATGAGGTTTTCATATTTGGCTGTAAGTTTTTTTAGCTAGTAGGTTGAATTGTGAGCTGTGAGAATCAACAGAAAATAAGATTGTTTTTTATATGACTCGAATTGGCTTTCCTGATACGGTGGCTGTATTGAGGCAGTTTTTTTAGATTTCACTGAAAATGCTCATCGTTAGACTATTTATAATTACGTTAGCTTTTGCCCGCGGCTTCGCCCGATTGGATGTCGAAATATACTCCACGGGAACGCGCTACCGGTATTAAAAGTATCCTATATGATGGTTATAAACACTCTGTGTGCCTTTCATCCGAATTCATTCAGCCGTTTTTGCGTGATTGAGTAATAAACATCCAATTATACAAACATTCACATTTATAATATTTAGAGTACTAGCAAAACCTTTTCAACTCTATTCAACTCAGCTCCAATCCATTCAATTATTTTTTTAAAACTTAATCTACATAAAGGGGTTAATTCCCATTGCCACTTCACAGTATTTCACTACAGCGAGAAAGGGGCTACATCGGCAATCCAGTGTTAATTGAGCCTAGTTGAAACACAATACGTTACTGCTGCAGACAGATTCAGGTAACGGTACGGACGGATCCAAGCAAGCAAGCGACGATATATCTAGACAGTGGTTATATGTATTACAAAGCTCTGCTTAACCCACAAGGGAACAGCCCTGAAAACTCGAAAAGAAACGTAAAGTACAAGAGACATTTAACGCTAACACAGGCTAATGAAATGCGAAAGACTGTGTGTCTGGCTTCCATTAGAGGAACATTATGTTTGTGAATGGTTCTACAATAATTCAATGTGTAGTCCCAATTGATTAATCAGACTATAAGGTTCCCTATGCTGGGACACTGGCCTCCTCTCTGTGAGATCAGTGAACCACCACGCTGGTCCAGCGCGGGTTGACGGATGTCTTCCAGTTTTTGATCTAGGACATGTCGGTTTCTTCACGATGTTTTCCTTCACCGTTTTGAGAGCAGTGGTGATGAAATAATTTACACAAAGTAAAGTGCCTGCTTGGGTTCTAACCCACGACCGTACTCGTATGTGGCGGACGTTACCGCTGGACCACCACAGAATAGAATACGGGTCGCAATATGAAGATGTTGACTGATTAATGTTGAAAACTCGGAAAGAAAATTAAAGTACAAGAGATTTTCAAAGCTCATCATCATCTGCCTAGCCTTTTCCCAACTATCTTGGGGTCGGCTTCCAGTCTAATTAAATGCAGCTGCATTTAATTAGACTGGAAGCCGACCCCTGCTATTCAGCTGAATAGCAGTATTTTACATGGAGCGACTGCCTATCTGACCTCCACAACCCAGTTAGGTACTGGGTTATACGATACCTCTTCGTAACTGGTTGTTAGACTTTCGGGCTATTGACGACCCCTAACAACTGTAAAAGATCGACGAATGACAGCTGAGACCAACGGCTTAACGTAGTTTCCGAGGCACGGAGGGGTCTCGGCATGTAAAGATCCACAGACCAACCGCAGCAAGCGCAGCTTAACCTGACGGATCGACCTGTGCGGCTGTTATTGTTTAGCTACGGGCCTCTCAAGAGATATTCAAAACTAATACAGGCTAATAAAATGCGAAACACTCTCTGTCTGGCTTCCAGTAAAGCATTATGCCTGTGTGACACGTTCTACACCAATTCCCAATAGAATACGGGCCAAACTAAAGATGTTAACTGATTAATGGGCCCTACTCCACGTACTTAACCGATTGTGTTTGAACATACTATGGAGTTTCTTGCCTATTCTCATCCAAATGAAACTAACTTTTGGAAGGGGCGACTAGAATCAGTTGTATTTTCTTGTAAATTTTGACGTTGAAAAATGGCTTTTAATGGGCTACATGAAATAAATTATTTAACTTTTTTCATAGCTCCTACCCCTATTGTCTCCCTACAAAGCCTAGAACTCATTCAAGTACCTACTTACTTAAACATAAAAAATATTGACGTTTCAATCAGTACATTAATGTAAGACTTAATGAGATAACCCCGCTCTCATTCAACATTATTTCCCTTTATAACAAAAATAAAAAGCAAAACAATCCATTACTTCAAAATACGGGATGATGGATCGTTCTCTTTGTGGCCTCAAACTTCAGATAGTTACTCTCGGACCAAGTAATGGCCTAAGAGGAAATTGCATTCCAATTTTTGCGAACATTCCCTATTCCTACACAATTTAATAACCAATGAGGACAGAGTTCGGGGATGACGTCACAGCCTCACAATACGTGGTCTTAACTAACAAGGTTTGGTCTGAAAGCAAAGACAAGCGCGGCACTCCCCTAGCGAAATAAGTTATCGATAACTCGCTCTGTGAGCGGGCGTAATATCGATACATTATCGATGAAGCAGGTTCGCCTACTTAGCATTAATTTGTAAATATTCAGCAATGACTCAAATTAGCTTCTTGCTCTAAATTTCAAGTATCGATTTTAAAATTTGGGGAGTCAACAATTTATTGATTTATATGTAGAATTTGTTTTTACTAAAGTTTTTGTTGTGTTTTGAACAATGAATCTTCTAAAGTTCCAAACAATATTCGTCGAACGAAGGTACGTAACTTCATATTTGAAATAAAAGCTCGTTTGTTACCGGTTCGCATATCCCGACATAGTCAACTGCCAATCGATAGTTACATCATCGATAAACCCAACTCTACACCGCACATCGGAGACAATTTCGAGTAGATTGGTAAATCGGTCACGTTCACAATATAATAGCTTTTAATGCATGACAAGGAGTAATGAAGCGTTGAGGCAATCTCTAGCTCGTACAGCATCTTCTATTGATCATTATCCCCTTTACAAGATGGATTTACTCCAACGAAGTATGCTAATGCTGTGATAAATAATCGCTTGCTTAGAATTGGAAAACGCTTTAAGTACTTTGAGCCTCTAAGACGATTTCGATAAATCGAGTTCGTTTAATCGGATGCAAAATCGAATAAATAAATGAATGATAATTATGTTGGTTAGAGGATCTGTAATTAATGTTCTGACTAGGTTGACTTGGTTGTGCTTACGAATTAATTAATTAATTCTTCATTATTTTTTAAATCTTAATCTTAAATAAGATTTCAGACGGGCTAACAGATTATCTCAGGATTTAGTAAAAAGCTTTTGATTAAATTTTAAATCTTAAAGGAAATTGCGAAAGCCTTTTGTAAATTGAAAATAGAATGCGCTTTTGCTAACATGTTTACAAGAAAATAGCTGATGAAAACGTTGTTTATTCAACAGACATGACATAAAGCCTAATAGGATTTTATTTTCTGATTTATTCTGTCCCTGCAAAAGTCTCGTCGATATTGGAATAAGTTGCTTGACATAAATTCTTGTTGAACGTTTCGGAAAAAAAATATAAATAACAAAAAGTACGATGCGGGACCTCTAACAAAGTTCCCATAGCACTCACCTACATGCAATATATGAAGAAAGTTTGTGATATCGAGCAAGAATTTATAGCGCACGCCTTAAAAATTCTCCGAAGTGATAAATTGGGAAATTATTGCTTTTCATATACAAATAAGGGAGGCGAATCTAGCTTGGGTTCACCTAATAAGGCTCTTGTTTATACCTAAACCTAATAAGTATGTTAAGATGAAAATTGGAGATAAGTTACTGAGAAAACTCGTTTTTTTCACCTAGGAGAAAATGGCGGGACAGGTTTGACGTGTAGACAGGATTGGTTCACACTAGTTCAAAACAGAGAGGAGCGGAAATAAAGGGTGAAAGTGTGCCCTACTGTGGGACCACATAGGCAAATAAAAAAATTGTAACCCAGAAGTAAGCATGGGTTACAATAAAAAAAAATACTTACGTACTTTCCAAAAATCGGTTAAAAGTTTGAGAATTTCCATTTACTTCAAAAAATGCCGGGTAAAAGTTAACGATACACGTATAAGTATTTGTAGGTTTTGACGTAAAAATAATTTTGTACAATAATTTAAATACACAAGCTGTTACTGTGGTATTATTACTAAAATATACAGCAATAAGGAGCAAACCAATTAAAGCACCACATTAGATATTCTAATCGATACTATAACAATGGCTGGAAATTGTTACTCAATAGTTACAGGTAGGACATTTTTTTTGGGTGGGTAATTATCAAATAACTTCTCCTGCTCTGGGCGGAGCAGGAGGACGTGTCAGACTTTTAACCCACCCGTGTTCCTTCAGTTGCCTGTGCCAGGGGCCACGGTAACTTTTACGAATAACCTTACGAATAACTCGTGACCTTGGCAGGCATCGGCCCTAGCGGACCCCATCAGTTAGTGTTGACATCTCTTTGAGGAGCGCGTGGAACACAATGCGCCGTCAATCCGGGCCTGGTCATTACCGGACGCCGAGCTACCCATTGCTCGCCGTCCGCAAGCCCGCTCCTACGGTGGCCGGGAATTAGCTCTCGACTCCCGACGCCCGGGGCGTCTCCTGTGGCGCCTAGGGGCGTGAGGGCGCAAAGACTGCCTCTCCCTCACGCGCTCCGCCTCCTCCTTCGCAAGCATTACTGCTTGTAGAAGGAGGTGACGGATTCCCATGTACTCTCGCTCCGTACCATGGCGACCAGGGCCGGACGCGAGAGATCGCCGCCGCCGTGGGGACGCGGCGGTGCTCCGCCCAAGTCGCGCAGATCTCCACCGTATGCTCCACCGTGTCCTCCGGGCGATCCACACAATTGTAACACCCGGGCGTTTCCTCCCACTTTATCCGGAACAGGCTACAGGTAGGCCTTGGAAAGGGAAACAAGTGAATTATTTCTGTATTATTTTGCAAAATATTGGAGTGACATTACTCATGAATTTAGAGGGGCTTGTGGCTAAGTAATAACAGCCGTGTGAGCCAATCGATCAGGTTAAGCTACGCTTGCCGCGGTTGATCCGTAGATGGGTGACCATCTTTACATGTCAAGACGTTAAGCCGTTGGTCCCGGCTGTCATTCGTGGATATTTGGCAGTCGTTACGGGTCGTCAGATGCCCTAAAGTCTGACAACCAGTCTTACCAAGGGTTATCCAGTAAAAACTGGATTGTGAAAGTCAGATAGGCAGTCGCTTCATGTAAAATACTGGTATTCAGCTGCATCCGGTTAGACTGGAAGCCGACCTCAACATAGTTGGGAAAAGGCTAGACAGATTATTCATGAATTTGTTGAAGTACTTTCAGAATGAGACCAAATCCGAAATAGTTAGCTATTTCGGGTCACGGACGCATAAGATGATATTATGGATGCGCGAAACGATGATTTTATGATTTTGAATTTGGTTTCACGAAAGCGATGGACGAACAATTGCTGTTGGGATAAACGGATTAGAAAATCAGCAGTTGTATAGAGGTAAGGGTGGCACAATACCTTGGTTCAAGCGATGCTTAGCCTGGAGCGACGACACTTTATGCAATTTCCACGATTTTCTCTTGTTGAATTAGTAGGAGCGCACGAGATGTGCATGCGACGCGATACGAACACAGACAATCCGCCATATTGCTTTTCTTCCCGCTCCAATGATGTGAGGACGAAACTCGGTCTTGTTCCCACGCGGACGAAAGGCAATGTGCAGGAATGGGATAGGAGATACGGATTTTCGCAAAACCAAACATTACTAATTATTCGTTATTTTTTTTTACCAACATAAACCAGAAAGGAAATGACAACATTATAATAATAATCGATCAGTGCAACCATATTATACTGGCACAGCCCCGCGTTTTCACCCGCATAAGTGTCGATTCCAGGGGAATATCGGGATAAAAAGTATTCTATGTGTTATTCTGATGTATAAACTATATTACTGTAAAGTTTCATCAAAATCCGTTTAGTAGTTTTTGCGTGAAAGAGTAACAAACATCCATCCATCCTCACAAACTTGCTTGTTTATAATATTACTAGCTGCGCCCCGCGGTTTCACCCGCGTAAGTTTCGATCCCGTGAGAATATCGGGATAAAAAGTATCCTATATGTTATTCTGATGTATAAGCTATATTACTGTAAAGTTTCATCAAAATCCGTTCAGTAGTTTTTGCGTGAAAGGGTAACAAACATCCATCCATCCATCCTCACAAACTTTCGCATTTATAATACTAGCTGCGCCCCGCGGTTTCACCCGCGTAAGTTTTGATCCCGTGGGAATATCGGGATAAAAAGTATCCTATGTGTTATTCTGATGTATAAGCTATATTACTGTAAAGTTTCATCAAAATCCGTTCAGTAGTTTTCGCGTGAAAGAGTAACAAACATCCATACATCCATACATACAAACTTTCGCATTTATAATATTAGTAGGATTAGTAGGAAGTAGGATTAGTAGGAAGTAGGATTATGACACTATACAAGGTGTCTCCACCTGTATAGATTCGCAATGCGACAATACCTACATTAAATTTCGTGACGATCCCAGTGTGCATACAAAAATTCATCCAAATAAATCCAATAGTTTAGTCACTATAGGTACAGACGCCAGCACATCAAGCTACTACAATCGGTCAAATTTCTTTAATAGATTTTCAACTTTATCGCTAAAGCAAAAAGTTCAAAGTTGATTGGGAAAATTTTACAGTTTTGGGTAGATGTGCTGACTTCTGTACCTAGTCAAATATTAGTAAAACCAATATTAGTTATTTTGCCTGAAAAATCCAAGTTTTCAATTTCGCTGTTAGAATTTATTTGATAGTCCCAAAATACTCTTAAGCCATTCTATTGCCAGTCTTTTTATTTATTGCCGTATTGTCGTTTCCACATTGTATAAATATTCTGATGTCGCAAACAATACCGCGAATTGTTTCATGCCTCGCGGTCTGAAAGCGGCTTTGAAACTATTTATGTATTTAGCTCAATAAATAGCTGTTTCTTTTCCACAATACGAATTATCTGTAAATACCTAGATCGCTGCTTCTCAAATGGGTAGATTATGTATCATTTCTATATTAATGTCTGTAATTTATATGGTTTACATAATAAAGAGTATTCTATGCTATTCTACTTTTCTATTACATGATATCTATAATATTATCATCCATTAGTTAGAAAGGGGGTGACTACCGAGATGGCGACGTATACAGGGTTATTTGTAAAACACTAGCAAACTCTTAAGAGGTCATTGTACTCATCATTATGAATAACTTTTACTATGGGACCAAACCTGAAATCGCGAAAAAAAAATCAGCTGTTCCCTACATTTTGACGAGTTACACGAACATAAATGTAGGGAACAGCTGATTTTTTTTTTCGCGATTTCAGGTTTGGTCCCATAGTAAAAGTTGTTCATAATGATGAGTACAATGACCTCTTAAGATGTTGCTGGTGTTTTACAAATAACCCTGTATATACTTTTACTTTGGAAGAAAAATACATGTTGTGGCAACACCAAATAAATTGGGATAGGGGCAGGAGATGATGATATCTATTCTAATCTTGCAGGATCATATTTTTTTTTTTAAAACCTGTCAACCTAATAGGTTGTCGGCTGCTTAACCGTGCTATAATGATTTCAAACTCAATATTAATTGTTCCTGAATAAATTGAATATCCTTTGGATGCCTTATATGGACATGGATAGATGGATAAAGGAATTTATAGACTTGTACGTATGATGTTAGTGTGTCAAACACCCTAACATCATAATTACAAGTCTATAAATTTAACCATACAGGCGCTAAGGGTCAATACCCTTAAAGTAAGTTCACTTCTAAAGTTATTGGATCGGCTTCCAGTCTAACTTGACTGCTGAATAAACTACATTACTGTAAACTTGCACCGTCGATACCAAATCAAGCTACTACAATCTGTCAATTTTTTTTAATAGATTTTCAACATAAAGTTCAAAGTTGATTGGGAAAATTTGACAGTTTCGGGTAACTTGATGTGCTGGCGTCTGTACCTAAAACATATTAGATAGAAAATATTATTTGAACCATTATTTTTTAAAACTGACTTCCATCGGTGATCGAGAAGTTGTGGGGAAATCGGTTGTCTTAGTATGGATACGTGACGCAGAGGAATAAGAAAAATGTCGTGAGGAAAATTGTGGTTATGAATGTGGATTCAGCAGAGGAAGACCGAAGAAATGATGTAAGTATGAACTATGTGAAAGATGATATGGCTAGAAAGGGAGTGAATTCTGATGAAAGAAAAGAAAGAAAGAAAAAGTATTTATTGCGACTCGTACAGGAGGATCACAAACTAAACTAAACGCAGTCTAAATTAAAATACCATAATAAAAAAAATAAAAAAGTCACAAAAAGAAAAATTAAACAGAAAGTCCTATACGAGGCCAAAAGGCTCCTATCTCAGCATACAACGAACGAGCAATAGAGAAGTATGGAAAAAGACATGTGGTGCCACTCCAAAGTTAATTGGGATATGGTTAAAAAAAACCTTTATTTACGCAAATTATCATAACGACCTTGCACAATTCATCTAAGTAACAAATAAGCAATACAGGTAGGTAATATTTTTGTTTGATATGTATTGGTAGGTACTAGTTTTGGTTGTTAACACGAACAGAATCACTCTGTTCCCTGTACTAGTTTAAACTGTATTACGGTGGAACAGTTTTCCTTGTTCTCTGAAAATGTACTTATAGTAGCAGACTTGTGACAATTATTATTTCAATAACAAAACTATTATTTCAATAACAACAAAAAAGGTTGTCAGAATGGTTAGTTAGTTCCTTCTGCATCATTTTATGGTGCTTGAAGTATGCCTTCGAATCTAGCGTAGGCGTTGGTCGCCAGTGGCGTGTCAAAGTATTTTCGGCTACGCGACGTTAGCGCAACGTCTGCACAACGTCTATCTGGAGACAACGTGACATTTAAACCAATCCGTACAAAATAGTTCTGTACAAAAAATATTTCGAAAAAGCTTCCACAAGACCTTAGGGACTCACTCATCCATTTATGTCATTGTTCGATAAATCTTACCTGTCGTCTTCTCTAAATGTGTATAACCAAACCAAAATCAAATGAGACAGGTATTTTATTTCAAGAATTATGAGATAAACCTAACTTACACTTTAATCGTATATCACTTAAACTAGAATCATTATATTATCACTTAACCTAGAATCGGTTTTCCGTTCTTTACATAATTACTGTAAGCTCTTCAAGCCGATCCTCTATTGTTTTCTAATTCTAAATTCGAATTAGTTTTTGTCTCTTAATATGCCAGCAACATAGAAACTATTTATGAAGATTGCATGGTGACAGTATTTAGTGTTATTATAAATAGTTCATTGACTGTTGACTTGATCAATGATGCCAATGCTAATGCACGATTCATTTATTATACCTAGAACAAGAATGAAGTATCCTTCTTGTTCATGCATTTATCTACTTATATCATACTATCTCAAATCCAGTCTTGAGTAAAAACCGTTGTAGAATACAGAGAAAAAACCAATAAGTATAATATAAGACAAAAACACGTGCTATCGCAACAATCTACACCTACCCTAATAAACAAAAACTGCTCCGTATATATCAGCGTAATGTATGTTCCGTAGCATGCATAAGTTCGCTTCGTAGCTTCGTCGGAGCTCGGCGGGGCTCGGCGAGGAGACTAAAGGATTACGCCGGGAGATGGCCAGCATCCGGCTATTAACTAATAACATTATACCCGGTCACCACACTGGCTGTCAAGCGTGGTGAATATGGTAGAATTTTTTCCATATGAACCGCCATCTTGGATCAAGTTGTTTTTGCTAATAATTCGAAGTTTTTGTTGTTTTGTCTCGTCACTTAAGCATAACAAATAAATTATGTATGAACCGTTATTTTCTTTATAATGATTAATTTATTTACAAGCCGTGTGCTCGATGCGGTTTTCCGTCGGAAAAAATGACGAACTTCCATATAAAGTTTCTTCCCCTATTTAAACTCTTTAGGAGATGAATTTTCAAACGACCTTTGTGTGCAAAATTTCATGCTTCTAGAAGCAGCAGTTTAGACAGTATGCCGTTTGTCACTGAATTTCAAGATTTTTATTAGGTAAGTAGACTCACAATTAATTCCCACTACTGGGTCCTTCGAAGCTCTGGTTTTTAATTTGCTAGACCAAAATAACCAGACCAGACCAGCTGCAAGCATTGCATTAATATCATGTTGACAAAAAAAGGTCGATCGCAGCTAAAATTAAAGTTTAGCAAATTAAAAATCTGAGTGTATGTACTTTTTTCCCGCACCACCTCAAACCAGAACTCGCGGTATAAGGTTTAATTAATTTATCAATCAACTCAGCTGCTCAACTGTTCCTTCGTTAAACCTTACGTGCTTATTAATTGCCTCCATATTTTGGTACTAGACCAAATATTTGTGGAGCCTTCCTTCACATACCTAATTAATAACGAGTCTAGATATTGGGATATGTAATTTAATTAAATTTATATTCCAAGGATATATATATATATAGGTAAGTCGTTTGTTCGAAAATAGAAGGTCTACCAAAGATGAAATTCATTTCCATAATGTAGTCTTTAAGACCAGGCACTCTAAAATAATTTCCGCGCAAGCTCCGCCCCATGCACCCCGCCACCCCGCGCTTCATTTTTCGCGAGCAAGCCGAGCGTCGCGCGTCGACGCAAAATTCTAACTATTGTAAGTATTTGGATTTTAGAATAGCGAACATAGATGGAATAGAGAAACCATTATTTATTTTATGAAATAAAACAGTTTTTGCAATTATGAATTTTTATTTAATACTAACTAATATAAGTATTACTTATAACATTCTCAAATTAAATTTGCTAGCGAAACTGCAGACGTAATAGGTAGGTAAGTATGTCTAAATACGAAAAAAATAAGAGAGATTTCAATTGACGATTAGTTTTTGGAGTCAATGACCTCTGGTGGTGTTACTTGAAGTATGGGTTGAGAAATCGTTTTTTTTTATTGTGTTTAGATATCGATATCTATCACGTCTGCTAAATTAACACAAAAAAACTGTTTTTATAAACTGATATTTCAGCTATACTGCGGTTGATGACCCCAAAAAAAATCATCAATTTAATTTATTTTTTGGTTTATCATGTTTAGATATCGACAACGATTTAATTAGACCCTGTAGGTATACATATACAAGGTCAAATTAAATTAGCTAGCGAAACTTCGCAGACGTGATGGGTAAAAAAATTGGTATTTTATTATTTTTTTTAAAATTATTGTTAGGAAAAGAAAAGAAAATACAATAATCCGTCCAAATAATGAGATTTGGAAAATATTACTCAAAACTAAATCTTATCTTATTCGAATACAAACCAACGTTGTGTCAAAATTTCAAAACAGTTGTTAAAGAATTTTCGGAGATTTAAGATTTTAAACAAACGAACATTTACATTTTCATTTTAAAGGTTTTAATTCAAAATTTACTAAAATCTAGCCTCCTTGACTTTGATACTGGCGCATCGGATATAATACTTGCAGTTTCTAAGGTATTTTCATCTTGCACTGTTCGTTTTGTGACATATTCAGGATCTCGTATCGTTTTTTTTTTTTCGGATATAGTGGATCTACCAACTCAGGCAGCTGTCTGCTGCCTGAGTTGGTAGATCCACTACACAAACACAAACGTTGGTTTGTATTCGAATAAGATAAGATTTAGTTTTGAGTAATATTTTCCAAATCTCATTATTTGGACGGATTATTGTATTTTCTTTTCTTTTCCTGACAATAATTTTAAAAAAAAATATAAAAGACCAATTTTTTTACCCATCACGTCTGCGAAGTTTCGCTAGCTAATTTAATTTGACCGTGTATATGTATACCTACAGGGTCAAATTAAATCGTTGTCGATATCTAAACATGTTAAACCAAAAAATAAATTAATGTGATGATTTTTTTTTGGGGTCATCAACCGCAGTATATTTGTAAATGAAATATCAGTATAAAAAAACAGTTTTTTTGTGTTTATTTAGCAGACGTGATAGATATCGATATCTAGACACAATAAAAAAAAACGATTTCTCAACCCATACTTCAAGTAACACCACCATAGGTCATTGACTCCTAAAAAAAAACATCAATTCAAATCTCTCTTAATTTTTTCGTATTTAGACATACCTACCCATTACGTCTGCAAAGTTTCGCTAGCAAATTTAATTTTTTTAATAACGTTTTAAGTATTATATTAGTTAAAAGTAAAAACGGAAGGACTTCGTCGATAGTCCGCATTTATCAATTTTAATTTTTTTAGGTTAGACAATTGTTCCAAAGCCACCGCCTCGTGTTGTCTACCATGTTGTATAGACGAAACATGGTCTAAATAAAATCAGCTGTACCTTCAATTTTGAAGAGTTATGCGCAGATAAATGTAGGAACAGCTGATTTTTTTTCGCGATTTCAGGTTTGGTCCCGTAAAAGTTGTTCATAATGATGAGTACAATGACCCCTTAAGAGGTTAAGGGTGACTAAAATTATACCTTGTATAAATGTACAAAGATATAAGCAAAAACAACACAATTGTTATGCTACTTAGAATACATATTATTATAATATTGTTAAACAATATTTATTTATAATAATCAAATCGCCTCCATAGCTTCCTATGTTCTCACAATCTAACGCAACTGTAACAAGCTGGCACAGAAGCTGGCCTTGAAGCCACGCGCTAGGTTGCAGTTGCATGCAATAACATTAGTGCAAAATCATTATCTGATCATCATAGAGTAATCTAGAAGTATATATTATGAACATTTTGATAATTTTTGCGTATTTTACGTAAAGGTGTTCAGACAGAAACAGAACGGAGAAATCTTTGCGGAATTTGCTGATTCCATTGAAATTAGAACCGTATTACCATAGCCTAAAGTATAAAATTGTATGAATATTGACAAGATTGTGTCATACAATTTTATACTTTAGATTAGACGTTTCGTCAAAATAATATTTAGGTATCAAAAAAAATACTGCTTGGCTTCTCTCATGATTCTTGCAATATTTTTCAAACGTTCGACTTTCTTTCTCTTCTGAAAATATATTTTATTATTTTTGTTTCCCATTGTATAGCGTTATAATATGAATTTTATTAAAATAACTCCCAAATAAAATACATAATGAACGCACGCGCGCAAGAGCGAAACAGACCTTCTCACGACGGCGCACAGCGCGGCACTAAGAAACCGGTTAGGCCGTTATCTGCTAGACGCTAACACATCAGTATTAGAGTCGAATACCGCGTGCGCTCTTTGATCGCGTTCGAGCACGAAACTAAATGTCGTAAGTCTCAATTCTTATTTCGTTTATAACTAAAGTAATAATTGATCTAGAGAAAAAATGTCTTGTGGCTGGATAGTAAACTATATTTCCTTACTGTGAACATTTATTTTAGACATAAAGGCCAAGCAATCTTGAAGAAAAATTTAATAATCTTTAAAAAAGACATGATTTTCGAATGAAATATGAATCGAGCAAAAATACTTCAATTACGTAACTGTCTTGTACATGGAAAGAAAAAGATCCAATAAATCATATACTAAAGTTCCATTTTGATTGTATGTGTGACTGTTTCAGAATATTAATGCAAATTAACATAAAGTTTAGGGAGCCTGCTCTTAAAGCACAAATATATTATTTCCGAACCAACGAAGCATACGAAAGAAACCTTTTTTCAATCGATTTATTTTATCTGGGGTACGGTACATTTAGAATGAAACCTAACGATGTTATAGTTAAAAAGTTTTTCCGTAGCGACTCAGGATGGGGTACTATTAATAAGCTTTAGCTGGCCAATGGCCGAGCGGGCCTTAAATAAATTAAGGTCATATCGTCTATTTGAAACTCGTTCATATCATATGGGACGTGGCTTGTTCCGTGTCATCGTGTATTACTTAGTTTGCATATTCGGGGAGGTGACTTGCTAAATCAAAAGCTCCACATGGTGAACTGGTCACCTAGTTCTGGCTTATAATGTGACTAGTTTATTATTGTGAATGTGAGGACTATGTTGTTCATTAATTTTTTTGGTTTCCTTTTTTTTTCTTAGTTAGTTTTTATCATGGTCAAATGCAAATTTGAGTAATTTACGGCCTACTCAAATGTCCTTTCTTTGGTATTGTTCGTCGAATCGTTGAGCTACATGTATACTGAAAAATGCGTGCACGGACTGGAAAGGTCCACTCAATCTGTGTGGTTCTTTCCTCAAAAGACCATTTCAAACACCAATCTACATGGTCTTTACATGATCTGACCAAGATTATGTCTGGACTTTAAAAGAGACTGTGACCTCTGAGTTTGTTTCAGCCTTCAGAGTAGTCAGATAGGAAACGCCGACCTCATCTAGTTTTTAAAATATGATCGATGTGTAAAAGTACAAACACCTACTTACAGAAAGAAATAAAAGCATTTATCATTTAGGAATTTATTGGAGAATTAGGAGCACCGTCTTACAATAAACCGATCAAAACAGTTTTTTAATAGAAATGTTTGATGTTTTCACTGAACTGAAGTGGCAGTGGGCTGGCCATGTTTGTCGAAGGACCGATGGCCGGTGGAGTAGACGAGTCCTTGAGTGGAAACCGCGTATCGGCAAGCGTAGTGTAGGACGTCCCCCAGCTAGATGGACGGACGACCTAAAGAAAGTGGCTGGAATGGACTGGATGAGGAAGGCGGAGGACAGGGTGTTGTGGCGCAGCCTGGGAGAGGCCTATGTCCAGCAGTGGACTACGATAGGCTGAGTTGATTGTTTGATGTTTCATTACTATTTACTGTATTTTCATTGTAGATCATTTCACTTCCGCAAGGTACTACCAAAATCAAGTCAAAGCCATTATTTCAATTAAAACATTTACAGGCACTTTTGAGTTGTCAAGGAATCGGTCAGTTAGAAAGTTGAAGCTAGTTGCCCGTTCCAAAACGTAGGTCTCTATGGAGGAAAACGGGCAATAAAGATTTTTTTTAATTAGTATAGGTATTACATAAATATTAGTTATTACCTTTAAGATTATTTTACGAAAGATGGAAGGAGTGGAAGGAAACTTTTGCTCACAATTTAAAAAAACAGGACAGCAGAAGCTGGTAAAAATATTTTTAAAAGTATGGGTTATTTTAAATTAGCTAAACTCAGCAGTAGCGATGGGTATGGATATCTACAACAAAAAATGAATGTTGTTTTTTATGGGGACTAACAGCAGTCGTTGATATTTAAAAATAAAAACAAATCTTTTTATTTTCTCATGTTTAGATACCTATATACCCATCGCTTCTGTGGAGTTTAACTAACGAATTTTAAAATAACCCTGTCTAAATTAACTAACATGAATTCAGTCAGAAATAACCAGCTATCTTGCTGAGACCGTCGCTCTAATTAGCCTAAGAGTTGCCTCATATTATGAATATAACTTTTATATTACGCCCTCGCGTTTTGCGTGGTAACTGAAGTAATGTTAGATCCTTTTGGTCCATTCCTCTGAATGTCTCGTTTCCACTGTAATCTAGATTGGCTTGGAACCCACATTTTGAACATTAAGTCCGACTTTAAAACACTTTGGTTCTAATGGGGTTTTACTTTAGACTGCAATTTGTGAAATACGAACCTAGGTACTTTTACTGCGAAACTATTTTTCAAAGAAGCGAATACTTACTGAGATACCGATTTTCGAAACATTTTTTGATAGTAGTAGCAGAGGTTTGAATCAAAGAAACTATGTCTTTTTATAGCAGTACAGTAGAATAACTTTTTACTTTACTATAAACATTAAATTAGCCAATGTCGATATCTGTAGCGGTATCTACAACGCCACATGCAAACAACGCGTCATACTGACGTGAAAAAAATCCTGCATCTCGCAAGCAGAGTTTACCGTGCAACTAGCATCATCATCATCATCAGCCGGAAGACGTCCACTGCTGAACAAAGGCTTAGGGTCTACTTAGGAAGAAAAATGCGTTTACTGGCATTACAGCAAAAAAAACACCACCCACTACAAATAACATAATACCTACAATGTTTTTCCGTTTAGCTTATTTTAAGTTGTTTTTTTTATTATTATTCATCTAATGCAGCGGGTCAGACCAAAGCTCAGGCGCTCGTAATAAATTAATTTTGGTATCAAATTAAACATTATCAAGTACTTTAAAAAAAGTTTCATTTTTTTTCTTTAAAAAAATATGAGTATTTTATTTTTCGACTCCAACATAGTTGGGAAAACGATAGCTGATTGAAAAGCTTTTTATAGGACAAAAGATACAAAAATATAATAAAATTAAATTGACCTTCCTTCTCTCCAATCCATCAATCAACCTGTTTTGGCATCGATAACGTATAGTTGTACCTGCCAATCCTATTTCCAGGTAACCCTTTTGTGGTCGTTCAAAAATTCTTTGTCTAAATTTTTTCCTTTAACCAAAAATGAAAATATCACGTAGCTCCCGAAAATAATCCTTATACGATATTTTACACCTATTTTATATCAAGGTCCAATATTATTTACGTGAAAATAGGTAGGTTGATTCGAGTTGCGCGGTTGCTCAAAGCGACAGCTTGACGTTCCACGTTCGGTAACCACTCGGGAGCGATTACGTGTCTCCCTACATAACCGTTTATTTTATAAACGCTTTATTCTTTATCTTTTGGGAATCAGCCTTTTGGGCGTTTCGGGTTAATATTAACGATAATTACTTGGCAGGAATTATGCTTAACTGTTACCGTTATTGTCTAAGGTAAGATGCCATGGTCGAGATATCGATGCAAATCGTTTTTTGTGCACGTGGAAGCAATTTCTGTAGAGGAAGTGATAACAATGAATGTCATTGTGAGTTACCTACTTCCTTTTAAACCTACTTTTACTTTAATAAATATTATGATTAGCTTAAGAATAGAATAGAATACTCTTTATTATGTACACTATATAAATTACAGACATAAATATAGGAATTTTACAAAGGGTGACACAATGGGCGGTCTTATCGCTAAGAGCGATCTTTTAAAGACAACCTTTGGATGGAATAAAAAGGGGAAGGAGAGTCAAATATTGTAGGTAGTCTGTAGTGTACCATTTACATACCTAATACAATAAATACATACATAAAGTAGATATATTATACTAAACAAATATAATTATATATATTTATTTATTTACAGGAAAACCAACAGCTATAACAGATGCATAACAATTGTATATGAGACGTAAAGCCAATTACAGGTTCTCACGGATAAAAACAGAAAATGCGGTAGAAATCTTAGGATCACTAACAAGCACAATAGAAAAGAATACATATATAAGGTGTATAAACACTATTCGCTTTTGAAAAAGTCAGCATTCAGCCGATATGAACCTAATAATAAATGTTTAAGGAGAGAGGAAGTGCTTTTTTATTTTATCATATTTTTAATAGTGGACAAATATTGAGCACGCCTTACCGACACGGGTAAGTCATTCCATAACCGTACTGCTTGAACAGTAAAAGATTTGTCATAGAAACTGATGGAATGCATCGGAATCTCTAATCTCAGATTTTCCGATGACCTCAGATATCTATTATGTGTGTCATGAAGGAACTTGAAACGTTATTTAAGATAATGGGGGTTTTAGGATTAAACAAAATACTGTAGAGCTGAAACAAGATATGAGAACTCCGGCGAAGACGTATGGGAAGCCACTTGAGCTTTGTACGAAATTCAGATGTGATCATATTTGCGCAAGCCAAATATAAATCTTCTGCAAAAGTTTTGAAGTCGCTCAAGTTTATCTAGTTTTGCCTCAGTAAGATCTGGATAACTGACATCTACGTAGTTAAGGACGGGAAGTAAAAGGGATTGAGCAAGCGCAGCTTCAGTGGCAGTTGGAAGAAATTTCCGCAGTCGTCTCAGTGACTTACCAGATGCAATAATTGAATCTGGGGAAGCTGCGACCAGTCTATCTTGGGGATCATCCTTAAGCTGCCAACAAAAATGAGTTTTTTTTTTATGGATGGGAAATCATCAAATGACCCCTCCCGCTCTGGGTGGAGCAGAAGGGAGTGTCAGACTCTTACTGACTAAAACCCACCCGTGTGCTCGAGTCTTCGATGGGTTAACCTACAATCCATGCGCCTCACTCTACTCACAGATTGAAACTAAATCCTTGTTGATGATATGAAAGGCATCAGAAAAATTCGAGTGGTCAACTTGCTTATGAATTTGCAAATCGTCTGCATAAAGATGGTAGGAAGAAAGAAGTTTTTTGGTAATGGAGTTTACAAATACTGTGAAAAGTAAAGGACATAAAACGCCACCCTGAGGTACACCGCCGGAAATATAACACCACGAACAGCAAGACTCTCCTATGCATATACGTTGCCGGCGGCCATACAGGTAACTACGAAACCAGTCAATCACCGTTGGATATATGTTAAGCGAGCGAAGCATTCCAAGCAGGATATCGAAATTGATAGTTTGAATGGATTTACTAAAACCTAGTAAGCAATGAACTGTCAGATTTCCTCCCTCCATGACTTACTGCATGTCATCAGAGACGTTAATTAAGGCTGCAGTGGTGCTTTGACCAGGACGAAAACCGTATAGGAAAGTATTCAGCAGACTATTCTTGCAAAGAAAAGTACTAAGCTGATTGTGAACAAGGCGTTCTAGGACTTTGGAGAGGAAAGGCAAGATGGAGATAGAACGGTATTCTGAAAAGGAAGTAAGATTTGATTTTTTGGGTAAAGGAATGACTTTGGCCTCTTTCCACATTGATAGAAAGGCACTATAGGATATAGAGTAGTTCAGGATATAGCATAGGCTAGGCATAGGCTAAAGCCCAGAGGGTCTACCCCCTAAGCACGAAATCCACAATATCAGCTGAAGATACTGGCGTTGTTTCCTACTAAGTATCTCTTTCGGACATTAATGATTAGTTCGGGGCCCGAACTAAGAATGGCTGACGACACGATTTAACAGTTGTCCATACTCCATGGGAGAATTTGCCCGTCCGAGAAATTGAATTTTTCATTGGTTAAGACGGATCATTACTTTTGGACGGGCCCATATCTTCGTTGACAGACTTAGAGAGAAAAAAATCGCCTTCTTCTAATCGGCGATTTTTTCACGGGACGATTTTTCACACTAGATTTTAAGCTCTCGGTGTTGAGTTGAGCATTAAGAATCTAACAGAGTACATACCAGTGGGTTAAAAATATACTTTTTGAATTTTGGCGCTAAGAAGAACGTTAAAAATCCAATACGGGAAACATAACCCGTCTGTGGGTACATACGATGGCTATGGATGAACTATAATAATATATAAGAGTGATGATCCTTAATATGCGCGCAACTCAAACTCAAAGCATTTATTTAAATTAAACCATTTACAGGCACTTTTGAACTGTCAAATAGTCAGTCAGTTAATAAGATAGTTGAAGCGCCCATTCCAAAATCTCTATGGAGAAGAGCGAGCAAGTAAATCCAAGGACACACATTTAGATTAAGATATTACAAAATTCTGGGTACATTATTCACCCTGGGCTTTACAGGGCAAGGAGGGCTTCCTTGCCCAGTAAAGCCCGGGTATAAGAGTGTCCTTGGAGTTACTTGCCCGCGCGCTAGCACCTTGCCGCCTCGCTAATTATTTTAACCACAACACAAGCTATTTTCATGCAGTTTATAATACGTAAGAAGATCTCACTAAAACCGCGGTGAAAAGGTAAGCTCGCGCCACTAATAGTGTTAATTAAGCAAGGATTTCATGAATATTATGAATGTGTGCAAAGTCGCGGCCAAACTGTGAGGTGGAGGAGATACATAATACCCGTAACTTTAATAAGACTAAAGGGTAATCTTGTTGGCTAACACCTACGTATTTTGTTAAAAACGATTTAAAAAATCATCTAATTATTAAAAAAGTTGACCCATAGCTAAAGTCAGTGTAATAAACTGTTTACCAAATTCACTACCAACTAAAACTATTCAGTTTTTTCAAACCTTAACTAATATTCTTGACAGCTGTATGAAATGGCTAAAAGGTTACATGCTCTGTGGAAATGGCTAAGACACGGCAAATTGACGTAGTTTGTCAATTTGATAAAAAAAATGGCAGGTTCGTCGAAATCGGCTTTACTTGCCATTATTAAAAAAATAGAATAGAATTTCCTCGACTGTACATACATTAGGCATGTATTTCCTCGTACTAGTGGGCAGAGGCTGGGGAGCGGGATTGTCCGAAGGGTTACCGCTGCCCCGGAACATAAAGGGCTAAGGAAGGAACACGGGTGGGTTTTAGTCAGTAAAAGTCTGACACTCCCTTCTGCTCCACCCTGAGCGGGAGGGGTCATTTGATGATTTCCCATCCACAAAAAAAAAAAAAGTGGGCAGAGGCTTTTAGAATACCTACCCACATTTCTACAATTCAGTTATATGTATACACAATCACTAGTTGTTAAGATAATTACTTGTTGAAGTTATTAAACCATTTTTCCTTTTCATTCCTAAAAATACGTGATGATTTGCTTTACTTAAAGTTGATTTTGTAATTATAGGACAACTTTAACTGAGGAATAATTTGGATTTTTTGACAGTTTTCCGTACACAAACTGTCAGACGTCCGTTTTATTCCACAGATAAAAACTATTTGACGATAGAAAAACCAGCCCTCACTGTCATTCTTCCAATATTATGATAACAGAAATAGAACACACTTGAACCCTTTTGAGCACGCACACACAAGCTGGCAACCTATCTCTCACATTCTGAATTAACATAGAATGCGCAGAGCATGTAGCACAGTTGCTAATTTGCGAACGTGTTGATTAGATACTGTGCTCATTCCGTTTACCCGGCAGTATTACATGTCTGAACCTACGAGCTGTGCTGGGAACGAATCAAATTACATAGATAAATAAGGCTAGGATCAAACATACAGTACCTACCTATCTTTTCAAGAACTCACTGTTATTTTCTCCAACAACAAAAACAACTGCAGTGCGATTCTGTAACCATCTCACCGTGAAAACTTAGGTGAAGTGAGCGTGGAGTGAGCTGTCAGTGTCATCCTGATGCTAGGGATTGATAGTCTTGACAGCTCACTCCACGCTCACTTCACCTAACTTTCACGGTGAGATTTTTACAGAATCGATCGGCAGGTTAGTACTTATGGGCACGAAAAACACGCTGCTTAGCGGCGTAACAACATTCAATATTTACATAACATAATCAGCCTATAATGTTCCCACTGCTGGGACACAGGCTTCCTCTCTATGAGAGGGAATGGGCCGTAATCCACCACGCGGGCCCAGTGCGGGTTGTTAGATGTCACATGTCTTCGAATTTTTGGTTCTAAGACATGCCGGTTTCCTCACTATGTTTTCCTTCACCCAAATAATTTACACAAAGTAAAGCGCCTGACGGGGTTCGAACCTACGACCTACAACTCGTAAGTCGCGGCCATTACCACTGGGCCACCACTGCTCTCTATTCATTAATTCATTGTTTATTATTCGTCATTTACATTGTCGGACAGACGAATTTTTAGGATTCCTTCAAAATCCTTCAGATTGTGATTGAAAGTGTGTTGTGTGTTACGTTGTGGGGCGCTGGTTTGTGTCCCGATTTCTAAATACATTGAACTGTATCCAAAAATAACTTTAGACCCTTTTTACGCACACGTTTTTCTCGCCATGAAAAACTACGGTTTATTCGCCGTGTGTAGGCACGGTCATCAGTGTTGTATGGATGGATCAATAAGGAAGCTTGTTGACTGACACGTTTTTTCTACGGCGCGGTTTATACGCCGTACCTATTGTAAAAAAACAGCACCGTGTACAAAGAGGCCTACAGTCGTCGTCTCAACAGAAAGAGGTCCACTGATATACAAGGTCTTTCCCAAAGGTTACCACGCCACTGACCAACCAACGACCCACAAACAATGTCAAAGGTGCCGATTTTATACTGTTTGAAGTGCCCTTATTACAAAAGGTTAAAATATCGAAGGACAGTATCTAACTTTTTATGTTACAAGCTTGATTACATTAATGAAACCGTTCACACGACACCGCGCGTTTTCATTAAGAAATTGGAAACTCGAATCAAATGTCATCGTCGTACTCGGTCTGGACTCAACGTCACACAATCAGCGATCAACCTTTGGGACCGGAAGTTCTAGCTGAAGTTTTGTCGACAGCGAGTATTGGAATGTTTTAGATTTCTCTAGAAGTTCACAGGGACCAGTTGCAAGACAAGACGTTCACTGTTTTAATAATGAGGATTCTTTGAAGTGTCAAGGATTTTGTGGCGAGCAGTACGCTCTTGCGATTTAGATTTAGATTAGAATGTTCTTAAAAAAAAGGAATTCGTCCAAGTTTCTGAACATTGAGAGCCGTGAGGAAAAGAATGAAGAAAAAGAACTTCTATATAATTTTTATTAAGTAGTTATGTGATAAAAAAATGATTGCTGTTCGACATTAGTAAGCGCATCGTATCACTATCTATAACGGCTGGACCGATTTGGCTACGGCAAAGCCAAAAGAAAGGGATTTTTGCTATGTGTGTATGCTTGTATATAAACCTGTATATAAACCTTATGTATGTGTGTTTTTCTATAGAATGTTTGTATAAATTATTGAAATTTGGACAAGGCAACGTCTGTCGGGTCAGCTAGTGTATCCTAAATATATCCTTAAAATAACGCCAAAATTGTTCAACACTGCCTCCATCAAACACAATGCTAAAATAACGGCTTTTATTGCTTAGTAACAGTGATACTATAAAAAAAAACCCACACCAAACATACATATCCGTTCTGCGGTTTACAAACTATCACGCGATACTTTTTCAAACAACGGATTTGTTGGCCTTCCACTACTATTTTCCGCTGACTGGCGGCATAAAAAACGCCGTGTGTAAATCAAAACCACAAACTTTTTGGACAGAGAAAACAAATACGTTCGAAATTCAAAACAGTAATACCTAGGATCAATTTCACCAATGAAACTGCCGGAGTATTCCGAAAATCTCATCCTGAAAACTTAGGTGAAGTGATCTCGATTTGAATTGTCATCCTACCTGAGGAATCTAGGGATGGACACCTCACTTCAAAGTGACTTATAGGTGAAGTGAGTTAACCCCGTGAGATTTTCACAGAATAGCACTACTGAACGCGATTTGCACATTTAAACCCTTCAAGAACCGTCAGTGTCAATATTTCATAATAATGATAACAGCGTCAGCCAACTGTCATTATTGTCACTTATGTGGATTGGATGTACTGCGGGGTAATTGCGTAACACACTATCAGCAGTAATGGGTTTCATTTTGACAGTTCAACAACATTCATTGCTTGATTTACGTTGTTGAGGGGACAATGTTTTCGAACATACAAAGCAATGGAATAGCAACATCCTTCAAAATAATTCAGATTGAGATTGATAGTGTGTTATGAAGCTCACAGATGCGAGATATCTGCCTAGCCTTTACCCAACCATGTTGGGGTCGGCTTCCAGTCTAACCGGATGCAGCTGAATACCAGTATTTTACATGGAGCGACTACCTATCTGACCTCCACAACCCAGTTACTGGGTAATACGATACCCCTTGGTAAGACTGGTTGTCAGAATTTCGGGCTTCTGACTACCCATAACGACTATCCACGAATGAAAGCCAGGACCAACGGCTTATCGTGCTTTCCGAGGCACGGAGTGGTCTCGATATGTGAAGATGGTTATGTGGACGCGTGCCGCGGTTGGTCTGTGGATGGAGGCATCCACAGACCAACCGCGGCAAGCGTAACTTAACCTGATTGATCGACCTGTGCGGCTGTTATATTTAGCCACGCCCTCCTCATGATGGTGAGTGAGTTACGCAATTAAGGTGTCGATCGCGATAAGTTTCATTAGTGAAATTCGCCTTAGTACCAATCAAATAAATCTAAGAAGAACTCGAAATCATAGTTAAAGGACTACATAAGAGAATCGTATAACATTTCTAACTAAACTATAACCGGCTACAAGACGCATGAAACAAAGGACTACGTAATTCCGACGTTCAGATGTATGTATGTATGTACAAACGACGTAGAATTGAAAGCACTATACTATTCTCTATGATTTCACTAGAATATGATTATAGTATTAATTTGTAGTCAAGGAAATGGACCAACATTTCATTTACATTGTTTTGGGAACGGTAAACCAATGCAAAATTGTTCTTGGTCTATCCAACTAATAAATGGAAGATGCGATTTCAAGTACATGTTCAACGGTCAGACTTCCGTATTTTCTTAATACTGATAGTAAACACTTTAAAGGAATAGTTAACAAATGCATTTTACTGTGCTTTGTGTTTTTGAAGCGGAAATTTCTTTAGGCGCGTTGAGCGATTTTTGATAGGGGAAAATCTTAAGAGTTTGCTTCACCGCGGCGACATGCTAATAATTAATGTATATCTGTAGTTACAAGTTAGTGTCTCCACTGTGATTTCATATTTTTAAGTTTTCGCTTTCGTCGGCAGTCCCTATGACTGATTATTCCTTAATTATGTACAAATCGACTAGTGTGGATTAAAAAAAAAATTGTTGTTTTAACTTTAAGTAATTATTGTACCTACTAGAATATAATACTTGTATCTACTACTTGTAATAAATACCCACTTAACGGTAATTATGTTCCATATTTTCAATATACAGCATGTATCAGAAAGATGTGTTAAATTTAAGGTTGTGCTACAGACAGACCATCAAACTGAACAAATTTTTCCATGGGACCAACATCGTAATCGCAATAAAAAAATTCAAAAATCAAAAAATTATCAACTGTTCCATACAAAATTTAAATATGACCACCTAGGCTACCCATAATAAAAGTCAAGAAATGTAACTCAAACTCAAAAATGGCATCAAGCCAATGTTTACCGCGGTGGGCGTTGCCGAAACGGCCACCGCGCACCAGAACCAATCACGACGCTTGCCGGAATACAACGCTTTGCGCGAGCGCAGCACCTTGGCTTATTTGCATGTGTGTTCTTTCGTTCGAATACTCGAGGTATTTTGTCAATGTAGTGAAGTTTGGAGCCGAATTTCTCGTTGATTTTGTTCATAGTTACGCTTCCTGACTTTTTATTATTCGTGGCACCTAGGTAAGGTGTGTGTACCTATAGGTACATATATATACGTAAATTACAACAATAGTCTATTCCCAATAGGTTTCTGTCACTCGATTCGTCTTTACCCAATCTAAGGTAGACTTGTATAAGAACAGCTCCAATTTCGTCCCACTATTTCGAATACATCTTGTATAATAAAGGCTGTCAAACCCAAGATTCTAGGTGAACGAACTAAAATTAACTGAAAGACGAGTGTTTTAAGGCAAAATTGGAACAGGGACTTCATCAATATCTCTAACTAGCGGCCTGTCCCGGCTTCGCACGGGTGGACATTTTTTTTTTCTTGCAATTAAAAAAGCCTATATTAATCAGTGATAATGTAGCATTCAAATGGTGAAAGAATTTTTAAAATCGGTTCAGTACTTTTTGAGCCAATTCGTTACAAACATACATACAAATCTTTCCTCTGTATAATATTATATTAGTACTAGCTGACCCCGCAAAAGTCGTTTTGCAAAAAAAAAAAGTGGTATGAAAAATAGATGTTGGCCGATTCTCAGACCTACCCGATATGCACACAAAATTTCATGAGAATCGGGAAAGCCGTTTCGGAGGAGTTTAACCACAAACACCGCGACACGGGAATTTTATATATTAGATCTACGAATAAGTAATAAGTCAGGAAATGTAACTGCGATAAAAAAATGACCCAATAAATATTAGGCCCAAGTAGGCGGGGCTTAAAAATTGTACCCAGCACGTCATCAGTCGGACATTTTTCTTGCAAGCGAGCACTTCGGGTACGTTTTCGTTTTTATCATGGTGAACTACAGCTGTGAATCATCATACCAGCATGTATTGTGGAGTGGTGCAGGAGCCATACAAGATTAAAATGTCCAGGGATCACTTTTCACTGGTAAATAGTAGCAAAATTATAATTATATTCAAAGATGTTCAAATACGTTATCAAACCGAGGTGGTCAATACTATGCAAAATGAAGTCAGTAAATTTTTTACCAATTTAATTTTTATTTTTTTATTGATGAAATATTGAAAAGTAAATCCATAAAATTTAGTTATTTTTATAACATTATTCTATTTTGCTTTCTTTTAGTTTCCCTGCCGATCCAATTCGGCAAAATAAGCGGATAGCTTCAGTTAAGCTAGAAAGACAAGAGTACGACTGAATGCCTGTGAAAGCCAGCAGAGTATGTTCCGTTCATTTTGACGAAAAATATTTTTATAAATCATTAAAAGGATATACCATGTTACAGAAAACTGCTGTACCTACCAGTTTGAAAGATTCTCTTTTAATGTTTTCTAGACAAAAACTTAATAAATTAATCATATTTCGCAGGACATAGAGTTCATTGGATTGTAAAAAGTAACCCAAAAAAAAAAACAAAAATATATTATAAAAAAAACATTGTACAATAATATTCTTTTACTATTGACTTGGTCCGGTGCACTTATTGCATAACATCGTCCACGTCACTATTACTCAACTGTCATAGCAGATATTGCAGCACGCGCGAGAACCAATCCCGGCTTTCGTTATAAATTTAAACCAATCACCAAGCATGTCTTCATGTAACCTCGGAAGTGATTCGTATTTTGAATCATACGTCGTTTTGGTTTGAAGTAGGGCCACTTTTTCTGTGGAATTTGTTCTGAATTAGACTTCCTGACTTATTACTTATTCGTAGTATTAGATAGATAGTATAGATATATGTATTGTTTAATACACACATCAAAAGTGTCTAGGGATCAAGCATTTTTATGCGGATTTCTTGAGATTGAGATGTGGCTTTGTAATAAATTTATGATTTTATAAATTTATATGGATCCTTTTTGGTGCATTTCATAATTTGAATCAGGAACTGTGAATCAAATTCGAGTAAAAGATGAAAATCAGCTGTCAATATTTTCCCTATAAAAACATACAACGCATTGAAGACATTATTAGTGCTACTGTTTCCCTACTACTGATTAAAACCAACGTTATTATGGAGCGGCGACGTCATTTAAGCAGGGAAGAAATGCTCAGAGCCGTGGGAATGATAGAAGCTGGTTCCCGGCAACGTACTGTGGCTTTAGCTCTGAATACAAGTCAGAGTGTTATCAGTCGACTTGGGACACGTTACCGAAGCACTGGTACCGTGGCTGAGCGCCATGGAGGACGGTATCGCTGCACCACACGGAGACAAGACCGATACATTCAAATCTTAACTCGAAGAGCTCCAACAATAACCGCCATGATGTTAGCCGTGAGGCTTCATCACTCTTCAGGGAACTTAATTAGCGACCAAACAGTCAGAAACCGCTTGCATGAAGTGAACCTTCATTCCCGAAGACCGCTACGGGTACCACCTATAGCAATGCACAATCGTAGGATTCGATATCAATGGGCTCTTGAACACAGAAATTGGGCAGAAGAACAATGGCGTTTCGTGTGCTTTTCTGATGAGTCTCGTTTTGGTATGAGACCGGATACAAGACGTAGGTATACGACACTGGAGAACCCCTGGACGCCAACAGCGATTAAAATCCTGCCAGGAAGTCCATCCTTATAGTGGTGGAACCATCATGGTATGGGCGGGTATTTGGATCGGCGGAAGAACTGAGTTGATTTGGATCAGAGGCAACCTCAACGCTCAAATTTATGCTGAGACGATTGTATCAGACGTCATCGTTCCTCTACAAGTGCAAATCGGTCCCTTATTTCAGTTAATGCATGATAATGCACGACCGCACACCGCAAGAGTTGTAAGACAGACTCTCGCCGCAGCTAACATCAATGTCCTGTCCTGGCCTGCTCAGTCGCCAGACTTGAACCCGATTGAGCATGCATGGGATATGCTACAGAGAAGAGCTCTGCCGAATATGGAGGGTATCCAGTCGCAAGAAGACCTTTTTTTGTTGTTGCAACGAACATGGGCGGCCATTCCACAGCGTGATTTGGATGAACTCATTTTGAGTATGCCAAACCGATGTTCTTGTGTTGTTAGTGTTCGCGGTAGAAACACGGATTATTAATTGTTTAAGTTACCCAATAAAATTTTAGAGAAAACTGTTATTTCAGTCTTTTTTTCGAACTTTTGTGTTAGTGGTTCAAATGTCAAAAATCCCTTTATTAGGAAAATGGCAAATTTCTTTATTAATGCAAAGGTGACTTGGTTTATCGTTACTGTGACAAACGAAAACACTTTATTTGATGAATCCTTAAAGAAAATTTTAATTAATATCAATCAGGAGAAAAGTTATTGCAAAAATATATGTTGATCCCTAGACACTTTTGATGTGTGTACATTCGGTGTTAAGTGGAGTGTGAGCGATGGAACAGCCAAAAGGTACAAGTCCGTAGCCGACTGCAGACGACAGCAGCATGCGACATGTCGCCGCGACACTACTGGTTTCTAAGTAGTTCTATGAAATACGTGGCAGACGACGGTCGCTAGCTATGGAATGAATTGCATAGAAATAATGTCACTGTTTATTCTATTCCTGTGCAAGTTGCGATTAATAAACAAATTTGAAATTTTGTACAGACGCCAGCACATCAAGCTACCCGAAACTGTCAAATTTTCTCAATCACTTTGAACCTTATACTTTAGCGATAAAGTTGAAAATCTAATATAAAAATTTCACAGATCGAAGTAGCTTGATGTGCTGGTGTCTGTATCTGTGTAAAGTACGCGACGGAAATTCAGCATGCTTACGCTTGCAGTACTTTTTAAATTACTCTGTCAAAAATTGCATCGCGTCTTGAAATTAGAGTAAAAATAAGACCTAGCGTAAAATTCGGTCGGTCGATGCTTCAATCTTCTCTGCGTTATGTTTGTTTTGCATAGGAATTACGACGCGTTCCTAACGACTGTATTGCTCAAAGTGACGTTACATGCTGTTGAATGCCCCTTTTAATCATCACTCATAGGTACCTAATATTAAGCTGGCAGTATCATCACAACGGTAATATTTTCTCATTGTTTGTCTCATATAATCTTAGTAAGTATATTCATGTATTTATGTATATTTATTTGTGCTTATATATATATGTAATTAGATATATATTATATTCATAGTTTTAATAGCTTTATGCGTATCTTTATATTTAAAATATTTATTCCTCAATTTTAATGATTGCACCTACCACTGTTTGTCTCTGCATCACCCAAAGGTTGACTGGTAGGAAATGCCTATGGCATTAAGTCCGCCTCTGTACATTTATGTGCTTGAAGTATTAAATAAATAAATAACATTGATATTAGTTACTATATATATGATACAAATTCATAAAATTTAAATAGTAAGACTTTGGGAGCGGTAGTGGCCCAAAAGTTGTAGCAGCCCCGACTTACGAGTTGTAAGTCATGGGTGGGTAGGCAGGCGCTTTACTTTGTGTAAATAATTTCATCACCACTGCTCTCAAAACGATGAAGGAAAACATTGTGAGGAAACTGGCATTACCTAGAACCATAAATTCGAAGATATCACCGCGCGCGGCGGGCTGGTAGATGTATGATATCCACCGACCCACACTGGGCCGGCGTGGTAGATTCTAGCATAGATTATACATTATATTAATTCGATTCTAGCCCACTCCCTCTCGCAGATCTCCTTCTCTTAGCCTGCGTCCCAGCTAGGGTTGCCACCCGTACTAATATATAGTATCGTACTATAATTCAGTCAATTGTACTATATATTATAGAAAAATAATATAGTACGGAAAATACTATATTTTTATCCGTAATTCAACTGTAGCGCTTTTTTATATCAACTGTGACTGGTCTGGACCGCACCTGCAGCGTAGCACGGGGAATTTCAGAACGAAACGCATTCGCGGCAACAAAACGTCAACTGTCAAACTGGCAATAATTTGTCGTTGAATGTTGCTCGATTTATAAAGTTAAAATAAAAAAAAAAGTGGGAAAACGATGAAGATTTTGGCACGACAGTCACGCCACCCAAAAAAAGCATCAAAAAGATAAACAGATATACATAATGATTAAAAATGAATGTGTACTTTTTCCCTACATTTCTCAAAAGTACTATATTATTGTACCTTTTTTCAGAAAAATACTATTTTTTTTCAAATAAAAGGTGGCAACCCTAGTCCCAGCAGTAGATGATAGGTTGATTATGCTAATAAGACTTTATAATTCAAGTCCCTTGAACCACTTTTACTGAGATTAATAATTAAAAACTTTTTAATTAAAAAGAATTAGCGACTGGAACGATCACAAGTACTGTTCCTAAAATCACTTCCGTCGTCAATACCAATTATTTCTGTACGGAATTACGCTACGTGAATCCCCAGACCAAAAAAAAATTCAATCTGTCTGATATGATTCTGAAGAACAAAATTAAAATTAATAAAAGCGTCTTATCTTTAATCAGCATTTTGTCTATCTTCAGTTACTCTTATTTGGTGCCTTGGAAAAGTCTCGTTACCTTAAGTCCGACTACATGACTTAAAGCTCGGTCACTGTTGGATTGCATAGAAAAGAAAGAGAAGCGCGATGACACAATGCTGGTAATTTATTGCAAAATATGAAGCAATTATCTATTTACAAAAAATCTACTGTTTGGACTAAAAAATTAAAACACTAGTGCTTTAGCATGTTGCTTGTAGAATAATCTGAAAAAAAAAAATCGATGTACGTATAAAAATATAGTTTTTATTGTGAAAATAAAGTTTTCAGAGGTATCTTGATGATTTTTTTTCTATCGTATTGAATCAACTTAGATGTATTATGTTTTCAACACACTATCTAACTAACGTAATTATATCCTGAAGAATCTAATATAAAAAATTCTCGTGTCACAGTGTTGGTTACCATACTCCTCCGAAACGGCTGGACCGATTTGTATGAAATTTTGTGTGCATATCGTCTGACGTAGGTCTGAGAATCGGCCAACATCAATTTTTCATACCCTTATTTTTTTTTTTTTTCAAAACGACGTTTGCGGGGTCAGCTAGTATCATATATTTTTCTGTTTTTGTTTACTGTAGTCCATTATATACTTTTAAGCATTATAAAACTTGCGTTTTTTGCGTTTAGGTCTTGTAGTCGCCTTAATCTTCACAGGCCTCCTCTAAGTGAGATGAAGTGGGTCCTAACCTACGATGCAGGCCGTATGTCACATTTTTTCGAATTTTTGGTTCTAGGACATGCCAGTTTTCTTACGATGTTTTCTTTCGCAGTTTTGAGAGCAGTGGTGACGAAATTAAAGTACACAAAGTGCATGCCTGGGTTTGAACTCACGGACTACAACTCGTAAGTCGGGGTCGACACCACAGGGCCGCCACTGCTCATACAAGAGCACCCTAATTGCGTAACGCACGATCAATCATAATCTGAATCATTTTGAAACAGATTGCTCATCCATTGCTTCATATGTTCGGAAAATGTGTCTGCTCAACAACATAATAACGCAATGAATGTTGTTGAACTGTCAAAATGAAACAGATTGTGATTGATCGTGTGTTACGCAATTAGGGTGCAGGACACTTCAACCTCACCTTAATCTTTGTTCTGGGTTAGATTTAGCTCTTGTATTTTTTTTCAATTTAGTCTAGAAAGGGGACGACTTCAAAAAAGAAAAAGTTTTTACATTCGGCGAGTTTTTGTTTCATATTTGTACACCGCTTTCTTTGTGATTACGGAAGTGATTTACGTGATTGTTTCATTTTGCAGAGGAAGCTCGCGCGAAACGCGGATTAACCATTTCGAATCCACTTTGTATTTGATGATATTATAAATTTCCTGTCACTGTTATTGTCATAGCAAGTGGTTGTATACTTTGTGGGAGGTAGGTACCACAACTAAAAAGCCAACTGAACTTTAGTTTTTTTAAAGCTGATAGTTTTTTTTTAAGTGAAGAAAAAATAAAGAATATACGTATATTTGTCAAACTTGCCGAGTGTCATTGCTGTAGGTTATTTAGGTAGATTAAACTTAAGCCAATGTTGTTTACCAGGACACAATGTAATTGATACAGCCAGCACATCAAGCTACCCGAAACTGTCAAATTTTCCCAATCAACTTTGAACTTTTTGCTTTAGCGATAAAGTTGAAAATCTATTAAAGAAATTTAACAGCTTGTAGTAGCTTCATGTGCTGGTGTCTGTACCTCTGCTTTGATTGGGCTCCCTTCAAGCATACAAATACCAAATGGAGGGACCCAATTCATAGGAGGGAGGGGAGAGATCTAAAACTATGATCTGTTTGTTTTCAGAGAGTAATCATTTATTATGTAACTAGCTTCTGCCAGCGACTTCGTCCGCGTGAAATTTTTTGCTCCCCCGACCCACCGCGTCGCATCGCATCGCCTGCCTGCGCTATTACTTAGTTTTCTGACTTTTTTCTTTTTGCTCAACTCCTAAGGGTTCTAGCGTGATGTTTAAAGCCTATAGCCATCCTCAAGAATTGGGCTATCAAATGCAAAAAGATTTTTATAAATCTGATCGATACTTCCAGAGATTAGAACTTTCAAACAAACAAACTCGGCAGCTTTATTATTAGTAAAGGTTTTTTCCCGTTTTTGCAACATTGTTCATTGATGCTCCGCTACTATTGGTCGTAGCGTGATATTATAGCCTATAGCATTCCTCGATAAATGAACTATCTAACGCAAAAAGATTTTTTCAATTCGAAGCAGAAGTTCCAGAGATTACCCCTACATACAAACTTACAAACTTTACCTCTTTATAATATTAGTATAGATCTAAAATAAAACCTACTTCACTTAAAACTAAATACCTATAACTACTATAATTAATAATACCTATACCTATAATTAATAAAAGTACCTACGCTTTTACTTACTTAATATTAAAAAAACTGAACATAAATTAACCAAAATTTACCTACTGCTACTACTAACTAACTACTACTAACCTATTCACCCTTCACCCAAAAAGAAATAAAATGTAAACTATTAATATTTTGTAATTTGAACGAATATAATAACACTACCAAAATAACTAATACCTATTTAATAAAATAACAACAAAAGAAAACTAAATAAACTAAATTAATTTAAAGACTAAAAGTCGCGCTGATAAACAATATTGTCTGTCAATAAGGTCGAATGCTAGGAACATCTACTCGCATCAACAGCCAAATATTGTATGAAGTTCGCGTTTTTTTTTTTAGGTATGACCACTCGCAGTTGTACAACTCATGGAGGTTGCCATACTGCTTAACCGGGCTATCAGAAGTTCGCGTTTGGATCCCCCGCCCTTTTATACATCCCGCCGCGAGCCGCGTCGAGCGCGGCGACCGATACACAAAAATAATCCTTATGGCATGATTCAGTATTCACGCGCGATGGCTTATTAGCGTATTTCATGTATAACTTTGGTTTTTCTGTACCGATTTCTATGATTCTTTTTTTATTAAATAGGTTATAATGTTAACATTTTTTAATTAGGGATGAGTGAGAGTGTTATAAACGTAAGAGTAGACAAATATAATCACAAAGCTCCAAACTGCTAAGCTATCGGGTGTTACACGTGTTATTGTGAGTCAACCATAAAAGATAGACATTTGATGTCGTGGAATATTTTTTATATAATTTTAAGGAGAACATTTCCGTCATGCATGATTTCTGTGTAGCTTTAACCATTAAGGCTGCACACGCGACGGAAGCTTAAAAATGGAGTAATTTCTCCTGTTTTCCCAACATTTCCCTTCACTGCTCTGCTCCTATTGATCGTAGCGTGATGAAAAGTATACTATAACCTGCCCAGGAGTATGAAGAACAATTGTACCAAGTTTCGTTGAAATCCGTCGAGTGGTTTTTGTTTCTATAACGAACATACAGACAGACAGACAGACAGACAGACAAAAATTTTACTGATTGCATTTTTGGCGTCAGTATCGATCACTAATCACCCGCTGATAGTTATTTTGGAAATATATTTCATGTACAGAATTGACCTCTCTACAGATTTATTATAAGTATAAGTAAGAAGATATAGATAGAAGAAGATATAGATAGAAGATATAGATGTCCTCATCATATGCCTAGGGGCTCGTGGCTAAATAATATCAGCCGCACAGGTCGATTGATCAGGTTAAGCTACACTTGCCGCGGATGGTCTTTGGATGGGTGACCATTTTTACATACCAAGGCCCCTCCATGCCTCAGAAAACATGTTAAGCCGTTGGTCCCGGCTGTCATTTGTGGATCTTTGACAGTCGTTACGGGTAGTCAGAAGCCCGAAAGTCTGACAATCAGTCTTACCAAGGGGTATCGTATTACCCAGCAACTGGGCTGTGGAGGTCAGATAGGCACTCGCTCCATCTAAAATACTGGTATTCAGCTGCATCTGGTTAGACTGGAGGCCGACCCCAACGTAGTTGGGAAAAGGCTAGGCAGATGATGATATGCCTAGTCTTTTCTCAATTATATTAGGGTCGGCTTCCAGTCGGCTGCAGTTGAATATCATTGTTTTACAGGGAGCGACTGCCTATCTAACCTTCACAATCTAGTCACTGGGTAATATGATACCCCTTGGTAAATGATAAATGATTTTATTTCTGTGAGGAGGTTTATACAAACACTTTTACACATAAATCATATTTTAAAAACTAGTTGAGGTAGGCATTTTCTATCTGACTACATTGAGAAGAAAGGCCGAAACAAACTCAGAGGTCAGAGTCTTTTAAAGTTCAAACATAATCTTGTTCAGATCATATGAAAACCATGTCGATTGATGTCTGAAATGGTCTATTAAGGAAAGGTAAAACTGGTTGTCACTTTGTTCACACAGACTTTCAGGCTTTTGACGATCCGTAACGACTGTCAAAGATCCACGAATGACAGCGTGGTGCCTAATCAAATTTAAAACGCCTTACAGTCCGCTTTTATAACCAGTGAGGAAGTCAACTAGATTATATTAGAGCTCGGATGCTGTTATTTTCACAGGGCTTGGCAGGATGCTTCCACTAAGTTAATCACTTTGTGGATTTTAATTTAATCTTAACTCCTGCAGGACTGGCACATCCTTATTCTTGCTCATTTTATTAATCAGTGAGTTAACTTCGAGTTCTATTATTTATATCTTTTGAATATCCAAAAATATACGCCTCTAAATATAATGTAATGAATTATCATCGCCCAAAATGTGACGCCGAATACTTAAACGCCTTGTTTTCATGTTTGTGTGTGTGACTGCGTTGTTATTTTAATAAACTACGCGACGTTTTTTGATGTGGCTTACAAATAATTTATAGAATTTATTCCGTAAGGTATCTATCTGTGCATAATGCATTAATTTTTAACTAAGATATTATAAACTAGCCGCGGCTTCGGGTGGAAGTTCGAAAATATCCCACATGAATGTACTACCAGGATTAACATTATTAATCCAGGTTATTAACTATCTATGTGCTAAATTACATCAAAATACGTTCTGTCAATTTTACGCCAAACTAGAACATACACCCAGACAAACGGCAAAAAATTCTATAAATTATATTTTCGTCATCAGACTCATTCGTAGCTACAACTTCTTTCAAACGTTCATGTTTTGTTTTGTCAAGCAAAAATGTTCATGTTTTTTCAAGTAAAACTACCATAAGCTATGTAAAAAATTTCACATATTACCTTTAATAAACCGCCGCGAGATTTCGGATTGTGTGTGTTTGTTGAAAATCTTTAACAATACTATAAACTGTACCGAAATTTTGACAAAATTTTATTTCAACACTCCAATGAAGTGTAAGCGATACAACCCACCTTTGTGCGTGCCAATTGCTCCAACCAATTATAGACAGAATTTCTACATTGTGCGTGCAAGCAGAAATTTAAACAAGCTTTGTAAACATTACGTTATAGATCCGTTTCTAACTAGTGTGTCGTCAGCTAGGAAGTGCTTAAGCCGTAACTTTTTCTTGTAGTTAGTAATTTTTGTAATGATGGTTGTTATGCAATGCGAGCATTCGAGCAACATAGTAATTATGCTGTAGTTTATAGTAACTTGGTGTGAATGTCCTTAGAATTTACTTTTTCTTCTCTGTATTTTATAAGTGGTGACCTGTAATTGGCTTTCAGACTAATATACTGTCCTTGATCTGTTTGTTTTAGCTGTAAGTCTCCCATGTTATTTAAATAAATAAATAAAACTATAATTTTTTTACCTCCAAAATCAACCAATCCAAGTAATTCATGCTCTTTCATATGAGCGGCATATTTCCGAGGCATAACGACTGAGCTCATTAGCAGCTCTAATTCGAAACTAAATATAACTTTATAGTATCACATACTAATAATATTACAAAATCTGAACCCGAGTGCGCTTTCCGTTGACAATAATTTGTGCAAGTTGGCAACATCACCTGCTATGCCTAACTTCTTCTTAACAAGGCATTTCCAGCGTACCTATATTACGAACTTAGCTCCATGCTCTATTAAGTTAAAATTTGGCACACAGATAGTTTATAACCAGGATTAACACATAGGATACTTTTTATCCTGATATTCCTACGGGATCGAAACTAACGCGGGTGAAACCGCGGGGCGCTGCTAGTTTAAAATACTACTAAAAAGAAAAGCTTCTAAAGTCGTTCAAAATTCATAAAAAAAATTATTGAAACAAATATGTGCCTATAGCATGAACATAATCAACCGATTAACGGCATTCCCACTGCTGGGATTCAGGCCTCCTTTTTGTGAGAGGTAGTGTGACATAGTCCATCTCACGAACCCAGTGCGGTTTGGTGGATATCACAAACCTTCGAATTTTTGGTTCTACAATATGCCGATTTCCTCACGATGTTTTCCTTCACCGTTTTAAGAGTAATAATACAATACTAAATCGATTATTCTTTATTTAGAAACATGAGGATTCCATTAAAAAAAAGTTCTTTACGTAACAATTTGCCCAAAATTGTTTGCTTTCTAAAATGATAATAGGCCTGTTTTATTTATTTCTTGAGTTTCGTAGAAAGTATTTATAAGAGCGCCCATTGTATCACCCTTTTCATAGAATTTATTTGTTTTTCCTTTAATTGATGTTCAATAAAGAGTTTTCCATCTATCAATCCCGAATGCGATAAAGTTCATGGAGCGCTGCGAGTGAAACCCGTGCTCAAATAATTTTCCTTAATCCTACTTCAATCTTTTTTCATCCTCACGTTTCCTGGCCGGGGGCCAAGATTCGCTAAAGGAACTGCTCGTGCGTTTATTGACAAGCACAGAATCCTTTCATCCATGATATTATGGTGAACGCTGGCGATTTTACGGAGAGTGACTGGCGACTTAAAAATAGTACAGACGGCCTATGAAAACCTTAAATATACTTAGAACCATGTCATATTAACTGATTGTTAACTAGTAGAAAATACCTATGGCGTTAAGTCCGCCTCTGTACATGTAGGTATGTGCTTTTTTTTTTGTGAATGGGAAATCATCAAATGACCCCTCCCGCTCAGGGTGGAGCAGGAGGGAGTGTCAGGCTCTTACTGACTAAAACCCACTCGTGTTCCTTCCTTAGCCCTTTATGTTCCGGGGCAGCGGTAACCCTTTCGGACAATCCCGCTGCCCTACATGTATGTGCTTGAAGTATTAAATAAATATTATAGGGGTAACTGTTTCCCGCAACTTCGTCTGCTTGTATTTTGTAATTCACGTTTTTTTTTATAAAATATTCTTATACAAGCATCCCAGATGAATAGAAGCCTATATCCTATTCCAGGTCCCAGGCTACTTATGTGTCAATTTTCATAACAATCGGTTCAGTGGTTTAGGCGGAAAAAGGTCACAGGAAACAGACACTATAGACAGACTTAATTTCACATTTATAATAATTATAATATTAAAAGTTTGGAGTATGTAAGTATCGATTCTTAAAATGGCGCATCATAAACTGATAGAACAGCTACTTCTACTGTCATGAAACAAGTTGAATAACTTCAAAAGTTATCGGCAACATTTTCGTGAAGGATTTGTCCCTGCAGAGCGATACATTATCTTACAATTCATCGGGTAGCTAAAATTAGATCTGTCATATTCAAACAGTCACGGAAATTAAATGTTCACGATATCAAACCGTAGAAAAAGTCTTCAAGGGGGAATACTGTATATAGGGTGACTGGTAATTAGTGACCGATACCTAAACACGTGATTGTACTCATGATAACAAACAACTTTTACTATGGGACCAAACCTGAATTCGCGAAAAAAAATCTGCTGTTCAGTACCTACATTTTGACCAGTTAGGCGAACACAAATGACTGAACAGCAGATTTTTTTTCAAAATTTCAGATTTGGTCCCATGGTAAAAGTTGTTTGTTATCATGAGTACAAGCACGTGTTTAAGTATCGGTCACTAATTATCAGTCACCGTATATGTTATTCACATGTATTGCGGGTGAATTGGTAGCTGCAGTGGTGAAATAAGCAAACAAGATGCTACTGTCTACATACAAGGTGTGCGGTGTGTGAGTCAATGCATTCGGTACATCAAATTATGTAGTTTAATTAATTGGTGAGAAAATTCGCTGTTTACGGTACTTAGTCCGTAAGTGGAGAGGTATCACTCCTAAAATAAAAGTAATTTCCCAGCAATCATAATTGCGCAGTAGCATAATGTAACACACGCAAAGCATTGTACTAATGATACATACAATAGTACAGAGATCGTAGGAGAATTTAAAGTTAAGTTATAGTATCTAAAACGTGTTTTGGTAAAAAAACGTCAAACTTGGAAACTTTTTTTTTTTTTTTTTAGAAATAAGCAATTCTTTTGTACCTACATATTTTTGAGTTCTTTCCTTCTTGTTTGTTTATATAATATAATATGTGTATACATAAATGGTTAACCGTTAAATTATTATCACTGTAACCAGAAGGTTCCCAGATATGGTCTAGTACAAAAAATGATAAAAAACATAATAATGGGATGAAAAAGAGTGACTCTCGGCTTCTTTAATAGTATTTTACACCCGTTATAATCCCTTAGTGTTACGACACCCACGCAGCTGTGAGGAAAATACTACTCACCTTTTCTGCGCCGAGGACCAAAAGCACAAAAAAAAAGCTTCTATCAAGTACGAAAAAACAAATAAAAAACCAACAGAAGCGTTTGGTTGTCACCACGAAAAGTTATAGGTACCGCAAATTCATGCGTTCCTATAAATTAATTACACGAACCAAACGAAATACTAACAACATAAATCACAGAGAAGAAACAGGCTAGAACAAAGAAAATGGCGCTTAATATCACTCTCTTACTGGTGATAGGAAGATATTAATATTGTTTATGAAAGAAAACATGTGAATACCGCTGGGTCCTTACAAATGTTTCTGTATTTAGCAGGACATTGGCCCTTTTGAAAGGACAAACGAAATAAAAGATTAAGAATTATCCTTAAGTTTTTATTAGACTTGTTCTCAGAATGAAAAAAAAAAGAATAAAAACAATCGAGGTAACAATAAACATACAGTGTTTGTCCGGTCGCTTCTTTTAGTACACCAAAGTATGCCAAATATTTTGTCCAACAAAATAATGCAAAGCAAACTCGTAGAAGGTATATATAAAAATTTAATTCTCAATACAAGATGGCGGTACCGACATCAAACACAACTTTAGCAATTTCGCTCAAAATTCCATCTAACATTTCCAAAGCGATATGACATATTTATGCAGAGTTTGTGCAAAGTTGTGCAAAAATATGTCATCCCATCTCGATCGATTATCCAAGTTCCCTTGTTAGCATTCAGTACGTGTTTCATTCGGAATCAACTTTCAAAGAATTCTTAGCTAAAGCTAAAATCCCGGTCACACAAATCCGATTTTAACGAAACATAAAAATAGTTGATAAAAACTTTCATCCGCGTTAAAAATGCATTTTAAACCGGGAGCACTACTTTTAATCCGCTTGCAAAACTTTAACCAAAAGCAACTTTATAGTTTTAAAATCCTAAAAGCTGAAGGCTGACAAAACTCGTAGAGACATCGAATACTGTGTATTATTATATAACACTAGCGTAGCGACGCGCTCGTGTTTCGCACGGTTTTTACGAATGGACAAAACATCGAGATATTATTGTTAAATTTTAAGAAAGAAAGAAGAAACGGTAGAGAGTGAAAGAATAAAACGTGTTGCGTCGACCACAAGTAACATGGGACTAGGGCAGATTGATGATGATGATTTAATAATATTAATTTATATACACATGAATCTTCCGAAATAAACTCTCTACCGTCTATTCGAGACTAGCACTATTGAAAAGTTATAAAAATGTTTGAGGTTGTAGCGTAAACTGCACTTTATTGTGTAAGAATTAAAGTTACTTTTCCATAAACTCATATTTGTTTACATTTTTGGCAAAAATGTCGCGAATGCAGATTAGATTGTGGTGAAAACAGCGTCAAAAGCCATTGTGTTATAGTGTATTTTAGATTAGAATAAAGTATTGTTTAAATACTGCAGGTTAGTATAATAAAATAATTTAGCGGTCAACCAGACAGACACGAAAAGTGACCTTATTTTATACGATTTATAGCTTATTTATTAGCCTTCGCTTTTAATTAGGTTAAAACTGCTAATGGAAGACATATTTTCGCCGTGTCGTGACCTGGCAATGTGTGAAACCGAATATTTTGGGTTATTTATTAGGGCAATGTTTGAAAGGGTGACCTTCGTGGGATGCCTATATTGTTACACGAAAAAGAATATTTTGCACTTATCTCTGGCACGGGTCCGTACGTGTAATTACACTGTATCGCAATATATCCTACTTAGGGACTCCGGACGACAGTATTGGTATCGAATCGATATTAATACGAGTCGTGTTTAATACCTTCAATTGTATTTAAAGATTTATAGTTTAAGTTAAATTAGGCGTAATTTACTAGGACAAGGATATTTGACAAAACTCAATTATGCAGACACAGCAAAACTACTACAAATTTTTAAATTAGAGCTATCTACCTACTCTAATATAAGTCTCTTCCTTCACCTAATCTATATAAATAAAACAAAGGCGGGTTAGTTATACCATATATAACTCAAGAACGGCTGGACCGATTTTATAATCTTTTTTTTTGGTTTGTTTGATTTGTTTCCGCCCCGAATATCAGAATAACTAACATAGAAATAACATTGGAAAAGTTCACGAAAAAAAATCTGAGGCGGTACGAAGTTCGCCGGGTCAGCTAGTAAATAATAGTCTGCAGTTTGTGTACTTTAATATTATTCGTTAATTTATTTTTACTAAATCTAGTTTTAAAATATAATACCCAAATATTACCTCTTTAAGTCATTGAAAATAATATTATACCTTCTTTTGAATTTAACTTCTAATACATTTATTGTTGTCTTTCTTTTTAAATGTTTGATGTAAATTGATATCCTAAAACACAGGATTTTCATAAACCTAGATCAGGCAGGTCTATATTACAGCTATAATTTAACTTTCCTCGATTGTAATTAATGTAAATCATAATTTTACTTCGCTTTATACTTGAATATTTTTTTTATTTTTATTTGTTCTGCACATGTTTTTATTCCGTGCGACGGACGAACAATGTTGTTTGTCTCAATTTAGATTAATGTGTATTTTTTTTTCAGTATACTTACCACCTTAAATACCTTCTTTTACTTAGAGACGCTTTAGATACGTATGTTATACTACGTCTAGTTTATTCTCAGCAAACTGAGGTGTCGTTTTCGTTTTACATGTACTTAAATTTTTCAAGCTGCAAAATATAAAAGGCCTGTAAATCTTGGTCGAATTCTTTTATAATTTTCGCCCATTTCCTCAAGCTTTCAAGATTTATGTGAAAAGATTTCTGACAGCATTTTTTCTAACATTTTCTAATAGTATGGAAGTTACTTCAACTAATAACAAATTAGTTACAGACTATCATTTCTTATCGCAACCTATTAAACTAAAGCAGTTAAGAAAGCTTTTAGAACACTATTATTACCTTCATATTACCCTATCTTAGTAATATATAATAAGGAATGGCTCTTCCAATAGTGTCTGAATAATTTTCTATGCAAAACTTTTATAGCATTCGAAGTGGAAAATTGTGAATTAGATGATAGATGATTATGAAATAAAACGTGTTCTCAAAGACTATTTTCTTTGTTCCAGATATCATAATGGAGCAAACCACCAAATACCTGATCATCATAGCATCACTAATGACAGTTAAGTTCACAATAACGGGAAGTGTCAATGACGATACACAACCAAAAATGGAAAGGCTTTATTATTCCCCTGTCTTCATTAACGTTTGCGATATCATCGACCGGCGCTCTAAAGTGCACTGTTATTGTGACAGTAACAAGCCAAAAATGGCGACCAGAGCCGACTGTTGGGTATTTAGTGGAGGTATAACTGAAGAAGACCTCATCTGGCCGAGCTTTTCATCGCAGTCTGAAATAGAACATCTAATGTTTAACGTGAGATCAGATGACGCGCTGACATTCATTCCTGCAAAGGCTATAGTAAGACTGGACAAACTGAAACATATCTCTATACAATTTGGAACTATCAAAAGAATCCCACCGTACGCATTCACGAATTCTTCAACAGTCAGACAAATCGTCTTGAAATCGAATAAGATCAGCACATTGGAGAAGCACTCGTTCTCACAAATGATGATGCTATCAAACTTAAGCTTGGACGAAAATCAAATATCAGAACTAAAGAGAGACGTGTTTTTTGGATTACCAAACCTTCACGTTTTACACTTATCGAATAACAATCTAAGTTTGATACACGAAGGATGTTTTAAACACTTGAATAATTTAATAGAACTCAATTTGGACTATAATTACATATCAGTAGTAACTAGGGAAATGTTGGAGGGACTGGAAAATCTGTCTCGGTTAATTTTGAGAAATAACAAACTTACTATGGTTGGTAATCTGGCTTTTAGTGAGTTGTGGGGATTGAAGGAGCTGATGTTAGATAACAACGCGATAGAGTACATATCAGAAAGGGCGTTCGGCGGCCTCACGCAGCTGAGAAAATTAACGTTGTCCGGTAACAAGCTGACAACATTCTACGAAGATATATTGGAGGATATAAGGAGCCTAGTCGTATTAGATCTGAGGTACAATATGCTGGAAGTGATATCGTACGAAACTGTTCGACCAGTGGTGGAAAATGACAAATCTGCTTCAACTGCAGTTTATTTGGAAGGTGAGTTCGAACTTTGTTATTTATGGCCCTAATACCAACTATTAAATCAATATACGAGCGGTTACGTCCCATGACTTTTCATCCGTGAACACCCGGTGCGTATGGGGTCTTGAATATTTTATTCTCTGAATACAGTCTAATGCAAAATCCGATTACTTTAGTAGGTATCTTTCTCTTTGTTTTTATTCAAATCTCCTTGTGAATATGAGAATATATACTAGTAGTTTTTTGTATATTATCTATGATGTGGTCTCTATGTAGTCAAATAATATTATGAACAGAGTTTGAACTATGAATGTGTGGATAACATTTTTATTAACACGTAGAAACACATGTTTGACACTTTCACGTATTGTGTAGATCATCATCTTCATCATTTCAGCTGAAAAACGTCCACTGCTGGACTTAGGCCTCCCCTAGCACCGCCACTTTGTCTGGCCGAATATTTGACACAAATAACAGACTTGATCATTACTCACAACATTGTTTAGTGACGTTGAAACAATCGTGTGTTTAACGGAAAAAAGAGAAACACGAAAGCAAACAATCGTGAGGCCATTACAACGCATTATCTACACTAAAGCCAAACAAATACTTTAAAAATAATAATAAAATGAAAGCTTTTTAGGCGATCGACTGATACCTCTAATTGTTAGTGGTTTGTTCACCGTCATTTAGTGTAGAGTGTAGACAGTTCCAAAAAAATCTATGAATACAGGCACGAAATAAAAAATCCATATGAAAACAATGAAAAAGCTTTGGTTTTCACTAAAAAATAAACGTTTAACAAAGACGTATTTGTATCGTATATTGAAGGATCTCGAAAATAGGGAATAATTGTATCTATAAATTTCACTGTTGCAAAACGGAGTAACATCAATACGAATATTGTGATCCTGGTTAACGGGTGTATATGGCAGATAGTTTTCGTCGTTTTTAAATATAGGTACCTAATTGTTTAAGTAAGAATTGTGACCTTTTTTCTTTGATTTAGATAAATTGCTAACTTTGTTTGCACTTATCAGAGCTAAGGCAGATTTTTCAATCATCTGATAACTTTATTCGAGGAATAATTTAAAAAAAATTACAGTTATTTCATAAAAAAACTGTCAAAAGTTAATTTTTATCCTTGAATAAAAGTTATTTGGCGATGGAAAAATCAACCCTTAGATATATTAGGTCGGGGCAAAAGTATTTTCGTATTTTTCATACAAAAAAAAAATCTTTTAGGTTTAATTTTTTATTTATTTATAATATGTATGTGCCGTTTTGATCGATGACTTGTTGTCATCTTGTGGGCAATGCCATGATCCCATTGCTGTAGAAGTTTTGAGATTTTTTATCAAAAAAATCTGACAGGTTGTTTTCAGTGTTCTTTTGAGGTTTCTAAAGAGGCTTTCTAAAGAGTTCTGAAGTGACCGAAACATGTGGAAATCTGATGGAGCAAGATCAGGGCTATACGGAGGATGCATCAACACATCCCAGCCAAGCTCTCTCAATTTTTGCTGAGTGGCTATAGATGAGTGCGGTCTGGCGTTGTCGTGATGAAACACCACGCCCTTCCTATTCACCAGCTCCGGTCGGTTTTTCTCAATAGCTTCTTTTAACCTCATCAGTTGTTGACAGTAGAGGTCAGAATCGATAGTTTTACCCGGCGGCAAAAGCTCATAGTGGACGATTGCTTTCCAATCCCACCAAACACACAGCATCACTTTGTTTCGAGTCAGGCCGGGCTTTGCCACGGTCTGTGGGGCTTGTCCATGCTTCGACCACGATATTTTTCGGACATTGTTATCATAAGTGATCCATTTTTCATCACCCGTAATCAACCGTTTAGGAAATGGATCGGAATTATGACGTTTCAACAAAGAATCGCAAATGGAAGCACGTTGCATTAAGTTTCTCTCAGTGAGATCATGTGGTACCCAAATATCAAGTTTTTTCTTGTACCCAGACTTTTGTAAATGCCGTAAAACTATTTTGTGATCAAAATTCAGTTCTTCAGCAATATCATAACTACTAATATGTCGATCTTGCTCCACTTTTTCATAAATGGCACTAATTTTATCCGTGACAGGGCCGTCCAGAGCGAGCTTCATCCTTCACACACAGTCAGGAAATTTTACCTGACTTGAAACGTTTGAACCACATTTGTGCTACTCGTATTGATATCGCATTAGGTCCGTAAACCGCACAAATTTTATTCGCGGCGTTCGTCGCATTTTTACCTTTTTTTGTAAAAAAAAATTAAAATGTACCGAATTTCTTCGTCACATACGTTCATGTTGCTTGCTTGAAAAACAATTGAGAAATGGCGGGAACTAGTTTTTTGTTATTTATTGCATCTTTAGAATGTCAACATTTAATAGTATTAAAACCAGCCAGTTATATTCAGTACTGCCAAAGAGGTTTGATTACTAACAATAGATTCAAAATACGAAAATATTTTTGCCCCGACCTATTACTTTTGGATTCTGATTTTGTGCCTAATTCTTTAATACCGTACTTTTTTATGAAAAGACCTTGTTTTTTGTGAGAGAATTCTACAGTATCTATTTAGGTACAAAAATAAAACTTTGAAATATATATTCAGTTATTTCCGTGAGTGTTTCTTGCGAAATTGTAAAAGCTTCCTATATAAGATATATTCATAATTATATAAGATACAGAATAATATTTCAAAAGAAAATGTTGTAAGAATCTAGATTTTTTTCTCAAAGAAAACTTCTCTTGGCCACTTCCTTTTATATTATCAAACTGTGACATTTCTTAAATAAAACCAATAAAATGTAAACCATCCTGAGCCCAAGAATCGTTTAGATTTTTACCAGAAATAAACTTCAGTGGAATTGAAAAATTCTATTTCTCAGCCGTCCCGTAATTAAGATGGACGTAACGATCGAGACCGTTGAAACGGTAAAGACGTCCAGTTCCAAGTATAAAGCAATATCTTTGTTCCTTTACCACCGATATTGTTGCTTGTTCACCGATATTTTATATCTGTTTAGTATAGGTATGTGTTCCCGCGGCAACTTATAACTACCAATTCAATTTCGTAAGGGTCGGCCTGATCTGCGTGGTCATTGGAAACGTGTGAGCTCTAGAGACCAACGCGGCCCCGCAAACGATTTGAATCGATTATTGATTCAATTCTATATTGCTAAATGTGGGATTTCGCCAAAGGAAATATAAATAGAAGGCTCCTTTGGGCGTTGGATGAAATTTAAATAACCAAATAGGTAGCGTTAGCAGAAATCGCCTACATTTATTTTTTGTGTTTCCTTCAGATAGCTCTTATTGGATCTAAAACTAAATTGTAGTCGTAAGCAAAAATACAGGTGTTACAGTCGTATGTGTTTTCGCCTCGTACCTGTTAGGCCTCGGTAAATTAAGAGCACACATTTACACGTAAGATGTTAAGACCTTTTTCTAAGTTTCAGAAACGGAAAAAAAGATAACATTCGACGAAACTACATTTCTTTAAGTACACCTAAAAAGTGCTACAGGTCAAAACACTCCACTTTGAACATAATAGAATTGTCCTGAAATAGCATCGCAAAGAGTATCAATAAGGGTAACAACGTGTACAGAGCACTCGAAGCATCAGCAGCACCAAATATATCGGCGGGTGACACTTGTAAACGACACTTATATCTCAATCGCATTTGATACACAATTTCGGCTCCAAAAGATACACAAATCCTTTTATTTCTTACGTTTCATAGACATCGCGTACGTAAATCACCTTTCCACCGTTGGCAGGATTGCACCTATATTTCGCCGAGCGACCCGATAAATTTGGCCCGTCCCACCATCAGGAAATAGCTTTTTATTCGCAAACCCGTTTGTTTATTACGTGTTTTGTGTGTTGTATCGGATACAGGTCGCTTATTTTATTATTCACGAGTGGGTTTTGTGACTTATTTGTTTATTTTTTATATTACTTTTCTCGTTCCGCTAGCGAGTTTTATATTCTTCTTACTGTGAATAATAAGTTGCGAATGGTACATTAAAATTTTCGGGACTTACGCCGTCGTAAAGAGGGAAAAGTTTTCGTGGATGTTGTCTTTCTTTTGTAATAATACGAGTTTTATTCGATGCGAAATTTTTTTATTTATTTTACTTTTAGGGTTTCAATTTAACGTAAAATATTACGCATTTAGAAATCTCGACAGTTGTTTTCTTTTATGGCTTATTGTATTGTAAAAATAAGATATAAAATGTTTGTTTATTTTGGGTCTAACACTGAAAGGCTTTCTTAGGCGAATATTTTTATTAATTTAATTAAGGTTCTAACGGTTGACCTTACAGTTAATTTAATTCAATTAACTGTATCAAAGAAACTCTTAATTCTTATAACTCACATTCAAAACAATTTTACAAAATTCGCTTCCAAGAGAACGATCCTCCGTCGAGTTTCATTTTCTCAATTAAATTTTGGGAATTAGAAGAACGGAACTTGGGAATTTCTTAACTAACTGTGGAATAGGGGGCTAACTAGTTTGCCGACACTCGGTTAAGCTAAGCGGCTGTCCGCAGGATTATTGTGGAAGCGAAAGCTCGAATAACAGTATCGAAAATAGTTTTTCGTTTCAAGTAGGTAATCTAAGCTTTTTGCATTTGTTCAGGCTCATCGGTCTAGACTTTAACTTAGTTTCGGTTCGAAGATGTTTGCAAAATTTGGGGTGTAACAAAGATCGTATTAGAAGAGAAAAACTGTGTTATAAATTAGGTTTAGAGTAATGTCCTTTAATAGACGTGTATAATGTAATTTATTTCATCACAACTGATCTCATAAATGGTGACGGAAAACATTGTGACGAAACCGGCATGTCCTAGGACCCGCACTGGGCCCGCGTGGTAGATTACGGCCCATTTCCTCTCACAGAAGTCCTGTACCCCAGCAGTGGGAAAGCTATAGGCTGATTATCCTTATACAGGGTTATTTGAAAAACACCAGCAACCTCTTAAGAGGTCATTGTACTCATCATTATGAACAACTTTTACTATGGCACCAAACCTGAAATTGTGAAAAAAAAATCAGCTGTTCCCTACATTTTGACGAGATAGACGAAGATAAATGTAGGGAACAACTGATTTTTATTTCGCGATTTCAGGTTTGGTCCCATAGTAAAAGTTGTTCATAATGATGAGTACAATGACCTCTTAAAGAGGTTGCTGGTGTTTTTCAAATAACCCTGTATAATGTCCTTGACCAAGGTAACCGGCATAGCCCAACTTAAGTCGCAGCGGGCAGGGCACATTGCTCGCAGAATAGATGGCCGATGGGGCCGAAAGGTTCTGGAGTGGCGACCGCGTACTGGAAGACGTAGCGTTGGAAGGCCTCCCACAAGGTGGACCGACGATCTTGTGAAGGCCGCAGGAACTCGTTGGATGCGAGAAGTTCAGAACCGGTTGAATTGGAGGTGCTTCGGGGAAGCCTATGTCCAGCAGTGAACGTCTTTTGACTGAAATGATGATGATGATGATGAATTTCCTTGAAAAAGACGATCGGATCATTCTTTGTTATTGCTGGTCAAAATGTACTGTTCACGTAGATACATTCCGAGTACTCCGATTTCACCCTAAATCATTATTTACCGATAACTCCATTTTGCCCGCGTCGATGTTTCAAACCTTTGACATTTACAGCTAAACCTATCATAGAGTAAATGTTTGGTTTAGGTAAACCACTCTACATAAGCCTTCACTAAACAAACTTCCCTTATGTAATTATTATTTGCTGATGTAATATTCCGGTATCGTGACGTTGGAGCCGAAAATGGGGGATGGGAGGGATTCTGGGTACTTCTAGTCTCCCATTAAGATTCATCTCGGCTTGACGGGAACTATACGGATAGTGATATAGGCACGTCACTTTGATAAACTAATTTCGGCTGATTGTACACGTGGCTTTATGTAATGGGTTCGTCTTAAGGCGATAACACACTGTTGGTATATCGAATGCCAGTTAGTCTAGTCTAGTTTAGTCTTAAGAACATGTTTATATCGTAATGAATGTGTCGTATACGGTATCTCTTAGCTTCTCATACGAGTGCTGTTTGACTTTTTTTCATACAAGAACTAGCTTCTATTCGTAGCTTCGCCCGCGTAGTATGTCCATAAAAAGTAGCCTTTGTCCTTCTCTAGGGTTCAAAGTATCCCCATACCGAATTTCATCAAAATCAGTCCAGACGTTTTGGGAGGTTAGCCGGAACAAAAAAGACAGACAAAAATTATAAAATTTGTTCTTTTTTGTTATAAGTACCTTATATACTTTCATGTGCATTTAGTAAAACGCTGTTATTTTGACATAACAAACAATCACATCAATTTTATTTATTTGTATTGTAAATATGTATGTATATTTATATATAGATAACGATAGCTACCCCCTGCAAGGAAACAAATTACTTAGGTTTTGTATGAAATTTCGACGCAATTCTATTTCACATAGTGTTATGATCAACCTACCATCTAGATACTTTACTCTTAATAATAGCTATTAGCGACAACTAAACGTACCTAGTCCACTTTAGTTTCGTCCATGATAAATATGCCTACAATATAAGCCAGATCATAGGGTAGAAAGCCGAAAATCTGACCAAGGGGTATCGTATTACCCATTAACTGGGTTGTGGAGGTCAGTTAGTCAATCGCTCCATGTAAAATACTGGGCTAGACTGGAAGCCGACCACAACATAGCTGGGAAAAGGCTAGGCAGATGATGATGATAGGAAAATGCTAATTTATTTTCTTATCTAAGTTTTCCTTGTTACTATTCTATGCACCCAAAACCGTTTTTCGTGCCTGTAGCATAGGAACCATATTCCTCTTGTTCGTTCACTTACTTTACTTATCGACTTTGCTAGCGACTATTTGTCCAGAATACCCTTCTAGCGGGGCGTGCCATTACGATCGCCATTTTTCTTCCGCCAGCTATCTGGCGGAGGCAGGGCGCTGCGTCGGCTACTCTGATAAATCCTCCACAGAATGCAAATAAAATAGATCACTGACACAAATAAAAATATTTTCCTGAATAAAAGGTTCGCATAATTATTTTTGTTTCAAAGTCAAAGTCAAATCATTTATTTCAAATAGGCACTTAAAAGGCACTTTTGAACGTCAAAATTTAAAATGAAAAAATAGAATTGATTCTAGTCGCCCATTCCAAAATGTAGTTTTCGTGTGGAGAAGAATGGGCAAGAAACTCCACCGTTACTCTTTTAAAATGTTTTACAAGTTTTTGTATACATTGTTTATATAATTATATGTGAAGACGATGCACCTAAAATAAAATTTAGTCTACCAAAAATGGTAAAAGAATTAAAAATATAACAGACTGGTAAATCAATTATGTGATAGATACACACACACACCACATATTTACAAAGATTGAAAAATTTTTCTAGTATTTTAAAAAGTGTGTGAGTTACATTTGTCAAAGAATGTAAAAATCAATGTAAAAAAAAAAAAAAATGTGTATGTATAAATTAAATTAGCAACCAGTTTGATTTTGTCTAGACTCTAGATTGTCCTATGGAGCAGGACCAGCATGTTTCCAAACATTGTTATCTTGGATATAATCCTCCAATTTGTAATATCCTTGTTTACAAAGTGTACTTTTTATATGAGTTTTAAATTTTCTTTCATTTAATTGTAATATATCAAAAGGTATTTTGTTGTAGCATTTAACACAGTACCCCATAAAAGATGTTTGCACTTTAGATAACCTGAAAAAAGGTTGATCTAATTTATCTTTATTTCTAGTATTAAAATTATGTCTATCACTTATTTTATTAAAAAGATGTTGATTTTTTCTTACATACATAATATTTTCATAAATGTATTGGCAAGGTACCGTCATAATATTAACCTTTTTAAATAGTTCCCTAAGAGATTCACGACGACGTAGATTGTAAATGGCTCTGACAGCTCTCTTTTGCAAAATAAAAATGGATTCAATATCAGCAGCCCGACCCCACAGTAAAATGCCATATGACATAATACTGTGGAAGTAACTAAAATAGACCAAACGCGCGGTTTCTACATCTGTTAACTGTCTTATCTTTCTAACAGCATAAGCGGCCGAGCTTAGCCGCCCCGCAATAGATGTTATATGAGGCCCCCATTGTAATTTCTCGTCTAGCGTGATTCCTAGGAAAACTGTCTGATCAATAAACTCTAGTTTTTGGCCATTCAATATGATGTCACATTCGCTGCTTCTAACATTAGGCAATTTAAATTTAATGCATTTGGTTTTTTTTTCATTAAGTACTAAATTATTTACCGTAAACCAATCTTGGACCTGAAGAATAGAGTTATTCACGTCGTCAAGATTTTGTGACCGTCGGTCTATTTTAAAGATCAATGATGTATCATCTGCAAATAACACCATCTTTGGTTGATTTTGAAGTAATTGGGGTAAATCGTTAATATAAACTAAAAAGAGGAATGGACCCAATATCGAACCTTGAGGAACGCCCATTGTCATTTCAGACCCTAATGAGTTTATGCCGTTTACTTGAACTTTAACCTTTCTATCTTTCAGGTACGATCTTAGCAAATCAAGTGCTTTTTTTCTAATCCCATAGTGCTCCAGTTTCATCAGAAGTGTCTCATGGTTTACGCAATCGAACGCCTTAGAGAGGTCGCAAAAGATTCCAATGGCATTTTGTGCTTCTTCCCAGGCGTTAAAAATGTTCTTTATTAGGGTAACACCGGCGTCAGTAGTACAACGCCCTTTGGTGAAACCGTACTGGTGTTCATGAAAGATGGAATTTTTATTAAAGTGACGTAACATTTGATTGAGCATAAGCTTTTCAAACACCTTACTGAGAACTGGCAGAATCGACACAGGCCTATAATTGTTGGGTTCTTTACTGTCACCGGATTTGAATAATGGAACTACTTTACTATGTTTCATAAGATCCGGAAAAACTCCTTGATCAACACTGGTGTTAAATATGAAAGCTAAATAAGGCGCAATGGTTTCTATGAGAGATCTACATACTTTTACAGACATTCCCCAGAGATCTTCTGTTGATTTAATTTTAAGATCTTTAAAAGCTTTTATAACAGCCTGGGGATTTGTATGCTGAAACCTAAACTCCAAAGGGCATGGCTTTACATTATTTTTAAGCAAGGCAGCAGAAAGTGTGGGGGATGAATTTAAAGCTTCAGTAGTTTTAAAGGGAATATTCGCAAAAAAATTTTCAAATTCCTGAGCTATTTCTACATCTGAGTTGATGGGGCCATGTGCAGTCTCTAAATTAAACTCAGTATTACGCTGTTTTTTCCTACCTGTTTCATTATTTATTATTTGCCAGGTAGTCTTTATTTTATCATCAGCTGATTTTATTTTATTGCTAATATAAAGAGCTTTAGCTATTTGGCACACACTTTTAAAAGTTTTTGAATATTTTGCAACATACCGATGAAAGTTTTCATTTTTCAAATGTTGCTTTAAGCCATAAAGTTCAAAAAGTTTTTCCCTGCTTTTACGAATACCTGGAGTCGCCCAGTCACTAAATAAAAACTTTGTGTAAATGCTTTTAGTTTTTAGTGGAAAAGTGTTATTAAACTGATCGTTTAACAGTGAAAAGAACTCGGCATAGAACTCATTTGGGTCACCTATATTATTAAAATTCTGGTCACATAATTTACTGGCCAAAGAATTATTTAATTTTTCCAAATTTTTACATGTAATTGTCCTAAACCTTATTTGAATTTTTTGTAACGGCATGTAGGAGCTAAATGTAATTGTTTGTCCACTGTGATCAGACGGCAACTTATTTACAATTTGTTTGTGTAAGTAATCACAATTACAAAAAATATTATCTATACAAGTGGCAGAGGAAGCTGTCACTCGGGTTGGTTCAATAAAAACATTTGACAAATCAAATGACCTAAAAAGGCTTAACAATCTGACAGTATTCAAGTTATTTTCCAATAAATTAATATTAAAATCTCCACATACGATTATTGATTTACTACTAGTACTAAGTTTCTTTAACACATCTTCCATTACAGAATCAAATACAGATAGATTCTGGTAACTGGGAGGTCTGTATACGCATACTATAACATGCTTATCAAGCTCAACACAGGACAATTCAATGGTGTGTTCAACAGACAGCCCGACGATGTCTTTTCGTTCTTTCGATTTAATAGAATTTTTAAGTAATATTAATGACCCGCCATGTATCATACGTTTTCGGCTGAAATGGCTAACTACACAATAATTTTCATAATTAATTGACATTACTTGATGATCTTTCAGCCAATGCTCTGTTAAACAAATTACATCAAACTTGGTGTTTTCCAAAAACAATTCTATTTCCAATAATTTGGAAGCGCAACCTTGGATATTTTGATGAAATAATTTTAAATTATGTTGCACTCCCTTTGGTTTTTTAGTGTTATTAAATATATTGCCAGAAGATACCTTTTTATTATTCTATAATAATAATTGGTTTGTCTTGCTATCCGTGCCAACGGTGAGTTTTTATTTGAATGCATTGTATTCTGGGGCCAGGAAAGGTGTTAATTGGAAATTATGGAGCTTAAAGTTACTGGGGACATTATAAATTAGAAACTTTTTCGTTTTTTGTTCGGCTTTGTTTGTTGTCTCTGTGGATTTCATGTGACGTAAATCATACGGGTTAGTGCTGATTGCTGTTCTTGTTTCCCCCCGAAAGTTATTATAAAAATATCGTTTAATTCAATTCCCGATTCTGCCGAAATTGAAAAATTAAATGTGTTAAGTGCAACCACCGAAAATTTTGTTTTTAGAAATAAATGAATGATTCCTGCAAGAAATCAGCTCAATGATAACTATGCACACCAAAATATAATTATTTCGTTATTTTTACTCAAGGATTTATTGTTTTTTTTTTTTAATTTTAATATTAATATGTTTTATGAATTATAACATTTACACCTGTTGATTGTTGATTTATATAATTTAGGATTATTTTGTAACGTGCTTTATATTTTCAAAGGTAGAATTTTTAGAAGGTATATTTAAAAGTAAGTTATCTTTTCTAAGACATTTTTTATATGAATGATAATAATATTCAAGCAATCTATGATTTTTGTAATTTTGAAGAAACTAATAATAAAATTGACGACAGCTGTGACTGATTTGTGATAATGTAGAATAATTTGTTCTGGAATAAAAATGTACTTATTAAATCACGTAGTACTTTTTTCTTTGACTGTACCGCCTCGATTTCGTCTCATAAAACGGGATTATACAATATAGATATAACTTTTCGGGTGGAAACAAGAACAGGGGGAATCAGTACTAACCCAATCATACTGTAACGCGTGGGTATACAGCCCTTTTACAGTTTTTATCTCTGATTTTGCGTCACTGTCCAAATCACAGTAGTCTTTATTCTCATTCTAATAATGTTTTTGTTGGGTTGCTGCCATTGACAAGTCTGTCAAAATCATAGAGATCTTTATTCTCTTCAAAATAAGACTGTTTTTAGGTTGCTGCTGTCAGATGTAAAATAACTGTGAACGAACTGTTGCGTTAAATAGTAAATAATTTTGCGCTCTAAAATTTATTCTCCGAAAATAAAACAGTACTAACATTGAAATTATAAATACAGTCCAGTTTGTGTCAGTAAAGAAAATGATAATAGGCCTTCAATTGCACGGATTTTATAAATCCGCTTTTACATGCCGATAGGTACCCAACTACCTAACAAAATCGCCTAACCGAATGGAAAAATAAAATATATTGTACTTTTTTCAGATTTTAACACACGCATAAATTCCTACATTATAATTTGATACTAAGACCCGTATTACAGAACGTAACTCAATACTCAAGTATAACTTAAAACTAGTTTCAACCAATCAAATCGCTTGAATCTAGTTTTAAGTAATGCTTGAATATTGAGTGACGTTCTGTAATACGGGCCTAAGTCCCATATTACAGAACGTCACTCAATACTCAAGCAATAAACTAATTTCAACAACCAAATGGTTGAAAAAAAAATCTTGAAAAAATATACAATATTATTATTATATTATTTTATATTTTTTATCTTGATTTTTTAAATATTTTTTTATATATTTTTATATCTTGTTAAATCTAGTTTTTATTAATGCTTGAATTGAGTGACGATCTGTAACACGAGCCATAATCTATCCACAACTAAAAATACTCCATTTACAACATGTGCGGCATGAAAAATTACTGGCAGCATTTTCTTTTTCGGAGTTGCCATGAAATATACCATCGAGATATTTTTTTTTCCATACTGTCAGTGGCGTGGCTTTCCGATTAATGTTCTGTTTTTAAATTGCTCGTTACTCAACACTGTTTCCGCGAATCGTCGGTTTTGTTAAATTTGATGCCAATATTCCTATTCAGTGTCGAGGACATTTAATTTGTATGTAAATATTCCTGCTTCGGCTGCCCTTTAACAACTTAATACAATATTGATTGTGTGATTTTTTGTTTTACAAGTATTGTTATAATTAAACTCTACCAGTAACATAAGTAGGTACATTATGAGTAGCTGACAGATCTTTTTCAAAGCGATATAAAAACCCATTCTATAGCGTCAACGAAGATATGGGGCCCGTTCAAAACTTGTTCGAACCTTTGGACTGAAACCAACATCCGATTAATTAACTTTTTCGGACAGGTAAAAACACATTGGGAGCAGAGACAACTGTCAGATCGTGGTGTCATTAATTCTTTGGTCAGGTCCCGTACTAATCTTATATCCTCCTTTATGTCTTAGGCCGGGAGTAGAAAATGCTCGTAACTTTTGCTGATACTACGGATTTCGTGCGTAGGGGTGTAGATCCCTAGGACAAAATTGTTTCTAATGCATACAAAAAGCGTGCAAACTCGAGTAGAAAATTTTGCACCAAACCTTTTCCTTCAGGTTTCCTTCCGCACCATGTGCACCAATCACTGGTAACCATGATTAACTTAGAACCTATTCTTTTTCTCCGTTCTTGTATAGCGGAGCAATTCAAAAGGCATATTTTTAGCGTCAGGCACTCAGTAGTTGTCCAATGCTAAACAATGGTAATTCTTACGGTTCCATACCCAAAAGGTGTCAACGGAACACTATTACTAAGCCTCCGTACCACAGAATATTTTATCTGTTCAGTGCTCCACACGGTACCCGGTGCCTGTGGATAGACGGCGCCGCCGAGGCCGATCAGGCCTAGGAAGAAGAAGCGACGACTAAGGGACTAACCACACTATTTAGCTCTGTTCAGCTATCGTCCATAGAAAGCAATGATTTTATATGGAATCCGTTCAGCTTTCCGCGGCTGAACGGATGCGTACGCATTTCATACAAAATCGTTGTTTTCTATGGACAAAAGCTGAACAGAGCTGAATAAGTGTGGTTAGTTCCTTAGACGCATATCGCAAGGGTTAGGTCGAGGTGGCTCTAGTAAAGGAAGGATTTGGGGAGGCCTTTACTCATCAATAGGATAACATAAAAAATATATATTGAGAGTAGGTATTGATAAGCGGTACTTAAGTTTCGGAATTCGTTCGGACTTTAGATGTAAGATACCAGAAGGCCAATTCTCGTAATTTAAAACGTTCGAAATCTAGTCGCAATCTCATCTCGACGACAAACAAATGTCAAAAACTTAAAATGTAGGGAAATTAGAAGTATTTTTTGACAGATTGAGACTGAGATCCTGACTGTGAACGTTCTTAAAATTACGAGAATTGCCCCTCAGATTTATTATCACATTATATTCAAAACTAATTTAGTGACTTACTAAGGATTCGGATCCTCAGACTAAAATGAGGCGAATAAATTAGTTATGCCATGGGTAAAGTACCTACCTTTTTCCTAAGTGCCTATAGAAATGAGCTATTATTAAGCCCCTTTTCTATCGTGGCCTTAATTTCAGCAAGGATATAGGAACGGTATGTTTCCTATCGTGTCTCCGCAGTTCGCTAAATAGGGGTTAAATCCGATTTGGGTAGAGAGCGTACCTAACGCTATTTACCGCGTTGGTACATAGGTATAGTGAACCTAAAGCTACAGATATATTAGGTACTGTAAGGCCTCGGTCTCGAAGACAGGGATTGCGGGGCGGCGGCGGCGGCCGCGCGGAAAGCGGCGCGGCAATGCAGACCCGGGCTTGAAGCCAGCGGGCAGATCGCGCAGCGCTGGAGCGGCGTAGTGTTGTGTTATGAGAAATTTGTGTCTTTGTTCTCAACCGAAATGTCTAAACAGCAAAGACAACATCTTTTTTATACAACATTATGAAACGTCGGTTGTTAAAAAGCAAAAAATTAAATGTACAATACTACGTCAATGCAGACGCGCGGGCACCGCTAGACTGCGCATCGCTCGTACGCCATTCCCCGCGCTGCTGCCTTCGAGGCCAGTTCCATATAAATCTATGCTTTGATCATACCGCTCCCCGCGCCGCCGCCGCCGCCGCCGCCGCCGCCGCCGCGTCGCGCCCTCTGACTGAGTGTCCGTAACCTTATGGTTGTGTGCAAAAGTCGGCCTTGTGTTGTCCTGGCTGGCAGAAAAATAAGTCTGGTTGTTTTCGACCATTCAAGCGAATTTAGAATTAGTTTTCAAATTATTCTATTTGGTTTTTGTTTCCAAAAACAAATGATATAATAGGCACGTTCACGGTATAAATATAACAATGTACCGTTAAGGGCGAATTTCACCAAACTTTTATGCCTAGAATAAGTCATATACTGAGACAAATTTTTGAATTTTCAAAAGTTTTTGCATTCTAAAACTGTCCGACGGCAATTTTATTCCACGGATAAAATATGTAATATATAAAATTCTCGTGTCACAGTGTTAGTTACCATACTCCTCCGAAACGGCTGGACCGATTTGTATGAAATTTTGTGTGCACATCGGGTAGGTCTGAGAATCGGCTACTATCTATTTTTTTTTTCAAAACGACGTTTGCGGGGTCAGCAAGTATAATATCTAACTTTGGTAAACCCAGCCCTTAATTGGAAATACGGGTCGTTTTTTCTCCATAGAAACGCTCTCGCCTGTTTTCTCCCTGGTGACCATAAAGCAATGTAGCAATAGTCACAGTGTACAGTACCTATTTACAAACATTAAGCAGTCTTGTGATAGAAGTAGGTCACATGAGTAGTTACAAAAACTGTTAAGAGGAAACGCGGTCGGAGAGACTTTTAAAAAATCCTAAGTAAAAAGTCCTATTTTCTCCTCCAATATTGGATCAATTTAAAAGATATTTCATAAACGGAAGAAGAATAATATATCCTGTGACCCTATGTTTTTCTTTTTTCATTAATAGTTGTCAAATTTGTACACTGGGCCTCTTGTTGACAGCGGTTTATATTGAAATTTTTTGAGGGTTCTAGTCCTTATAAAAATAATGTATCATCAAAAAGGAAAACATAGGGACATACAGGTAGTTAATCCTACTTCCTATTCTACTTCCTACTAATATTATAAATGCGAAAGTTTGTGAGGATGGATGGATGGATGTTTGTTACTCTTTCACGCAAAAACCACTCAACGGATTTTGATGAAACTTTACAGTAATATAGTTTATACATCAGAATAACACACAAAATACTTTTTATCCCGATATTCCCACGGGATCAAAACTTACGTGGGTGAAACCGCGGGGTGCAGCTAGTATTTATTATTCTGTAAAAAATCATTGCTTTATATAGTCATTAACCAAAAATAAAACAGGCGAGAAACTATGGAGAAACCACCACCTGCATTACATAGCACAAAATCACGCCTGTGTTCCTCGGAGGGTAGACAGAGCACCCTAGTGTTTTCAGATAACCTATTTTATACAGTATCTAAATAATGATTATCCTAATAAACGACATGGTGATTTCTTTCGATTTGGTCAAAACGGTCGGGTATGCTGTGTGTGAGAGGTAATGAAGGTCAGGTACGTATTTTCAGCATTTCAGACATCGACGATACTTTTATAACTCGATGTTGTAAACATTGACAGGGGTTGAGATAAAAAATAAAATAAAACAAACTACAAATAAAATAATTTATTATAGAGAATAAAAAGCGCATAAAACTTTTGCCTAAAAGATGATGATGATGCATTGTAGAGTGAACAACACGAAAACGAAACGAAAGAAAAAAAAAACACCTACATTTTACTAGGCCGAAGAGGCAGTCTGGTGCGTATGTTTTTTATTTTATTTTTCTTTTTAGCCTTTGTTGTCCCACTGCAGGTCTCCCTTTCTCCGTTCCACTCCTTTCTGACTTGAACTAGTGTGGACCAACCCTGTCTGAAGGCTTCAAGCTCGTCCCGCCATCTTTTCCTGGGTCTGCTTCAATATCGTCGGAAGTTTTCTGGGTGGTTTTCACACGGTGGTCGATTTGGCCCATGACGTATAAATGAGTAACTATACAGATTAATCCTATTCGTTGCGTATTTAATACTCACAACAAAGGGCCTAGTTTGCATAAAACAATATAAAATTATGAATCTTAAATAAAGTAACTATCTTCATTGTTCAAAAAAGCTTTATCTACCTTATTAAGTAACGATTGGAACAATTACAACAGTGAACACAATAACCATAATATAATAAGGAGGAGCTATAAGTTTCCATTAAAACACAACAAACAACCCAAGCTTTATATAAATTTCCGAGAAATAATCCATTCATTGGATTAAACAAACAGCTTGTAATTATAACTACATCCAGAGCCAAATATTTGAATTACCTTCCCTGTTACCACAGCCGAAATTAACAATTACAAAACGGCCTTCCCGAGCCAAAAGGTAAATTAAAGAACCTTACCATAAGCAATTAACATTAACATTGTTATTATACCTCAACAAACTGTTTTCATTTTATAATCGCTTAAACATAACTTTTTTTGGAATGAAACAGCATAATGTGCCTATGTTCCCACGCTGAGACACAAGCGGTCCCTCGGGGAGATGGAGTGGGCCGTAATCCACCACGCGGACCTAGTGTGGGTTGGTAGATGTCACATGTCTTCGATTTTTTGGTGCTAGGACATGCCGGTTTCCGCACGCTGTTTTCCTTTACAGTTTTGAGACCAGGTGATGACAAAATAATTTACGCAAAGTAAAGTACCTGTAAGAACCCACGACCTAATAACTCGAAAGTCGCTTGTTACCACTGAGCCACCACTGCTCAGATCATAAGCAATTAAGATTAAAATTGTTACTATACCCCAAAAAACTGTTTTCATAATTAAAAATTACTATCAGTAATAATAATTACTATTCCTTAAATTCCTACTATTATTACTATTCCTATTACTATTCCTTTAATATTATTCCTTTGGAATGAACATGCTCATATAATTTTACTATGGCTTTATAGCCAAGATATTATATTACAAATTAGCTACAACGCCTTCTACACTACTCTAAGATTACTCAAATAAAATTTAAGCACAACAAAACTGCGTCATAAAGGTTTACGTGGCTAAGAGCAAACTAAGCCCTTGAAATTAAGCCGCGTTTTCACCAGCCGTGAAAGGGGTGGGTAAATGGCCAGCACGGTGTCGGTGGCCGTTCGTGGCAACAGACATAAAGTAAACGTTTTCTTTTTTACATCTCTCCTAAATATCATAGGCTACGGCCCGCGGCTTCATTCGCGTAAACCTTCTTGTTCCGGCATCCTACCCCATCGCATCGCGCGGTTACTTCACTTTAGCGTTTTGTTTATTCGCTTACCTCCTAAGTTGCGTGTTATTGGTACATAGTCTGTAACCTTCCTTAATGAGTGGGCTCTCAAATGCAAAAAGAATTTTTCAAATCCAACCGGCGGTAAAAAAACAAACAAACTCTTCAGCTTCAATGTTAGATAGATTCAACATTAACGATGTTACTAATATTTTGGAACTGCACAATTTAAAATGGCGTCCTTGGAGTTTCTTGGCTGCTCTTCTACATAGAAACCTATTATGCCTTGGAATGGCCAACTAGCTTAATCTTTCAAAAGTGCTTGTAAATGGTTTAATAAACGTTTTGAGTTTGAGTACAGGTTTGACGATAAAGTTTTACCAATCACGATATATACTGAGTTTCAACAAAATGTAGGTACCATTTTGTTGAAACTCAGTTAAGTCTTCTCGACATTCGTGTGTCACTAACGGGATGCAGCAGAATACCAGCGTCAGGTATTGTGCCTGGCATACGCTGAGCTGGACTCCTATTTGGTGCAACCATGAGACACACACCGCCCAGTAGTAATCGACCGTTATAGATGTATCGTATATGAGGTGTTTATGGGTCAATTTATATTTTTAATCTTTTTTTTTCTTTCACCTTTTTTGATGTTTTTGTTTAGTACCTGTATTGTGTCTTTTGTTGCACTGAATAAACGTTTTATCTATCTATCTATCATCATCTGCCTAGCTTTTTCCCAACTATGTTGGGGTCAGCTTTCAGTTACCAATCACAATAACCATATAAAATAAATTATTTGAACAAACCTTTTAACCGCTGCTGAAAAAAATGAAATTACCTATAATAATAATATCAGACGTCACAAAAAACGAGTAACGGTCTTTTTTTTTTGTGAAATTAACATAATTTATTAGTAAGTAAATTGTATTTTATAAAACCTCTGAGAAACCGTAGACCCTAATTAATTCTATAAACGTTGGGCGGGCACTACATATTTTGGCTTAGCAACCAAAAGGTTAAAAGCCAGCTCAAGACATAGTGTCTTGAATTGGCTTTTAACCATTTCACCCGTTGACAACAACTTAAGACACAAGTACATTGACATAACAATTTCAAACGACAACGAAGCCACATAATATTTTCCTGCCATCTATACTGAGCTTTATCTAGAGTAGTATAAGCTGTTGCATTTCAATCATTGTAATTCAAACCTTATGTCAGTGGCTTTAAAACTCACTTGCGGTCGTGACTTGCCAGATAGCCCGAGGCTCGGCTCTGTCTCGTAACTTAACTTGATTGTTACAAGCTCGTGTAGCATCGTATGTGAAACCGTGCAACGTGTTATGTAACATGGACTTTTGTTATCAATTGAGGTAGGTACTGTCGGCTTGATGAGATTTATGAAGCTAGCCCACGGCATTTTGATAAAAATTGTTGATAATAATGTTTTTATTTTGCGTATCTTAAGGTCACCATCGATATAATTTATAAAAATACAAGCTATGTGCCCAATGGTATTTTCCCATAGGGAAAAATGACGGACTTCCATACAAAACTGACCGAATGACAGAAAACTGAATAAGAACAATTGTGTTATAATGGTCCTAATATATTTGCACATCTTTTTTTTTTGAGGTTGGGAAATTGTCAAATAACTTCTTCCACGCTGGGTGGAGCGGGAGGGTGTGTCAGAATTTTACTGACTAAAACCCACCCGTGTTCCTTCAGTTGCCTGTGCCAGGGGCCACGGTATCTCTTTCGAACAGCCCGCGACCCTGGCGGGCATCGGCCCTAGCGGACCCCGTCAGTGCTGATACCGCTAATACCGCTTTGAGGCGCGCGTGGAACACAACGCGCCGTCAACCCGGGTGGTCCTTACCGGACGGCGAGCGACGGCGACCCATTGCTCGCCGTCCGCAATCTTCTCAGGATCAAAAAGTTTGGAAATGACTTTGCCCACGCCCCTGTTTGATTTGATCCATACTTCCAAAGACACCCTGTATATTTGCACACCTCACAGTGTACCTTATAAACATTTTGTAACATCCTCTGAACCTGTGTTATACAAATTATAAATGATTCGTTTTGACCAACCTTTATATTTAACCCGTTTCAAGCTGTGCGATGTCTGTCAGTGAATGAATGTTTTTTTTTTTAATTCGAAGATCGGTCGTAGGCAGAGGGAACTGCAGCCGTCGACAAAGTGTCACTCATGTATTTGAGTACCGTAGTCAAATACACGAGCGGCCCGTTATCGACGGCGAGCATAGACGGCTGCAATTGACTTTGAGCGCGTTCACACTAGCATTTGTCCAGCGTAGGCGTTCGATAAACGGTTCGGTTGTCGCGGCGCCAGTGCGAGAGTAAATGAATACGCTGCGTTAGCGCCGCAGGTGCGCGACGCATGCGCCGCGTTAACGCAGCGTTCAAGTGACTCCAGAGGAAACGCGACGCCTGCGACGCGTTGTCGCGGCGTCTGCGCTGCGCATACGTTTATCGAACGCCTACGCTGGACAAACGCTAGTGTGTAGGCGCTCTTACCGTTGACGCGTGCCACTCGTGTATATAAACACTTAGTTAACATTGTTCTCGTGTTAAAGATACTTTTAAATGATTTGTTGTTGCTCTTGCTATGCTCACTTGTTTGATTTCCAAACATAACGTAAATTACAACTGCTTTAAACTTTCACGGCTTAAAATCACACTTAAATTGTCATAATATCTTTAAAAACGAGCCAGCACCAACAGCATTCTGAAAGTAATATTTAGCGGACCGTTTAGACGGTCCTCTTCTTAGACACTGAATCGCACTTCATGTGTCTATTTAATTTCGTTTGTTTTGTGTTTTTGTGGTTTTCTAACTTAGCTTATAAGTACTTAAAGCCCGAAAGTCTGATAACCAGTCTTACCAAGAGGTATCGTATTACCCAGTAACTTGGTTGTGGAGGTCAGATAGGCAGCCGCTCCACGTAAAATACTGGTATTCAGATGCATCCGGTTAGACTGGAAGCCGACCCCAACATAGTTGGGAAAAGGCTAGGTAGATGATGAGTTCTTAGGGCCTATACTACCTCAAATGGCTTAGCATGATCCTCCGTTATATCGAAAATGCTGCAGCATTAATTTTGAAATAAATATATGGTAAAGTTGAGGATTAATTCTAGGTCTTATGTTAGACGAAAACACGATTTCATAAAACTTTCTCGATAGAAAAAAATCCAAAGTTACCTCCAAACCGAAAAATAAACCGCTGGTATTCAAAAAATACTTCAAATTAGATCATGAAACTTTGTATACTAACCGAACTAACTATAAAGCAGGTCTTATGTTATTTACTTTTTTTAATTACCATTATTTTCACCGTAAAAAGCAAATACCTAAACTATTGGCGCTGCCTGCCGCCTAGCACCGCACTCTGTCTCGTTCTCACTCAGTCTGCGAGCAGTATTGTGCGAGCGAGATAAATAGTGAATTTTAGCTGAGGTAGTGTAGGCTCTTAAGTACTTACTAAAACAAATATGGATGTTCTCTAAAATAAAGTTATTATTAATATTAATGCATCATGGAAAAATGATTTTAGTCCCGAAATTACTTGAATTTATAGTTAGATAGATGACCAAATCAATCCCCCAAAATCCCAAATCCCACTTGCTTCTGCAGTGCAGAAATCCATTTTACAACCCGCACACCCAACTCATTGACGGCGTGTACTTCATCATAACATTCTCTCGACCTATTGCCTCGGTTTCCTTTACTGAAAGGAACTGGGTCCCTCCATTTTCTACGCACAACGTGGTTAACTTCCGTACCCACGACCTCTGCCACCCTTACACATAGAAAACTAAATTTATTTTAGGTTTTTGTCAATGTACGGATGAATGCTGCACTGATTTAATGTTGCGTCTTAAACCATGGCTAGAGTTGGGTAGCCTTTTGTTAGAAAAACGTATTAATTAAATTAATTGAAATGATAAGAAAAACCCTACATTTTATGAAATTAAAATTATGTGAGTCATAAAATTGTGACCCTTTCCTATCTTGTTCTCTAGGGTATAAATTCTTATGAAAGCAAAAACTACTGTTTTTCATACGCTTTCACAGCAAAAACTAGTAATAAGGTTATTTTGATAAACAGACATACACACACAAATAAGTATATAAAGTACTAGCTGCGCCCCGCGGTTTCACCCGCGTAAGTTTTGATCCCGTGGGAATATCGGGATAAAAAGTATCCTATGTGTTATTCTGATGTATAAGCTATATTACTGTAAAGTTTCATCAAAATCCGTTCAGTAGTTTTTGCGTGAAAGAGTAACAAACATCCATCCATCCATCCTCACAAACTTTCGCATTTATAATTTACTAGCGACCCGCCCCGGCTTCGCACGGGTGCAATACTGATACTAAGTACAGATATTTCAAGAATGCCAGCACGCGCCGCCGCGGCCGGTACCGCAGCAACCGCTATGCCCCTGCATTTGAAATCTGTAATATCTTCGAAAACATTCATTTAAATTACATGCTGTAAAGGGCCATATTTATCTATATTAAATGCACAATGTATTTAAGGTACTTAATTGGATAAGGATTAATGCTGTATTGCTTAAAATCGCTTCGTAAATAAGCCATTATTTCTCGTAAAAAGTAAAGGATAAAAAATGATTATTGTGGGTTATCCCTAAGAGATAGACATATACCATTGCGGACTTTTTTGTAGACCTTTTTAAGTTGTACAATACTGTAGTACATTATTTTGACCTATCTCGTAGGGTTCAGCCAGCGTTTGAAAAGTAAGCGCAAAAAAATGTATTTATTTACGACATCACATGCATGCATGTATTATATATATAAACCTTCCTCTAGAATCACTCTACCTTCAAAAAAAACCGCATCAGAATCCGCTGCGTAGTTTTAAAGATCTAAGCGTTCATAGGGACAGAGAAAGCGACTTTGTTTTATACTATGTAGTGATAGTAGGAAGTAGGATGGTATGGTAATATACATAGGTAAAGGTAGGCAGGTAGGCTTTTCATTCGGGCACATCCATATTTAGGGTTCTGTGGCTCAAAAGGACCCTTATAAAATCACTTCGTTGTCCGTCTGTCTGTCCGTCTGTCAAGATAATTTTTCTCTAGAACGCATGGAGTTATCAAGTTGAAATTAATATCAAATAATCAGGCCTGCAATCCCTTGAAGCAATGACAACAATTAGTTACATACGAGTATCTATAAATTTGTACGGAACCTTGAAAACCGGCTTGATTGTTAAATCACAAACATTTCTACGCCCTCTGGCTTAACATAGCGCACTATTCAATCTTTATATAACATCATTATTGTACCTATGTTCAACAAATTAATAAATGACTTATGACTTAACCCTCGGTGTGCGATTCCGACTCGTACTTGACCGGTTTTTTTTCATCATTACTATCCTGAAATCAAAATCGAATCGCAATCTCATCTCAGCAACAATCATTGGCAAAAATGTAGGAAAATAAGATGTATTTTTGACAGATTGAGACTGCGATTAGAATGCGAACGTTTCAAATTTTGGTTTATAACGTAAACAACAGTGGCATCTACTATGTTTTCTAAATGATGATATAATTAGCGTAACGTAACACTCTTAATAAATTACTATAAATTATAGCTAAGGGAAATTTCGACATCATACATTAATCCATAATAGGTACCTAATATTACTAATACTTACTTAACGATTATTAGTCCCTGCCTTTCAATAAGTCTATAAAAGTTTATGTGACGCTATAATGTACTTTAAACATGCCATACCTACATTGTGGCATACACCTAAAAGTGTACAGATAGGCGCACTCTTCAAGTTTGTTTGCCGATTAACGATAACAGATCCTTTTAGAACGAGCTCACGACAATCGATTCTATTTAGAGACAAATGAGCCCTTTATATTCAAATTGCCGTAAATATCGTATGAGAAAATAAACCTGTACGTAAAACAAACACGTTAACAGGCTCTCTGTTTACAGGTAACCCACTCAGCTGTAATTGCCGCCTCTCCTGGATCTACGCGTTACGCAACGAGACACGTGACAACACGCTTAGGAACGCCCTCGAGAAAGTATCGTGTGTCACCGAACTTACCCCCGACAGACACTTGAACGACCAGGAAGATAACGTAAACGTGAAAGATAATGCCGTACCCGACGACACTTATGACTATTACGATAAAAACGAGGACTACGCAGAGAGAAAATTCACTAAAAAGGCAACCAAACTGACCGATATTCCCTTAGAAACTCTTCCATGCCCCAAGGAACTGATGCAGACTGAGGAATATGGACACCCTGTACAAAATGAAATCAGACTCAAGGCTTTCTCGAATGTCGAGAAAATTTCTCCGTGCTTAATTTTAGTTTTATTCATGCTGTTGTGTTAATTTTAAGTATGAGACAAAGATATTTGTGATATTAGACGTTAATTAGTGTATTTCTCGTGTACAGATATAAATTTGTTGTTCTGGATGTAGGTGTTGTAGTCGCCATTTTATATTTTTAAAGCGTGCGGTGGAAGCCCCAAGTCTTGACCGAAGTAATAATGTGGTTTAATTAATTAATTGAAAAGTTGTGCTGTTTTTTGTATGTATTATGTTTTTTGTGTACAGACGCCAGCACATCTAGCTACCCGACACGGTCAAATTTTCCCAAACAACCTTGGACCTAATGCTTTAGCGATAAAGTTGAAAATCTATTAAAGAAATTTGACATTATTGCAGTAGCTTAATGTGCTGTTGTCTGTACATGGCACAAGTGAATACTTAAAATCCATTAACCTTATTAGTTTTGCTTGTACAAAGGCAATACTTTTCATCAGCCTTTAAAAAAGTCTGATCAGATTATACAAAAACAAATATATTATGAACCTAAGTTACATAGAAGACTTTTGCAATAACTTTGAGTATTTCATTCATCTAAAAGCTTTTTGCGTTTTGGTTTGATAAAAAAACCTATTGATGATAAATCATTTTATGACTATCGATATTTTATATCCACAAGTTTTACAAAACATTATTCAACTTGATTTCAAAGGGCGTAACTAATTATATAAAGCACAACATCCTACCTACGACACCTCGATGTGTGTCAATAATTTATATACAGGGTTATTGGAAAAACACCAACAATCTCTTAAGAAGTCATTGTACTCATCGTCATGAACAACTTTTACTATGGGACCAAACCTGAAATCGCGAAATATAAATCAGCTGTTCCCTACATTTATCTTCGTCTATCTCGTCAAAATGTAGGGAACAGCTGATTTTTTTTTCGCGATTTCAGGTTTGGTCCCGTAATAAAAGTTGTTCATAATGATGAGTACAATGACCTCTTAAGAGGTTGCTGGTGTTTTTCTAATAACCCTGTATAATAACTAGCGGCCCGCCCCAGCTTCGCACGGGTGCATTTTTTTTTTTAATTTCCGAAATTTTTTTCATAAAACCTTGTCCTGGCAATATTCGCAATAAAATAATATTGCGATTATAAGTTTAGATATAAACTATCCTATCTTTCAAGTTAGATGAAACTGCACACAGTGTGCAAAATTTTAATTAAAATCGGTTCAGTAGTTTAGAAGTCCATTGCGGACAAACGACGTGACACGTAATTTATATACATTAAGATAAGATAAAAAATAATTGTCAGCCAGTAATTATTTAGGACATCCACCACACGCTTCAATTAAAAAAATACAATGTTTTGTTTTGTCAAGGTTGTCACGTTTCATATAGTGTACAGGCAAAAAAAAATCATCTCGTTAAAGGAGACTCCCTAAGGGATTAACCCGATGTGCCATTCGGGAAACATTTGGAATGCAAGCTTTGTAAGCCGGGACGCTTAAAATTATCTAGCTTTCGGGAATTTTAGCAAGGGTTACTCTATTAGTACGGATATATATTTTCCGAGCGAAAACGAGAATTTGCTCTCAATTTAAACTGGATTTCATGTAAATAGTTAGTCTGTTATTGTTGATCGGGTTCAGGAATAATGGAATTATTTTCGTTTTGTTTTAGATTAACAATATTAAAATATTCGAATTTGATTGGCGCTCAGTTAGGAGATAAAAATTGTTGTTCGATAAAGGAGAATGCACACGTCACATTATGTTCCGCTTTTCATTTGTTTTATCATTGTTGTACATGCATCATTTAGGGGGTTAAGTGTGTATGTCATTGCCTATAGTGTGTTACCATTATCATCATCGTTTCAGCCGAAAGACACCTACTGCGGGACATAGGCCTCCCCAAGCGTCGCCACATCGACCTAGATCCTTCTTGCATCCAGCGGATTCTTGCAGCCTTCACAAAGTAGTGCGTATCTATACAAAATGACTTGCATAAGCAACAAACGCAAATTAACAGGCTATTTTGTGTAAAGCAATATACAACAATGCTATGCCAGTTGACGGCATTACCTCAATGCAGGCTTTCGCTGAAATCAGCGCTGTGCTGGAGCGCTATTTGCCATAGAATTATGCTGAGCGCTATCCGTTTAGCACTAAAGTGATCTTATTCACTTTTGCTCCAATTTTTAAATCTGTTGTTTAATAGCATTGAATGCTACACTGACTGATAATGAAACACTGAGCATTCTAAAAGATCTTTGAAGATCCGTGGCATACCTAACTGTCCGCCAGTTTTTTTTTTTCCAAAATGGCGGCCACTCATGAAATCTATAAGTAAGAAACTTCAAAAAATATAGATGTCACGTGATCAAATTTAAACGTTAATGTCTCGGAAATGTGACAGAACGCGGGGTTTGGTCTTATTATGTTTTTTGTTTTCATTGAGGTCAGCTATCGATTTACATAGGGATCATGCGTGGCCGCCATTTGAAAAAAAAACAAAATTGCGCGACAGTATCGTACAAAAATCTTCAATCCCCTTTAGATATTGTTATCAAGTACAATCTTGTTCAAAAACATTTTAGTTTGGCAACCGAAACTGACTGTTCAACAGACTCTCGTCGGTTAGAAGGGCTCTCGAAGAGTAAAAGGTGGTTAACTATGCACCGACATGATTAGTTGATTACCCATTCGACTATTCATTGACCACAGGTCTATTAATTTAGAAAGAGCTGCTGCAACTTAGAAACATGATTTGTAGTTATTTTATATCGTCACTATCCCGCAAGGCCAGTGAGGATAACCTCCTCCTTTGGTTTGGCTATTGTTTAAAAATAGTTTATGCAAAATACAGTCACGGAAAATTAACACAAATAATAATGAATTATATTTTGTTTTTTTTTTTTTTTTAATTTTCACGGAAATTAGTCTAAAGTGTAAAGGATGTCACCAAAATATGTTCAAACAAAGTACCGAGGTACACTTAGTGATTTAAAATACATTATATTATACTGAATGATAAAGCATTTATATATTTTTCTTTGGTTATCCATGGACGAGAATAAAATAATAAATAGCACGCCATTTTTGCACTCTATCATCGGCCATCATCGGCATAAGCACAACTATCTTACTTTTGAAAAAATATGTCAAGTTGACAGGTGTCTGCTGACAATTGACGCAGAAACGAACGGAATGACATTTGAATGACATTTACGAAATAATGTCAACCTGAGTGTAAACCAAATGTAGCGTAATTGTACAGACGCCCGCACATCAAGCTACTACAATCTGTCAAATTTCTTAAATAGATTTTCAACTTTATCGCTAAAGTTAATGTTGGCTCCTGTAAATGTTGGTAATATCTAATAACATACTTTTTAAGTTTTTATGTTACTAACATCTTTTATTGTAGTTTGTATTGTATATGGAATTTTATTCTGGATTAAAGAGATTATTATTATTATTATAAGGTTCAAAGTTGATTGGGAAAATTTTACAGTTTCGTATAGCTTGATGTGCTGGCGCCTGTACATGCAAACTTGCCACATGATTTAATTGTAAAACAAAATATTTTAATATGTAGTTTAAAATGATTTTTATTACAATTATTTTTGAGTTCTTCTTTTTTTTCTCTACGATTTGGTGCACGTATACCTCGAGGTGTTTGGGCAAAGTTGTATGAGCTTTTGTTGACCTCCTTTCTGCACTTGCGTATAAAATATGGCGTACTAACATTTTGAGTTTTAGAAGGTTTACAAGGTGTTAAAATGTCTACAGTGTTTTAGTGTCTATAAATTCAAACCGTATATTTCTTACATATATCAAGATAAGTTATACGTTTTTATAACAAATGAAAATTATATCATATGAACGTTATTTCAAATGATATTATACTATATGTTTTTATGCCATATATTACACACCCGAAAAATTTACAATATCTGTGGAACTAACGTGCTTTTGATAGTTCATCCATTAGCAGTGCAAGTATAATATTAAAAGTATCACGTTTAATTGCTACGTAACATGAACAAATAATTAAATTAATTAATATCGATTTCGGATCAACTCGATCACATAATAATTATATTTATTGATGTTAATTTTATTACGAAACGTATACAAACGCAAACAAAGATACTTCGTGGAATTAAGTGAGTTGAAATATAATATAGTATCTTATCGGGGGCAAAAATAAGAAAGGAATTGTAAATGTTCCTATTAGTAAGAACTATCTGAGACCCTAGCACGAACACGTAACGTAAATTGGAACGATTTTTAAATCATAATTCAAATATCGCTTAGCATTTTGGTTAAAATTTTTGCGACAAGCACAATAAGCTATCACCCGTATAATAGAATTGAACATACACCATAAATAATACAGATATAAATGTAGAAATTTTACAAGGGGTGACACAATGGGCGGTCTTATCGCTAAAAGGGACCTCCCTACCGAATAATCTGCGAACGAATAGGTATTTTCGTAGCGTTGGAAGGCCTCCTACAAGGTGGACCGATGACCAGGTCATCGGAAGGCCACAAGAATCAGCTGAATGCGAGAAGCAGAGAACCTGTCGAAGTGGCGCTGCTTGGGGGAGGCCGATGTCCAGCAGTGGGAACGTTTCGGCTGAAATGATAATAATGAGCAAGTATTTACAATTTTCGAATTCGCGTTACATTTACTGCGCGCATTTGTGCTAGACCCACATTTTTAAGAATTATAAAAGAAGCATGCAGGTATGTACAGAAAGGACGATTATATTGTATACAGGGTGTCCCTGAAAGTATGGATCAAATCGAATAGAGGCGTGGGCAAGGTCATTTCCAAACTTTTTGATCCTGAGAATGATTGATGATTGAGAATTATTTTACGGTTCAAAAGTTGTGACCAATTTTTTTCAATCGTTTCGCATAGTGCTCAAAGAAAAAAAAAACATTAAAAAAAACTATCAGGGCTGTCTAAAAAAAAAACTTAAATTGACAGTTCCTGGTAGTTTTTTTTTAAATGATTTTGTTCTTTGAGCACTATGCAAAGTGATTGAAAATAACAAAAGTTGGTCATAACTTTTGAACCGTAAAAAAATTCACCAACATTCTCAGGATCAAAAAGTTTGGAAATTACTTTGCCCACGCCCCTATTTGATTTGATCCATACTTCCAGGGACACTCAGTATTATATAAAATACTAAGAAATTTCTTCCCCTGCAGTAAAAACAACATAACATTATAATTAGACGACTCGCACAAAAGCATTCCAAGGCTAATTTAAGTTTGATCCCGCGTAAAGATACTACCATCTTTATCAAGATTATAGCCCGTTTTATCCTTTAATTATACGTGAGTCTAACGCAACTGAACCAGACGAAATGGCTGCGAAATTTTATGAAATATCCTGTGAGTACAGTGAACTGAATTTTTATTTTCCAATTGCTGAGGTCGCCTTATGCCTTACCTACTTTAACTGTTTTGGAGAATGTAATGCGAGTGTGTTTGTTTTTATTTTATATATTCTTGCTGTAAAATATTTTGTTGTCTATACTGCCTCACTTTCTGTGTTATTTATAAAATGGAGGGTCATGTTCTCTATGTAAGAGAGTTTGGTTTCCTTTAGATGGATCATTATGCATGGACCATTGCAGCCGTCGGTGATTATTCCAACCAGCCCAAATCCCTCCAGAAGTTATTTACATCTCCTGATCTGTTAAGAGCCTATACTACCTCAGCTAAAATTCATTCTTTATCTCGCTCGCACCATATTGCTCGCGGACTGAGTGAGACCGAGACAAAGTGCGGTGTTAGGCGGTAGGCAGCGCCAATAGTTTAGGTAGGTATTTGCTTTTTACGGTGAAAATAATGGTAATTCAAAAAAATAAAAAAAAAACATAAGACCTGCTTTATAGTTAGTATAGAAAGTTTGGTGATTTAATTTGAAGTATTTTTTGAATACCAGCGGTTTATTGTTCGGTTTGGAGGCAACTTTGGATTTTTTTTCTACCAAGAAAATTTTATAGAATCGGGTTTTCGTCAAACACAAGATCTAACATTAATCCTCAACTTTACTGTATATTTATTTCAAAATTAATGTTGCAGTATTTTCGACATAACGGAGGATCATGCTAAGCCATTTGAGGCAGTATAGGCCCTTAAGAACAACTATCTAAGATCCCCGAGGTGGTGGGTTGGTGGGCTGGGTGCCCCGAGGGTTTCTGTCCGTTACCCCTAGCATTCAAAGAGCACATGCGCATCGGAGGAATGGGGGGTCTAGACTTGCAACTTGTTGTGTTAAAATTAGTTGCAGAGTGAAACTTGTAACGTGTAGCCAAGACAGAATGGTGTAATATTTTAATTTATTGAAATAGTGTAACTGTGAGTCGCCAATTAAGAAATATTTTGCTGTTTTAGGCCACATATTCACACCAGACAAAGTTTTTGCATGAAATATGAGAGCACCTGTCCCACAGCAAGTTGTTCTTAAGTGTCAACTACGTAGCAAGTTAATGCTGACAAGTTGTTATAAGACAGTTTGTCTGTTTCTTGCAAAAGTTTTCTTGCACATAGAAATGTGACACCATTACTGTATATTGTATCGGTCTGTGTTTTAAGGTGCTTTTTCACATCCTTGGCTATTGATATTAGAAAACAGGCTTTCGATACATGTCAATGATAGCATCATGCCTGTATGCCCCGAAGGGTCAAATTAAATTAGCTAGCTAAACTCCGCGGAAGTGATAGGTATCGATATTTAAACACAATAAAATTGAAAAAAAATGTTTAAGTTGTTTTTAGGGTTCAACGACCGCTAGTGCCGTTTTTACTCGAAGTATGAGTTATTTTTTTTATTTTATCATGGTATGATATTGATACTCATCACGTCTGCGGAGTTTCGCAAGTTAATTTAATTTAATCCAGTAGTACACTCACATATCATGTCAATGATATCACTAAATAAATAGAAACTCAATGTTCACAATCAGAGCACTTTATAACCCTGTATTTATCAAAAGCATGAAGAGAGATTGAACTTTCCGAAAATTGTTACGTATTAAATAAGCTTAATTCATTAAAATCTCGGTAAGCATAAATCAAATTTATTGCATTGTTCTTACAAGTTAAACATTTAAATTGGCCTGTATTTGTAATGTTAACATAAAATGTATAAGATTAAATTCATAGATTTTCATCGTTGAAATATTAATATTAATTGTACAAAATGTATTCCTGTTAAAGATATCGTGTATATTGTAATTATTAGGTTGTGTATAGTCTTCATTCTGTTGTAATAAATATTTCTACCCGTGTTGTGCGAGTTTTATTTATAAACACCCTCTTTCCGATAACAGTTAATTTTGCAGCAACAGAAGAAAAAAAATGAGGTTCGCAGCCGCTGTGATGGCGACACGGCCTCGGGTATTGAGCGTAACAACGTCTGGGATGAAAGAAATAAAAATCATTTCACAATTTCCTGTGTTTTGTAGCATTTCGCTTAGGGCCACAGCAGACAAGCAACTTTTAGCACCGGCGATCGGCGATTTAGCCGGTTTTTAGAAGCTAAATGCAGCGACCAAATACTCCACTCCGCATACTTTAAAACGCCAAACGCGGCGATTGTGTCGCTTTCCGGAAACTCGACACAGCGGTTGAACGCTACACTCCGCACACATTCGGATGCCAATCGCATTGATTTGGCATTTGCAGAACACGACTCATTGTTGCACAAAATTTTCAAATTTATCATTTGTAAACAATACCAGTGCAAAACGGTAAACTACCAATAGTCGACTCTCGATCGGCAACACTACAGCCGACCCGATCCAGCATCGGAGCAGTCGCTAAAACGCGCGATTCCGATACCGAGTCCGAACGCAAGATGTCGTGAAATCACGATGCAGCATCGATACAGTCGCAAAATCGCAGATCGCCGATGCTAAAAGTAGCGTGTGTGTGTGCCCTTAGGTCTTGAGTTACATACCTAATAATACAGGGTGGACATCGACGCGCAACCTGTTACCATCGATTCAGTACAAACGCCGGCTCATCAAGCTAGCCGAAACTGTAAAATTTTTCCAATCAACTTTGAGCCTAATGCGATAAACTTGAAAATCTATTAAAGAAATTTGACAGATTGTAGCACCATGATGTGCTGGCGTCTGTACATTCTGAATCGTTGAAATTTGTAGGTACCTTTTCTATGAAACAGCAGATTTTTTGTAACCGACGAAAGATTTCTACGCCAGGGGTCTAGAATATTTTACCCGTTCGCGTGCCCCCCGCATATCGAGGGTCCCTCTGGAGCATACAGTCGAATTGAGGTCGGCCTTTTTGGAGTCGGTTAACAATACAAGGTCTTGATAGAATTGGTCCAACGAAAATTTGGTAGAAGTCAACACGTTCGAACTGAGACGTAAGTGTGCGCTGTTGATGCACTACTACTTATTGCTCAATAATAAGATCGATGACGCGACTACACTAGCGCCGCTGTTCATTTGTTTCGTTTGCTCCGGACGGGCTGCGGCGGTCGCGCGCCTGTGCCTCGCGGTGCCTGCTCGCGGCGCCTCCAGTGCGTACCCATACTGTTCGCTATGCTCCCAAAGCCCAGGCGACCAATCTGTAGAACGCCCTGATTGCTCCCGAGCAATCAGAGCGTTCAGCAGATTGGTCAACTTCCGGCTCCTGAGCCGGAAGTTGACATATATAAATATGTACAGCAGTTAATCTATATTTAATGTATGTATGAAGTTTTTTAGTTTTGTTTTGTTTTTATTAAAAACGTTGCCCCACACTAGGAATTTCTCCTGTATTGTGGGTGCGTTTACAAACATTTAAACTCGCATACACAAACAGCCAGACCCGGAACAACTAAGTACTTGTAGGTCATACAAATATTTGTTCCGTGTGGGAATCAAACCCGCGACCCGCAGCGCAGCAGTCAATCGCTTAACTACTGCGCCAACCGTGCCGTGAGAATGTTAAGTTGTTAGCTTGCTGCGCGCTTTGGTTTTTGCTGTAAGTGCAACAAGCAATCGTTATATAAATAAATAAATATGCTGAATTCGTGGTTACAGTTTGCGCGTCGATATACCTGCAACCCTGTATATTAACAAAGATACTGCATGAAATCAGTCATAGTTTCCCAAAAAGAGATGATTTTAGACAAAGTAATTTTCAAAGGCAATATATTTGAGTTTACCTGAGGAGAGACAATGTCGACACGTCAATAGTCCTCGCAATGAAACTTGAGCTTGGCATACACTTTAGGTTTCAGAACTCATTTTAAGTTTCAGCGCGTGGCGTGACTTAGGTGTAAGTTGTCTGCACTGTAACACCAAATCTCTGTGTGTTGTGTAGCTTTATTTGTCCATTGTGTGAGTATATGTATTCCTTACGAATTTCTTCTGCGAAAAAAGGCTATGCCTAATATACCTAAACTAGAGTGTCTTTAAAAGATCGCTCTTAGCGATAAGACCGCACATAGTATCATGTGGTGTTCATTATTATAATGGTGTTCATATTAAAGAGATTAATTCTATTTATAGTCAAAAGCCTCTACGTAACAAGCAACGATACTTATGAAGATCGGCGCAATCTGGGCAGTTAGCTCCGCTATAATACAGAACCCTCAAGACAAAGTGGAAGAAAACTATATTTTTGTAACTATCAAAGAGTAAAATCTATGTGGTAAGTAAGCTAAGAAAGTTTTTTGAAAAATAAGAAGGTTCCATGTCCGGAAACTCTGAAATTAATAATGTGACTATCATTTGCTCTTAATCAATCAAGCAGCCACTAACTACCCCCTGCTTTAAAAGTATCCCTTTTAGCGTTCCAAGGCTTACACTTTACATACATTCACATTTATTCATCATACTCTTTTATCAGGCTTACATCTTATTTTACGAATCGGCCTAAAACGATTCATTTCCTTTTATATTTCCAAATTAAATATTTCTATAGTTTTCATTGTTATGACATTTACGTCAGGCTGTGAAACTGCCATTATTTTTTTCTGTTAATTTTCTCTCATAGTTTCTTACTGGCTTAGTCTATGAAGGTTACTTTTGATTTATATAATTATTAATTAATTAAATAATTATTATAATTATTTTATTATTATTATTTATTTAATTATTTTTATCTTTATGTTAGCTTAAATATTGTATTTTATAGATAATTGTGACTGTTTATTGAATAACTGTATCCTAACTTAAATTTATAAAAATTATTGACACACTCTCAGTATTCGTCAAAGAGGTTTTTAAACAAAGTCCAGAGGACCATCTTCTCTTCACCTATTCTCCGCTATCTATCACTACTGTGACCTGTGGCTTCGCACTTGAAAACTGAAAAACGGATCCATCTAAAAAACCTCTATTCTTCTTTCTACTGAGAGTGTTATTGGTATTTTTTAAAATCTTTATTGTATTTTTTAACTCTAAATTATATTGTTGAGATTTACTTCCTACCTTTTTTTTTTATTTTATTAGGTAAGTAGATTTGTTACAAGCTTTACATTCTTCGGTTAGTAAACATCCATGTTTTGCAGTTATAACATTCATACTCGATGTTCCTGACACTCTGCGAGCCAATTTTACCTGTTTGTCGAACAGCTTAACATTGGCCTTGAAGTCTTTTCTTCCTTTTCATCTTTCTTAATTATTAACTTGCTTTTTTAATATCTCTTTCACTATCGTTTTCATTTCGGAGTATTTCTTTCTCACTCTTTCCAAATCATCTGTCACAATCGTTGCTTCATTCATCCTATTTTGAGCCTTAGAAGCTAACACATTAAGTCAGGCCTCTGTCTTCTTTTTCACAAAAATCATTCGTACTACTACGACTACCACATTTCCTCTGTGCCAGTCTACATATTTTTGTGGCTACTTGCACCATACTATTTTTCGCTATATGCCATACTCTCCTATACTATAATTATTCGTATCATCAAATATCTTATCCGTTTTAACTTTTACTTCTCTTATATTCCTCTTTCACTTTCAATTCCTGCAGTTTTTCTACTTTTATTCTTGCTAGAGCAATCACAGGAACTCGGATTCAGAGTGGCGCCTGGACAGACCATTCATCCGACACATTACGAGATAATGATCAGATCTGTAACTTTAGTCTTAAATTTTTCATTCACTATCACAAAGTCGATCATAATTCTACTGATTTGCCGTGTACTTATAAACCTTTCTATGATCAAAATAATATCTCATAAATTTATAATTTGACTAAAATAATATCTGACAAATTGACATGACATTTGGCAACAGAATAAATAAAATTAACTTTCAGAAATCAGGGATAAAGTCGAGCATTTCGGAATGTTTTCAATGTAGCTTTTACTCTCAATAAAATACATTCCGACGTCTAGACGCTTGGAGTGGTGAATATAAATCCCCTGAGCATAAATGTGGTAAACTAGTATTATAAGCACATTTAATTTAATTGAACGGTTTCTGCACAACTATTATTCATAAAATACACAATAGCAGCGATTTCGCAGACTACACTTTCACTTTATCAGCAAGTATGGTCAGAAACTAAAGTCGATAAACCTTTTACTTAGTTTTTTTTTTATTATTAACTAGTGGGCCGCCCTTCCTTGCATCAGTACAATGATGATATGTTGAAACAACGAGATTTCTGAGCTATATCTTTGATGGATAGTAATGTATTATACATATAACCTTTTCGGAATAAATGCTGAAACCGCATTACACCGTTTAGATCTTCTTAATTACATAATGGACTTACCATTTTGTAGTTAAAAAGAACTAAGCGGTCCGACAACGAGACACCAACACCGACTTTTATTTTATACTAGCTGTGCCCCGCGGTTTCACCCGCGTTAATTTGAGGAAAAACCTACAAAAATATATTCCATTACTTTAAGAGTATTACTCAAGATTAGTACTACCCTTATGACCGGCCGCCTTGCGGAATTATTTTAAAACCATGATATCTCGTATTCATCGAAATCAAATGATGTCAAGGGCAATTTTGTTCAAAATTAAATACTTGTGATGATTAACGTATTTATTTGGATGAGGAATAATATCATGTTTATAAAAACACCTTCTCAAATAATGCATTATTTTAGAACAAATTTGATTATCATAAAAATGGTTATAGTGAGTCAACCTTAAAAGATAGACATATGCTGTCGCAAATTTTTTTTTAGAACTTTTAAGGGGGACCAATTCCGTTATACATGATTTTTGCGTAACTTTAACCGTTTACGCAGCGTACGCAACGGAAGCTCTCAAAAGGAATATTTTTTCTCGTTTTTGCAACATTTTTCATTGATGCTCCGCTCTTACTGGTCGTAGCGTGATGTTACGACCAGTAAGAGCGGCGTTGTAGCCCTCCTCGATAAACACTCTCTAACACAGAAATAATTACAAATAACAAACTCTTCAGCTTTATAATATTAGTATATACTACATATGTATAGATTATATTGTAACAGAAATAATTACAAATAACAAACTCTTCAGCTTTATAATATTAGTATATACTACATATGTATAGATTATATTGAGAAAATTATTCATAAAAATGCAGAGCGATTCTGTAACCATCTCACCGTGAAAACTTAGGTGAAGTGAGCGTGGAGTGAGCTGTCAGTGTCATCCTGATGCTAGGGATTGATACTCTTGAAGCTCACTTCACCTAACTTTTCACGGTGAGATTTTTCCAGAATCGATCGGCTGAACTGAAGTTATTAAGTACTTACATGAAATTCTGAAAAGCTCTAAATCAAATTTTTTTTTATGAAATTAGATTATAGGTAGGTATGTAATATTAAAAGTGTTAATCGATTGTTATTGCTGACTGTACTAGTACCTACTTAAAAATCACAAAGTACTATGCCGCGAGCTTATACAAAGAAACCTCGACTTGTTATCAAAACGAGCGGGACTAAAGATTATACTCGTAGAATTCGAACAAAAACATTTCGAGCTTCATTTAATGAGTCCAGTCGAAAAACACATTGGGACTTTTATTGAAGTCGAAAGTTTGAATTTTTTTGCGAGAAGCCATCTATTCTAATTAGACATGAAAGTCGTAGATGTCAAGCGTCGTTTCTAGAAATTCAGAGAACGACTGTTGAAATGGAAGGATAAACATTTCATAATTACTGTGAGTAGTTTAGCCTTTGAAGCGAACATCCAACATGAGATACTGGTCACAGTTAATTAATTTCCTTGCCTAATGGTCTGCATAACAGAATTTATATCAAAGTTCTAGTTATGAATATAAGTAGCTTAGTGTACACAAACATGGAGTTTCATTTACCTTTGCTTAGTTTCTTCATGTTTATTTATTTATTTGCCTAAACAAAACATCGTCATAGTACACACGGCTACACATCAAGCTACACAATTCCAGTTTTAGCTGACCTCGCATTATATAAGTTTTTCATACAATCAAAAGTCAGCTTGTACTGGTTATGTATGCTTGATATGCAGCTGTGCGTACGGTTTCACTTTTTTACATAGTTAAAAGTGAAATGGAACGGAAAATTACCAATCAAATGGTCGAATATTATGTTTAATCTCATTTTACATACTTACAGTTTTATTATATTTTATTTTTTTGCCATAACATCACATCTTTTTTACTTGAAGAGTTAGGCTGAGGTGTACGCACGGCTACACATCAAGCTATACATAACCAGTATAAGCTGACTTCTGATTGTACGAAAAATATATATACCTACAATGCGAGGTCATCTAAAACTGGAAATGTATTTATTTATTTATATATACTTTATTGTACACCACAAAGATACAACATGTAAAAGATACTTACAACAAACACTACAAAATATACAATGGGCGGCCTTATCGCTTTCTGCGATCTCTGCGAATGTATAGCTTGATGTGTAGCCATGTGTACACTCTCATTTCGCCACCATGCAACAGGGGGCGAGCCTATTGCCATCAACCAACCGCGGATACAGACTTCGGAAATTCCAGACTGAAAAATCCTATAACCCAGACCCTTATGCTTAACAGTACTGACTTGCGACCAGTACATCGACGAGGTACTTATATCTATCTATAACTAAGTACCTACAAATAAATAAAATTGAAGTATCTGTTTGACAAATTAACAACTATAAAAGCTGTTATTTATAAGTACAGCAAACAAGCAATTATAATTTTTTTTTGTCTTTCTGTTTGTTCCGGCTAATCTCCAAAACGGCTGGACAGATTTCGACAGGACTTTCACCGGCAGATAACTGATGTTATAAGAAGTATTTATTTATTTATTTATTATTAGGAAACTCAACAGCTTATAATTAAATTACATGAGTAATGACTGTTCACCCCACCATCAATGAAAAGCTCAATGCAGTTGCTTCTTAAGTCTGCATACACTGCTCAGTGATAGCGAGATGATGACAATTATCACTTAAGCCAATAACAGAGTTTCACGGCATTGATAAAGCTAGGTTAACCAGAAAGTAGCGAAAAAAAAAAACAAAAGAAAAAACTTAAACAATTATAACTATCAATAATAGGTAAAAATGCGATTGTTGACACATTATCCACATTAAATTAAAGTTAAAAGTACTACTATGACTATAATTAGTTAACTGAGGCAAAAATGAAAAACTAAATATCTTTCTTAACATTGTGAATATATTTCCACTCAGCAATTGGAACATGCTTTGCTGAAATATATAGGTATCTATATAAATAATATGTTAATATAAGAATGAGTTATGGCACAACCTGTTTACTAAACAATATCTGCTTGACTTGTTTCCTGTATGATTGTTTGGATGAATGAAATATATCGATACTTTCAAAACTTTCAGAATAAATGCGAGGCAGTCGGGACAGAACAGCATTTCTCCCGTAATTTGTACGGCAACCAGTAACATACACTTGTCCCGGTAGCAAGTTCCCGTGTGATAATTTTCAACATCCACGCAGGGAAAGCCGTGGGCGGCAGCTAGTTTTAATTACAAACAACTAGCAGCGCCCCACGGTTTCACCCGCATAACTATCCTATGTCCTTTCCCGGGACTCAAACTATGTTTATACCAAACATCTAAATCGGTTCAGCGGTTTAAGCGTGAAGAGTTAACAGACAAACAGACAGTATTAGTAGTATAATATTAGTATGTATTTTATCTTGGTTATAAAACTTATCTTGGTTGACGGCATGTTTGGCGCACTGGTTAAGCGATTGACTGCTGCGCTGCGTGTCGCGGGTTCGATTCCCGCACGGAAAAAAATATTTGTATGAACTACAAGTAGTTGTTCCGGGTCTAGCTATTTGTGTATGTGAGTTTAAATGTTTGTAATTGCACCCACAAAACAGGAGAAATTCCTAGTGTGGGACAACGTTTAATAAAAAAAACTTTTTAACAAAAAAAAAACCAACTTCATAAAAAACACTACAAAGTGAAAAATAACTTTAATTTCGGAAGTCGGTGTCTTTGGATCTGTATTTTAGTTTATTGCCACTGACTTCCGAAATCAAAGTTATTTTTCACTTTGTAGTGTTTTTTATGAAGTTGTTTTTTTTTTTTGTTAAAAAGTTTTTATTTCTCGCTTTTTAGTGGGACTGTTTATAATGCATCAAGCTCATCGCCTTTTACAAAATATTACTTTTCCCGATACAGGGACGTTAATTGTTGAGGAGTTCTCCTGGTACTCCACTTTCAGCTCCATTTCACCATTCGCATTGCGACGAGCATAAATTGCTTAGCAACCATATTAAAGTAATCGAATCGCAACCTGTGAAATACTTATTATTGAGCAGTCCCGGTGGCCATCTGTGGTCTTCATCATCAGTTTTACTTCACTAAATTTTGCTTTCCGAAAGCAAATTCACGAGTTAGTATAAATAATACCCGAATCGCTATAGGTGTGCCTATAATATTTGAAGAGTTCCTTCGATTTCTCCAGGATCCCGCTGATAATCCTGGCAGCATCAGGCCAGACTTATGTCAACATTGCATTGAACTTAAAATTTAGTCCTGTTTAAAATGAGCCCAAACACGACTACGGTGCTGTAATTTCAAGGTTTGTACTTTTTCTGAAGCTCCTGGCATCAGCATCAAGTCTCTGTGTAGGTACTTCGGTGTTTCTCATTAACAGTATGTTTATCCACACATCGAGCCCTTTTCAATGAGCCTAAACACGATATATCTGCTGTTAGTTGTCGAGGAGTTAGGTACTCTGCAGACTATCCTGACTGCAGCATCAGGTCATGACTTGATGATCATGAGACCAAATGTGGCAAATGCCCTATCAAACATCAAAACAATTTACTAAAACTGTCCTTGTCTGTTCGAGTAACTTCTTACTGTTAAGGAGTTGTACCTTCCATCATCAGCTCAGCTACCTGAGATGGTGACAACCATACGCAAATACACAAGATACTTCATAAAATATGCGAAAAACAATAAGTGAGCCTATAAAATTTGAGGGTTGCCCTCGATTTCTCTAAGATCCCATAATCAGATCCTAATTTGGTGACAATGGGACCACCTCAGAACTATCTACTTTCGAACAAAAAAAGAATTTTGAAAATCCGTCGACAATTGGCGGAGTATTCGATGAACAAACATACAAAAAAAAAAAAAACATACAAACATCCGAACATAGTACCTCCTCCTATTTGTGAAGTCGGTAAAAAGGGCACTGCCCGAAGGCGAAGTGACGCAAACCTAAGACCTTGTCATGGCCTTCTCTTTCCTATTTTTTATACAAATGTATCTATTACCTGAAGGTTCTGTATAAAAGGAATTCTTGATTCGTCACTAAAGATTGGAGGCGAAGCGGTTGCTCTTTAAATGTATCTAAATAATTGATACAAAGGTCTAAAAAGTTAGTAAAGAACATTTTCGAAATGTCTTATTTAAAAAAAGATAACTGGAAATCTCTGTTTCGATGGAAAATTTAAAAGCGGTTTAATTTGGCTGTAACACTATTTTTCGAATTGTTCTTAACTAACTTTTTAGACTTTGTATCTTGCTTATGTGTATGAAGTTTCATTAAAATCTGTTCATTCATTTCGAAAAACAAGGGCTTGAAAGTTTGTCTGAAATGCCTTAGGTACGTCGTAAACGCTCTTAAGGGCCTATACGAAAACACGATTCCATAAAATTTTCTCGATAGAAAAAAATTCCAAAGTTACCTCCAAACCGAACAATAAACCGCTGGTACCTATTCAAAAAATACTTCAAATTAGATCATGAAGCTTTACTATACGAACTTACTATAAAGCAGGTCTTATTTAATACTAAACGAACTAGCTATAAAGCAGGTCTTATGTTTTTTTTTTAATTACCATTATTTTCACCGTAAAAAGCAAATACCTAAACTATTGGTGCTGCCTGCCGCCTAGCACCGAACTCTGTCTCGCTCTCACTCAGTCCGAGAGCAGTATCGTGCGAGCGAGATAAAGAGTGAATTTTAGCTGGGGTAGTGTAGGCTCTTAACGTGCTTTCTGAGGCATTTATAGTAACAGGAGCACTCACTACAACTATTTCAGATTACATTCCAGGCAGTCCACGCATTATTATAATCAAGTTAGGCATTTGTTTTCAATTAAAACTTGTAGCTCATTCCTCTTCCAAAGACTGGAAATCAAGTTGCTACCGTTATCATTGGGAACTGGCGGCAAAATAACTTCGGCAGTCTTAAGATTTGTTTACATTGGTCGAGTAAGTAGTCTAGTGTGTACGGTCGAGTAGATACTAGTAACATTGCTAGCTTGCACGCTAATTGCGTAACACTGAAGAATATTGCTAATCCATTGCTTCTTAATTTCGAAAAGTTTGTTTGCTCGAAAACGTAAATAACGCAATGAATGTTGATCAACTGTCAAAATACAAGCCATTCTTACTGTCAGTATGTTACATAATATACCCCTCTGGTCTTAACGGTTTTAGCACAAGATAGGTATGAATATATGCCGTAAACCATAATTTACAAAGGCTGGGACTAGTTCAGGACACCGTTGATGCAAGTGTGTTGCATATTTAAGTGCATCATTTCATTCATTAGCATTGGCGTACTTATATTAATTATTGCAGAAAGTTCGTTTCCTTCTTATTAATAATATACATTTTGCCTGTAGGTAACATACGTTACCTGTAACTCAAACTAGAATTAAATAAAGTTATAGAGGTATGAAGAACAAGGTGTAAAGTTCACTCATCCTCCATAGAAAAGGGAGGATCCTACGACCAAACGGGTGTTGTGTCTAGCGAACAACTGCCCAATTTCATGTCGGGCCATTGATGCTAGTTGCGCGGTAAACTCTGCTTGCGAGATGCAGGATTTTGTGTGACGTCAATATGACGCGTTGTACGTATGTGGCGTTTGTAGATACCGCTACAAAGTAACCAAAGCTGATTTATAACCTTAATGCCTACTCTCCTACGAGTACTAGCCTACTAACTCGACCAACATAAACGCGGCTTAATGCGACTTTGTCCCAGAGCCTATCTCGAATGGGAAGATAAAAAATTATTAGCTTTGAAACTCTGAAAGAAAGTCGTAAAATTTGAGAGAGTTTGCAAAAATTTCGTCGTTCCATCTTAACCTTGGCCTCCTTATCCTGACCGATGGATTCCACTAATTTATTGAACAGACATACAGACATACACAATTTTCACTCAAATGCTAACATTTAATAAAAATAAGTACCTAAAAGTCATCCAGACCGTATTTCGGCCATGGCGGAGACTAGCCTTCGGCGCGGGTAATATTATACGAGTAGTGCACAAGTGTGTGCGCGCCGACACAGGTGCACTCTCTCTTCCCTCACACTCATAGTCCGATGGGACAGAGATCCGACACGACCGGAGAGAGATCAGGGCCTCAAGTCTGCTATTACAATAGTGTCAGAATGCTCTATCATTGATTTCATAATTGTTGATTTTGACAAGTTTGGTAATCTACTAACATAATGGCGTCATTATGACTTTCTAATGGTCAACCACTGACACTTCATTGAAAGAAATGGCATATAATGGTAATCTCGTACATAATGACAAAAATAAATAAATGTAATGTTCATTGCTATTTACGAACTTCTTACTACTTCAGATTGCAAACACTAATACGTAATATGTAAAAATATATATTAAATGAAAATTAGTTTTTCTCAGACCATTGACCAATGATCGACCATTATGAATTTAGCAGATTACGAACTTTTAGCAAAATGACAATGGGATCGTGTTGGAATGACGAATTTATAAAAATAACAGACTTGGGCCCCAGGTGTAAGATAACACACAATACAATACACTACAATATACTTCGACATACCTACAATAAGGTAGGTATTGGAACAAAGACGATCTCTGACAGATAGCACTAACTTATGTCGCTTTTAACTCAAAGTCCTGACCTACAGATGCAGATTTACCTCTATTCAAGAGCACCTGAATAGAGGTGAATCTGCACCCTTTGTTGACCAGCCAATAGTTTCTAGACTGAATATAGTTAAGGTATTTAATATCAACTTTGAAGTCTAAATGGGTCACTAGTTCAATATAAATAGAAAATGAAGTCTTTTCTTCTTCTGAAATAAGTGTGGTTAGGCGACACATATCATCGCTGACATAGTTGCACATTTATATTGACTTAATATTCATAAACGCCCTATAAAAGTAAGCCACGGGGCTTACATTTATAGGGCGTTTGCCAAATGTGCAATTTAAACGACCAATGGAGACGGCTCCATTGGTCGTTTAAATTGCACATTTGGTCTCGTGGTCGCAAGGGCGCCTGTTGGGTTCGATTCCTACGTTAAGCAGTGTTATTAGGTTTTTCCAACATAAATTTCTCAGAAATAGCCCGGAGTTTGGAAGTTGGCGGTGTGATACTAACGATACTAACGGGAATAAACCGAACCATATATCTAAGCCTACGCCTCGCTGTCTGTCTGCCTGTCTGTCACAGGGCTATCTAACGGTAATAATAGGAGCCAGTTGAAAAATAAAAAGTTTCTAAAGTGCGAATAATAAAAAAAAATGTAACTAAATAATAGTAGGTAGGTAACATACGCTCCTTTAAAATTTTTGGGACTATAATTTTCTACTTTAATGGCACCTTTCAAAAACTTTAAAGCACAGATATAAAAGTATAATAAAAGCAAGTTTTAAAACTAAAACTTATCTTGCTGCACCACACATAAATGTGAACGAAATGAGTTCTCTGATGACATCGTTAACTGTTCTTTAACATTTCAGCAATAACTTCCGCGGTTTAAGAGTCATTTCACAGCACTAAAAATGTGTGAAGATAGTGCTTCGATATCAATAAATTATTTCTACCTATTAGTAGTTTTGATTTTTGTTAACATTTCCTTATTGTTATCGACAACCTGAATATTCACAATATCATATCACTAGCTTCTTCCCGCGATTTCGTTTGCGTGAAATTACGGCCCCCGGCCCATCGCGTCGTGTCCCATCGTCCGTATGCACTATCACTTCGTTTTCGCTTAGCGTTTTTGTGATTTTTTTTCTTTTTGCTCCTAAGCGTCTTATCGTGATGTTAAATAGATTTTTTCAAATCAACCAACAAACTCTTCAGCTTTATTATTAGTATATACAACATTAGTTTTAGTATATGTGAACCCGAAATACGTGTCTAGTATTTTTACGTAAAAAATCTATGTACAAAATTTCAAAACTGTATCATGAAAAATCACAAATTCATAAGCATGTTATTACCTGGTTGTCCTTACAAAATCATGCTCACCGCGCGGCGCGCGACGGCTCCGTGCCTCGGAAAGCACGTTAAATCGATGGTCCCGGTTGTCATTCGTGGATCTTTGACAGTCGTTACGGGTCGTCAATAACCTGAAAGTCTGTCAATCAGTCTTACCAAGGGGTATCGTATTACCCAGTAACCGGGTTGTGTAGAATAGGCAGTCGCTGCATGTTAAATACTGGTAATTAGCTGCATGCGGTTAGATTGAAAGCCGACCCCAAACATAGATGGGAAATGGCTAGGCAGATTATGATGATATAGATGTTTATTTATTCTCGGAGGCTGAAAGTCACCCAAAGGGCAATGGAGAGGCCTTGTAGTTTTCTTACTTAATCGAATCAGAAATAAAGAGATCCGAAGGAGAACCAAGGTAACCGACTTAGTCCGAAGAATTGCTAAACTTAAGTGGCAATGTGTAGGGCATATTGCTCGCAGAAAAGATGGGCGATGGGGCCGAATGGTACTGGAAGATGTAGCGTTGCAAGGCCTCCCACAAGGTGGACCAATGACCTCGTGAATGCCGCAGGAAATTGCTGGATGCGAATAACACAGAACCGGTCGAAGTGCGTTGCTTGAATATCGGCAATCTAATGTGTATTAAACCTTATTTTGAATACTTTTTTGGCCTAGATACAGTCTGTATACAACGTTATTTTATTTCCATATCTGCTATTCCCCATGGAACGTTAAAGCATAAAGTAATAAGTACAAAGTACGAATACAAAAAAAAAACACATTACACGTAATACCACATTTTTCATATCACAATCATAAAAGTAACAAAAAGTGAACACAAACACAAATGATAACCACACGTTTCGACCGTAAAAGGAATATTTAACTTACAAAAATATACCTGAAAGGCTATACACACGAAGTATACCACATTTTATTCAAAACATGTCGCAATGACAATTTCAATTTACCGCAAAATACAGTTGTTTATAGATTTCCAAAATATACAGTCCCCATTTGATAGTTTCACAGAATATTACAACGAGATAACACGAAATAAATAAGCTTTCAAAGGAATGAAAGGCTCGTACATCTCGCAATGCCGACACGGAAATATTAAAAAATATCTTTTGAATCGAACGCTCTATTTACAGGTGTAAGGAAATTGGACCGCGGGATAAAGTAATGGCTGTATTTCCTCGACCTTTCATTTATTTCAGTTGAAAAGCCCGCCACAGCTGGAGCATATTTGGCCCAAATTATCTGTAAGGATTCCAACTAAAGCCACATGGCAATAATCCGAACGAGATCCTGATTAGAAATCCGCCTAGCCAGGCGACCCTTATTTGAATTGTCATTCGTTCCGACAAATTCTTATCTGATCATACTTGATATAATTCGGATGGGTTTATTCATTTTCAATTCAATGAAAACGTCAGCCTATTTTGTGATTGCGAATTCCGTTTTTCGAGTAGCTCGCCGTTTCTAAAGAAGATATTTATAAAGGGCTAAGGGGTTTTTAATTGCTGATTTGATACAGTGAAGTATGTTAATTTACTTAACTGTATCAAATCAGCAATTTTATTAAAGCACCGTAAGTGCTGCAGGAAATTTCCCAAGTGGAATTCTTGCCAGTTAAGCTTATTTGAGTTTCGCAATGTACGTTATGGCAAATATTTAAGTTGGTATAGGTCCCTGAAGGCGGCATATCGTATGCACGCGATATTCCATACTCCAGTTTCAAAAAGTGTTTCATAAAGATTTTTAAGCTGTAGCTGGCAGTCTAATAAACAAAGTTAGATTAGAGCTGTTACTAATGTTCGATAAAAAAGTCGAGATTGGCGAGGTATCCAAATTGCCGACTATTTTGCCAAGCTGGAACGGTTCCAAAATCAAGTTTGAACTTCAGCATTAATCTGACACTGTAAATTGGTAGGGTTATAGTTTAATACAAAATTATATGGGTACACAGGTGCTTTATATAATGAGTACATAGAAGTGAACAAAAGGGGTTATTATAAAATATATAATGCAGGGTATTGGAGTAGAATGAGAATTACAAAGTTGTAGTAATACGAACAGAAAGTTATATGAGGATGTAAAGGGTCTTGTCAAGTATTGCTTTCGAGATTAACTTGTAATAGCTGATGAGTTTGTATAGTAGAACAAATAGTACCTTATATGGTTGGTGAGCTTTGATTCGATGGATTATGGATATTTCGTATTGTTATTTGGTTTCGTTGTAGTTAGTCTGCAGCCTGTGTGTGTAGGTGAACATGCTATATATATCCCTGTCCAGGATTTATCAGGTTATCCAGGAGTGGAACTTCGGCAGACCAATTTATACAAGGACTAGGGCCGAACTGGGTGACCAAAGCCACAGGCAGACACACACAACTGGAAAGAAATGGGGGGAGGCCTACGCCGAAGAGGTTACTGCTATGAATTTAATTCATTTATACTTATTATAAACTAGTTGACCCGACAGACGTTGTCCTGTCCAATAAAAAAATCCCATGAAAAGGACGTTCAGTTTCTCCCGAATTCGGAAATGAGTTTCCAATTATTCTTTCCATAGAAACCTAATTCGGACTATTAAGAACGTTGTAAATTAAAAAATAGTCAGACAAACGAAAAAAAAAAATATTCAATCCGTTCTCGAGATAATATTATAAAAAAGCCGTTCCATACTAAATGTATGAGAAATAAAATCTTCATAATTTTTTTTCGTGGATTTTTCCATGTTTTAATAGTTATTCTGCTACTTGGGGCGGACACAAATCCAACAAATCAAAGATCATCAAAATCGGTCCAGCCGTTCTCGAGTTATAAATGGTGTAACTAACTCGACTTTGTTTTATTTAAATAGATAAATTGCAATAAACAAATTTTGACATGCACCGAAAAAATTGCAATAAACTAATTTTATACATAAGTTAAAAATTTAATTGTGATCGCATGATACAAATATTTAGTAAGAAATTGTAAGTGCAGTAGTTAGCAGAAAAAAATGGCGTTTTATTTATTTTATAACCAGGAGTAATTTTATTGGTTTTTGTATAAAAATTGAAACAATTTGAGAATTTTCAAGTATTGGGTTAGCAACCTGGAAACTATAATAAAATATTATGAAAGCTACATCGTTCTTGACAGGTTTTGAAACCTCGACCAGCTACCGAATTTTCGTAATTTTAAGAACGTTCACAGTCTGATCTCAGTCTCAATTTGCAAAAATACCTACAATTTCCCAACATTTTGACAAGTTTTGACATTTTTTTGTCGCTGAGATAAGACTGCGACTAGATTTTGAACGTTTTAAATAACGAGAATTGGCCTTCTGGTCAGCGACTTTTTTAAATCTTAAATATTGAGTTAGATATTAATTTAAATCGGAACATTAGTAAAATTAACATAGCAAACATAATCACTCTCAAAGTTAATAAATAATCACTAGGCAGTCCCATGGGGGCTACCGACTGAAGTGAAAGAAAGAAGGAAAATTCGTTTATTTGCGGTAAACATGAATCATAAAAAGAGAAAACACAATGCCCAAAAAAAAAAAAAAGTTAGGGGAAACATGCGTCACATCCACGCAAAACATCTTTCATCATATAGCTAAGACTCTATACGAGGCCCAAGCGCTGGTTTTCAGCGTTGACGTGATGACGTCAAAAGTGAAAACTTAAGACTATCTGCTGGCCAAGCGCAACACGTCATACTCATAGCGATACTGTTAAAATAAGTATGTCGGTGACGCGAACCATTAAGATTTTCGCCTATGAAAAATCGCTCAACGCGCCTAAAGAAGTTTGGAAGGGTTGGAAAAAGTGTCAATGGAATAATGTTAAAAAAGACATCACTTGAGTGAGTTTTTCACACACAGCAGACAAGCTACTTTTAGCATCGGCGATCGGCGATTTAGCCGCTTTTTAGAAGCTAAAAGCAGCGACCAAATATTCCACACCGCACACTTAAAAACGCCAAACGCGGCGATTCAGTCGTATTTCGGGAGCCCGACACCGCAGCTGAAAGGTACATTCCGCACACATTCGAATGCTGGTCGCATCAGCGATTCATTCGTATTTCGGAAGCCCGACACAGCGACTGAAAGCTAAATTCCACACACATTCGAATGCCGGTCGCATCGAATTGGCATCTGCGGAACACGACTCAGTGTTGCACTAGATTTTGACAGACCTACAACCTTACTATGGATTCTAATGAAGCTGCACTGCTGCTTGCTGTATTGATAAAGCAAAAATATCGTTCGCGCCGAAGACGGTATTGGTTACATCCAATAACTAGTTCACGTGTTACTGCTACAGTTTTAAAAGAATAAAGAAATAAATAATTTTGAAATGTATCATTTTTAAACAATACCATTGCAGATCTGCAAACTATCGATAGTCGACTATCGATCGGCAACACTACAGCCGACCCGATCCACCATCGGATCAGTTGCGAAATCGCGATGCGCGATAAAATCTCTAAAACGCGCGATTTGAATACGGCGATAGAACGCAGAGAGTTGCCAAAACGCGACGCAGAATCGATACAGTCGCAAAATCACAGATCCCCGATGCTAAAAGTAGCGTGTGTGCTTTGACCCTAAGCGAATAAAATTATTTTGTTCAGAAGTAAAGTTTTTATGACAGTCTTGTAGGTCTAGTGGTTGCAAATGGGCTATTTCCTGAGTTCAATTCCCTGATTGGGTACAATATTGTTGAGGTTTTCCGTCAAGAACTTCTTAGTAGCAACCCAGAGCATTTTTAGGCTTTAACGTAGTATTGAAATTCTTTTTTAGTTGTTTTAGTAATTTTCTATTTATTGTATGATGTACAGACGCCAGCACATCAAGCTACCCGAAACTGTCAATTTTTTTTCAATCAACTTTGAACCTTATGCTTTAGCGATAAAGTTGAAACCCTTTCAAATAAATTTGACAGATAGTAGTAGCTTGATGTGCTGGCGTCTGTACTAGTACGCAAAATGATAGTGCCGTGTTGTCCTATAATTTAAATACATGTGAGATCAATATTAAAAACGGCGCTACTTACTCCGCATCGTCATATCTTCAAATCTTGCAAAAATATGAACCGTTTATTACGATAACGATCAAAAGAAACAAGTGATCAAAAAATGTAACAAAGTTAGTATCTCGTCTCCATAAAAAACACTTTTCAGCTGACTCGTCTCAGTCGACGATTATTTTTACTTGCCTCAATTTCCCGGGGCTCAATTTATCTTTTAACCACTCAAAATCCAACTGGCATTCAGCCAGAGTTCAGCAAGATTTGAGCGATAACGCTGGCAAGATTCTGGATTTACATAAAAAAGCTGTTAATGCGGTACTTACTGCTGCATTTCGTTGTGGAGATGTTGATGCAGATATTTTGCAAATAGTTACTAAAGGTAAAATCTCTGAGTGGTGTAATTTAGCGAAATTTACGTACGAACGTAACGTAAACACTATCACACACACACACATTATGGCTTTAATTTTGACAGTTCAACAACATTCATTGTGTTATTTACTTTGTTGAGCATACAAATTTTTCGAACATTTGAGGCAATGGATTAAGAATATCCTTCAAAATGATTCAGATTGAGATTAATAGGGTGTTATAAAATTAGGGTGCAGTTTCTATTTAATTTAAAGGTGATGGATGTTCTACAGCAACAAAATATTTTGTGTTTTTTTCTTTCTATCGTAGTCTTAATAAATATTAGTGCTTTTGGTAATAATAATAATAATAATAGTTTATTGTCACAAGGAAACATACATTAGTATACACTGATTTACTAGATGCTAACTACGCTGCAGAAGTCTGTATACAGATTTTGTGAGCCATTTTTTAATAATATAAAAAAAATATCTTTTCGAATTTCACTAAGTATTAGTCACTTTTTTTATCTGTCGTCTGGTCATTTACCCAACTAATCTTTTGTCAGTCAAAAGAATCTGGTCCTTTTGATCGAACACATTTTCTCGTAATAAATAAAAATACTCGTATTCATTTCTAATGACAGACTTGTTGCCTAGTAAAAGCTAATGAACAAACTAAAAGGTAACATTAAAGAATTCTTACAAGAATTAATATCTCTTTCACTCGGTCTTTCATTCGGTAAAAGATAAATAAATTCAAAGAGACTAGAGATTTCTCTATTCCATTTATTTATTTACCTCCTTAATTGAAGTAAAATATAAAGATTTCTTGGATGTTTAGTTATTTAACTGAAATATTTGTTGAATATTTTATTTATTATAATATAGTTTCTACCTGCGGTTTCGCCCACGTAAATGTCGGTAACTATCACACAGGAACGTGCTACCGGGACGAAAAATAGCTTATGTCTTTCTCTCCTTGCCAAATCGAAATCCGTGCAGTGGTTTTGGCTTGAAAAGTTATGGATTTTATTTTTTTACGCGGAACCCTTTTTTTTCTAACAAAACTAGCCTTAGTTTCTCTTTATAAAATCAGCTCCTTATAACAGCATCTCCTAACAAAATCAGTCCAGCCGTTTCGGAGATTAGCCGAAACAAACAGAAAGACTGATAAAAATGTTAAAAATAGATTTTTTGTTATAAGTTATTGTTGGGGAGGTTTGCAGAGCGGAAACACAAGTTATGTGGTTAAACATATATTTCAGCTAAGGCGACCAACAAACGTACAGTTGCAATTCTCGCAACTGGGGCGAATGTCTTATTATAATCTAGGCCATGTTGCTGACTGTATCCTTTTGCTACTAGTCTGGCCTTCTTTTTCTCGGTATTGTCAACATTTAGCTTTGTAGTCAGCACGTATCGACATCCTACGATATTACGATCTGAAGGTTTCTTCACAATTTCCCACGTGTCGTTATTTACTAGACTCCTTATTTCTAAAAGAATCGCTTCATCCCATTGGACCTTTTCGTCAGATGCTAAAGCTTCCTTCAACGTGGTTTCAATTGCTCCAACAAAATCATCAGTGTCGACGTATTCTTCCGTCGATGACTCATTGTCGCTACTCTCTTCTACCTCAACCATGTTGTAGATTTTACGAGGGCGGCCAACCTGTCCTTTCTGAATCCTTGGCCTTCCAGGACCTCTTTTTAAAGTAACGTTTCTATTACCAATTCCAGTAGATTCTGTATTCTCTGATGTTCCTTCATCAATCACTGGCACATTCGGTTGAATATCTAATGGAACTTCTTCTCTTGAATTTTCATCACTAAATGGCACATCCGACTGTTCTTTAGTTTGAATTTCTATATCAACAGTCTTTCTCACAATACTCTTTTCATATTGTGGTTCTATTAGTGATTTATTTGAGACCTTGCACTCAATTTCAGTCAGTTTACCTTCCTGAAATTTTACATCTCTCGACACTACGATTTTTCTACTCTCAGGTATCCATATTTTATAGCCTTTAGCATCAGCTGGATAACCCACAAAAATGCCAAGTGAACTTCGTGCTGCAAACTTATCTTTACCTGGTTCCTTATCCAAGACGTGTACTTCCGTGCCAAATGTTTTTAAATATTTGACATTCACAGGTCTCTCAAACCATTTTTCGTATGGAATTTCGCCATTTAGACTACTAGTTGGGCACCTATTACGCAAATAACATGCAGTAGCTACAGCCTCTGCCCAAAAACTTGGTGAAATACCTGACGATAAGATCATGCACCTTGCCATCTCAATCAACGTACGGTTCATCCGTTCAGCGATGCCGTTACTTTGAGGTGAGTATGGCGTCGTAAAACGTCTCTTAATTCCTTCATTTTCTAAATATTCATTGAATAAATTATTTTTGTATTCAGTTCCGTTATCCGTGTGTAAAAATTTAATTTTTCTTCCTGTCAAATTTTCTACATGACATTTAAAAATTTTAAACTTTGACAAAACGTCACTTTTATTTTTCAGCATAAAGACGTCACACCAACGAGTACAGTCGTCAATAAAAGTAACAAAGTATTTATTTCCGCCATTCGATTGAACTCTCATTGGACCTACCACATCAGAGTATATTATTCGCAATTTTTCGTTGCAGCGTAAACTGGATTTCACAAAAGGCAACGACACCATTTTACCCTTAGCGCACACATCACAATCATGCAAGTTACTATCGATCTTCATCGGATCAATACCTGATTTCTTTAGTACTTTCATAAGATCCCTAGCATTCAGATGTCCCATACGCTCATGCCATCTATACAGATCAACACTTTCACTACTTACCACAGACGCTGAAGCGTCCAGCTCCCTCAAGTAATATAAATCACCTCGCCGATCAGCGGTCAGTTTTACCTCACCCTTTTTGACTACATAGGCTACGTCATGCTTGAACGTGACTTCACAACCTCGTTCGGTAAGTTGGGCGATGGAAATTAAATTACTACGTAAATCGGGAACCAATAGGGTATTTTCAAATTTAATTTTTCGCGTTCGATCATCATTGCATGCTAATAACTCAACTGTACCTTTACCTTGCACGGTTGTCAAAGAATCTGTGGCTAATTTTAATTTTTGACTCGCAGGGAGTATCTCAGCAAACCTTTGCGGGTCATTGCACATGTGAGAAGTGCAACCACTATCAAAAATCCATTCCTGACGGCGCTTCGCATCAACAGCGATGCGGCAGTCATCTGAAACATGATATATAGTTAAAACTTCACTACTTTCATGACTAGTACATGACTCCACACATCGAGTTTCTTGAGTCTTCTCCCTTTTCTTAGTGCAGTCCGATGCCTTATGGCCAAAATTGTGGCACTTAAAACATTTAAACTTAAATGTTTTTCCAGTCGTTTTCTTCTGATGTTTGTCCAAATACATGGCGCCTTCTATTTTGTCAACTTGAGCGTTTCCTCTTGAACTATCCTCTTCGATGATTTTAACTCTTAGTTGCTCTGGCTTTGGAAGTTCATCTCTAGACTCTATAGCACATCTAAAGTTTTCATAACTTCCCGGAAGACTGTACAGCAGCATTATCGTTAATAAATCATCATGGATTTTTATATCCATTTCTTCCAATTTGTCGACAGCTTCAAAAAAGGAATCAAGGTGCTCATGTACCTTTTGGTTTTCACTCATCCTTTGTAACATGAGCCTTTTCATTAAATTCGCTTTCTTTGCAGGTCCTCTTGATGCAAACAAGCTCTCTAATTTTAACCATACCTCTCGTGCAGTTTCCACCCTTTTTACGTGACGAACTACACTCGGATCTAATGCCAATATCAACTCAGACTTTGCTTTTCTGTCAGCTGTCTTCCATGTCGATATAGCAGCATCGGTAGTAGGTTTTGGCTTTTCTCCACTTACATACTCCCAAAAGTCATTTTTAATTAACAATGCTTCTATCTGTACCTTCCAACTGTCGTAGTTGTCCTTCGTCAATAATTCTATACGTACATTCGAAGTCATTTTTCTTCCTACATGTACTTTACAAATCTTCAAGATTTCGAATTATTTTCACAACAATTTCAACAACATACAATACACTTTACTGCTCTGGGCCCATAACCTTTGTTGGGGAGGTTTGCAGAGCGGAAACACAAGTTATGTGGTTAAACATATATTAGGAAGGTCATGGTGAACAATGTAGAACATGGAATCTAATTGAAAAAACTTTACGTCAATATTACATTTGAAGCAGTTTTTCATCTAGCCAGTAGTTACTGTCAGTACATGGAGGTGATATACCTTCAACAGTTATACTTTCGAATTTAGTGAATAGCTGTTATTTTGACACTTAAATTTTATTATCTTTGTATGTATGTATGTACTAATGTATTTATATGTATAGATTCGTTCATTCATTCTTTGAAAGCTTTCATTATTTTTTTTTTAAACGAGAGCTTCCCGAGAGCGTTGTAAAATGCCTCGCGAGGTATTTGAGAGGAGAAAAAGCAATAATTAATTTGTAAGCTTAGATGTAATAACATGATGCTCTCAAACATCCCCAAATGACTACGCAGTAATTGTATCCATGGTAACAGAGGATATGCTTCTAATTCGCTAAGGAAAATATATAAAGATATAGATACGTCCGGTGTTCTGTGAGAGAAAGTATGCAAGGGAGTCCACTGTGCCATGTTAGTTTTAAATTAAACTTAATTTAACATAATTATTGTCAACTTAAATTATCTCTATTTTAATTAATGTAATTGGCGATGTACCGTTTTAATTAACTATACATAAATAAATAATACAATTATTAAAGCTGAAGAATTTATTTGCTTATTTGAACGCGCTCATTTCTGGAAATACCTGTCGCATTTGCATTTTATAACCCAATTCTTGACGAATGTTTTAAGCTATTTAACACTACGCTATGATTCTAAGGAGCCGAGCAAAAAGCAAAAAAGAAGTAATAACACGGACGGGCGACGGGATGTGACGGGGTGGACCGGGGGACCCAGAAATTTCATGCGAACGCAGTTACGGTCAGAAGCTAATTGTAAATATCGGCGTATTAAACTTAGACACTAGGGCCACTGTAAAATTCCTGACAAAGGAAAAGTCATCACTTTGATACTAAGAATGGCTGAACAAGAACTTATGCTCCCGAACAAATGAAGTATTTAACGTGGCGTTATCTATACTAATATTATAAAGTGGAAAGATTTGTATGTATGTTTGTAACGAATTGGCTCAAAAAGTACTGGACCGATTTTAAAAATTCTTTCACCATTTAAATGCTACATTATCACTGATTAATATGCGTAGGCTTTTTTAATTGCAAGAAAAAAATTAAATGTTTAAAAAATAAATGTCTACCCGTGCGAAGCTGGGACAGGGCGCTAGTAAATTATAGCTTAAATACCAAAACCACTAAATAATAATATGCGTAAAATACTGTGATATGGAGGACCATATTCAATCATTAGCATTGACAGTTTGGAACCATTAACAAAACAGCCCCCTCCCTCTACAAAGAGGAGGCCTGTGTCCCAATAGGCTACCTTATAGGCTGATTATGCTAACACAACAGCACATTTTTTTTTCTATCGTGTTTGTCTAATATACTAGAGGTTGAGAAATACAGAAGATTTTTAATAAAAGCCACTTTTTAACGTCATTAGGGACTCGAAAATTCCTCATTTAAAGTCCCCCTAATTCTAACTCCTACTTGACATACTAACAACGCGCCAAAAAGGACCAATCTTTTACCCGGCCCACGTCAAAATTACTGTCCTGTTAACCATAACTCATTCTTTCGAGCAAAAGTCACGGAAATGGGTTACCAATGTTATTTTAAAAAAGTCTTTTAACATAATTTCCTGAGGCGCATTCCGAAGAGCTGGAAGTTAATTTGTTTACCCCATCAAATTCAATTTGCTTGCTAAATAAACAGCTGGTTACCGAGGCATATTTCGTAGCTTCGTACTTTAAACAAACTTGTTATTAATACAACTATTTATAACTCTAACTGTATTTTCTGACAAAATTTCGGCAATTTTGGGATAGAATATTAAATGATATCCTTGAAATTTTAAGCTTCAGCTATCATGGAAAGATAATTTATGTAGCGACCCGCCCCTTCGCACGGTTTTTAAGACTTGATAAAATATCGACATTTCTTTATTTTATACAAGTTTAATATAAACGTATTATGTACATACACCTTCCAGAATGCATTCAATAAATATTGCTGAAAACCGCATCAAAGTCCGTTGCGTAATTTAGAGGAACAGCGCGGTCAGTAGACACGAAATAGTACATTATGATATAAGTGTTGTAATTTTAATTTTCAACTTACCGCAAGTTGAAAATTAAAATTACAATTAACAAGAAAGCAGAGACTGCAATTATCAAAGCGCACGTACCTATGTCATACGACGTTTTATAACATATTTGCAAGGAAATAAATAAAACTCGGACATTCTTAAACGATTAAATCTTTAATCACTTGTTAAAGCAGTTAGAAAAATTTGAACAATTTGTAAAATTGATTATTAAGGCATAGGCACAAAAACAGCCAGTAATTACTAATAAAGTAAATTATTATTTTTTAGTTTTTGTTACAGATAAATGGTTGTAATTTATAGTCAAAATTAATATTAAAGAATTAAATGTTTGTTTTTTATATTTTATCTCCCAAAGTTAATTTTATTCATAAAATGTTGACCACTTTTCTGACATAAAAACTCTTTGCTAAGATTTAAAAAAGTACCGTTCGTTTTAGACGGAGCATCTTGATAAACCGTACGTTTTACCTTATGAAAAAGAAACTCGTGCGTTTTACATTACAATAACGCACAAGTGCGTAATGACATACGTCACGATATTGAAATTGGTGAAATAAGAGACCCTTTACGAGCAAATCTATACTATAATATTATAAAGCTGAAGAGTTTGTTTGTTTGTTTGTTTGTTTGTTTGTTTGAACGCGCTAATCTCAGGAACTACTGGTCCGATTTGAAAAACTCTTTCAGTGTTAGATAGCCCATTCATCGAGGAAGGCTATAGGCTATATATCATCACGCTAAAACCAATAGAAGCAGAGCACCAATGAAGAATGTTTCAAAATCGGGGGATTTTTTTCCTATTGAGAGCTTCCGCTGCGTGCGCTGCGTAAACGGTTAAAGTTTCGCAAAAATCATATATGACAGAATTGTTACCCATTAAAAGCTTTAAAAAAAAGTGCGCGACAGCATATGTCTATCTTTTAAGGTTAGCTCACTATAACCTCTTTTATGCTGACCAAATTTGTTCTAAAATAATGCATTATTTGCGAAGGTGTTTTTATAAACATGGTATCAATCCTTATCCAAATAAATACGTTATTCATCACATGTATTTAATTTTGAACAAAATTGCCTCTGACATCATTTGATTTCAATGTATATCTTAGGAGATATCATAGTTTTAAAATAATACTAATAATAAAGCTGAAGAGTTTGTTTGTTTGAAACACGGTTTGAAAGCTCTAAATCTCTGGAAGTATTGGTCGCATATATAAAAATATTTTTGCGTTTGATAGCCCAGTTCTTGAGGAAGGCTATATTCTATTAAACTTGACGCTAGGACCCTTAGGAGTTGAGCAAAAAGAAAAAAAGTCTGAAGTTTTCGCCAAGCGAAAAGGAAGTAATAGCGCAGGCCGGCGACACGTTGCGACGGGGTGGGTCGGGGAAACAAAAAAAATTTACGCGGACGAAGTCGCGGACAGAAGCTAGTGTGTTATAAAATAATTTTAATTTATAATATGTCTAGGTCATAGATGGAGACTGATAATTCTCATATATCTCATAGGTGTCAACATGACAAAAGAAATTAGTTCAATGGATCAATTAAGGCTTTGTTTTAGCATAATTAGCCTATAATGTTCTCACTGCGTGGGAGAGTGGGACGTAGTCCAGCACGCAGGTCCAGTACGGGTTGGTAGATCTTGTCACATGTCATCGTCGAATTTTTGGTTCTAAGATATGCCGGTTTCTTCACGATATTTTCCTTCACCGTTTTTCGAACTATGGTGTTTGGTGATGAAATAGTTTACACAAAGTAAAGTCCTGCCTGTCTGGATTCGAATCAACGACCTACATCTCGTAAGTCACAGCCACGACTATTCTCAGCTTTGTTCGCTTTGCTTCACTTTGTGTCTACAAAATAGGTAAGTACAGCAAATAAAATGAATAAAATTATTATCAAGTACTTGATTTTATAACAAGTGGTCCTTGATAGCTCGGCCTGTACGTCATGATAAGGACCACATTCACTGCCGTTACCATAATTATGATTATATTCTTACGGAAAGCCCACCATCTTTTTTCCGTGATTCAATTTGTGGAAATATGAAAAATGTTATTTCAATTTTAAATAAGCAGTAGGCGACTGAATAAAAATTGGGTTGACTTGGGACCCGCAACAAATTTAATGAGAAAAAATATTACGAATGTATTTTTTATTTTTCTCTTCACAACTGATCGTAAAGATGTTATTTTTTGTTTGTTTATGTTACTTCCATAATAATCTTAATCTAAAAACCCGATAGATATAAGACTAGGAAGGTCGTCGGTATCAGCCGGTCGATTCTGTAAAAATCTCACCGTGAAAAGTTAGGTGAAGTGAGCTTAGAGTGAGCTGTCAACAGTATCAATCCCTAGTATCAGGATGACACTGACAGCTCACTCCACGCTCACTTCACCTAAGTTTTCACGGTGAGATGGTTACAGAATCGCACTGCAGGTTGTTTGCTAACTGCCTATTGACGATACAGATTTCATACACAGTTATACAGTTAGTACCTGCGTGTGCACAACTAATGCGTCCTGCCATTTATGACAGTGCTGAAACGTGAACACTGACTGAGTCGGGCTGGTCTACAATTTCAAGGCCACTCAGTGCGCTATGGAGCGGGCTATGCTCGGAGTTTGCGGAAAAGAACGTGTTACCGACTTAGCTTGCAGAGTAAGCAAACTGAGATGGAAGTAGGCTGGCTATGTCATTAATGTAATGGATCCATGGTTGATGGACCGACGACCTTATGAAAATGGCTAGGGTAGACTGGATGCGGAAGGCTGAGGTGAAGGTGGGTGTTGTGGAGCAGCTTGGGAGAGGCCTATGTCCAGCAGTGGAATGTGATAAGCTGAGTTAATTCATTGACTGATTGGTTAGTACGTGTGTCAGTACCTTTTTTTCTATGGGGAAATCCTCATGGATCTCTTCTTTTGGGTAGAATGGTTGCATCGGACTCACACAACCTAAAACTCCGCGGTTCCTTGCACTTACATGAGTCGGACCCCGACTGGTATCAAAGTATACCCGCCATGTCTAGAGGGCCCTAGGACCAAGTGCGGCCGATTCCACGACCGCACGTCCTCCCATAAAGGATGTGTCAGTATGCACGTATAATGTGTAAATATGTTACCTTCCATTACAACACTTACGGTACTTATTCAAATATATTTTAATTTTCGCAGGAGCTACTGCGAGAATACTCATAATCAGCCTATAATGTTCCCGCTCACTGCTAGGACACAGGCCTTTAGGTAGTAGCTAACAATCTACCACGCGGACTCAGTGTGAGTCGGTAGATGTCACATGTCTTCGAATTTTTGGCCGGTTTCCTCACAATGTTTTCCTTCACCGTTTTGAGTGATAAAATTACACATAATAAAACTCCTGTCTGGGTTGGAACCCACGACCTACAACTCGAAAGTCCACACCACTGCTCGCCATCTACTAACATTGAAGTTAATTAATCCCAAAAATAGTCGCTGATAGAGTAGGTACGGTACTTAATTAAAAATGAAAATAGCAGAAAAAGCTACATTATTCAGCTTCGTCTACCGTCATTTCGCGACGTAAGAAATAAACGAAGAAAGTGTTTTATTTTCACGTTAAACAAAAGACAACCTGTTACGTCGAGCTGCATTACTCTTAGCCACCGTAATTACTTTCAGTTCCTATATTGCTTTCAGTTATGGAAAAATTCTTTCCATTTTTATTAAACACTTTCGTGTTGGAACGGTTTGTGGAGTTTGCTGATTAGGATACAAAAGTTGGGTTTTAATATGAAAAAGGCCCGGCATACAAGGAATTTGCTCCGTACATATTTTGTGATGAGATACGAATACACCCAGGTCTTCGATATCGGAAAACGCATTATGGAACTCAAATCGAGTTGGGCAGGACACTTGGCAAATCGCAGTGATGATAGATGGAATAACGCTGTGACAGAGCGGTGTTCAAGAACTGGTAGTCGAGATGTCGGTCGTCCAGCCGCGAGATGGGCAGACGACATTGTTGCCATCGCGGGCATAAACTAGATGAGGCTGGCACGGGAGCGAGGTGATTGACAGAATTAAAGAGAGGCCAATGGCCCAGCAGTGGGTGTAGTCGGATTGTAGATGATATTTTATGATGGGCCTTTTAATTATTATTTGAATTGTTACTGGTTAATTTTGAGTAGCTTCGTGGTCTTAGACTTATTGAAAACCATAATAAAATGTGGTGTATTGAAATAGCCGTATGCAAAGGTATACAGCTAGTACTAAAACGGCGCATACGGCTATTTCGGTTAGGCTAAAAATAGTTTTTAAGCTAAAAAAATATGACCCGCGGTTTCCTTTTGGCATGAAGTCTCTTTGATAAGATTTAAAAAAGCGCACATCTCCGACTAGTAAATAGTTATCTGTGGCGTTACCGCACTAGTGCGGTAACATAAAGTAAAAACACGCGTGTTTAATACACTACATTATGGACCTAAAAGCGGTTTATTAAGAGCCACTTTATGAGCAAGTGTATTGAAGAGACTTTTACTGGAATAATTACAATTACCGACTGAAATATCTACCTAATTACGTTTATTTCATCTTATACTAAAGCGAAGATATTGTAGGTAATAGAGACATGAAAATGAGGTTTCATTTGCAAAAGGTCAAGGAAAGCTGTTGCCAAGAATAATAATTTGAGACTGGCTGTGCCCGCGGTGCCAACTAAGTTTCAATTTACCAAGATCAAAAGGGCCTATATCTTTCTTCAGGTTTGTATACAAACATTTGATGAACGTATATAAAATAATATTAGACGGTTAATGAGAATGATGATGATACTAAATGTCTGCTCAACGATCTATTTTGAACGTTTCTACGACTAAACTACTGAACTAATTTGGTTAGGTGTGCTTACTTCACTCGCTTGTCTTGGGGACTCGCTTTGCTCGGTAATCGCTTGAATAAGCGCGTTCTGCTGGTTCTTGCCGTTTGTGGGCTCGCTTCGCTTGCTCGTCACGAAACTGTGTTAGCTACAATCACTTTTCTTGCAAGACGACTCGTTTGAGAGATAGGACTGGATTTATTTAAGGATATACATGTGGAAGCTTGTAATTAGCAATTGTCAGTTGTTTACCATTTACGTGTATTACTCTGTAAGCTTTCTTAAAATTGTAAAAATAAAATAAAAATATATGATTATGCCCATTTCATTACGCAAATACCTTGGAAAGACGCTAGAAATTACTGTTTCTCAAACAGCTCCTTTCCCCTTAGAGAATTGAAGAAAAAACGCATTTATATAAATGTTGAACTGAGAATTCTTAGCATTTTATTCCTGGGAACTTACTTATTATTCACTTCATTGTTTTACCTGCTCGAGTCCGCTTTGCTTAATCAATAAATTAGCCGATGAACTACTTATTTCTTCGTCTATATTTATCGTCTGCAATGGTCTCCTGAAATTGTAGATTTTTATACATTACTTTTACCCAGTTTTGCACTATTTATTTAAAGGCTATTAATTTAACAATCTTAGAAGTAGCTTACATAAGCATTTTATAAGTATTTTATCGGATCAATTAAATAGGATTATAAACAAAATTTTCTTATAAATATCTTAATAGATATTAATTTAGGTACACAGTGAAGTCAGTCATTTATTTCAAACTAGCTTTTGCCTGCGCCTTCACCTGCGTGGGCGTCCGAAATTATTCCACGTGATCGTATTACCAGGATAAAAAGTAGATATGTCCTTACAGAGGTCTATCCGTGAGCAAAACTTAATCCAAATTCACTGATAAGGCGCTAAGCCGTTAATCCACCGCTTTTTTATTTTTTTTTTTATTTTATAATAGGTAGTAGGTACGGAAAAACTTTTGAATTTTTTTGTGTGTTAAATACTTATATACTTAATACTTTATTGGCCAAAGAATTAGCATCGCCATACACAGCGGCGGCGACCTCTAGCACCCGGCCCTAGTTCAAGCCATGGTCCGGGGCGAGAGGGAGTGGGAGGCAGTCACCTCCTTCTGCGAAGCAGTCATGCTAGCGAAGGAGGTTGCGGGACGGTTGAAAGAGAGAGCCTCACGTCCCAGCCGCCGCGGGAGACGCTCCGGGCATCGGGAGCCGCGTGACGACTCCCGGCCACCGTAGGCGCGGGCCTGCGGACGGAGAGTAATGGGTAACTCTCCGTCCGATCAGGACCAGCAGCGCGATTCTATAACCATCTCACCGTGAAAACATAAGTGAAGTGAGCTGTCACTCCACCTGATGTTAGGGATTATCCCTATTGATAGCTCACATCACCTAAGTTATCACGGTGAGATTCTTACAGAATCGACCGGCAGGCCCGTGCCGGACGGCGCGTACGTGTTCCACGAGCGCCTCAAAGAGATGTCAGCAACAGGGAAGGGGCTCGTAAGTGCCGAAGCCTGCCGGGGCAGAGGGGTTGTCCGAAAGGATTTCCACTGCCCCGGAACATAAAGGGCTAAGGAAGGAACACGGGTGAGTTTTAGTCAGTAAGAGTCTGACACTCCCTTCTGCTCCACCCAGAGCGGAAGGGGTCATTTGATGATTTCCCATCCACAACAAAAAAAGCATCGCCATACAACGTGGCAATGCTGCCAGCCTTTTGGACACTGTTCCTGTTGACAGCGATGCGGACGAATTTTTTTATGTTTTTTTTTTCTTTTTTCATATAGTACATGTACTAACATATTATTATTTTAAAGGTTAGCTTATAACAAGTAACTATTATCTTGATTAATAAAAATAAACATCTACTCTTTAAAGAGCCCAGAAATGAGAATTTTGAATCTGTATTTTGATGATTTTAATTTCTGTTGGCCGACGAAATATTTCGTCAAAACCAGCGCTTGCGTAGGTTTCTTTTATATAAAAAGCAATAGGTATTGACACCTTTTATTTAAAACGAAATCCAAATGGACACAATAAAACAATATATACCTATTGTTACTACCGGTCATGTTTTTCGGATAACAGCTGCTGTAACTCCCGCGCAAAATGTACCTAAAAAAAAAAAACAATTGAAACGTCAGACAGATTACACAGATTTTAAGTAGATTTTTTTTTTTTTTATAAATAACTATAGGGTGTAAGGAACATCGACGCACGAACTGTTACCATGCATTCAATACAGACGCCAGCACATCAAGCTACCCGAAACTGTCAAATTTTCTCAATCAACTTCGATCCTTAGATACGTATACTTTAGCGATAAATTTGAAAAATCTGTTAAATATATTTGACAGATTATAGCAGTTTGATGTGTTGGCATATGTACATGATTCTAGACCTAACAGCGTTGAAATTGTTCGTCGTTTTATAAAAAATCTGCATCATATCATAGGTAGGTTAACCTACATACGTTTTGACCATCGCAAAAAAGAAAACAAAAGTTTATTCAAACTAGGCTGAGGATCAGCACTTTTTGGACGTCAAAATTACAAGAGACAGTCCCCCAAAACTCCCGCCCGTCACCACTTCTAAGTGATTTAGCTCGGAAGAATTGGCGCAATAACAACATAGGTATAACAAACAGTTTGTTTGTCAAACCATAAAATAATGTTGTTCAATGTTAATGTGGTTGGTACATAGCTACAGGTGCCTACAAAATCCCATAAGTATGTAGCTGTCAAACTTAATAAACAACAGTCCTAAAAAGTATACACAAGAAAATGTTAACAACAACTAACTTTTAGAGCCACTGACCAGAAGGCCACTTCTCGTAGATAATAACAAAGTGAAAAAACAACTTTAATTTTGGAAGTCGAAAGTTATTTTTCACTTTGTTGTGTTTTTTGGAAGTCGATTGTTTTTATTGTAAAAAAGTTTTTATTTTTCACTTTTTAGTTATACATACCCCACACAAATTCAATTAACACTAGTGTATTAAAGAATTGAAGACACCGACTAGAAGAATCATCAAAATTCGCATGGAAATACCGTAGATACATTAATGCATATAACTTTGTACCTTCTAAATGATTACCTAATATACTATACAAGCTGAAATTTTAATGGTTGTTTTCCCGCGGCAGAACAATTTGGTCTCAGTAGTGCTACCTATTCATGGAATTAAATTTAAAAAATAAAATTGTTTTTGTTTTCAAATAATTATAAAAATATGATCTCAACTCGAAAGCGTGAGAATCAATAGTGACTCACGTGCGCCCGCCCGCTACCTACCATCTGTAAGTAACCCTGGAAAAACCCCTGGTATTTCCAGGGACACGTGCGTGAGTAGTTAAGTAGGTATATGTGCCTATTGTGTTTCGTTAACAAAGGAGTACGTAGTATCGTATCAGCTGTACTATTAGTGTAGCTATAGGTACTATTGGTTCAAGATCGCGTTCGAGTTTTGTTTTTCACAATTGTAAATCTGCCATTTTTTAATATTTAATGTTATTTTTTTTATAAATCGATTGTACTATCAAGACAAAATCATTTCGCTTCGGGAAAACAACCATTAAAATTTCAGCTTGTATACTTAAAACTTCCTGAAAGTATTAAGATCACATTAATTAAAGAATTATAAAGATTGGTTCAATAGTTTTTGAGAAAATCGTGGACATACAAACATACATACATACGGTTCGAATACAGAACCTCCTTTTTTTAAATCGGTTAAAAACTTTCAAAATCTAGTTGCAATCTCATCTCAACGATAAGCAATGTCAAAAACTTGTCAAAAAAATGTATGGAAATTAGAGGTATTTTTGACGGATTAAGATTGAGATCAGATTGAACGCTCTGTCCAGTAGGCAGCTTTTGACAGCTGCCTTCTAGAACGCTATTCCAGATTACGTACAGACGCCAGCACATCAAGCTACTACAATCTGTCAAATTTATTTAATACATTTTCAACTTTATCGCTAAAGCATAAGGTTATTTATGTTTATACACTACAACACAATTCATACGGCAAACCAGTGAGTACTTTATTTTTACGCTGATTTCCGCTATAAAACCTACAAATTGAAATGAAAGTAAGCAAATCGGCTAATTTATATTGTTTTGTATTTAATAATAATAAACACAGGCATAGAAACCGCACCATTTTTAATTCGACAGCAAAAAATCGATAATTGATACTACATAAAAAAATAAAGTGTAAATAATTATCGAAATGCATGCTATGACGTTGCTGCAATCACTAGATCCATCTGTCAAAAAACAGTTAATGGACAGAGTTTAAAATTACGAGCACGGAGCATTGCCTCTCAGGTGATTTATGAATTACAGTTCATTTTCCACCGAGACTTTAATGATGAATTAATTAATATAAAAAACAGGCTTATCTTAAACCCAGCTACCTTTTAAAGCCCATACATAGAATATAATGATATTTCTTCTAAACATAAACGGCTTAAAGCGTTCCCGCAAGACAAAGTGCAAAAAATATAAAAATAATACAAAAACACAAATGTCACCGAGAAAAGCCTATATTTTTCTATCAGATAAGCCGTTCTTTAGCTTTCTAGAGGACGTTGCTTAGGACTGTTATAGAACTGCGTACAAATATTACAGGAAAAAATGCTTTGTTTCTTATTCCAATTAAATTAATGTTGTTGTAGCTTCATTTCACTACCTGCGACTTAGTTCGCGTGAAAATGCTTGTTTTAACATAAATGTATAAGGTAATAGTAACAGAAGTGACAGAATTTACGGAATCGGATCAACAGCTCCGAAGATTACCACCAGCACATGCACAAATTCACAATTTTCACCTCTTTATAATATTAAGATATAGATCAATGCTCCTCCTTCCACATTCCCTCCATCCTTGTTGCCTTCTCGACTGCTGAACAGTAAGGACATGGTTCAGACAGTCGAAGGTGATGTACTCGTATGTTCTGGTCAGTCAGATTGCGAACTACATCATTTCATATTTATTTTCTGCATAATCGTGTACATCTTCTTTTTGTTCGCTTTTATGAATTTCGGTTATTTTATTTTTTAAATTAAGTTTTAAGAGCCTACACTACCTCAGCTAAAATTCACTCTTTATCTCGCTCGCACGATACTGCTCGCGGACTGAGTAAGAGCGAGACAGAGTGCGGTGCTACGCGGCAGGCAGCCCCAATAGTTTAGGTATTTGCTTTTTACGGTGAAAATAATGGTAATTAAAAAATAATAATAATAACATAAGACCTGCTTTATAGTTAGTTCGGTTAGTATACAAAGTTTAAACATTAATCCTCAACTTTTCCATATATTTATTTCATTTAAAATGAATGCTGCAGTATTTTTGACATAACGGAGGATCATGCTAAGCCATTTGAGGTAGTATAGGCCTTTAAGGCTCTGTATCCAAATGGTGCGAACGAGACCTTATTACTAAACCGCCTCCGCTGTCCGTCCGTCCGTCCGTCCGCCTGTCTGTCAGAGGGCTGTATCTCATGAACCGTAATAGTTATGCAGTTGAAATTTTCACAGAGTGTGTATTTATATTTCAGCTATAACAAAAAATAATAAAATTATAATAAGTGGAATGGAGGATTGAGTCCCAGTAGTAGACACCTTATGCTTATATGCTTTGTATTCTCAGCCTTACAGAAACATGTAACAATTTGCCAAACAGCAAACAATACATTTAGACAATAGATGTACACTATTACGTTTACGTAGATGACTCCATTTACTTTCATGGTAGCCTAGTACTCGTGAAACATGTAAAGATGACTATTTCTCGTAATGTAAGAGATAAGTTACTTTTATTTGTAAGATAAAATTACGTCACACCACTTCTGTATTACTTTAAGGGATAGGTAGACAGTATATAGAATGTAGCCGAATAAAATTCCATACCAGAGGGCCTAGTACGAACGCGCGGAGTTCATGTAACGGAAATTCGAACTATTTTGAAATTGAAAATACTCGTATCGCATACAATATTTATTTAGTTCGAAGACTTTACCAGTGGTGTAAACCCAGTCAGGCGTGTTACTCTGTGTAATTTATTTCATCATCACTGCTCTTAAAACTCTGAAAGAAAACATTTTTCGGAAACCGGCCTGTCTTAGAACAAAACATTCGGAGACATAATATTAGACATAACTTCTACCAACCCGCATTGGGTCCGCGTGGTGGACTACGGCCCACTCCCTCTCTAAAAGAGATGAGGTCTGTGTTGGATACAGGCCTCCTCTCTTTATGCAGTGGGAACGATATAGGCTGAATATGTATTCATATCTATGTATAATACTAATTGTGCTTCCGCATTAAATATTATGGTAAGAAAAAATCAACATCTTTTTAATAAAATAAGTGATAGACATAATTTTAATACTAGAAATAAAGATAAATTAGATCAACCCTTTTTCAGATTATCTAAAGTGCAAACATCTTTTATGGGGTACTGTGTTAAATGCTACAACAAAATACCTTTGATATATTACAATTAAATGAAAGAAAATTTAAAACTCATATTAAAAGTACACTTTGTAAACAAGGATACTACAAATTGGAGGTTTATATCCAAGATAACAATGTTTGGAAACATGCTGGTCCTGCTCCATAGGACAATCTAGAGTCTAGACAAAATCAAACTGGTTGCTAATTTAATTTATACATACACATTTTTTTTTAATACATTGTTTTTTACATTCTTTGACAAATGTAACTCACACACTTTTTAAAATACTAGTAAAATTTTACAATCATTGTAAATATGTGGACACCATGTATCTATTATATTTTTCTTTTATATTTTATTTGTCTGTTATATTTTTAATTCTTTTACCATTTTTGGTAGACTAAATTTTATTTTAGGAGCATCGTCTTCACATATAATTATATAATGAATGTATACAAAAACTTGTAAAACATTTTAAAAGAGTAACGGTGGAGTTTCTTGCCCATTCTTCTCCACACGAAAACTACATTTTGGAATGGGCGACTAGAATCAATTCTATTATTTAATTTTAAATTTTGACGTTCAAAAGTGCCTTGTAAGTGCCTATTTGAAATAAATGATTTGACTTTGACTTTGACATAGATTTAAATCACAAATAGTTGTGACCAAATACACACATCAAAAGTGTCTAGGGATCAAGCATTTTTATGCGGATTTCTTGAGATTGAGATGTGGCTTTGTAATAAATTTATGATTTTATAAATTTATATGGATCGTTTTTGGTGCATTTCATAATTTGAATCAGGAACTGTGAATCAAATTCGAGTAAAAGATGAAAATCAGCTGTCAATATTTTCCCTATAAAAACATACAACGCATTGAAGACATTATTAGTGCTACTGTTTCCCTACTACTGATTAAAACCAACGTTATTATGGAGCGGCGACGTCATTTAAGCAGGGAAGAAATGCTCAGAGCCGTGGGAATGATAGAAGCTGGTTCCCGGCAACGTACTGTGGCTTTAGCTCTGAATACAAGTCAGAGTGTTATCAGTCGACTTTGGACACGTTACCGAAGCACTGGTACCGTGGCTGAGCGCCATGGAGGACGGTATCGCTGCACCACACGGAGACCAGACCGATACATTCAAATCTTAACTCGAAGAGCTCCAACAATAACCGCCATGATGTTAGCCGTGAGGCTTCATCACTCTTCAGGGAACTTAATTAGCGACCAAACAGTCAGAAACCGCTTGCATGAAGTGAACCTTCATTCCCGAAGACCGCTACGGGTACCACCTATAGCAATGCAAATCGTAGGATTCGATATCAATGGGCTCTTGAACACAGAAATTGGGCAGAAGAACAATGGCGTTTCGTGTGCTTTTCTGATGAGTCTCGTTTTGGTATGAGACCGGATACAAGACGTATACGACACTGGAGAACCCCTGGACGCCAACAGCGATTAAAATCCTGCCAGGAAGTCCATCCTTATAGTGGTGGAACCATCATGGTATGGGCGGGTATTTGGATCGGCGGAAGAACTGAGTTGATTTGGATCAGAGGCAACCTCAACGCTCAAATTTATGCTGAGACGATTGTATCAGACGTCATCGTTCCTCTACAAGTGCAAATCGGTCCCTTATTTCAGTTAATGCATGATAATGCACGACCGCACACCGCAAGAGTTGTAAGACAGACTCTCGCCGCAGCTAACATCAATGTCCTGCCCTGGCCTGCTCAGTCGCCAGACTTGAACCCGATTGAGCATGCATGGGATATGCTACAGAGAAGAGCTCTGCCGAATATGGAGGGTATCCAGTCGCAAGAAGACCTTTTTTTGTTGTTGCAACGAACATGGGCGGCCATTCCACAGCGTGATTTGGATGAACTCATTTTGAGTATGCCAAACCGATGTTCTTGTGTTGTTAGTGTTCGCGGTAGAAACACGGATTATTAATTGTTTAAGTTACCCAATAAAATTTTAGAGAAAACTGTTATTTCAGTCTTTTTTTCGAACTTTTGTGTTAGTGGTTCAAATGTCAAAAATCCCTTTATTAGGAAAATGGCAAATTTCTTTATTAATGCAAAGGTGACTTGGTTTATCGTTACTGTGACAAACGAAAACACTTTATTTGATGAATCCTTAAAGAAAATTTTAATTAATATCAATCAGGAGAAAAGTTATTGCAAAAATATATGTTGATCCCTAGACACTTTTGATGTGTGTAGTTGTGTTTTTTTCGATTCAAAAATCGATCGACACCCAATAACACTGCCAGACCTGGGGATCGAAGCAAGGACCCAACCACTACGCCCAACACTCTGAACAACTTACTAAAAGTTAAAGGGATTAGTGACTTGTTCTTAAAAATAAATGAGTTTCTTCGTCAAAGCCGATTAGCGAAAGACTTTGAAGATTTAAATGTACTTAAAGCAATTAGAAAAGGAATATTAAAGCCGAAAACGTGACATTTCAATTTGCAGGTAATCTGTTTTTTAAATCGTTCAGCAGATTCCGAACTTTTTGAAAATAAACCAAATTGAAACCAAATGAACTTTTTGAAAAAACACTCATAATAAATATGCATTTTCAATATTTACTTAGAGATCTATATAAAAAACCGACTTCCAAAAAAAAAGCATTAGAAAGTCAAGAATAAATTTAATTTCGGATGTCGGTGTCTTTGGATCTGTATTTTAGTTTATTGCCGCCGACTTACGAAATTAAAGTGATTTTTCACTTTGTAGTGTTATTTTGAAAGTCGGTTTTTTTTTGTATTTTTTTTTATTTCTCGCTTTTTAGTGGGTCTGTTTATAATTTGTCTAAGTTACAATAGCCTAATGTCAACTTGCTCATCGCCTTTTACAAAATATTGCTTTTCCTGATGCAGGGACGTTAATTGTAGAGGAGTTTTCCTGGTACTCCACCATCAGCTCTATTTCACCATTCGCATTGTGATGAGCATAAATTGTTTAGCAACCATATTAAAGTAATCGAATCGCAACCCGTGAAATATTATTATTGAGTAGTTCCGGTGGTCATCTGTGGTCTTCATCATCAGTTCCATTTTACCAAATGGTGCTTTCCGAGAGCAAATGCACGAGTTACTATAAATAATACCCAAGTCGCTATAGGCGTGCCTATAATATTTGAAGAGTTCCTTCGATTTCTCCAAGATCCCATCATCAAAACTGGATTGTGACAAAAATGGGACCAATCTGGAAGTATATCATTTTAAATAAAAAAATAATTTTGCATATCGGTTTATAAATGAGGTACTTATAAACATAAAAAAAATACAACCGAATTGAGAACCTCCTCCTTTTTTGAAGTCGGTTAATAAAAAAAAGTCAGGTTAGTTACACTATTTAGAACTCAAGAACGGCTGGACCAATTTTTATGATCTTTGATTTTTTGGATTTTTCTCCACCCCGAGTAGCAGAATAACTATTAAAACATGGGATAATTTCACGAAAAAAAAATTAAGATAATTTATTTTCTCATGTGTATAATTAAGATAATTTATTTTTGTATGGAACGGCGTTTTTGATGATATCTCGAGAACAGATTGACTATTTTTTTTTATTTTTTTATTTGATTGATTATAAGGCGGTACGAAGTTCGCTGGGTCAGCTAGTATTTGCATATAATTGAAAAAGCTAACAGTCTTAAAATATACAGGCATAAAAAAATTCGTCCGCATCGCTGTCAACAGGAAACTTGCTCAAAAGGCTGGCGGCATTGCCACGTTGTATGGCAATGCTGATTAAAAAAATTGGCCAGCCATCTGGTCACGTGAAGAGTCGACCTACCGCTTGGTGATGTCTCGAAATACTACTATTACTATGTACTTTATTTTCATGATTTTTATGGAGTTTAATGTAGTCTGAATAGAATACAGAATAAATATTATAAACAAATATTAAGAATTTCTTAGAATCTCTGAACGCTTAAATCTCACCCTCTTATACGAGTATTTTCTAAATTAAATGGTGGGTATTTATAGTTTCAATATTGTTTCAAGGAATCTAACCAAGAAAATGTTAAGATTATAGCAATATTTTGCTATCAATTTCATCAAACTAACATCCAAGATGAAAGTAACCCTACCTGTAGGTCTGTTACCTTTTCACGGATTAACGGATTAACCAATTTGAACCATAAATTTGGCTTTTCATTATCTCAGTACTACGATCCGATGGGATAACCTCCAACCTATATGGGTGACGCCATAGGCAAAAGCTAGTTGTTTATAAATAAATAATTAAAAAGTTTTAGGATACAAGGACTATCGAAGCACCCAATACGCTTAAACATACTTAAACAATCTCATAAAATATTACTGATCGATACTTTAAGTGTGAGTAAAGCCTACGAAACAAAATAAAAGTCTCTAATGTACGAGTAACTTCAGAACAAACCAGGTAAAGCTGAAATTTCAACAACATTTGCTATACCTACGGGCTCTCCCCCACATTTATAATAAAGCTGCAACCCTTTGGCAAGCGAATTTAAACTTTATTACACGTAGAAATGAGTTGAAAATACCTTGAGTGTTATTTAGTTTTGGGACACATTATTGAAAAGCCTTAATTTAGCTGGAAATATGGTCATATGCCAAAGTCCAGTTCTGTAGGTTTACAGTTTTGACAGTGTTGTTGAAAATCCTTTCTGTAACAGAATTTCAGGCTGACTTATCTATGAAGCCATACTTTGACCATGTGCTTAAAACTTAGATGAGTATAGGATATTCGACGAGAATTTCAGAGTTTGTAGTTGAAACCATTGATTTCTGTGTAGATTAAGTTAATTTGACTAAAATGTAGACACATTTTGGAGTTTATTCATCGGTTGCGCTGTACCTTACCCATGAATGCCTAAAGTTCAAAGCATCAATTATATTATTGTTATAATTTGTAAGGGTTATAAACCCCTCAAATTATAACGATTGCTGGATTTCAAAGGGAACACAATTTTAGCACAGACACAAGCGCTTGCAAAATTGTTTATATAATTAAAATAATAATGAAAGTTTATTCATTAAAAAGTAACGAAGCATCGCCTGTATCTTGTAACTCTGGAGTGCGAATTTTATAAAGTTATGAACGTTACATTACAGTTTGATGATGTTAGATGATGACAGTTTTTTTTTATAAACAAAACATTATATGAGTAAAAATAAAATAAAATATTCGTACGATTCTGAACACAAAATAAAATAGCAATGGTTATCATTGGCTTGTGCTGTGGGGTGTGTGTATTTATGTGTGCGGTCTTTATTGAATTTTTTGTACTTACTCCTTCTGTGGGAACCTGGGCTGGCAAACCTTAATACAGGTTACTATGTAACCTATATAGGACGCCAGACCCAATTCTGTTGTAACTCTCCTTGTGAATTTTCCCTAAATTATAAAATTATTATATTTATTGTAACAGACTGTATTGTACATACCGCACTTTTGAAATAAAAAAAAAATAAAGAGCTTAAGTTTGGGTTTTCTCACAGGTCATGATTGTCACAGATTTTGCAAACTTTATTGTAAATATTGGGAAGGGAAAAATGGGCACTGCGTCTGGCTAGCTCAGCACCTTAATTGCGTAACACACTATCAATCGGAATCTGAATCATTTTGAAACAAATTGCTAATCCATTGCTTCATAAATTCGAAAAGTTTGTTTGCTCAACACGTAAATAACGCAATGAATGTTGTTGAACTGTCAAAATAAAACCGATTCCTATTGATAATGTCGCCGATTTAGCATAATATATAAATCAGCTGTTTTATAGAAAAGTGCAATCCCTACGCGATCAAAATGTATGAAGCAGCGGATTTTTTAAAATAACCGACGAAAATTTCAACTCATGTTCAGAATCGTACTCAATCTATGGTATAGTCCAATTCAAAGTTTATAGCGGCTTGGAATATGAGGCGAGTCGTTGCGCAATTGCAGTAACAAATTCATGTGTCAGCGGGGGTGAAGGGTAAAATATAGATAGTGTCAAAGCAGGAACTTGAAACGTTACTCAAAATAACGTTACACATGGGTCTGGTACCGATAACTTGTACCGTCCCACCAGGATCGAAACAAAATTAATTCCTTGGCTATAACGATACTGACAAACGTAACGAAATCTTAAACTGTTCACTAACAATATTATCAATAATTCGTTTATGGTATACCGATATAATAACGTTATTCATTTCGATACTCAACGTTGCCACTGTTGCCAGCTTCATGACTTACAAGATGACGCAAAACACGAAAGAGTATGAAGAATAACGTTATAAATGAATCTGTAACGATTTACCTTTAACGTTATTACAAGCGAATAGGCTTAATGTTAGTGATAACCTTTACTTATAATATTGTTCTACGAAAATGATATCCTATTACGTTTTATTTTGTTGTAACGTTATTGATATTTTTAGGTTTTAGTATCGTTACAATTTTTGGAACGTTATACGATAACATTAATGGTAACGGAACGAAATTCATTTCGTTTTCAAGTCCTTGCGTCAAAGAGCCTGGCCACGATGTACCTAAGGCTAACCCTAACCTAATCGTATCAAAATCATTACTAACAAAAAACATTTAGGTAGGTAAGTTAAACACAAGAAAACCCAAAAGTTATCAATGACGCTCAGAAGGCAAGTTCCGTACTTACTTGTGAACGACTGAACACGCACTTAAGTAAGCATAATTGTTTGAAAACCGACGAGTCGTGCGTCTGACGTACAAGATTGATAGAACCTCTGTGGAGATATAAAACTACTGAATGTGACATTATGGTCAGGGAAGTTTCTGGACGCAAGTTGAACTAATTATTCTATTATTCTCTTGACGAGGAGTTGCGTAAGCGCTTTTGAAAATTTTCAATTTAATACTGTCTGATTAAATGCCTGATACAGAAGTGATTTTCGGCTGTAGCTGTACTATGTTTCAAATGAGGAAAAAGGAAGAAACCATTTGAACCCTTAAGGGGCCGCGGCGTAGCATGCGTAGTTCAAACAAACCTAATACCAAAAATAATTTTTAAATCAAACATATTCTTAAGGTGGTGTGTATTTATTCCGATTGGATTATAGAATATCTAGGTTTTCAAATAATATACATTTTAAAAGCTCAGTGAAATAAAGACGAGATATGAGGAATTTCAAATTTGTATTTAATTTGTATTTTTTTTATGTTGCCCCACACTAAGAATTTCTCCTGTATCGTGGGTGCGTTTACAAACATTTAAACTCATATACACAAACAGCCAGACCCAGAAAAACTACTTGTAGGTTATACAAATATTTGTGCCATGTGGGAATCGAACCCGTGACACGCAGCGCAGTAGTCAATCACTTAACCACTGCGCCAACCGTGCCGTCACTTGAATAGAAAACTTATTTTTCTCATAACTCGTCTTTAAATCAGTGTCCATTCAAAATATATATTTGGAAACCTAGAAATTCTGTAATCCAATCGAAATAAATATACACAACCTTAAGAATATGTTTGATTTACAAATTATTTTGGTATTACGTTTGTATGAACTACGCATGCTCCGCGGGCCCCTTAAAAGACCGCCCATTGTATGTTTTGTAGTATAATGTAATTTTTTTGGTATGTGTTTTCTAGTGTTCAATAAAGTAGGTATAAATAAATAAATACATAAGACCACGTTGTCCTGTCTAGGCTAGTCTTTCGTAAATTTCTAGAATTAACGGTAGAAAGTCATAATTAAATAATGAATTATTTAGTCATTTTTTATTACCTAAGTCCAGTGTTGGTCATGCTCTTCATCGCTTTCTAAAAAAATGTTGGGCCTGACGACGAACTGCGGCATAAACTTCACAAGAGACGGTAATGTATTAAGTTTTATATTTGAATATAAATACTGAAAAAATAAAAGTAAAAGTTACCTCCTCGTAATTCTAGAATTACTTTCCTCGAATATAATAGAAAAGTCCCAAAGTTCCCTAACATTATTCACGAAAACATTATTTTTACAAGAGGCGTAGACCTTATTGAAGAAAACTTTTTATATTTAGCCCTCAAGCTCAGCACTACAAACAAAGATATAAAGCGCGTTATCCAACTCTCTTGGAGCGTACTCCATCAAACTTGGCTCTTCCATTTTACCCAAAATCTTTTATGCCAGAATTTACCAAGCCTAGTAAATTAATCTTCGTACAGATTGGGACAATGGGGGACTTAGCAACATAATACAGAATTTCCGTTGGCAAAATTTTGCGCCTACAAAAGATTTGTTCTAAATAAATGAAGCTTTCGGTTTAGGGATTTCTTTATAGCTTCTACGAGTTAAATTTGATTTTTGAAAACAATGATAGCGGAGCACCGATTCACCTGCATTGTACCTTTGCCGACCTCCTCGACTGGTACCTTAATTATGTCCGTATAAATCGACTGAGCCAAAAACAGTCGTAAAATTCGTTCACAAAGGGAAATGACTAAAATTGTACGGACGAAAATATCCGTTAGCCTTTCATTTGGAGTAACTTATTCACTTGTTGTAATTTTATGGGGGAAACGTAGCTATTCTTGGAAGTTTTATGCTTTCATTTCTCAGTCAATCATCTCAGTCTATTGTAGTTCAAGTTCCGCCATGTTTTTTTTCTGTTCTTTTTTTTAAAACAATGTCACCACGCCAACGGCTGAGTGACTTGCGAATTAACCGATTCGATTAGGCCTGGCCTGCTGCACGCAGTGAAACATGTGATTCTCACATTGAATAAATAATTGTGGATCTGAGTATTTGTGTGCCTATTAGAAATAAATGATTTGACTTTGACTTTGCCTTCAGGTTTTATTCCGTGCAACTAGCTTCTGACGTTTCCTATGTGCCCAAGTAGGTTTTTGTGAAATAAAATATTTTGATTATGTATTAATAGTTATTCTGTGAAAATATGCTCAATTCAATAAAATATAAGGTTAAACACGTAATCATAAATCTTTATTTAGCCCAACATCTTATTACAGGTACAGATTAATATAATGCACAATCTTAAATAGGTCTGTAGCGGCATCTACACCGCCACATACGAACTACGCATCATACTGACGTCATGCAAATCCTGCATCGCGCAAGCAGAGTATACCGCGCGACTAGCGTATAATATATACAACAGCCCGACATAAATCATCGGGCAGTTTCCCACCAGATATGACACCCGTCTGATCGGAGGATACTCCCTTTTCTACGGAGGATGAGTGAACTTTACATCCTATTCTCATTAGATTTGTGGTAGGAGGGACCTGAATACAGATCACGTGGATCTCTTAGATAGTATATTTTACTTTACACAGCAACGGTTAGAGTTAAGATATTATAATATAATTAAAGTTAAAATTGCAATTAAAGAATTTGTACGTGCTTAACGTACAAATTTCGAAACAAAAAATTCAAAGAAATATACAAATCATGTAAATTGATCCGTCCGTCCTTAGGTATCTACATAACAAAATAAACATTTATGTACCGGCTTCAAATAACTTAGAATTCTTTCTTTGCACATTCTGAAACATTTTTTTTTTAGGCCACATAATTTGCGACTTTTGATGAAAAATTTTAAAAAATATATCGCTCCCCCCTTATCGCCTAAGTTTGCATAGAGAAACATCTGAAATTATTCTATGTGATAGAAGTTTATGTAAAGATTACAGGAAAAATAAAACGATGTCTCTAAATAGCACACTCTTTCAGAAATCATCAACAAAAATTACATTAGTTCCACTATAGGTCAAGAGATGGCAATGGCCTAAAACTGCAAAATTCTAAACCGCAGTGTTATAATTCTCTGACGAATATAGGCCTCACCGATTAAATTTTAAAAACATGTGACGGTACGGAACCCTCGCCCCTCGGTGCGCGAGTCCGACTCGATCTTGACTTGTTTTTTTTTAACTCTAAGTTAGGAAATGTTTCCCAGTACTAAATACTAATTTTACACACACACACACTTTTTTTTCTTTTTTATTGTTTTACATGTTGTTGTGTTTGTTATTTTGACTGTCCTTGTATTTATCAATTAGGTATTCGTTTTTATTTACTAACATTATTTTGACATTGTATTTTGAATCAATAAATGAAATTAATACCTAACTTTGATACCAATTAATCAAATTATACCTAAATTAAATTAAATTCCTCATTGAATGTGCTATATACCTATATATATCAACAATTCCGAGTGGTACCTCAACTCACTCGTGTCTAAATAACGTAATTGGAGCATAAGTAAATCAAGTACCTCCTATTCGAAAATTAATTTATACCAAGACCTAAGGTTAGCTTTTGTTATTGATCTTACATACTGCTACTATTGTAGTCAAATGGCCTTGTTTAATTATTATTGTATATATTTATTTATATACAGGGTGCAATTGAAATCATGGGCATTATTTTAACCTAAGGTACTACTTATGATACAAATTGCATTAGGGCTACTATTACGCAAATCAAAAATATTATTAATGCGAGTATGGAAAACCTTAAAATGTAGTAAGTCATACAAAGTATCAAATTAGTTGCGCTTCTCGATAGCAAATGCGTAGGTACACTACGCCGTACGCGCGTCATTGGGCGTGAATTCTTTGACCCCGCCCGACTCACGTGACATTCGTAAGTTGCCAATGAATTGATTCATAATAAATTCCAATTTTCCCTTCGTACTTTGCCGGCTTAGGACGGTCAAAACTACGTCAACTAACATACATTAAAAAAAAACATTTACGTACCTAGCTTGTGGATTGTTTTGAAAAAACCTTATTTGTCGGTAAAGTGACAGAGGGTAAACGGGTGCTCTTCCACGAGCTTGTGCATGTGCTGGCACGTGAAAAGACGAAAAATCCAACAGGTTCTGAGTGGTTCTGGTGGAATGAGACCCCGTGAAGGAATAGGGTCGTTCGGGTAGCGCCGATGGAACATTTCACGAGTTCATACTAAATTTCTTGTGCGATCGTAAATTACAACCATTTGTGGGTATTGTTGGTTGGTGTACCTAGCCTGCACATTACGCGGTCGAGGCATCGTGTACACAAACACACACACAACACACAACTACTACACTAACACTTAATACACTGCAATCCAAGCACCGTATGACGCGAGCGGCGAGTACGGCGATTACGTCACGGGATCAATAAATCAATTACGCGTCAATGCACCTGCGCAGTCGTTATGACACTGGTTCCGGGTTCGTGACTTCGTGTTGCGGCGGGAAGCATACCCCGCGCGGGGGTGATATTCGTATTTTTGCGAGTGAGGGAGTGGGACGGAGAGAGTTCAGGGAATCCCGCCGGACGGAATGTCTTGTAGCCCATTGTTATTATTACTTGTAAGGAAAAACCCGCGCGCGCGCAGGTGATGTTTGTTTACATTTCGCTTTGCGCTGTACTGCGCTTTAAGATTTTGATATTTCAACAATTATTGGCGTTAACGAAGTATTTTGTTTTAATTACTTTAAGTGTTTATTTGCAATAATAAGCCTTGTGCAATTTGACTTACTACATTTTTAAGGTTTTCCTTACTTGCATTAATAATATTTTTGATTTGCGTATTAATAGCCCTAATGCAATCAGTATCGTGAGTAGTGCCTTAGGTTAAAATAATGCCCATGACTTTGATTCCACCCTGTAGATAAGTATATATTTGTGTATGTAAGTATTTATAACATAATTATGTAAATGGTACACCACAGGCTACCTACAGTATTGTCTCTTCTTTCTTTCTAAATCCATCCAAAGGTTGTCTTTAAAATATCGCTCTAAGCGATAAGACCGCCCATTGTGTTACCCTTTGTAAAATTTCTACATTTATATATTATTTATAGTGTACATAATAAAGATTATTCTATTCTTTAACTGGGCCTGAGGGCAGGTCTAATCACGAAGTGGGTATCTACGCAATCTTGGGTGAAATATAATTAATTTTATGTACCTGTTTGTTTTGGCCTCGTCTCATGAAACAGCATAATAACACAGTCAACAATGCATTTCGGAATTAACGCAACAAAAAAGCATGTTAAGGGCCTATACTACCTCAAAAGGCTTAGCATGATCCTCCGTTATGTCGAAAATACTGCAGCATTAATTTTGAAATAAATATAATTATGGTAAAGTTGAGGATTAATGTTAGGTCTTATGTTAGACAAAAACACGATTCCATAAAATTTTCTCTATAGAAAAAATTCCAAAGTTACCTCCAAACCGAACAATAAACCGCTGGTATTCAAAAAATACTTCAAATTAGATCATGAAACTTTTTATACTAACTGAACTAACTATAAAGCAGGTCTTATATTATTATTATTTTTTAATTACCATTATTTTCACCGTAAAAAGCAAATACCTAAACTATTGGCACTGCCTGCCGCCTAGCACCGCACTCTGTCTCGCTCTCACTCAGTCCGCGAGCAGTATCGTGCGAGCGAGATAAAGAGTGAATTTTAGCTGAGGTAGTATAGGCTCTTAAGGTACGCAAGCAATATATTTTTTTTTTCCTGCAACAATTGGCTTTAGTTGGTCGAAATCCGTCACAAAATAATTTTAAAATGTTAATATCTACATCAGCGCGTACAGTCAGCCCCAAAAAGATTTATACACGGACAAGGAACCATTTTATTGTCAACAACCATTGTTCCATAGCATTGTATCTATTATAAAGGTACAAAAGAAAGAAAAAGTATTCATTGCGACTCGTACAGGAAAATCACAAACTAAACTAAACACAGTCTAAAATATAAAAACCAAATTATATTTAAAAAGTAACAAAAAGAAAAATGAAACAGAAAGTCATATACGAGGCCAAAACGCTCCCATCTCAGCATGATGCTGCGACATTTAAAAATAAATTTCACAGCGCTGGTATTCTGATAGGGGCCGGTGTGACGTCACGGGCAGTTACAGAACATTGTATACCTATGTACAATTTATTTTACCTAAACAGAGTGAGAGTTTTGCCGCAGAACATGTATGACACCCTATGATCAAAATAAGTTAATCTACATAAATCTCACAAATATGTACACAGTAATCATTCAATAACGAGGAAGACAAATCTCCATTTACTCTATCGCGTTAGGCTGACATATTATTAGATATTTTTGTCTGTGACAGAACAACGACAAAAATTTGCGAGAATTGGTTTAAGACACCTCTCGTATCGATCGATTATTGCCGGTCTATTGTATCTCACAGCAAAAGTAAAAACCCGATCACTGAACGTCAAGATCAAAACAAATGTACAGACGCCAGCACATCAAGCTAGTACAATCTGTCAAATTTCTTTAATAGATTTTCAACTTTATCGCTAATGCATAAGGTTCAAAGTTGATTGGGATAATTTTACAGTTTCGAGTAGCTCGATGTGCTGGCGTCTGTACGTCGCGTCGTTCAAGTTTGAAATATTCGCTGAACCTATGAACGAAAATGGACACTTGCCCTTAAAAGCAAAACTAATGGTCTATTTATTAAGTCAGGTCACAAAGTATCACTTACATGTCAATGACCAGAACTAGAGTAACGACAAAATGTTCACTAGACGAGGTCAAGGAAGAAAATGGCGTCGAATTGTTTTATTATGGCTACTTAGGTAACCTTTACAATAAGTTTAAAAATTTTTTATTTCTTTTTTCAAAAAAAAAAACACCTTCATATATCATTACAAACTGAAAAATAACTTTAATTTCGAAAGTCGGTGTCAAAAAACGAAAATGCGAAACCAACAACACCGACTTCTGAAATTAAAGTTATATTTCAGTTTGCAATGATGTACGAAGGTGTTTTTTTTTTTTTTTTGTAAAAGGTGTTCTTTTTGAAGTCGTTTATTTATTTTTTTTTTTTTGTCAAAAGTTTTTATTTTTCATTTTTTACTTGTAGTTACTTACCCCACACAAATGCATTTAACACTACTTGATATGTAAATATTAGTGACAGGAAGTTATTAAAACATCATTAATATATACTAGGTGGAAAAAAATCGTATTATCGAAGCTAACTCAAAAACTACCCAAGCAAAGTTAGTCAAATTTATATGGAACTACCCCTGAGGTACTTATACCTTATCCATTAAAAAAAAAACAATTTTACGAATCCATCTATACAAGGTGTAACATAATTATCGCAAGACCTCATACACCCCAATTAGAGTATTGAGTTTAAAGCATAATGCAATGACCAAAATTATTTTTGTAAAACGAAATTAATAATAATAATAATAATAATAATCTTTATTGATGAATATGAGACAACCATACAGAGTAACTTAATAATAAACCCAGTATAAACAAAATAAGTTATAACAATGTGAAATGGTAGAACTTATGAATGGTTTGGTTGTCTTTGGACTGATTCGCCCTATCCCCTCGTACTAGTATAAAACTGTATCACGAGCGGATAGTCTTCCTCAACCTTAGAACAACATATTCCCTCAAGGTTCCATTTACAAGTCACATAGTTAAGCAGATTGATTACATACTGTTTAGGTAATAAAAATCATAGTACAGTTTTATTAAATAGGTTGCATGATTGGAATTGTATGACGTGATTGTTTCGTGTTTGGGTATATGTATATGTGTATTATGTTTTAAGTATGTTTGTGTATGTATGTATGTATAAAGTTGTGTCCTTTATTATTTATGTGCCTTGTTTATACCAATTTTCTTAGTAGATTTTCAGTGCTGTTATAGTCTAGTGTTTTCAAATATTTATCCATAGTTTTTTTGCATGTTTGGCTATCAAGATTCCTTAATTTTAGAATCTTAATCACCTCCTTATAATTTTACAGATCCTTGCAGAATTAGGATAATTTCAAAAAGATGAACTTTGAAAAGCGCTCTGGATGGTACTAAAAACTTTAACAACTTCAACTCCCGGCTGAGGCAATGTGACTGTGGCTGTCAATTTTATTTTTACTATTCATAATTAAATTATATGAGCCTTTAAGATTGTTTAAGAAATTCATATTACCTATAACAGAACAATAAACAGAAAATTACTATTTATTTATGTTATACAGGTTGGTAAAAAAAGTCGTGGATCAAACGAAATGGGGAGATAAAAAAGGCTAATTTCCAACGCTTAAAATGAAAAATAATTTTTGGTAACGCTTCAAATTTTTTGGAAAAAATTAATTGCTCTTGAAATTTGGTACCCAGAGTCGCAATAGAACCTTTGTAGTGCTGATACATTACCTAGTAATAATACAGCACCGTTTGTTTTATATCACATTTTTTGGTCTAATTATAAAAGAACTCGTTAGGTATACAAAACTATTCATAACTTTTAGGGAATTGAATTGTAGCCATTCTGTAGAAGGATTTTTTGTTGGAAATTACCTCTTTTATCTCCCTATTTCGTTTAATCACGACTTTTTGACCACTCTGTATAAGGTAGCTACTGTCGTAATAGTTATTTATTTATACGAATATATAAATATTTTAAATCAAGTTACAAAAAAGATATTTTTACTAATTTCATGATACTTACATATTCATAATGTATGAATGGTTGCGGTTTTAATCTCGTGCATTTTTTTTTAAATAATCTAGTTTTGCATACAAAAGTATCCTCTAATAAGGAACTGACCACGAGGCAAAGTCGCAAGTTGCTCTTTAATAATATTCTCTCAGCTCTAAGAGCTTTTCAAACAATTCATCTGGTTTATCGAGTGAATAAATCACTCAAACCGTGCCAGCCTCGTGACCAAAAGTCAATTAAGTAATTGCTTCATCGAAATCAAACCAATTGGTTTGATGTGAACAAATTATGGCCTATACAGAAACATTCCCATTCTCTTGGGCCTCATATAATGTGACAAACACAACGACCCCAACATCCGACACAAGCAAAACCAGAGGTAAGCGATCGTAAACCTACCCACAATACGAAAAAAAAATCCTGAAAACGCAAATTCCGAACCGTTTGAACACAACCAATTCGAGTGACGTATCAAACAGAAAAATCCACGACATAAGCCTCCAACAAAAAAATGAAACTTGCAAGCAGGCCATAAAAATCGTCAATTTTACGGATTTCCGAATTTCGATGTGCGATTCACCGTGAACGGAGAATGCTTGGACGAGCGAAAACTTACAACAATAGACAGTTTTCAAGCGCGTAAATCTACCTTTTAGTCGGCAACCCTATTGGTGACGACGCGACGTTACGAATCGTCGTGATTTTCTATTTCGTGGTTTGTTGATAACCCTAATTTTACGTGGCTTTTTAGATGATTCAAGAAGCAGATATTTATGGCACGTATGATATTTACCCTCGTTCGGCTGGTAGTACAGCGAAATTGCTGTCGTTTGTGATAATACTCGTAATTTAAAACGACAACAACCCTTAGGGTTGGCTGCTGATCGAAGGGTCGGGGGCTCGAATGGGAATCTATTACGTCATTACCCGCAGACAACTTATCGGCCCATGTCTTTCTGATGACTCGTGAAAATTACAAGATGGCGGATAGCCTGTAAACGACGACCGGACATAATAGCAAGAATGTATTGTGGTAGTGGAACAGTTCCTTGATTATCGCTTTAGTGAATGGGTTGGTAATTGCGGCGTGTTTGCATAGTTATGAATGTATGGGATGAAGGAAAGCGTCAAGAGATGTAAAGGGTTATTCGATATCTGTAAACACGCAAAAAATAACACACACAAATTGTTAAAGTATGAGAGTACCGATACCAGAGACCTACCTCTCATACTTTAACAATCCTGAAGCTAATGAGGCAGACGTCATCCATCTGCGTATCTATACTTTTCTCAACTAAGTTGGGGTCGGCTTCCAGTCTAACTGGATGCCTCTGAATACTAGTAATTTACTTACCTATCTGACCTCCAGAACTCAGTGACTGGGTAACACGATACCCCTTAGGACGACTGGTTGTCAGACAGATCTATGACAGCCGGGACCAATGGTTTATCTATTTTTCGTCGCACGAAGGATCTCGATATGTAACGGATGCTCTCTCCCATCCATGGACTGACCCCGGAAAGCGTACCTTCTATCGGCCCGTCTGGCTGTTATTTTTTTGGAACAAAGTTCTTCAGGGAGATTGCGACAGGAGTAAACTGTGAGAAATCGTCACGTAACGAAAAAACGTTATGCCTCCTTCATTAGACTTTTTATTACATATAATACAGAGATTGAGAGCAAGAGAGAGATAGTTGTCATGGTTTTCGTGAGTGCTAAAGCCGATAATGAGATCAAAATGAAAATTTAAATGGCGGCTGTAAAAAAAAATATCATCGTGGGTGTCGTTCTTATGGTTTTCAAGGGTACTGAAGCCGAGAGTGAAATCAAAATGAAAATTTAAGATGGCGATGACGAATATTTTCAAATTTTCGCAGTCGCCATCTTCGTTCCGGCCGGGGGTCATCCGTCCCCACACATTTTTTTTTTAAATTTTTTATTCATCATCGAGTAGCAATAGACTCAATATTAGGTACACAATTTTAATAATAATACACAGGCAAATATAGGAAAAAAATAAATTTAAATAAAATTACTGTTGAATCACATTACTGGCCATCAAAAAAGAATAAATAAAACACCATAATTATAATTTTCGAACAGGCATTAACGGCAACATGCGTTTCACATCCATGCGGGACATAAGGGCAGTTATTATTTAGCCACGAGCCCTTCAACCTAATAAGGTAGACCAATCCTTTAATAATTATAATGCCTTTATGTAAATGTATCGTAATTAAACCAAACGATCTAAGTAGGCGCTGTAGTTTTAATGATAAACATCTAATAATGATTATACGGTTGGTCGCGTAACGAGCGTTAGAATGTTTGCCTAAATTATAAGGACTGGTATATAATCTGGATCAGAATCTGACGTAAAAATGAGAGGTTTAATTGACCTAGTTTTATTTAGTTTTAGCTTACTTTAAAAGTCCAGCTACTACGTGCTATATAACATGACTCATGATGACGATTTACTCTTTTAAAGATAAAAATAAAGATCCATCATTTGTCAAACATGCGTTTACATACAAATCAAGCATGCAAGATCTTAAATATAGGTAACAAGTCCATACATGTTTTGCCTGACGAGGAGTAAAAATTTTATTTTTTATATAACAAACAAATTACTTCAATAAACCAAAGAGTAAAGATTGGTTCACTAACATTCATTATTAAATTTTATGAGAATAATAATACTACTTAAAGAAATAATAATATAAAAGCACAAGCATGTCAAAAGGTACGTATTGGTCAAAAAGTCATTTATATTACAATAACATTTGTCTGTTAGTAGATTTCGAATCTTATTTTAAATTGATTTACTGTGATGGATTTGTATGACTGTGGTATTTTGTTGTAAATTTTCGGGGCCATACAAAAACAGCTTTTCCCCATGAGGGCAGTTTTTGCCGCGTGCAAGCAAATTTCTATTACGATAATCATAATAATGGCCTCCCGATCGATTTCGGTCACGGTGGCCAATCTCAACGGAGACTAGCAAGGTACGCAGGAAATTATTATAGTGCACAAGTGTGTAAGCAAACACAGGTGCACTCTTTGTTCCTTTACTCTCATAGTCCAATGGAACGTCAATCCGACACGACCGGGGAGAGATTAAGCGCAGGACCAATGTCTTTACGTGTTTTCAGAGGCACAGGGTATTAAACCTCTAACTTCGAAACTCCGAGGTGTTACTATGAAATTCCTAATGGAATACCCAATAACACATTGCTCGACCTGAGAATCCAACCCAGGACCCCCACGCTCAGCAGTCGCGCTTACAACCACGAGACCAACGGGGCTGTCAGTCTATTATAATAATAATATACTTACAGGAAGGTTCAAAGAAAAAATGTAGATACCTTTCTGCAAAGACTATCTGAAACTTCACATTCATACTGAAAACTTCCTCGCGACATTTTCTTCATTCCTCTGTATCACAAGTCCATACCACGTCAACTAAATCCGGTTAATAATTTTTACTTTTAATACAATGTATAACTAAATTAATATACAGGACCCCCCTTGGCTAAATGCAATGAAACAGCCGCACATGTCGATCGATCAAGTTAAGCTACGCTTGCCGCGGTTGGGCTGTGGATGAGTGACCATGTTTACATACTGAAACCCCTCTGTGCCTCGGAAAGCACGTTAAGCTATTGGTCCCCGCTGTCATTCGTGGATCTTTGACAGTCGTTACGGGCAGTCAGAAACCCGAAAGTCTGACAACCAGTCTTACCAAGGGGTATCGTATTACCCAGTTACTAGGCTGTGGAGGTCAGATAGGCAGTAACTCCATGTAAAACACTGGTATTCAGCTGCATCCGGTTAGACTGGAAGCCGACCCGACATAGTTGAGAAAAGGCTAGGCAGATGATGAACTAAATTAATGCACATTATGAAATTAGTTTATTCAGAATCGTTTACTGAATCGATTTCTGTAATTTTTTATATACTTAGGTAATTTTTGAGTCAAAAAAATAACTACGTAATTACTGTCACACTTCCAATATACAGTCAGTCAGAACAAACCAAAATGGATAAAGAACCTACTTAGCAATAAACCATTTAAATACGTGTGCAACTCAGTGCATGTGATATATTATCCTAAATTATGGATTGTAGCAAATATGTAATACCTATTCTACGATATCCAATATTTCTCTTGGTATGTCCGTAGACTAGTTAAAATATTAAGGAATAATATGTCGTTGATATTTTGGATGAGGGTAGATAGAAACGTCAAAGTTGTTTGTTCATGACTATAAAAGGGGGAGCTCAGAGTGGCAGGGAGGATTCTTGTTCGAGACGTCAACCAGAACGGTGCTCCGGCCTATGTTCAGTTGATTAGTATTAGTGACGTTATTATGTGGAATAGATCGACCAGATGTCATGTAAGTTAATTGATATTATTATAACTATGGTGTTCTGTATATTTTATATTATGGCCAATATATGGCAATGTGAGAAATGTTGATAGATTACTTTAAGATTGTTTCCAAGGAGTTTCTTGTCCTTCTTCTCCTTGATGACCTAGATTTGGAACGGACGACTAGCTTTCTGATTATTTACTGACAAGCCAAATTGAAAATAAATGCCTAGCTTGTCTTTCTGTGCTTTAATTCATAAAACCCTTTCCCTGAAAACCTAAGAACATACATACACATATAACACAGTAAATAACTATAGTGACATTCCTGACATTCATAGGTTATTATTTGGGTGATATATGTATATATATAGTTATAGTTATATTTTATAATGCTCTATATAACACATGCGTAGATTTGTAATGTGACCACCAGTTTCTCCCACAATCAATAATATTTAATTAAAAAATATATATATGTCGGCGGCGTCACCGATCACGCCATCGACAAGTACGTCACAGAACTTCTCCCACCGCCCCGCTGCTCGACTTGTTTTGCTATCAGTATAAAGGAGCGAACAGCGAACCGGAGGGGGACTTGACCATTGGACATCGTATGGATAACACGTGCTCGGAAACTGTCTCGCGTTACGTATCTGGTTGTGTCATATACTTACAGTGTGTGATTAAATTGTTTGTGAAATTATAATCTGATTTAAACTGCTAAACTGTTTTTCTATTGCGCAATAACCAACACTACCCACAGTTAGCCCACAGTACTTAAAATATGTCTGATAATAACGACACACATGTCAACACCCGACATCAGAAGTGGGATTCGTGTTGGTTCATGCGCAAAATCAGTACGCTAAAAGTGAAAGTGACCGTTGACATTTGAAAAACAAAGTGCAAACGTGCGAATGCTTTTTAAATAATCATGTGGATCTGTTCAAATTGGACCCAGACAACCCAGATACGGATGCGCGATCATGGTGCATGTTGTTATGGGCAAAGGCTGTATGCAGAAATACCTTTGCCGAGTGACGCGCCTGTTGCGACTAGTAAGGAGCACAAAGGAGCAGCATCAACGTGGCTATCGTAAATAGCATACCAAGGACGTAGCGTGGAGCTACCAGTAACGTGGAGTGACTTCGCACAAGCGGCCCACAGCGAAACCCTTCGTGTGCTACAAGTGAGGGAGACCAGGACATGTCGCGGCCCTGCACAAGCAGTGGCAGCCAAGCGGATGGTGGACGACATGCTGGAATAACTACCCTCAGGCACATTAGAAAATAAAGGTGAGCTGTATTGTTTTGTTAACGATTCTGGTGCTGAATGCTCGTTAGTAAAAACGAGTTGTGCAACTAAATTAAGTGGCAAACGAGTTAATAACGTTATTGTATTAACTGGTATGGGTCAAACGCGTGTATTCAGCACAGAACAAATCATATGTAGCGTTGAAATTAGCGAACACCAATTAGAGATTTTATTACATTTCTACCCGACATTTACTTGCAAAGTAATATAGTACGTGAAATATTGAACCTAGGCTTTTCGATTAACATGTCTGCGACAGAGTTTTCGTTGCACAAAGCTCTTGTAATACGTCCAGTTTTAACGATTAACAACAAAAAGGCTAGATTTGATGAGACAAAGGCAGCTATAACAAAATTTTGAGTTGGCGATTTCATGTTATTAGAAAACAAAGAGTGAAATCAGATTATCAGACTAAGTTAGATAGGAAGTTCAGAGGTCCATTTAAGGTAGCAGAAGTTTTGCCAAGTGATTGCTGTATGTTAAAAGCTTTACATTCTAACCGTACTTACAAGTATGCTCACGATCGCATACGAAAGATGCCTCTAAGTAGTGTTTCTGACAATTTAAACGTAGTAAAACGGTGAGCAGAGTTCTTCCACCGAGTAGTAGAGCACATACCACGGCTGGGTCGCACTGCACGCACTAGTTTGTAGTCGTAACTGCAACTCAGTGTGGAGTTGTTCAGGGAGCGATGGGCAGCTGGTGGTGCAGCGGAGACCAGGGTCTCAGAGGAGACTATTGTTGTGTTGGTCATGCAGTGACCTGGGAGTCGTAGACTCTATGTGAAGTGATGTGTGTTGGTCGTATCACTGGAGGTGATGACGATATGGGCGGCATGAGTGTCACTAGCTGCTGCGGCAGCCGGGCTGTGAGCTTTGTATGTGGTCCTACTCGTAAGTTGATACAGTTCCTGACCAATTGTTACTAAGGCTTAGAGGAATCTTTTGTTATCGATGATTGTTATTATTAAATTATTGTCAAGTAATGTTTTTCGATAACTATGTGATCAGAATTGGCCGAGTGGAACATGCACTGCTGTTGCTTTTTTTTGGGTTACAGGTTGACACACAATAACGTATGCAAGCAGGATGACAATGTTGGACAGCGCTGCACTCTTTGAATCTCCTGTACAAACAATCGCTGATCGGGGACGGTGCTTTTCGAGCAAGCTGTCCAGAGAGATTGATTGCGGTGGCGGCCGAGATGAGAAGCTATCATTAAGTCGGCTACAGATCCATTGTCTACCGAATCTGGTGAGTCGTTTTCATTTTGTTTTGACTCTGGTACTGAGTGCTTCCCTGGTTATAACAACAGCAAAAATTTTTAAATATGCTCACAATAGGTTACGAATGATGCCAGTAGGTCATGTACCAGTCGAGTAGATGGTGATCACAATGGTGATGAGCAAGCCTAAGTAGTGGGAGCCACGCGAGTAGGGGTTATCGATCGCCCGTAGTAAAAAGTGTGTAGTCATTGGGTGATGCACACCAATCCATGCGCTGGATGTGTGAGAGCAATGAGATTACTGCATAGCTATTCACAACTACTCGGTACGCTTCCGTACCGTATCGAACATCAAACAATGTTATCGTAGCGAGTCATAAAAACGCTGTTCACAAGTCCTAAACTCGAAAATTTTGTCAGTTTAAGTCAAATACATGACCACCATTCTTCCGACAGCTGTTTGCTGTCGGGGGCAAGGCAAATCAGGTTATTGAAATGTCATTTTCGATACGATAGCTTGTCTTGTGGTTGTGAATTAAGGTGCTGGTCGGCCGGAGAGCCGTGGCGTTAAAGTGGTTTACTCATGTGTGGTTTTCTCGGTATCTAAGGCTCTTAGTGTAAAAGATGGTTGTTAATGTGGATAACGATGGTACATGGCTCTGGATGATGATTTTCACTATTATTAGATAATCAAAGTTTTCTTATATTGCTCTAGTTGATAATTTTCACTATGATTGATCAAAGTTTGTTGGCACATGCCAAGGGATCAGAGTATTACTAGGGAATTTGAGGAAAGTCAAGTAATAGTCTTGTTGATGAAGCAGAGTAGAGATTGTCTTGTGATAGTGGTGAATCTTAGTTCGGCTGGTCGGAGACCGTACCATAGTATCGTAGCCATAGCCCGTTAGAAATCGGCATTTACTTGCTAGACCCTGGGTACGTGGTACACGGTAGCTCTGGGTAGTATGGTCAGGTCTAGCCTCGAAGCCAAGACCGTAGAGTCAAAGACGACTCGGCATTCCTCCGGGAAGTGCGTATGTGACAAATGTGTGGGACCCTGAATGAGATACTTGAGATTTTATTTTCTTTGATTAACATGGTGTGGAATCTTTGTACGTGGTCTCGCTAAACTCGAAACTAGATAGTTCAAATTATAAGAGTTGCTTAATTTTTGGTTTTTAATTTGAATGCTCATTGCAAATTGATCGTGAAATAAAATAGATTTTAAAAAGTCGAGTCCCTTTTAATTATGTCATCAGTCTTTTTTTGCGAGAAATGCCAGAAAATCGGAGTATAACTGACGGAATTGAGGTTGAGCATAGTAGTAGTAACAATGAGGAGAGTAAGTTTACATGATGATTGGACCGTACCAGAGGTCGTCGTGTAGCCGTAACTCAATAGAAATCGGCGTCTAATACTTTAGTAGTCCATGAGTGCGCGGTAGGCAGTCAACTCTGGCGAAGGTCGAGTTTCAGTGAAAACCATAAAGTCCAGGAGAGACGGCGCTCCCGTGATGGTTCGCATAAAAGAAAGATGAGTAGCTGGAGATTACTGGGCTATGCGTAGCGAGAGATCACATGCAGAGCTTAAGTATGTTGATTCATTTGGTTTAATTATCTCTTTTGTGAGATAGTGCGGTATATATGTAGTCAGTTGTAGTTTGAATTTCCTGATTATTGTTAGTAATAGGTTTTCTAGTGTAGTTCAAAATTAAATAAAGAGTTCTGTCAAATTTTGACTTTAGTAAAGTCTGATAAATCAAACTGATTCTTACGGGTTAGTTCAGGAGTGACCGAGCTATGTGATACTTTGCGTTGCGGGTATGTTTGTTTACAGATAAACACACGAGGACGTGTGCGAGCAAGGTGGCCATGTCGGCGTCATTCGTCTAACTATTCGGAACGCCAGCACCCGGCGGCACTCGACAGTCTATCCTGAGCTTGCGAGGAGTGGAGAAAAGCGCGCAGCGGTGTAACGAGTCAGTCTTGGCTCTGGCATATCACGGTGGGGTTGCGGAAGCATCGTACGTTCCCGCAACCACCGTCGTGGATGGAATACCGGGGTGGTTTTTAGTCAGTAAGAGTCTGACAGACCCCTCCACCCGCCCCGGGGCGGAGGACATCCATGAGGGCTTTCCACCCCGGAAAGCGTGTCACGGGGCAAAAGTGGTACTTTAAGTCTGTTTATTCGGAACCGATTAATATTAACGCGAGCAGATGTCCATAGAACTAACGATGACCATTAAATTGCAATAATCATTGTAGGGTTAAACCGGTCCAATGATAAATCAGCTATAGGGAATAATAATATTCCGGACTAGCCAAAATAAATTCTGAAGGGCTTGAAAAAAAAAAAAAAAAATTAGCCGGACCAGAATTTGTTAATCTGAAGGGTTTGCAGCCGGACCAGAACAAGTTAATCTGAAGAGTAAAAAAAAAAAAAAAAAAGGAAAAAAAAAAAAGTGTAGCCGGACCAGAACTTGTTAATCTGAAGGGTTTGCAACCGAACCAGAGCTTAATCTGAAGGGTCAGTAAAGACCGGACCAGAATTTGTTAATCTGAAGGGTCAATAAAGACCGGTCCAGAACTTGTTTATCTGAAGGGTCATTGAAGACCGGTCCAGAAGTTTGAAGGGTCAATAGGGACCGGTCCAAAACTTTTAATCTGAAGGGTCATTGAAGACCGGTCCGTAGGGTTTTCTTACCAGTCTGTAGGGTTTAGATAAACCGGTCCAGATTGTAAAGTACGATTTTTATGGTCAGGATAATCGCACAATTTATGCTTATTACAGACGTATGAATTGTAAGCGCACGAGGACGTCCGCAAGTCAGTATGGCCGTGTCGGCGGCGTCACCGATCACGCCATCGACAAGTACGTCACAGAACTTCTCCCACCGCCCCGCTGCTCGACTTGTTTTGCTATCAGTATAAAGGAGCGAACAGCGAACCGGAGGGGGACTTGACCATTGGACATCGTATGGATAATATGTGCTCGGAAACTGTCTCGCGTTACGTATCTGGTTGTGTCATATACTTACAGTGTGTGATTTGCTAGTGTGATTAAATTGTTTGTGAAATTATAATCTGATTTAAACTGCTAAACCGTTTTTCTATTGCGCAATAACCAACACTACCCACAGTTAGCCCACAGTACTTAAAATATGTCTGATAATAACGACACACATGTCAACACCCGACATATATTTGATACATAATAACTAAAATTCAGTGTATGTATTATGATAATAACATAATATTCTAATTGAGGTATTTGGTGTGCGTTAATACCGGGACATGTTGTAAGATATTTAAAAGTCATAAGTGCGACGGACAGTACAAAATAAAAAATATAATGACGTATTTTAGCGGATAATTCCAAGAGTTTCAACTCCATTTGTAAACCGATACCTTTTTATCTGTAATGACATGTTTCTTTGTCCAGAGTCTCCAATTATCTTTTACGAAAGATCCAAGGGGGTCTCGAATCTTTAGAATCGGAATCAAAATTAAAGGTTCCTTTGGGGGCAATCGGAAATAATTGTTAATTAAATGTAAGCAATTTAATTTGAAAACTCGAGAAGCGTTTAATTGTCATTGATTTATTTCAATTTCGTAAAGTGGTTTGTTTTTTAATCTGGCCGTATTTTTGTGTAGGTACCTAGATATTTTGAAAACAAAGGGGAGACTGACAAAATCACCTTACCATGGAACTCGAACTGTCACCTGCACTCGTGAAGCGCTAAATGTCTGCGTCAGCGAATGGTATTACAGAATTTTTATGTCACGGACCGTCATTCAAATACTACTAATGTGACACTGGCTACTCACCAGTGATTTAAGTTTTTAAAAACGTATTTTTACGTAGCAGTAGTAGGCAATGGGCCCTAGGCGGATCAGCACGCGACGTGGGCACATAACGCGCCCCCCGCGCGTGATATTTACAAACAAATTCAATGAAAACGCGGGGATTTGGGTCCGTTTACCGCGCCCCGTCGCGTAACACGTTACTTAGTAGTGTGATCCGCCTTACTTTCATTTGACAGGACAAGAAAAAATTGAATAGTCCCAAACTGCAGTAGTACGTCATTTCGGGTCACGCTTCGTCCTCTTTGCTTACTGCACGCTTGCTCTAGTATAAAAACGCCTGTCAACTTCTTTCTTCCATTTCACGATCAAGACAAAAAATTAAGATCTGTTTTCCTTTATGACATTTTCATGCATATTATTTACATCTTTAAATATTTATATAAAAAACATTAAAAAAATAATGGTCCTTCGGCATCAGGAACAGAGTGCAGGCTTTTTTTTTTTCGAGGATGGGAAATCATCAAATGACCCCTCCCACTCTGAGTGGAGCAGAAGTGAGTGTCAGACTCTTACTGACTAAAACCCACCCGTGTTACTTCCTTAGCTCTTTATGTTCCGGGGCAGCGGTAACCCTTTCGGACAATCCCGCTGAGAGTACAGGCTACCGGTGGTCCGGACTCTAGAAAGGAACACATACACCCACACTATACCCAGACACACTATGCGTGCCGTGTCCAGGAGTGTTGCTTTCTGAATCAAGACCTTGACCCAGCTGCGCAATGAAAACCTCCTGAGGTCTTGGTCGAGACTCTCCGCTACAAGGCCATTTACAGTAACGATTATCAGTACAATGATTTCAGAACTCACGTCCCACATGTCGACAACCTCGTGTGCTAAGTCAAGATAATCGATTTTTTTATCTTTCTCAGATCTATTTAATTATTTACTTGATAAGTATATTCATGTATCACTAGTAACAAGATTAGCCATGTGGTAAGCCATCTGCATTATTAATTTCCTTGTTACTCGCCCTGTTTAATGTTAACAAGTAATTGCTTACTTAACTATATGTTAGCTGACAAGGATAAGGGTCTGGGTTTTCACGAGTAACGGAAAACCTTGAAACACAGATCTTTGGAAGTAAGTTTTAGTTAGAAAACAGGTAGATAGATAGATAGATACACCGTTTATTTGCTGTACACAAAATACATAGCACAACATACAAAAGCACGATGAAATCTACAGGGTCAAATTAAATTAGCTAGCGGAACTCTGCAGACAAGTATCGATAAAATAAAAATACAAAAGATATGTTGTATGAATAACTGATTGTAACATGAATCTACCACGCGGGCTCAGTGTAGGTTGTGAATTCTGGGAAGACCAGAGGGGTAATTCTTGTAATTTTAGGAACGTTCACAGTCTGATCTCAGTCTCAATCTGTCAAAAATACTTCTGATTTCCCTACATTTTGACAAGTTTTTGACATTTGTTTGTCGCCGAGATGAGATTAGATTTTGAACTTTTTAAATTACCTTCTGATTGTGCCCAAATAACCCGATGGGGTTTGTATGAGTCCGGAGAGAGCTGAATCCTGTGTGTATTCAACCACTTTCTTTGTTACCGCTTGATATCATAGCTCTTTCTGCTGAAATTAAAGATGGCTGGCAATAATAAAGAATAACTATAGTCACCAACTTAATTAACCAATTAAGTTGGTGACTATAGTTATTCTTTATTAAAAAAAAAAATATATTATTTAAAATTAAAATTTTTATTAAAATTTATCTTATGGGTAACCACCCATAAGATAAATTTTATTTTTATGAATATACGGTGTTTGAGATAGTTTGTCGTTTCCTTATATCTCCCTAGAGGGAACAAACCTGAAAATATCACAGATATGTCTTCGAATTTTTGGTTCTAGGACATGCTAGTTGCCCCAAGATGTTTTCCTTCACCGTTTTGAGAAAAAAATATATACACAAAGTAGCGCAATTTCAAAAGCATTGGAACTAGAATAAGATGATATGTTAGACAATCATAGCATCTAATTCTTTGAAATTGTATAACGTGCCTGGGTTTGAACGCACGACTTCGTAATTTAGGGCTGATACAACCGGACCACTAACCGGAGAACTATATGACTTGATATACATTTTTTTCCCTAATAACACACTTTCAAATTCAAATAAAATAACGAACATACAACGTGAGATGTGCGTCTCAAGCTTGTACTAAATGAGAGTCCAACTCAGAATGCATCAGGCAAATATACCTGACGCTGATTTTCCTGTGGTTTCGCTCACGTGGATGTCGAAAGTTTTGACCAATTTACACAATATCTTTCTGGCGGTCAGGAGGGTACCGTTCTGCGCTGACAGTTTCTTCTTGACATTCGGTTGACAAAAGAGACGGGTAGTGGCAGCATAGTTACTTTGTCTCTTTCTACACACATCAAAAGTGTCTAGGGATCAAGCATTTTTATGCGGATTTCTTGAGATTGATATGTGGCTTTGTAATAAATTTATGATTTTATAAATTTATATGGATCCTTTTTGGTGCATTTCATAATTTGAATCAGGAACTGTGAATCAAATTCGAGTAAAAGATGAAAATCAGCTGTCAATATTTTCCCTATAAAAACATACAACGCATTGAAGACATTATTAGTGCTATTGTTTCCCTACTACTGATTAAAACCAACGTTATTATGGCGCGGCGACGTCATTTAAGCAGGGAAGAAATGCTCAGAGCCGTGGGAATGATAGAAGCTGGTTCCCGGCAACGTACTGTGGCTTTAGCTCTGAATACAAGTCAGAGTGTTATCAGTCGACTTTGGACACGTTACCGAAGCACTGGTACCGTGGCTGAGCGCCATGGAGGACGGTATCGCTGCACCACACGGAGACAAGACCGATACATTCAAATCTTAACTCGAAGAGCTCCAACAATAACCGCCATGATGTTAGCCGTGAGGCTTCATCACTCTTCAGGGAACTTAATTAGCGACCAAACAGTCAGAAACCGCTTGCATGAAGTGAACCTTCATTCCCGAAGACCGCTACGGGTACCACCTATAGCAATGCACAATCGTAGGATTCGATATCAATGGGCTCTTGAACACAGAAATTGGGCAGAAGAACAATGGCGTTTCGTGTGCTTTTCTGATGAGTCTCGTTTTGGTATGAGACCGGATACAAGACGTATACGACACTGGAGAACCCCTGGACGCCAACAGCGATTAAAATCCTGCCAGGAAGTCCATCCTTATAGTGGTGGAACCATCATGGTATGGGCGGGTATTTGGATCGGCGGAAGAACTGAGTTGATTTGGATCAGAGGCAACCTCAACGCTCAAATTTATGCTGAGACGATTGTATCAGACGTCATCGTTCCTCTACAAGTGCAAATCGGTCCCTTATTTCAGTTAATGCATGATAATGCACGACCGCACACCGCAAGAGTTGTAAGACAGACTCTCGCCGCAGCTAACATCAATGTCCTGCCCTGGCCTGCTCAGTCGCCAGACTTGAACCCGATTGAGCATGCATGGGATATGCTACAGAGAAGAGCTCTGCCGAATATGGAGGGTATCCAGTCGCAAGAAGACCTTTTTTTGTTGTTGCAACGAACATGGGCGGCCATTCCACAGCGTGATTTGGATGAACTCATTTTGAGTATGCCAAACCGATGTTCTTGTGTTGTTAGTGTTCGCGGTAGAAACACGGATTATTAATTGTTTAAGTTACCCAATAAAATTTTAGAGAAAACTGTTATTTCAGTCTTTTTTTCGAACTTTTGTGTTAGTGGTTCAAATTTCAAAAATCCCTTTATTAGGAAAATGGCAAATTTCTTTATTAATGCAAAGGTGACTTGGTTTATCGTTACTATGACAAACGAAAACACTTTATTTGATGAATCCTTAAAGAAAATTTTAATTAATATCAATCAGGAGAAAAGTTATTGCAAAAATATATGTTGATCCCTAGACACTTTTGATGTGTGTAGTAGCCACATTAGTCCATTCTCTATTTCTATAGGTTAAAACTAATTGTCACGTAGAAATACACCTTGTCGTTTAGTGACGTGCCAACCTTTTTTTTGGGTGGAAAATTATCAAATAACTTCTCCCGCTCTGGATGGAGCGGGAGAACATGTTAGACTTTTACTGACTAAAACACACCCGTGTTTATTCAGTTGCCTTTGCCAGGGGCCACGGTAAGTCTTTCGAACAACCCACGACCCTGGCAGAAATGACATTCAACCTCGGGGTGGTAAAGCAATCACGAGGTTAACTATACCAACATGCTCTTTTCATTTTCTCTTAAAATTGGACACACTGACGGCTTCAAGAGAAGATAAAGGTTGTGGAAAAACCTGAATTATGGAAATACAGTAACTATTTGAAAAACCGTGGTGATCATTGCTAATTCCATTTTTTGGATGAAAATAGCTTTTTTCACTGCAGTTAGTCAATACTGCATCATCTTTCTTCATCTTTCTGACTGACCGACCCTTGACAATTCAAAAGTGCCTATAATTGGTTTATTTGAAAAAAATGCTTTGAGTTTGAGTTTGAGTTTGACTGCAGTGCAAAAAAGCTGTATTTTCTGTAGTGCCTCGGGCATGTTCGCACAGGCTCACACCAAAGACTTGTACGGCATGATGAGGCTAAAGACAGCCTCACATTTGCAAAGGGCGCGGTGGGGCTCAAATAGCATTCTGAGGATGTTAACAAATAAACTTGACTCACCTTTTCTGTAACACTTTATGCGAATACTGATGAGGCAAGAATAATGTTAAGATTTTATTATTCTATTCAATGTGTGTTTTACTAACATAGTTTATAAGTGTTAACTAACCCATAGACCTCTGATGTTTGATAAATAAATGAATTATTATTATTTTTAATTATTAATACTCATGTATAAACACTTAATTGAAATACCTGAGATACAGGTTTATTCCGAGTTCTGGTAGAATCCAATTATTTTTACCTACATCCAATATAAGGCCCTAATTTGTAAATATTTATGTAAATCAATTATTTCAATGAACAATTTCAATTTCAGTGACAGTTCTGTATAATTTAAAACGAGAGATAAACAAAACATAAACTAATCTAAATTTCCCACAAAATATTCTAGAAAATTCCCTCTTTCCAACCCATCCTTTTGCCGTCGAATTTCGCCCCGAAGAAAGTTTACAGAATCAATTTTGTATTTTATTTCCCTCTAGTGGGGGATGTAATCAATACACATTACGCTCTAAACGGGCTCCGTAGTTAAGTTTCCCCTGGACACAGGTAAACACGTCTTATTTATAATAGAAGCGTGGTAACTGGATGTACGATTATATTCTTAGGAAAATTTATAGGAATATAGACCTTATAGTGCCTTTGTTGGTCGGTGTTTGGAATCCATTCTTACTACTATTATAAATTCGAAAGTAATTCTGACTGTATGTTACCTTTTCATGCCTAAACCACTGACCGGATTGTGATAAAATTTGGCGAGGAGGTTGATGGCATCCTGGGGATAATTACCGACATCCACGCGGGCAAAGAAATTGTATTAATTCAAGGATTATTTTGTTTAGGTGATTGGGTATCGAAAATGTATAGAGTAACCGAACTACATGCTGTGTAGAGGAACTTCCAGTCCTAAGCATAATGTAACTGAATATTAAGTATCGGACTCTGCGAGTGTTTTCTGATATAAGAGTCCCATTGCATAAAAACGGAACCAATTTTTAGAATTCATACACAATGGATAAAGAAAAAAAAGAAAAAGATTCAGAAAAAGCTGGTGCATAGTACCTACTCGCAACCGGCGTGCATGTATGAACGTGAACGAAGCAAAAGGATTATGTAAGGATCGCAGCAGGTGATGTTCTGTAGTTTCAGCTTAACCTCATGAGAAAAAGGCGTGAGTTTAAGTATGTGTGTAATTTGCATTCGCGATTTATTTGCCAAAAATGTAAACAAATATGAGTATATGGAAAAATAACTTTAAATCCTATACAATAAAGTTCAGTTTACGCTACAACTCAAACATTTTTATAACTTTTTCGATAGTGCTAGTCACTCTGAAATCAACTTAATTACAATTTAATTAAAGTTGATATTTGTTTAACTAGGAATTTGGCTGTGACAGACGGACAGACAGACAGACAGACACATGAGTGATTCTATAAGGGTTCTTCTTCATTTAGACGTACTGAATCCGAATTAAGTTTAATTTGAATACTTGGTATCAAAAGTTTCCTTCGTGCTTCGGTGTTCTAGTTTATTTTCTCTTTACCGATTTATTTGTTTTTATATAAATACCAGCAACAAAATAAAGTTTCTGCCCTACTTTGTTTCTTCTACCGATGTTGGCTAGAAGCTGGCAGGGTAAATAAAAACTAGTTACAACCTGAAATTGCACCTGTGTATATAAATTAAGCACCTTATGCGGTTTAAACGTAGAAGAATACCGAAAATTGGATAACCGCCCCTGCGGAGTAATTGCGTTGATGTTGACAGTTCAACAACATTTATTGTTACGTTGTTAAGCAAACAAATTATTCGAACATTTGAAGCAATGGATTACCAATATCCTTAAATGATTCATGTTGCGCTTGAATGAGTATTATGCAATAAGGGTGCTGCTTATAAACAGAATCGGTTGACTATCCAGTTTATTATGTCTGTTTCAAACTTAAGCGATTGGCAGTAACAATATATTCTAGTCATTCAAACTTATGTTTCAAATTAATATTATTTCAAGTTAAAAAAATATCAACTTTATTTTAACGATTGAAACAGTTATGAAAATGTTTGAAGTTGTAGCGTAAACTGACCTTTATTGTGTAGGATTTAAAGTTATTTTTCCATGAACTCACATTTGTTTACATTTTTTGGCAAATTAATCACGAATGCAGATTACTTAAGTTAATCGGTGATGAAAGAAATATAGAAATAAAATAAACTCCGAGTCCTCACCGACACGTTTCTGTCTGTATTGATATTCAAAACTTGACATAGGTCTACCAAAATATTACTGTCTATCAAAATATTGAATCTCACTATCTATTCATAATATATTCTCTTGAACCGTTCTAATGTCAGAAACAAGACAAGGCCACTGTCAAGTTGAGATATAATATACTTTGATTTAAATAACAAGAATAACAACGATATTCTAACATCAAAATAAACTTTGATATAAACAAAAACATTGTTGATACTTCTAACTCAAAATATTCAATACTGAGTTTACAATTCCAGGTATATTTTCAGTTACTCTAATAACATACCTAGGTTTACTTAGAGCTTACTTAGAAATCCTATCGGTAGACATTAACTTACCTACCTAACTAAAGTGTAGTTTACAATACATAAATGGTATCGTGGAACCAATTTACAGTTTTAGAACAAAACTACAAAGTTATATAATGATTGAAGTATTTTGGTCCTGGATTTGACTCCCAGATTGGGCAAAGTGTTATTGAGTTTTTCTACCAGGAATTTCTCAGTAGTAGCCCTATATTATCTAGGTTCGACGGCATTAGGCTCACCCCCTATTACGTGAGACTAAACTTAATTAACTGGTGAAGTGTCGGCGTGCTCAGGTATACTTCTGCGTGACCCTTCGGAGCAATATAACAGGTGTGATATTATCCCACTTCACGCTAATATTATAAAGGCGAAAGATTGTGAGTGTGTTTGCGTGTTTGTTACTTCTTCACGCAAAAACCACTGAACGGATTTTAATGTAATTTGGCACACAGATAGTTTATAACCAGGATTAACACATAGGATACTTTTTATCCAGATATTCCCATGGGATCGACACTTATGCGAGTGAAACCGCGGGGCGCTGCTAGTGCTATAATATGTTGAATTTTGGTTCACAAAAGCAAAGTTTGCGACCGGTTCCCACCGGAGTCCGGCGTCAAGCGGGTGTTTCGTCGATGCATCCAGTGCCTTAGGCATCTTCTGAGCACGCTCGTCCCATCATAGACCTCATCCATTTTTTTCCATCAGGCGTGATCGAAGTCAAGAGTGGGCCCATTCAGCAATTTTAAAAAAAGTCAGAAAACTAAACCACATAAATGAGTTGTTATAAATATATGTATTATGTAACTTACAGTGCGGCCGACGAGAGAATGCGTTCTTGACACTTGTCAGTTTCATACAAAGGAATACGTGTTTTGCGAATTTGATCATTATTAGCGACTAGAATTGTCGCACTGATAGGTGTTAGGAACGCATTCTCTCGACGCCCCGCGGCGGCCGGACTGTAATTACAAGATGAGAAAAAGAGTAGTTAATATTTATTCCATGAATATCTGAATCTGAATATTAAAAATCTTTTTTTCTGTTTGCTTCGGAGCTTGAAAGACTTTTTGCCACTTTTGAATGCTCTTCCTGTAACGTCGATCCGAGTAAAAAAGATAGCTGCTTATCTTTCCTCGCTCGTAAAGTCGAAGAAAAGGGTTGTTTTACTATAAGATATCCAACGGAGTGATAAGAATGTGTCAGTAACATTACAAATTTTTGCAGAGCTATGCTCTATGGCGTAGCTTTGAAGCGCCTTGTGAATGTTCAGTTAGTGCGACAGGCCATTTGAATTTTAGTGATCAAAGAATAATATTTAACATTGATGTGCTGTAAAAATATGTATTTACATACATTGTACAACAAAGTGCTCAGTATTTATTTTGTACGGCGTGCTAGTTGCAGCGTAAAACGTACGTTTACGGTCTGAAAATATACAGGACATAGACGTGACACCCCATTCTGTAAACCCATTTTTTTTTGTGGATGGGATATCATCAAATGACCCCTCCCGCTCAGTGTGGAGCAGGAGGGAGTGTCAGACTCTTACTGACTAAAACCCACCCGTGTTCCTTCCTTAGCCCTTTATGTTCTTGGGCAGCGGTAACCCTTTCGTACAATCCCGCTGCCCCGGCAGGCTACGGCCCATACCTACGGGCTGAAACCCCATGCGTTTGAAATTTTTCGTCGGTTATAAAAACATATTGCTGTTCCATACATTTTGTCCGCGTAGGTACGGTCAGCATCAAAAGTCGATTAACACTTCAGTTTTTTTAATCTCAATTATTGAACTAAATATTTGTTCAAAATTACAGCAGAAATACAATGTAATTTTGAACAAATATTTTGTTCAATTACTGAGATTAAAAAAACTGAACTGTTTATATTTTGCTCAATGACTGAGATTAAAAAAACTGAAGTGTTAATCGACTTTTGATGCTGACCGTACCTATTGCACGTTTCAATGTAACAGCAGATTTTATTATTTTTGTTAGCCGATGAACAATTTGTAGGCTAGGGGTCAATAATGTGCTGAATTCATGGTTACAGGGCGCGCGTTGATGTTCTTGTCACTCTGTATGTACACACATCAAAAGTGTCTAGGGATCAACATATATTTTTGCAATAACTTTTCTCCTGATTGATATTAATTAAAATTTTCTTTAAGGATTCATCAAATAAAGTGTTTTCGTTTGTCACAGTAACGATAAACCAAGTCACCTTTGCATTAATAAAGAAATTTGCCATTTTCCTAATAAAGGGATTTTTGACATTTGAACCACTAACACAAAAGTTCGAAAAAAAGACTGAAATAACAGTTTTCTCTAAAATTTTATTGGGTAACTTAAACAATTAATAATCCGTGTTTCTACCGCGAACACTAACAACACAAGAACATCGGTTTGGCATACTCAAAATGAGTTCATCCAAATCACGCTGTGGAATGGCCGCCCATGTTCGTTGCAACAACAAAAAAAGGTCTTCTTGCGACTGGATACCCTCCATATTCGGCAGAGCTCTTCTCTGTAGCATATCCCATGCATGCTCAATCGGGTTCAAGTCTGGCGACTGAGCAGGCCAGGGCAGGACATTGATTTTAGCTGCGGCGAGAGTCTGTCTTACAACTCTTGCGGTGTGCGGTCGTGCATTATCATGCATTAACTGAAATAAGGGACCGATTTGCACTTGTAGAGGAACGATGACGTCTGATACAATCGTCTCAGCATAAATTTGAGCGTTGAGGTTGCCTCTGATCCAAATCAACTCAGTTCTTCCGCCGATCCAAATACCCGCCCATACCATGATGGTTCCACCACTATAAGGATGGACTTCCTGGCAGGATTTTAATCGCTGTTGGCGTCCAGGGGTTCTCCAGTGTCGTATACGTCTTGTATCCGGTCTCATACCAAAACGAGACTCATCAGAAAAGCACACGAAACGCCATTGTTCTTCTGCCCAATTTCTGTGTTCAAGAGCCCATTGATATCGAATCCTACGATTGTGCATTGCTATAGGTGGTACCCGTAGCGGTCTTCGGGAATGAAGGTTCACTTCATGCAAGCGGTTTCTGACTGTTTGGTCGCTAATTAAGTTCCCTGAAGAGTGATGAAGCCTCACGGCTAACATCATGGCGGTTATTGTTGGAGCTCTTCGAGTTAAGATTTGAATGTATCGGTCTTGTCTCCGTGTGGTGCAGCGATACCGTCCTCCATGGCGCTCAGCCACGGTATCAGTGCTTCGGTAACGTGTCCAAAGTCGACTGATAACACTCTGACTTGTATTCAGAGCTAAAGCCACAGTACGTTGCCGGGAACCAGCTTCTATCATTCCCACGGCTCTGAGCATTTCTTCCCTGCTTAAATGACGTCGCCGCTCCATAATAACGTTGGTTTTAATCAGTAGTAGGGAAACAGTAGCACTAATAATGTCTTCAATGCGTTGTATGTTTTTATAGGGAAAATATTGACAGCTGATTTTCATCTTTTACTCGAATTTGATTCACAGTTCCTGAGTCAAATTATGAAGTGCACCAAAAACGATCCATATTAATTTATAAAATCATAAATTTATTACAAAGCCACATCTCAATCTCAAGAAATCCGCATAAAAATGCTTGATCCCTAGACACTTTTGATGTGTGTATCTATACTAATATTATAAAGCTGAAGAGTTTGTTTGTTTGTTTGTTTGTTTGTTTGTTTGAACGCGCTAATCTCAGGAACTACTGGTCCGATTTGAAAAACTCTTTCAGTGTTAGATAGTCCATTCATCGAGGAAGGCTATATATATATCATCACGCTAAAACCAATAGGAGCGGAGCACCAATGAAGAATGTTTCAAAATCGGGGGATTTTTTTCCTATTGAGAGCTTCCGCTGCGTGCGCTGCGTAAACGGTTAAAGTTTCGCAAAAATCATATATGACAGAATTGTTCTCCTTTAAAAGCTTAAAAAAAAAGTCCGCGACAGCATATGTCTATCTTTTAAGGTTAGCTCACTATAACCTCTTTTATGCTAACCAAATTTGTTCTAAAATAATGCATTATTTGCGAAGGTGTTTTTATAAACATGGTATTAATCCTTATCCAAATAAATACGTTATTCATCACATGTACTTAACTTTGAACAAAATTGCCTCTGACATCATTTGATTTCAATGTATATCTTAGGAGATATCATAGTTTTAAAATAATACTAATAATAAAGCTGAAGAGTTTGTTTGTTTGAAACACGGTTTGAAAGCTCTAAATCTCTGGAAGTATTGGTCGCATATATAAAAATATTTTTGCGTTTGATAGCCCAGTTCTTGAGGAAGGCTATATTCTATTAAACTTGACGCTAGGACCCTTAGGAGTTGAGCAAAAAGAAAAAAAGTCTGAAGTTTTCGTCAAGCGAAAACGAAGTAATAGCACAGGCCGGCGACACGTTGCGACGGGGTGGGTCGGGGAAACAAAAAAAAATTACGCGGACGAAGTCGCGGACAGAAGCTAGTATGTAATATTGGGCTAAAAAGAACAAAGTGAGCCTATAAGACATTGACTGCCACCGCGGTCACCGTTGACCGCGAACAATAGATTTACCTATTGTGTCTGTCGCCTGACCGTGATGAATATTTGCCAAAAAACTTACTGCTCTGTTATGTGTGCTTAAAAACTTTTTTACTAAAAAAAAAACAACCGACTTCCACGAAAGACACTACAAAGTGAAAAATAACTTTAATTTCGGAAGTCGGTGCAAAACAACGAAAATGCGAACCCAACAAGGTTCGCATTTTCGTTGTTTGCCACCGCATTATATCATCTGCATCATCTGCCAGCCTTTTCCCAACTATGTTGGAGTCGGCTTCCAGTCTAACCGGATGCAGCTGAATACTAGTGTTTTACATGGAGCGACTGTCTATCTGACCTCCACAACACAGTTACAGGGTAATACGATACCCCTTGGTAAGACTGGTTGTCAGACTTTCGGGCTTCTGACTACCCGTAACGACTGTCAAAGATCCACAAATGACAGGCGGGACCAACGGATTAACGTGCTTTCCGAGACACGTAGGAAATCTCGGTATGTAAAGACCCATCCACAGACCAACCGCGCCAAGCGTAGCTTAACTTGATCGATCGACCTGTGCGGCTGTTATTATTTAGCCACGGGCCCCTCAGTGCCACCGCATTATATATATATATATATATATACAATGTGTTAATGAAATAACCCAAAACCTGAAACTAGTTTGTTTAGAATCGGCAGCAAAATCGAATACAATAATTTTTAATATGGGTTACTTTTTTCCAAAAAATAATTATTTGTGTCTAATATTTTTTAACGACGCTGTACGCTACTGTCCAACGCAATGAAACCAAACAGCGCGGGCGAGGGTGAGGAGAGGGGGTACTAGAGCTGGCGCCAAGGCCGGGAAGCGCGCCGGCGGCGATAGAGCTACGAATCTGTAAGAAGTAGCGCGACAACAACATTAACAAATATCTTTTACTATAATTTTTGAAAATAAATAATTATACGTCATATCAATTTATTAATATAAAAATCGGTTGGGGTGTCCGAGGTTTTGGGTTATTTCATTAACACTTTGTATATATATTATTGGGAAGTAGGTTGTTTTTTTTTTTTTTTTAAAGTTTTTATTTTTCACTTTTGAGTTGTACCTACTTACCGCACATAAATTCGTGTAACACTACTTGCTACGTAAATATCAGTGACAGGAAGTCATTATACCATCATCAACATAAACTAAGTGGCAAAAATACGTATTATTGAATCTAACTCAAAAAGTACTCAAGCAAAGTTTATAAAATTTATATGGGACCACCCTTAATGCATACTCTATCTATTAAAAAAAGATTTTTTGAAATCGATTTACAATTACCGGATATATCGCGTAACAAATATTATATTCCTCCTCCTTTTTGAAGTCGGTTAAATAACAATGTCTTTCATTCAACTGGAGGTCTTAAAGATGACTTAGAGATAACCAGCAGCACCCTCCTGAACCTCATAACTCGCCTGCCCCTATCCCATTTTTTTTTGGATCGGCGCAACATGTATTTTTCTTCCATACTTCTCTGTTATTCGTTATATCGGGAGTCACCCCCTTTCTCGCCATATCATCTTTCACACAGTACATCTATCGTTTCTTTGGTCTTATAGCACATTCATACTCAAGAACTTACAAAACTATCCTCACAATATTTTATACTTATAAATAACGTTCTTTAGGCCTCGGTCTCGAAGTCAGCGATTGCGGGGTGGTGAAGGTGGCGATGGCAGCAACGCGGTGAGCGGCGCGGCAACGCAGCCCCGGTCTCGAAGCCATCAGCGGGCAGATCGCACTGCACTAGAGCGGCGTAGTGTTGTGTTATGAGAAATTAGTGTCTGTGTTCGCGAACGAAATGTCTAAACAGCGACGACAACATCTTTTTGATACAACATTTTCAAACATCGGTCGTTAAAAAGCAAAATATAAAATGCACAAGAACACGTCAATGCAGACGCGCGGACACCGCTTGACTGGTGTGCATTGCTCTGATTACTCGTACGTCGCTCCCCGCGCCGCTGCCTTCGAGGTCAGTTCCATATAAATCTACAGTCTATGCAGATTATGCATTGAAACGCGCCGCTTCCCGCGCCGCCGCCGCCGTCGAGCCGCGCCCGCTGACTTTGTGTCCGTAGACTTAGGACCATAGCAGTGGACGCTAAAACCATTGTGGCGTCACGTATTGTGCATTTGTGAATGCACTTTAGAATACGTGGCGTCACCTGTATTGTTTTAAATAAGTAATTATAAGTTAGTCAGGAACGCACCCTTGTTAAGTGGCAACACGAAGCTACGATCCGGGGCGCTACAGATAGATTCCTTAAGTAGCGTCCCCTCTCTTGCTTGCCAACCGTCACGGGACACGGACTAGATTTTACGTCATTAGTTTATTTTGTCCCTATTAGTTTTAAATAGTTATATGTACTGCGTAGTGTACCTAACTGTTAACTTTAATACGTGTATGGCAAATACAATATATTATTAACTGCAAGTTGGAGTTTCACTTCCGCTCTTCAATCGCTCATTCACCTCCAATACGCGTAAAGGAGACAGGTAGAACACCTTCCACTATGTCTCCAAAGTGGTGACCCCGACGTGATCTACGATTGCGTCAACCTGAGGTGAACACTCAGCGAGCTACGAGTCGAACTTGTACCGCGTCCGAGCCGGACACAAACAAAGAAGAGGAAACCGACCACGCCCTGGACACTCTGCTGCCGACAACTCATCGGAACCTGCGGACCGCGAGACTTCGGCCCACCTTAGTCATCGCCCAGTTCCGATATTCAGGGGTTCACCAGTGCTTAGTGTTCCAAAAATCGTTTTTTTAAGTTCAAAAGTGCTGCAAATTCAGTGATCAAATCAAAGCAGAGAGTTTTTTTTTGTGAGTGATTCTATTTTTAGATATTTTAAATTCAAGTGGTCGACTCAGGTACCCGTAACCCAACCCGGACCAATTCGAGTCGGGCGCGTTGCACGCCCTCTGTCACTATCCAACGACAAGATTTGACACTCGAACGATAGCTGTCACTACTGACAAGTGTCAACTGTCAGCTGTCAACTGTCATCAACGTTCCAGTTCACGCAAGTACTGCTCATATTTATATCTTGAACATTTCCCGTGTTAGTCTAAGCGTTTACACTTTTGTTAGACCTATGTGTATGTTTATTATTATATTATTCTATTCTATTTTTAGAACGATTTTTTTTTAAGATTTTTAAATTTATGAAAATACAACATTTCTTTGTTTATGATTGCCTATTCAGTAGATATTTTATACATTGGTTTTTGAATACAAGTACCTACCTTTTTTTTTTTTTACACATTCAGTTCTGTTTTTAGCTCGTTTTTGTTTGTGTTTTATATGCTTACGTTAAGATTTGTATGTGATTTTTGTTTTAAATATTATTGTTACCGCTGCCCACCCACGGTTAAGGCATACTATAACCGCCGCACATTTTGGTTTGGTGTTATTGCGTATTAGTTGGTTCATGCCTTATTTCTTACAATCGCGCAACTTCTGTCACACTTAACCAACTTATTTCACGAAAAAGGTGACTGACATGGCTGACGAACTTCAGGCACGTTTAGCAGCGCTTGAAGCTGAAACCGTAGCTCTACGCGCTCTGCAAGAACAACCCAAATCTCATTTTGCCACTGCTGCGGCAGTTTCTGTCAAGCTGCCACCCTTGTGGACTGATAGGATAGCGGTGTGGTTTGCTCAAGCTGAAGCACAATTTCTTCTAGCTGGTATTTCAGCAGATGCCACAAAATTTAGTCATATTCTTAGCCAAATCGACCACAAAACAGCTGGTGAAATTGAAGATATTATCACTAACCCACCTGCTGAAAACAAGTACCAGAAATTGAAAGAAACACTATTAAATCGGTTTTCAATTTCTGAAGAGCAGCGAGTTAAACGACTGCTCAGCGACGAAGAACTCGGAGACAGAAAACCGTCCGTATTTCTTCGTCACCTACGGTCACTCGCAGGTAACACACTGAGTGACGACAACATCTTGCGTCAGTTATGGCTTCGCCGCTTGCCTCAGCATGTGCAGGGCATCCTTGCGGCCCAGGCTGATCTCGGCCTCGACAGGATAGCGGACATCGCCGACAAAATTGTTGAAGCTCAGCCAGGTCCTGCAAACATATACGCAACAGCAGCCACACCTTCGCCTGTCCAAATTGTAGAACGAATTGAGGAGCTGAGCCGAAAAATAGAAGCATTAACATCTGAGCAATCCCGTTCTCGTAACAACTCCAGGTCACGCAGCACGAGTACACGTAGAACCTATGATGGTGTAGCTGCTAAATACTGCTGGTACCATAAAAAGTACGGCCCCAAGGCTAAAAAGTGCATTTCTCCGTGTATCTGGAAGTCGGAAAACCCAACAAGCAGTCAGTAGTGGCGGCAACTGATTGCGACAGCTCACAACCTCTTAGCCGCCGTCTTTTCATAACTGATTACGAAACCAAACGTCAATTTTTGATTGACACTGGATCCGACTTATGCTGTTATCCTCATCGCTGGCTTACAGATCGAAGGAACTCCTCAGACTATGAACTCTGCGCCGCTAATGGTAGCAGAATTAAAACATACGGCACGGTAACCTTGACGCTCAACTTCCAACTCCGTCGTCAATTCGTCTGGAATTTTATCGTTGCGGACGTCAACAGTGCCATCATTGGTGCGGATTTTCTGGCATACTACCATTTGTTGCCAGACTGCCGTACCAAGCGTTTGATTGACGGCATTACGAGCCTATCAACCGTTGGCTCCACCGCTACATCAGACCAACCGAGTGTCAAGGCCATCGCCCCGGCGAATTCTGCTTCTGCACAAGTGCTCGCAGAGTTCCCACAAATCACTCGTCCTCCTGGCTTACCCAGAACAGTCAAACATGATACGGTGCATTTTATTAAAACAACCGATGGGCCGCCAATTTCTTGCCGTCCTCGCCGTCTAGCACTCCAAAAATTGTCATCTGCCAAAAAGGAGTTCGAGGACATGGTTCATTGTGGAACAGCACGACCTTCCAAGAGCGCCTGGTCGTCTCCATTACACATGGCCTTGAAAAAGGACCAAACTTGGCGTCCCTGTGGCGATTACCGTGCACTAAACGCCCGAACTGTACCGGATAGATACCCCGTCCGGCACATCAACGATTTTGCCCACAACCTTACTGGCTCTAAAATTTTTAGCACTATCGACCTTGTGAAAGCATATCATCAAATTCCGGTATCTGAAGAGGACGTCCCGAAGACAGCTATCGTTACTCCGTTTGGCCTCTTCGAATTTCCTTTCATGACCTTTGGTCTCCGCAACGCTGGTCAAACATTCCAACGTTTTATCGACGAGGTCACACGGGGCCTCGATTTCTGCTTCCCGTACGTAGATGACATCCTAGTCCATTCAGCTGATGAGGCTCTTCACTGCGAACATCTGCGTATTCTCTTCGGACGCCTGCGAGACTATGGAGTAGTAATTAACCCCTCCAAGTGCGTCCTTGGTGCAAGAGAAGTGTCATTTTTAGGCTACCATATTAGTCCCGAGGGAACACGTCCTCCTCAAGATCGCGTCCAAAATATCCTAGACTTTCCCCCTCCTAAGACAGTCCAAGGTGTGCGTCGTTTTCTCGGCATGTTAAATTATTATCGCCGATTCGTGCCCCGCGCTGCACTGTTCCAGGCTCCACTTATAAAATCGGTGGTTGAAACCAAAGGCAAGGGTGCCAAACCATTTATATGGTCACCTTTACTTTTAGAACAATTTAAAGCTTGTAAACAAAGTCTAGCTAATGCCACTCTTCTGCAATATCCGCTCAATGGCGCACCTCTCGGACTGTTTACTGACGCATCCAACGTCCACATTGGGTCCTGTCTTCAACAACTTGTTAACGGCAAGTGGGTCCCTCTTGCCTTCTTTAGCAAGAAACTGACAGATCAACAAACGCAGTGGCCGGCTTATTATCGTGAGTTACTGGCGGTATACGAAAGTGTACAACATTTCCGCCACATTCTTGAGGTCCAACACGTAACCATTTTCACGGACCATAAGCCGCTTCTCTATGCTTTTGTACAGCGCCGTGAAAAACTCCCCCCTGCTCAGTTGAACCAACTGTCTTTTATCAGTCAGTTTACGACTGATATAAAATATATCAAGGGAGAGGATAACGTTGTCGCCGACGCTATGTCACGTGTCGACGCTATCGCATTTGACCAGGACTACGAAGCCCTCGCGGAATCACAGAAGTCAGACTCAGAGTTATCTTTCCTGCGTACTCAAGGGTCAAGCCTGCAACTGACCGATGTCAATATACGAGGAACTAAGATCTCTGTCACCTGTGACGTGTCCACGGGCAAACCTCGTCCCTATCTTACCCCTTCCTTTCGAAGAGAAGCTTTTAACAAGGTCCACAATCTTAGTCATCCCGGTGCACGAGCTAGCACCCGCTTAGTGACCGAACGCTACGTTTGGCCCTCTGTCAACAGGGACTGCAAAGAGTGGGCCCGAACTTGCGAGGCGTGCCAACGCGCAAAAGTATCGCGTCATAATTTTTCCCCTATAGGAAATTTTCAACAACCATCTGGTCGCTTCAAACATGTCCATATTGACATCATCGGCCCCCTGCCGATTTGCAGCGACTACCGATATTGTTTGACAGCGATTGATAGAATCACGAGATGGCCCGAGGTCTGGCCAATGCGTACTATCACTGCAGAGGAGGTAGTAGAAACTTTTACACGAGAATGGGTTGCCCGTTTCGGTGTACCTTCAGTCATTACTACAGACCAAGGCACTCAGTTCGAGTCTGATCTGTTTCACCGAATGACGACACATTTCGCCACAAAGCGAATTAGAACAACGGCATACCATCCCTGCGCCAATGGCATGATTGAGCGTGTTCATCGCCAACTCAAGGCAGCTCTGATGTGCCACCAAGATTCTTGGGTACGTGCACTGCCTTTCGTCCTTCTTGGCATGCGATCTGCTTTCAAAGAAGACCTGAAAGCTACAGCTGCTGAATTGCTTTACGGAGAAACACTTCGGTTGCCCGGTGAAATGCTTGTTCCAGTTTCCGAAACTGATACTACGAACAATCCTACAGACTTTGTCGTACAACTTCGACGTAAAATGTCGACTATACGACCAATCCCTGCATCTCGTCACACTCAACCGTCATCTTTCATCTTCAAAGATCTCTCGTCAGCAACTCACGTTTTTCTTCGTGACGATACGGTCAGACGCCCCTTACAGCCACCATATACAGGTCCATACCAAGTCATTGATCGCGCCAGCGATGGCAAAACAATGACTTTGGTCATCAAGGGTAAAAACGTCGCTGTAAGCATTGATCGCGTCAAGCCGGCTTACATGGAACACGCCAAACCTACAGTCTTTGAACCTCCGACAACATCAAAACAGCCAGATCCATCTTTAAACGCAGACACCAATCCAACAACCACTACAAAACTGCCTTATACCACTCGGTCTGGCAGACGAGTAAAATTCAAGGATTTCTCCGATTTCTGTTAAATCGGCTCATCCTTCTCCGTGGGGGGGTGGTGTGGCGTCACGTATTGTGCATTTGTGAATGCACTTTAGAATACGTGGCGTCACCTGTATTGTTTTAAATAAGTAATTATAAGTTAGTCAGGAACGCACCCTTGTTAAGTGGCAACACGAAGCTACGATCCGGGGCGCTACAGATAGATTCCTTAAGTAGCGTCCCCTCTCTTGCTTGCCAACCGTCACGGGACACGGACTAGATTTTACGTCATTAGTTTATTTTGTCCCTATTAGTTTTAAATAGTTATATGTACTGCGTAGTGTACCTAACTGTTAACTTTAATACGTGTATGGCAAATACAATATATTATTAACTGCAAGTTGGAGTTTCACTTCCGCTCTTCAATCGCTCATTCACCTCCAATACGCGTAAAGGAGACAGGTAGAACACCTTCCACTATGTCTCCAAACCATCTTAGCCACCTACAAAATACACGTAATATTACGCCTGCATCCTCCGTAGGGTTATGCAGAGATGTATTATAGTACACCCACATTCCGCCAGTTGTGTATAAGGTCCATGTAGAATGAGCTATCAACCGGGCACAAATCCAGAAACCAAAATAATTTTCGGTTTACTCCGATTGACGTGAACATTCCGGCTTTTTCAGTATAAATAATGGTTTTCCTTCCTCAAAAATACGTTAAGTCCGTGCCTAAGCTAAGTGATGTTGGTCGTTAAGGCATAGGCCAGATAACTGGAGAAAATAAAGTGAGGTATTAAGGGGAAGAGCTCTACTGGCTGCCAATTATCATAACATGATAATGCCACGTTTTTACTGACCTTGGCTTTAAATCTTAGGGGAGAATGGAAAAATAGTACGTATTTTTTATAAAAAAGATGCGATAGATTTTTACGCTATTGTTTCCCTTTTTTAACGTTAAGATTTTTAGTGTAAGGGTTAATTTCTAGTAAAAGTTCTGCTATTTTAAACTAAATAATCCTCCTGTTTGGAGTGGGATCCTGTGAACAAAAGGCCAATTCACGTAATTAAAAACGTTCAAAATCTAGTCGAAGTCTCATCTCAGCGACTTTCTCCCAATGTCAAAAAAAAATCAAAAATTTAGGGAAATTACAGGTATTTTTGACATATTGGGACTCAGATCAGAGGGGCAATCCTCGTAATTTTAAGAACGTTCACAGTCTGATCTCAGTCTCAATCTGTCAATTTTTGACAGCCTCTAATTTCCCTACATTTTGAAAAGTTTTTGACATTTGTTTGTCGCCGAGATGAGACTGCGGCTAGATTTTGAACATTTTAAATTACGAGAATTGGCCTTCAAACTGAGAACGTTCTTAAAATTACGAGAATTGCCCCTCAGGGCAAGGTGTGATTATTTGAACTCATGCTCTCTCACTTGCCAAACCTCGCCTTACTCGTTGGGCTATTGCCACTGTTTTATAACCAAGTCCAATAAACATATCGACGCTTGAAAGGTAAAATTGACTAAGCGACAGGTCGAACTTCTCTGAAAAAAAATCATATAAATTCTTGTAATCATCCTACAGGCATAATTCTTACTGTTTTGGAAATCTTATTTAACATCTGAATCAGAATTTGTATGATTTTTTTAAAATGAAAAGTTAAACTTTAAACTGTGTTCCTGTAAAGTTAGTCCCACCCATGTCGCTTAGTCAATTTTGCCTTTCAAGCGTCGATATTATTTTCTTTCTTCAATTCGTATGTAATTGTTCAATATTATTATGCTGAATAAATTTAAAAACAGTGATATAATAATCGGTATATGCATAGCTCTTCATCAGCCTAGTCTTTTCCCGATTATGTTGGGGTGCAGCTGAATATCTGTATTTTAGATGGAGCGACTGCCTATTTGACCGCAACACCCAGTTACTCTCAACCTGATTTTTGCCCACCGGCCTCTTTGAAAATATATTTTTTTTCTAGGGCCCCCTATTTTTTTTTTTACCTGCCGTGAATCTGAAACAGCTATTGCATTTTTTTGGATGGGAAATCATTAAATGACCTCTCCTGCTCAGGGTGGAGCAGAGGGAGTGTCAGACTCTTACTGACTAAAACCCACCCGTGTTCCTTCCTAAGCCCTTTATGTTCCGGGGTAGCGGTAACTCTTTCGGACAATCCCGCTGCCCAAACAGCTATTGCTACGATTATATTTAAACGTGTAATATTATATAATCGTAAGATAGAATATATAATTTTATCTGGTTCTTTTCCAGCCCCCCCCCCCCCAAAAAAACTTCAAACGCCCACGAGGGGTCATTATCGCCCACTTTGAGAACCTATCTCTACCTCGCCTTAGCCACTGACGACCCGTAACGACTGTCAAACATCCACAAATGACAGCCAGGACCAATGCTCAACGTGCTTTCCGAGGCACGTAGGACTCTCGGTATGTAAAGATCACCCCACCCATCCACGGACCGACCGCGACAAGCGTAGCTGGTAACCTGATCGATCTACTCGTGCGGCTGTTATTATTTAGTCACGAGCCCCTCATATATGCATTGCTATCACACAACAAAACACAAATCTCATTCAGCAAACAAAGCAAGCAAGCTTTTATTTATTCTTGCGTGGATGTGATGCATGCTTCCCCCAACATTTTCTTTGTTTTTTTTTGTGTTTAAGTTTCTTTTTGCGTCATATTTACCGAATAAATCAAATAAACGTATTTTCTTTCTTTCAAACACAACCTCAAGACAGTTGATATCATCCGGTACTGCACAAAATTTTGTTTCAGTGCGGTTCATTCAAGTGCGGTGCGGTTCAAATCAGTGATCTGAGTGGAATACCTCCAGTAATCGTAAAGATGTAGTGAACCAGAGCAAACGGAACTTACTACAAGCAAACTGTCAGCAGCATAATGCTTTTAGGAATCTAGTCGCATAGAGAGTTTTGCTTCCTAAACGCAAAGAGCATAGGAATAAGTCTATAATTAACCGGAATCCGGGAAGCGGTTAACCGGTTGTGTTCACGACACCCGATGTTCTTTAGTACGTTTTACACGTCGTCGTCGTCAAAGATAAAAACTTTAGCTTGGTTTGTTGGTTTGAAAGATTAAAACTTTAGTTTTAGCATTAAAACAAGTTCAACTACTGTAGAATAGAGAGTACGTTCAAGTTTATTTTATTTAAATACGAAAAGATGTAAAACTAAATTTTTTGGTTGCAAATATAACTTCACGCCTGTATTTTTAAAAAAGATAGATAGACATGTTGAGTACATTTTTTGCAAGTTTTGTTAGAGTCCCATTTAATAATATTGCCACTGGGCTAAAAATGTTTATCATTTTGTTCCAAAAATCTAAGAGCTTTTTAAGTAACTTTAGCGATTAAGGTAAAAGTAAAGGCACAGGAAATTGGATTCCCTTATTTAATAAAGTTGTTGTTGTTGTGTGTGTTTTTGTGGTGTTGTGTGTTGTTGTTTGTTTACTTTGAAATATGATTTTCCCTAAAATAATTTAATAAAAGACGATACTCTCTTTATAATCCTCTAGACCGAATTTCGGCTATGTCGGCCAGTTTCAGGCGCCTTCGGGCGCGGGAGATGTTACAGTGCACAAGTGTGTGCACAAATACACCTGTGTTGAGGGAAGAGGGGGTGCACCTGCACTCCCTCTTCCCTCACTCTCATAGTCCGATGGCACGGCAATCCGACAACCGGAGAGAGATCAGGCGTAGGACCAACGACTTGGTGCACGTCTATTTACCTACTAAACAAAGAACCGAAAAAGAATTCTATTTCTAAAAGCATTTGTGACTTTAAATTGTTCTAAGGTGAAACTAAACAAAGAGTCTAATAAATTCTACCTTTAGCATTTATAAATATTTCCGCATATCTTTGGATATGTGCGCTCCGTCTCAAAGAAACCGTTTCGCTTCCACGCTTACAACTCATGTAAATATAACCGTCAGTGGATTTACATATGAACGTGGATCCTAGCAAAAATCTGAAAACTTTTTAACAAAATCGACATCTTAACTAAATTACACCGCGACCGCTGACACGTATGTCAAAACGTCTGACATCAAATTCCAGATTCACAATTTTATAATTACACCCGAAAAAAACGTATTAATCTATACTAGACCCTATCCCGTTAAAATAGAGCCTAAAAAGCCACTTAATTAACTTCGTTACCTACATTACCAAGTTTGGTGCGGATTATGTTAATTAGGTTAGCCAGAAAATGTATGTCAAAGAGATTCTGTGTCGTATGTCGTCTATTCTGACAGAACTTACAACGGAAAATAAATGTGAAGAATAATTTATTGTTTTTGTTGTTTCAATATACAATGTGTAACGTTAAATGCGCAGAACCTGAAAATAGTTTGTTCATAATTTACTACTGAATCGATTTCAGTAACTTTTAATATAGGTTTTTTTTTTCAAAAATTATGTATTTTCCATACTATCCGCCGATTGAGCCAAAGAAAATTAAGTGTTATTTTAAGGCAATGAGACTTAATTTTGAATGCATAAAGTAAGGATCAACACGATTTTCTTAATAATAATAGTGAGCTTAAAAAAAATATGTTTTGGTCATTGTATTATGCTTTTAACTCAATGCTCTAATTGGGGTGTATGAGGTTTAACATTACACGTTGTATATTTTGTCGGATATTACATGACTATGCACTTAAAATGAGACAGGTGCCTTTGTTTAGCGTCGTCCAGAGTCTAGGATTGAGTACCGTGTCCGATACGGAGTTACGGATCTAACGGATCTTAGAGCGACAGTGATCGTTTAGACGCGCGGTCGCGAAACATACTGGCCTAGGAAATGCACAGTGTTTCCTTTTAACCCTTTGACCGCCACGGTCGAGTATAGCCGACAAATAAAAACGTGCCCAATACGCCAATGCAGACAAGATAACACCATGTTTTACGTATAAACACAGAAAACTGAATTTAGTTTATTTATTTTGTACTTAAAACATGGTGTTTTCTTGTCGGCATTAGCCGACGGTGGCGTGTTGGGCACGTTTTCTTTTGTCTGCTATACACGACCGTGGCGGTCAAAGGGTTCAGAATATTAATTAGAACAGTAGTGTTAAAATAATAAATAACTTCACAAAGTAAAGTGCTTGTCTGGGTTCGAACCTACGACCTACAAATCGTAAGTCACGGCCGTTACCACTGGGCCTAATCACCACTGCTCTCAAAACGGTGAAGGAAAACATCGTGAGGAAACCGGCATGTCCTAGAACCAAAAATTCGATGACAGGTGACATCTACCAATCCCCACTGGGCCCGCGTGGTGGATTACGGCCCACTCCCTCTTACCGAGAGGAAGCCTGTGTCCCAGCAGTGGGAATATAGGCTGAAAAAAAGTTGTGTTAGTAGGTAATTGACTCTGTAACAATAAACTGTGTAGAAGTTAAAAGAGCTGTTTCTCTCGTTTATCCGTAGGTATCCCAATTCTGCGCCCACGCCTGTATATCTGACAATAAACTGAAAGAAATAAGCAGTAAATATTAATGAAAAAACATTGATTTGAACTGCTTTAAACAGTTCCTTAGGAGCGTAACGTTCAAAACAGTATTTTTTACTGATCCGAAAACAGTTAAAGTTTCAGGAAAAATGTTACCGTTATGATTTTTTCAGTAAATGGTATGTTCCATCTTTAAACGTTACTGTTTTGACTTTTATTGTTTTACAAACATTTCTTCTTACTGTATAAAGTCAGTACAGATAATGCAATCCACGAAGACGCGCCCCACTCTTTTTTCCTAATGCTTACACCACAAGTAAGCAACATTCCGCTAGTGTTTTGGTTTTGTCGATACAGACTAATTATTATTGAAAAGTATTGGGCAACACTGCCCGAGTGACATGTAAAATTTTGTTCCGTATTTTAAAATTAGTTTTATTTAATTTTTAAGTGTTATTATGGTGTAATAATATATCTAAATGTAAAATAACTGCATAAATACTCGGGATTATTGTTTTCCTGTAAGTTTACAAAGTTAAACACAACATTTGGTTGCCCACCGTTACCGGTAACCTCTTATGACAGCTGATGTTCGAACGGCGGATAAAAACGGGGAGTATTGTTTACTTTTACTTTTATTAATTCTATAATAAGCACACAATCGTCATTTAGACTGTAACACATTCATTAATTCGCACTTTTTGTTTGATTTGGCACCCCGCACTGGGTCTAAGTCACTTTGTGTACATACTTAGATATTATCGAAACTTATTGTGAATTATCTAAATATTGGAATTCTATTAATGTTACCTATAATTGTACATGACAAAAATAACGTAGACTATCGTTATTTTCAATCATTACAATCTAAATGCAAAACTAGATTTTTTCTTTATCTAGGCTTCCTACCCACATAAAACTAAAGTAAAATCATACATAGGTCAATTGAATCAATGGTAACTGTGTACTTTATTTAATCATAACAGTTGTATTTTAGTTAGATTCAGCCTACCTCATTTTAACTATAAATTAACACTAACTTCTCCAATTTCTCCTTTCATTTCTAGCTGTCCTCTTTGTTTGTTTATCTAACTAGTTCTCACCGTTTCTTTATTTCCACTTTCAGTACTTATTCCTGAAACCATGCCCGTGATGACCCGTAAGGCTGCTGCTCAGGAGTTGGAGCTTAAATTGAAAACGACCATTCAGCACCTTAAGGCTTCAAACAGTAAATGTGATCAGCTGTTACAGGAAATAGAGGATAGTGAGAAGGAAGTCGAGAAGGTCGTTTTCAAAAAACAAGCTTAAAATAGGAGCTAGTAGACCTTCATCAAAAGTACCTGGTTGTTGTCGATGAACGGGACAAACTGCGGTTGGTCACGGATGGTTTTAATAACTGCAGTAACTTATATGAGGAGGCTTTGTGTAAGGTTAGGGACCTAGAAGAGGAATTAATCCATGCAAATGAACAAATTACTAAGTTACAGAAACTTAAAGAGTGTACTCAAGCTCAGGCAACTAACAACTTGTATAATGAATTATGTAAGTAATACTGACTGCAACCCTCATTCCTTAATAACAATAGACCTTACTGAAGACTCTATACTGAAATATAATAATAATAGTTATAAAGTAAGTCAAAATAAAATAAAAAAATATGCAAAACTAAATAAAATCATAAATAGATGCAATAAATTTAGAAAACAACAAAAACACTATTCCAATAATATTAAACTAAGGAAAGAACGTGTTTTTCTATTAAATAAATTAAAAAACTATGAAATTAAATTAGAAGATAGTAAAAACATTTATTACATTGACACTCAGCGTTTACAGTCTGAAATTGAGGTACTTGAAGAGTCACTACATTTACATTATATTAAGTATGTGAGCTCTCAAAAACAAATAAAGGAACACATCCTTGCTGCAAACGAGTTGGTAGAAATGTGTAATGATGAGGCAGGTAGAGTGGACCCGATGACTCTGAGCACACATCAATGTGCTTGTCAAAGGGAATCCAACCGTGAGGCTATCCAACTTGAGGTAACGGAGGACCCGTCTCAGTCTGGAGGAGCTCGGGAATGTATCCCCAATCAAGATACACCACATGCTGTACAAGGTACATCTCAAGTAGCACAGACAGAGACTTACAGAGCTGTCACTTCTTCTAGTAAATTTTGTTGTTCTGTTATGTTTTCAGATAGCTTAGGGAGAGAGTTAGGTAAATTATTGAGTAACAACCTGAATCAGTCTGCTGTTAATTATTGTTTGCCTAGGAAATCCTACAAAGAGATAATGTCATCAATAACTAGCAATAAATATAATTCAAATGCCATTATTTCTGTACTTGTAGGTAATAGTGTGAATGTAAAAATAGATGACATCACTGACAGTGTCACTGAAATCTTGAAAATTAATTGTCAGAAAATAATATTGTGTGCTTTCCCTTATTTTGAGCACTTATCAAGTAGGCAAAATCATTATATACATAAGCTAAATAACCAGATGCAGTTGTTAGCTAATCACTATAGTGACAAACTTATATTTTTTGACACCAACACTTTTGTTGAGAAATTAAAATCGACTAGGGATACAGCGTATCTGCCTATTAGTTTTAGACGTCAAATAGCATGGCTATTAGCTTTTATTATTAACTCAGACATAAGTATTATGTCGAAGTCTGAGGGGCTATTCTACTAATTTTCAACAACGTTCGCAGTCTGATCTCAGTCTCAATCTGTCAAAAATACTTCAAATTTCCCTACATTTTGACAAGTTTTTGACATTTGTTTGTCGCCGAGATGAGACTGCGACTAGATTTTGAACGTTTTAAATTAGTAGAATTGGCCTACTGATGTAATTAGCACCACAAAAATTAGTAATAATACTAATATTAAGGTGGTTAGCCACAATAATTTAAACTAGTCAGTAAGACAACAGAAGTTATCAAAAACAATATTGTTAATCTCACCTCCAACAAGGTATCTTCTAGCTCTCAATTAGTTAATTGGGTATGTAAAGTTTTTTTCAGGTATTTTTTTTATATTTTTAATTTATAGATTTTGTTATTTTATGCAACTAATTTCAAAATTTTGGTTTTCTAAGCAGCCATTAATTTTAAATACATTTTCTAAATTCTGCTTCAAAAGTAGGCTGAAGAGTTCAATATCTATGCCACGTATAACACAATAATAAAAATCCAAAATTTGACGTTTTTTGCTTGACATCAGAAACTTCAAGCATGACACTAGACAGTTTTAGAGGTGGGAATGATCGACATAATCGATTGAACATTTATAATACAGTTATTAATTTTGTATAGGGATAAGTGGAAGGAGGGAAGGGAGGCCTTTGCCCTGCAGTGGGACAGAAATGACTAATAATATATAATTAAATTAAATAATAGGTATTATTAATATGTCATTATCAAAATCAAACCAATAACAAGCAGCTACAGTACCTAGTTATATTTGCAAGTTTCCAACACCATTTGTGGTTACAAAATAGTTCGAATGATTTTATACTTAATATTATAATTTAAAGGGAATGCATTATATTTAAGCTATCATTATAATGATCGATTAACAATAATTCAGAATTCGTGATTTAGATTTTTTGTGTGAATAGATTTTCAATGTTTGATTTGAATCGATTCAAAGGCTGAAATTTTCGCACGACTGCATTACATATATTATTATGGTCATCCCTATAGTTGACATTATATGACTTTAACTTTTTATCATATGATGAGAGGAGGCACCGAAAGTATTCTCAATCTGCTTACTTGTGACGTCATTTGGAGGTCAAATGAAAGTCAAGTGGTATTAAGTGTTTATGTTAAAATAAACTCAATCTTATAATTTTAAGCGCTAAAAATAGAAAAATTAAGTTAAGAAACCTTAAATATCGAAATGGTTTTGGAATCAGCGTAGGATTTTTTTTCTTTACATACCGAATTGTAAAAAAGGGGCCAAGCAGAATTCCTTGAAATTGTTTCATCAAAATATTCAAGGTTTGTCTTCCAAATTATTAGAAATGGAATTGTTTTTAGAAAAAACAATGTTTGATATTATTTGTATTATTGAACACTGGTTGAAAGAATACGAAATGCTGATTAATTACGAGAACTATAGTGTAGGCAGTTGCTTTAACCGAAAATCCATGCTGCGTGGAGGTTCATTAATCCTAATTAAAAATTGTGTAAAATATAAGACTCGTAAAGACATAGTGGAACTATCGGTCGAACATAGCATCGAACTGTCCTGTGTTGAGCTGGATAAGCATTTTATAGTGTGCGTATACAGACCTCCAAACTATCAAAACTACTCTATTTTTGAGTCTGTAATGGAAGATGTCTTGGGAAAACTGGCAACTGGTAATAAATCAGTAATTGTTTGTGGTGACTTTAATATTAATATTTTGGAAAATAATTCAAATAGCAGTAGATTATTAGACCTCTTTAAATCATTTAATTTGTCAAATGTGTTCTTGGAACCAACGCGAATAACTACAGCTACTGCTACATGTATTGATAATGTTTTTTGTTGCTGCGAATATTTAGATAAAGCCATTGTAAATTATCTCCCTTCCGATCACAGCGGTCAAACCGTTTATTTTGAGTCCAACACACCAATACAAAAAGTGCAGATTCAATTTAGACCAATAACATCGGGAAATTTGAAAAAGTTTACTAACACTTTAATTAATAAGTTAAGTGCTCAGGGCCTAAATATGAATAGTGGTAATATTTTGTATGAAGAATTCTTTTCGTTAGTGCAAACAGAGTTCAATAATTCTTTTAAGAAGAAATCTAAAACTATTTGCCTTAAGTTTTTATTCAGTGACTGGGCAACTAAAGGAATCAGGAAAAGTAGGGAAAGATTATTTGAACTGTATGGCCTTTAGCCGTATATTAACACGGATACTTTTAATAAGTATGTTGCTACATATTCTAAAACTTTAAAAAAAATTTGCAAAACAGCTAAAGCTTCCTTAATTAGCAACAAGGTTAAATCAGCAGACAATAAAATAAAGACAGTTTGGAAAATTATTAACAATGAAACGAACAGGAATAAAAAACATAATACTGATTACACACTGAACACTTCCCGTGGCCTTATTAGCGATAACATCGATGTTGCTCAGGAATTAGCAACTTTCTTTACCAATATCCCAATTAAAACTACAGAAACTTTAAATTCCTCGCCCGCACTTGTTAACAATTATTAAGAGCGAATGTCTCAGCCTGTCCTGTGGAATTTAAATTTAAACATGTAAACCCTTCAGTAATTATAAAGGCATTTAAGCAACTTAAGATCAAAATGACCGAAGATCTGTGGGGCTTGTCTACTAAAGTTTGTCAATCCATTATTAAGACAATTGCACCCTATTTAGCTTTAATATTTAATTTGTGTGTTGATCAAGGGGTATTCCCGGATTTAATAAAGTTCAGTAAAGTTATTCCACTTTTCAAATCTGGGGACAGCAAAGACACTAATAATTATAGACCCGTATCGGTTTTGCCGGTTTTCAGCAAGGTGTTTGAAAAAGTAATGTTAAATCAGATGCTCAATCATTTTAATCGTAATAACATCCTAGACGATCAACAATATGGTTTCACCAAAGGACGTTGTACAACCGACGCCGGTGTCACATTATTAAAACACATATTTGACGCATGGGAAGAGGCACAAGATGCAATAGGCATCTTCTGCGACCTATCCAAGGCATTTGATTGCGTGAATTACGAAACACTGCTTTTGAAACTTGAGCATTACGGACTGGGTAAACTCGCTCTTAGCTTAATAAAATCATATTTAAATGATAGGTTTCAGCAAGTTCAAATAAACGGTGTAAATTCATTGGGTTTAAAAGTCAAAATGGGTGTACCGCAAGGCTCAATATTGGGGCTGTTCTTATTTTTAGTATATATAAATGATTTACCTTATTTACTGGAAAAGCGACCACAAATGGTGTTATTTGCTGATGACACATCACTGATTTTTAAAGTAAGCTGACGTGCACAGGAGCTTGACGACGTAAATAACGCTATGCTTGTGGTCCATAATTGGTTTACTGTAAATAATTTGGTATTAAATGAGAAAAAAACTAAATGACTAGATTAACTAGATTCACTTTAAAACTAGATTCACTTTACCGAATGTTAGAAGTAGTGAATGTCACGTTGTATTGAATAAGGAGATACTTGAATTCGTCGAAAATACGGTTTTCCTGGGGATCACGCTTGACTCAAGCTGCAGTGGGGTCCTCACTTAACATCACTTGCAGGGCGGCTAAGTTCAGCCGCTTACGCTGTTTGGAAAATCCGGCAATTAACAGACGTGGATACCGCGAGACTGGTCTATTTTAGTTACTTTCATAGCATCATGTCTTACGGTATTTTGTTGTGGGGACGGGCTGCAGATATTGAATCTATCTTCATTCTGCAAAAGAGGGCTATCAGAGCTATCTACAACCTCAGCAGACGTGAATCTCTAAGGGAACTGTTTAAAAAAATTAACATCATGACGGTTCCTTGTCAATATATATATGAAAACATTATGTACGTTCGAAAAAATCTACATCTTTTTAGTAAGATATGTGACAGGCATAATTTTAACACTAGAAATAGGAACAAATTAGATCAACCTCGTTTCAGATTGTCTAAAGTAAAAACTTCTTTTATGGGTTATTGTGTAGAGTGTTATAATAAAATACCACTCGATATTCTTCAACTAAATGAGAAGAAATTTAAAACATGCATTAAAAGCACACTATGTAGACAAGCATACTATAAGTTGGATGATTATATCGTAGATAAAAATGCTTGGCTAAATGCTGGTCCTGCTCCACAGACACTTGGGCTCACTAGTTAAAATTTCAATATTTGGAAGACATGCTTCCCTTTTTTTCTTTTCTTTTTTTTTAAGTGTTTCTGACATTCGAACTTAATGTGTATTTTTAATTCAATCAAGTTTTAATTGTTACTTTAATATCTTATACCTCTTTCTAGTAAAATTTTATTCATCTCGTTAATAAATTGGTAACTATAGTTTAGTATAATTTAGAAGAATTTTTTTTTTTTTAATTTTGTAAATGTAAGAACCATGGATCCGTTCATTATAATTTTTTTATATTGACTTGAAAGAGCATGGCAGTTGAGAATGTGTCATGCTCACTTAAATGTCTCACTGATGGTGGCGCGTGTGTTGGATCATTCGGTTCCCTCCAAAATGGTTGAGCTGGATGGTGCTGATCCATGCGTCATGTTCGTGAACGGGCGCTGTCAGTTGAGACTGGTCATCTCTTAGCTGCCAGGGCTTCTTTTTAATCTTATAACTATTTTGAATTGTTTCTTCATAACATTGTTCTCACATATAGAAGCAACAAGAATACTGTACTCAGGATTTTGTAATATCTTAATTTAAAAGAGTGTCCTTGGAGTTTCTTGCCCGTTCTTCTCCAAGAGATCTACGTTTTGGAATGGGCAACTAGCTTCAACTTTCTGACTAACTGACCGACTAGTTAATTTTGACAATTCAAAAGTGCCTGGAAATGGTTTAATTGAAATAAATGCTTTGAGTTTGAGTTTGAGTTTATTATTTGCTAATTAGTGTGTATCGAAAAAACTAAATCACCAGCGGAATTGACTAGCGATAATCGCTAACGATTAGGAAGAAGAGTGGGGCGCGTCTTCGTGGATTGCACTATGTAAGTCTTAATGAAATCAATTTTAATATAGTGTAGGTAGTAAGAAATAATTTTTTTGAGTCGTATGTCACTAAGTATTTCTGATACTCTGATCACAATCCAATGTACCTGGATTCGAAATCTTCGTCTACAGATCTGTATTGTATACTTTTGTATCACCTAAAAGAAAAGCTTGCAAGGAAAAGTTTTACTTAATGGTCAAGCACTGAATTTGCTCTTTGATGTATTCTGTACAGCAATCAGATTCTGATAAAAATCATTGTAAAAAATATATATAGGAAATGAGTACCTTACAATCCGAAAAGGCAAAACATTTTTTCTTTGGCAATTTAGTTTTATATTCACGGAATAAGAATTTTTTTGGGCTAGTGAGCTTCCGGTATCTACGTTCCGGACATAGAAACTTATAGAAAAATGTCGAAATGTCTCTTTCATTTGCAATACATCTCAAAGTTATTAAAAGACCGCTCACTGTGTCAGCCTATGTACCAAATTTTTACGTTACCTACAATGTTTTGTACAGTCAAGGAAATGTAAGTTTCATCAGATTCACACTCAGTTGCCATGGTCATTTATCAGAACTAGCTGATAAAAGAGTATTATTATCTATCTTTTTACAAACACAAACATGACATTACACCAGGGGCCCAAGTCTGCTATTTTTAAAAATTCGTCATTCCAACACGATTCCATTGTCATTTTGCTAAAAATTCGTAATCTGCTAAATTCATAAATGGTCGATCATTGGTCGGTCAATGGTCTGAGAAAAACTACAACTAAATTTCATGCTAGATTTCATTTAATATATATTTTTACATATCACATTAGTGTTTGCAATCTGAAGTAGTAAGAAGTTCGAAATAGCAATAAACATTACATTTATTCATTTTTCATTTATTATGTATGAAATTACCATTTTATGCCATTTTTTTCAATGGAGTGTCAGTGTTTGACCATTGGAAAGTCATGTTGACGCCATTATATTAGTAGATTACCAAACTTGTCAAAATCAACAATTATGAAATCAATGATAGATCATTCTAACACTATTGTAATAGCAGACTTGAGGCCCTGTTTTGCCCGACGGGCTAGGTAATATTTTGCCAGTTGACCATTCTTGTTTGAAAAAGCGACAATTTTTTTTCTCTGTTTTTGAAATAAATCTCCTGTCTTGATAGCAGAGACGACAAAACAATTCAGACAAGGAAATGTAAGTTTCAGCAGGTTGACACTACGTTTTATCGTATCGTAGCCATCTAATACGGTTGATGAACAATGACAATTATGATTTTAATACAGAAATAGCTGCGCTACGCGGTTTCACCTGCATAAGTGTCGATCCTGTGGGAATAGCGAAATAAAAAGTAGCCTTTATGTTAATCCAGAGTTTAAGCTACCTACTTACAAAGTTTTATCAAAATTGGTCCAGTCGTTTGAACGTGAAGAAGTAACAAACATATAAACACACAAACACACAAAATTTCGCCTTTATTATATTAGTGTGATGATGTGATGGCAGGGATTTGATTACCCAGTAACTGGGTTGTGGAGGTCAGATAGGCAGTCGCCCCATGTAAAACACTGGTATTCAGCTGCATCCGGTTAGACTGGAAGCCGACACGAACATAGTTGGGAAAAGGCTAGGCCGATGATGATGTGATGGCAGGGATCGATGCACAACCTGTTATCATGGATTCAGCACATGATTCTGAAACAGCGTTGAAATTTTCGTCTGATATAAAAAAAAAATTGCTCTGCCATACAACCCATAAAACCTACGCGGTCAAAATGACCGCGTAGGTTTTGCATTTTTCTAGGAAACGGCAGATTTTTTTATTACCGACGAAACATTTCTACGCTAGAATCATACGTGTTGAATTCATGGTTTCAGTTTACGCGTCGAAATCCCTGCCAACATAGATACGGACAATTTAAATGTGATAAACAACATTCCCTGATTGCAAGATACAAGTGTACACACATTCAGATACTAAAAAGTTTACAAACTAAGAAATGAATTTTCATATCGATCTGTTGTAATCGCCTTGCCCCACTATGATATAATATTTAATCCTCTCACGATATATTGGTACACAAAGCTTCAAACCGCAGCGAGTCACCTTGCACCGGCTTACTGCTTCGCTACAAAAATAGAACGCGGTTTGTGCGATATCACGATATTTGCTGGAATATCACGATATTTGTAGGAATATCTGGATATTGGTCGTTTGACAAGAGTTTCGTGGAGCTGCATTTAGTGAACAATCTTGTGGTTTTTTCAGTGGTACGTTTTGAAACTAGAACGTTTTTTTTTTTAATCTTTTTCGTGTCGATCGGCGGAGTAATTGCGTAACACACTATCAGTAAGAATGATTTTCATTTTGACTGTTCAACAACATACATTGCGTTATTTACGTTGTTGAGCAAACATTTTTTTCGGCCATATGAAGCAATGCATTAGAAATATCCTTGAAAAGGATTCAGATTATGATTAACATTGTGTTACGCAATTAGGGTGCGGATTATCACGGACGATTTTCTCGTGAGTGGTAATAAGATTTTATAACTAAAAACGCTTAAAAATCCGGTCCATTAATTAGCTCTAAAAAGTCGTTCCACATAGTTTAAACTCAACTTTCTCCCTTTGGTAGTAATAATTTCGGAAATTACCAGTAAACTTACATCCAACTCAGTTTCACATTTCGAAAAACCTTGAACTGTTAGTCTATTCTGTGAAATTCACACCGTGAAAACTTAGATGAAGTGAGTTTGAAACAAAGAGATTAAATTGCTTCTTAAGTTCGAAAAATGTGTCTGCTCAACACGTAAATAACGCAATGAATGTTGAACTGTCAAAATGAAAACGATTCCGATTGATAAATCAGCTTGGCAGAAGTGAAATATCTTGTAAAAAAATATTGCTGTGAATAAACACTTCTTCAAAGTAAATAATTGAATGTCTTTGGCTAGAAATGAGCTATCATTCCTCCCGATTCTACGGATTGACACTATTTACAGCTCACTTCACTTAAGTTTTCACGGTGTGATTTTTACAGAATAGGTCGGCTGCTATTTTTAGGGTTCCTACCCAAAGGGTAAAACGGGACCCTATTACTAAGACTCCGCTGTCCGTCCGTCTGTCTGTCTGTCCGTCTGTCACCAAGCTATATCTCATGAACCGTGATAGTTAGAGAGTTGAAATTGTCACGCATGATGTATTTCTGTTGCCGCTATAACAACAAATCTATACTAATATTATAAAGCTAAAGAGTTTGTTTGTTTGTTTGTTTGTTTGAACGCGCTAATCTCAGGAACTACTGGTCCGATTTGAAAAACTCTTTCAGTGTTAGATAGCCCATTTATCGAGGAAGGCTATAGGCTATATATCATTACGCTAAATCCAATAGGAGCGGAGCACCAATGAAGAATGTTTCAAAATCGGGGGATTTTTTTCCTATTGAGAGCTTCCGCTGCGTGCACTGCGTAAACGGTTAAAGTTTCGCAAAAATCATATATGACACAATTGTTTCCCTTTAAAAGCTTTAAAAAAAAGTCCGTGACAGCATATGTCTATCTTTTAAGGTTAGCTCACTATAACCTCTTTTATGATAACCAAATTTGTTCTAAAATAATGCATTATTTGCGAAGGTGTTTTTATAAACATGGTATTAATCCTTATCCAAATAAATACGTTATTCATCACATGTATTTAATTTTGAACAAAATTGCCTCTGACATCATTTGATTTCAATGTCTAACTTAGGAGATATCATAGTTTTAAAATAATACTAATAATAAAGCTGAAGAGTTTGTTTGTTTGAAACACGGCTTAAAAGCTCTAAATCTCTGGAAGTATTGGTCGCATATATAAAAATATTTTTGCGTTTGATAGCCCAATTCTTGAGGAAGGCTATATTTTATTAAACTTGACGCTAGGACCCTTAGGAGTTGAGCAAAAAGAAAAAAAGTCTGAAGTTTTCGCCAAGCGAAAACGAAGTAATAGCGCAGCCGGCGACACGTTGCGACGGGGTGGGTCAGGGAAACAAAAAAAATTTACGCGGACGAAGTCGCGGACAGAAGCTAGTACTAAATAAACAGAATAAAATAAATATTTAAGGAGGGTCCCATACAACAAATGCGATTTTTTTTGCTCGTTTTTGCTCGATATTGATAACGGCAACAGGTAGACGCTTGAAATATTCACAGAATATTTAGTAAGATATTCAATTTAAAAATTAATAATTAAATTAAAATAAAACAAATATTTAAAGGGGGCTCCCATACAACAGACATGATTTTTTGCCGTTTTTATAGATAATGGTAAGGAAACCTTCATGCGCGAGTCCGACTCGCACTTGGCCGGTTTTTTCTAATAGCATAATTGCGCAACAAGTTCGAAAATCAAGGAAATTTGCACTATAAAATATGTTAGCGGACGTTAAAAAAGCCCTACGCTGTTATTAGACAAACACTCTTTGATAGATTCGAAAAAGGTTTCTTAAAAATGTTGCTGTCAAAACCAGAGCAAAATACAAGCAAAATAAATTTTCAATTCAGATTTACTTTTTTGGATTTTCCCAGTAAAACAGGAAAAACCGTGAAAGTTCCGTAGGAATTGAACAATTGCCTAATAATGTAACTTTCGTTTGAAATATTCATTCATGTTTATGTGGTTTATGGTTATGTGTTTGTTTTGGGGTTTGCTTGACTAGGTTATGTTTATTTCAGTTCGACTGGCGACCTTGCTTCGTTATGAGCTCATTGCTAAGAACTCCATTCGAGTTCGAAATTAGTCAGACGAACTGGAAATAGCCAAGTATAGTTTCTGACTCAAATAAAATGAATAAAAACCTAAATTTAAAAATAATAAACATGAATTAATCAACAGTTTATCTGCCTAGCCTTTTCCTAACTATATTCGAGTCAGCCTCCCAGTCTAGCCGGAACCAGTTGTATTTTACATGGAGCGTCTGCCTATCTGACCTTCACAACTTAGTTACTAGTTAATACCGCTTTGTAAGACATGTTGTCAGACTTTCAGGCTTCTGTAGGTCACAAATGACAGCTGGGACAAACGGCTTAACAAGTTTTTCGAGTATATGAAGTGGATGGTTACCCATCCGCGGATTGACCTCAGAAAACGTAGCTTAACCTTCCATCGATTCGTGCGGCTGTAATTATTTAGCATGAATGACTCAAAAGCTCTATATTCCCAGATGATTGATGGTAACCTTGCAAGGGTGTGATATTATGTTAGCTTTGAGGAATTTATGTGACATGCGTAGTAACGGGTGGTGTTACGAATTAATTACCGCGTTCAAGGGCTGCGGTTAATTAAACAGGTAACGGTACCCGTGACGTTGGTTTACCACCAAATTATGTGTGTTAATTACATGTTAACTGGGGGTTATTATTGAAAATACTTACTAGGAAAATTCTTGAGATACTTCTCGAAGATTTGATTCTGAATTCTTGTTCGTATTTTGATGTTAATTACTTTGTAAATAGTAGATATACGTATTTTTTATTGTACAATAGACTCTGTAAAGGTTTTAAATGTTTTCAGGCAGTGATATTTTCAACATTGAAAGAGTAACAATGGAACGAAAGCTAAGTCGGTATTGAAGAACAAACAATACTTATCTACTTACGCGGAAGTTATTGTTAGCAATCGAAAATAATGTTCATGTTTCTATTGCATTGTTAAAATTTCATAGCCTTTGCATTGTTAATTTTGATGATTGGATTATTTATTTATAACTCAGTCTTTATATTTACATTTCAAAACCAAAAGAGCATTGAAATATCAACATTCCTAACATAACTGGCGAATTGTAGGTATACCTATATATCGAAGCCAACTGGATAAATTAGCCGTTTAGATAACTTCCTGGCCTTTAAAAGTAGTGCTCGCCTCGCTTCGCTCTCTCAGCTCGCACGTGGTTGATCACAGTTAATACCTAACCTTACCCATTTGGTCGAGGTGCCCTGGCTTAGTTACTGCAACCAATTTAGCTCGCACGTGATTGGTTACAGTTCCAACCTAAACCTATAATTGAATATCATTCAGGCCGTTAGTTGAATTACCGCCGTTAAGTTAAAAGGCTAGGCGGTTAACTAAACGGTTAATTAAACCAGTTGGCTGCGACATATAAGGTTGAAATTTTAATTACCGCTTTTCTCTTAAAGGGTCTTTGTACTCATCATTATGAACAAACTTTTACTATGGAACCAAACAAAAAAACGCGAAAAAAAATCAGCTGTACCCTGCATTTTGACGAGATATGCGAACATTAATGTAAGGAACAGCTATTTTTTTTTTCAGCGAATTTTTTTTTTTTTCATTATGAACAACTTTTATAGTAAAAGTTGTTCATAATGATGAATACAATGACCCCTTAAGAGGAAAACGGTGAATATTTCACCCTGTATATCTACTAAGTCAAAGTCACTTTGTGTGACTTAGTGACTTTGACTTTATTACCATAATGACTGGGGAATTGTAGTTGTACGATAAGTACACCTCTGCCTAATCCTACGGGGATTACATTCATAGCGTTAAATTATATAATTTCGAGGAGTCAATAGTTTTAAAAATCACAAAAATCCTTATCCTTACACACATAGTATAAAAAATCTTACGTAGGTAAATAGTATAAAACAAAGTGGCAATTTCTGCACGCGCATAACTTCCGAATGACTGCACAGATAATAATTTTTTTTTGTGTTCGGTATTGCCAGCACAAGGTTTGTATAAAAGAAAATTTTGGATTTCGTAAAAATAAATTGCATCCGTGCGAAGTTGAGGCGGGCCGCTAGTGCTCCATAAAATTATATACGGTCTTGATGTAAGAGGCTTTTACAAAGGCAAGTTGTACTCCTCCATCAAACCAAATTTAGAAAACGTGCACAGGGCAATACCTGCGCTACAAAGACGTCCTCAATCATCACCTTACGACTTGTGGCATACTCATTGACAGGTCACATTAGCCAGCTCGAAATCGATAATGTTGGGGCACTTCATTCTACAAAGCAACTGAATGCTTTGAAACAAATCGTCTTAAGACCTAGACAAGAAACGCCAAATACTCAAAAGTCACCTAAAGCTTTCATATAAGTTTTAGATTTAGTTTTTTTTTTTTTTGGTTTAACATTGCCCCACACTATTAATTTTTCCTGTTGTGGGTGCGTTAACAAACATTTAAATTCACATACACAAATAGCCAGACCCGGAACAACTACTTGTAGGTCATACAAATATTTATTCCGCGAGGGAATCGAACCCGCGACACGCAGCGCAGTATAATTAATTGTCGAGCATGTAGGTACCTAGGTATATATTGAAACCGAGTCAATAACAGATTTTATGTGTGATATACTTGCTGTCTTTACTAATACCGTTCAATTATTTTATTCAGTTCAATTCTTTTATAATTATTTATCCTTTATTTCACTATATAAATATAAATTATATTTTTATATATTAAGATATAAAAAAAATAAAAATATTTAAAAATACAAAAAATAGTAGGTAGCCCACCGGTATCGGGAACAGGTTATTATTATTATTATATACTTGCTGTCTTTACTATTACCCTTCAATTATTTTATTATTTTATTCAGTTCAATTATTTTATTTATATAAATTCAAAAATTTTAATCTTAAAATTTTGTTTGACGTAAGGTAAAATGTACCTGTCGGTACTATTGTAATAGAAAATTCATCTTAGTGTTCATACACACGACCGGCACGCGTAAACGACAGATCACTTCCTCTGCCGATCACATTTATCTGTATACCTACATTATAAGCAATTAAATTATTTCTATTTATACACATACAACTGTATGAATCACATAAGCAACATACATCCAAGTCAAGTTGTAAGTGATACAGGTAACTTCACGTCGTCGTGACGTAACTCGTGGGTGACCAAACTGTCATCGCTTGTTCTTTGCTGGAACGTGCCAGCTAACTTGACTTAACTTAGACTTACGAGGTCTACTTGTTTCTGAAGGATACGTTTTGAATTGTGACGTATACTTGTTTATTACATGTATGTTTTAGACAAAAATACTATGAGTATTTTATTATTATAATAATTCATCCGGTTAGACTGGAAGCTGACCCCAAAATAGTTGGGAAAAAGGCTAGGCAGATTATGACGTTATATAAATAACAAACTAGGCTAGTTTAATGCCAGATCCATACCGTAGGTACGATAAAGATTGGCATTCATTCCCTTGTCAAAAATATACACCTTCCTAATGACGACATCTACTCATGAATACATTCAAGTTATAATCAAATACACATGCGACAAAACTTAATTATCTATAACGCTTATATCTCACTGGGACACCATGGTTGCGCAACAATGGTACAGCTTTATGATGGGTATCTCACTAGGCGTAACGTCCAATCGGATGCACAACCAACCATAAATTTTTTGACAGTGCGACCAATGGTTACGCCGCCATTGGTGTCCTAATGAGATAGGGTCCTAATAGTAGGTGTACCCACGAACTACGCGGCCATCAAAGTTTCCAGAATATTACATAACATCATGACACCTTGTTTGCCCGAAGGTTTGGGCAGAGGTGTATTTAAAATACACCTACATTTCGCAAGTGATTTAATATTTAAGTTCCATGTAATAGAGGCGAGTCGATTGCCGCCACAAGGGCACAAATCCAGACTCCGGGCTGCTACTGAAAAAAAAAATTCTGGATAAAAAAACCCAATACCACTTTGCCCGATCTGGAAATCGAAAGCAAGACCTCATGCTTGCGGCCATCAGACCCACGAGGCAGTCAGAATATTAGACTATCAAGCACATTACCAATTCGTGTGTGCAGATCATTGACCCCATTTACTGTTTTCACTTAACAATCACACATTATATCGGCAATATAATAATCTATACTGATATTTCAATGTATAATATACATCACAACCCATTTTGGACCTTAACCGCATGTTATAAACTCTATATTACTGTGGGTAAAAGAACATGTAATCACAGTTCGGAGACTATTTCATTATAAGAGAGATTTTGCTTCAATAGACACTCACTATTACTAATAGCTCTTCAGAAAAGACCCACAAGGCTGAATGGGTTAAGAATCTGTGTTAATCTGCACTTATCTGTCAAAAAAAAAACATGCTGAATCGGTTGGAATTAAGGTTCTTTACTTTCAAACTCAAAGCATTTATTTCAATGAAACCATTTAGGTACTGGCACTTTTAGATTGTCAAAAGGGCGGGCAGTTAGAAAGTTGAAGCTAGTTACCCATTCCATAACGTAGATCTCTATGGAAAAGAACGGGCAAGAAAACTGCAAGGACACTTTTATAAATAAAGATAATATTACAAAATCATATTACTTTTTTCATTATTTTGATGTCTTGGTGGTATTTCAATCCTACACCACAGTCGACACGGTGCCTTTATGCGAATAAGTCTACGAGCTTTAGCGGGATTCATAGTCGGAGTTATTTTACAAATTATTTTGAAATACATGGCGCACGCACCTATTTTAGAACATCGGCCATCTGTTACTTCCAGAACATGTGAGAGGCATTTATTTATTTATTTTTGCACTATGAAAAAAACACGTAGCATAGTATACTTTTTGACACTGCTCCCACCGATCAAAGTCAGAGTGTGGCTTACTAGAGGAGAAATTTCCGGTAAAACAAACCGGATATTTAGAGGCTTTTCATAAAATAAACCAACTATGTCATCGAAATTACCCGCACCTATAAACCTACCTCTTAATAACAATAAGGCCTGAATTCACCAACATTCAAACCACCCGCTAGGTATTTAAACAGTTGGTTTATGTGAAATTTACTAAGGAAATTTTAAACATAGAACTGATTAAATATTTAATCAGTTGATTTGAATGTTGGTGAACACAAGGCAAAGTCTTCATACAAAAACCCAGTCCGCCCCCCTCTTTATACAGGGGTAGATTAATATTGGATTTAATGAAAACCTTTAGAGGACCATAAATCACTGGGCCATTGATGGTCGGGCTTATTAGTCCGGATAAAGACTGTCACAGTATGGAAGCTTTCAACGTGAATATTCCAGTGATATTCAGATTTATTGAATGTTTCGGCTTACAGACTTAAATTGTTGTTAGTTGAAAAGAATAATAAATTTAATATAGGCATATAATTAGCCTATAATGTTCATGTGTAACTATGAGAAAAAAGTGTACGGTGTTCACTCGCACATGCTTCGTACCATAACCTAAAATATCGAAAAAACAATAATGACTACTCAACATCATCATCATGTATATATGTCACGGCTACTGGCCGAAGTGCGGCTACACCTAGTTTTAGCCGGGTACAACTAAGTGTAGCTGGCCACATGCGGTTCGTGTGTACTTCGGGTGACATCGGTTGCATGATTGCGGTCAGTCGATAGGCGACGTAGGATGCAAGAGCTATCGAAGGGCACCCCGAGGTTAGGTTTGGTTAAGTTACTTTAAACCCTTTACACAGAAATAGCTCCATCGACGTAGGATGCACCTAGTTGTACTCGGCTAAAACTAGGTGTAGCCGCACTTCGGCAATTAGCCGTAACATATATATTTTCAGATAATAAAATCCAATTTTTTAGTAATTACATACACAACTAAAACACTAGTGATAGTACATCCATAATAATGGTTAGTTACAATGTTCTTAAAACTATTTTAGTATTAAATGACAGACTAAGGGTTGATTTTTCAATCGACAGATATTTTGTATTCGTGGAATTAAATTGAACTCTGACAGATTTTGTATGAAAGAACTGTCAAAAATTGAAAATTATTTTTCGGATAAAATTATCTGGCGTTGGTAAAATCACCCCTTCGATCAACAAACCAATGAGATCAGCACCCTAATTGCGTAACACACTATTACTCTCAATTTGAATAATTTTGAAGCTTATTGCTAATCCATTGCTCCTTTTACGTTCAAAAAGTGTGTCTGCTCAACAACGTAAATAACGCAATGAATGTTGTTGAACTGTCAAAATGAAACCGATTGCTACTGATAGTGTGTTACGCAATTACCCTGCAGTTCCTTAAAAATACCAAACGATGAGACCAAGTTACAAACATTATCTTTAAATATATAACAACTCAATATAACAACTGCTTACTCAACTTTCCAATAAATTAAGCTATAAACAACACCAATTTAACAAGACACGAGCGTGCAGCCCGTCTTATCAAGTCCTACATGTCCACGACGCCACTCAGCTGATTGCACAAGTTAAATCGAATGTCTTGACTCCTCGAGGAACACTGGGGAATACACAAAAATATCTTTTTCTCAACCCTTTTCTGAGAAAACTCTATATTGTGTTCTATTACGCTGATTAATTGTCTTTTTAACAGAAATGATTAAACAGTTAAGTCTGTATTTACAAAGGTTTTTTTTTTTAATAAGTATACCTGGGACCAGACGTACCTCACACCCACGAAGGTTTTCGATATCGAAAAACGAGTTAAGAAACACAATTATGGAGTTAGGCAGGACACCAGAGGGGCAAATCTCGTAATTATAAGAATGTTCACAGTCTGATCTTAGTCTCAATCTATCAACAATACCTCTAATTTCCCTACATTTTGACTAGTGTTGACATTTATTTGTCGCCGAGATGAGACTGCGACTAGATTTTAAACGTTTTATATTACGAGAATTGGCCTTCTGGTAAGGCGCAGTATTAAAAAAATATTTGAAATTAGATCATGAAACTTTGCATACTAACTGAACTAACTATAAAGCAGGTCTTATGATTTTTATTTTTTTTTAATTACCATTATTTTCACCGTAAAAAGCAAATACCTAAACTGTTGGCGCTGCCTGCCGCCCAGTACCGCACTCTGTCTCACTCTCACTCAGTCCGCGAGCAGTATTGTGCGAGCGTGGTAGAATCAATTTTAGCTGAGGTAGTATAGACCTCTTAATTAGGTATGGTACACATTTTTGAAGAAACAACATAAGTAATAGGTAATACGGGCTGGTGTCCGCAACTCCACGTCAATGCGCGTATTTTGCGTACGGAAAGAAACAACATAAAGGAACCCCAAAAACATACATTACCATTTTTTGTTTCCTGAAACTCAATAAGTACAACTATTGCATATTTCGGCACACAACTTTACTCATAAACCATACATCCACACTCGGTATACGAGAAACAAGTTAAGAATAATATTACATTTTCATATTTTCAGGCGCGCCATATTGATCATGCTACATGAGATGGTTATTGAAAATGCCTCGCAAATATGTACCAATATTTATGACAAGTTATCACACCCCCTAGACAGAGAGCCACCTCCGTAGATGCAGACTAAGATATACAGGTGTCCCTGGAAGTATGGATCAAATCGAATAGGGGCGTGGGCAAGGTCATTACCAAACTTTTTGATCCTGAGAATGATTGATGATTGAGAATTATTTTACGGTTCAAAAGTTGTGACCAATTTTTTTTCAATCGTTTCTTATAGTGCTCAAAGAAAAAAAATCAATTAAAAAATACTATCAGGGCTGTCTTAAAAACTTAAATTGACAGTTCCTGGTAGTTTTTTTTTAAATGATTTTGTTCTTTGAGCACTATGCAAATTGATTGAAAATAACAAAAGTTGGTCAACTTTTGAACCGTAAAAAATTCACCAACATTCTCAGGATCAAAAAGTTTGGAAATGACTTTGCCCACGCCCCTATTTGATTTGATCCATACTTCCAGGGACACCTGTATTTGATTCGCTTCTTTGTCTCAGACAATTACTGTTTGCTGTGCCTCCATATCGCACCGTTGCGCGTGCTAAGTCCCCAGTACCACGTACTCTGGCTGCACTTAATTATCTCTTGGACTCTAATCGAACAAACGATCGTAATTTGAAACGTTCAAAATCTAGTCACAGTCTCATCTGGGCGACAAACAAAATGTAGGGAAATTTGAGGTATTTATGACAAATTGAGACTAAGATCAGACTGTGAACGTTCTTAAAAATTAGAAGAATTGCCCCTCTGTTTGCGGACGAAGATTTTATCGGCATGTTAAAAGTACTTTAAGAAGTTTTTGAAAGTGTTAACTTTATTACCTGAACTCGATGTTTTTTTTTATATTTTCTCTTTTATGTGTATGTGTACAAACCACAGATATAGATAGCCTTAGATATCGCAAGTATCACGATCTGTACGAAAAACAAGCATGCCATTTTTGACTACCTACTATGACGTCACAAGCACTATTTAGTGATGGGAAAATCAAATCGATTCAAAGACGCCGCCGCGTGCGGCACCCGTCTCACCCCACCCCCGGGGCCTAGCGCCAGCGCTCACGCTCACCCAGCTACCAGTACTCACAGGACTGAGCGCGAAAGTGGCAGCTTACGATTTTTGTACGTAAGTTGGGCACGCGAAGTAGTTGCTCTTGCGTTATCTAGGTGTGTCTGTAATTGTTTTTATGCCATTTTAATTAAAGAACTACAAAGCTTATATTTGAACTTTAGTGGCAGTGGGCAGGGTACATTGCTTGCAGAACCGACGGGGCCGAAAGTGGACTGGAGTGGCGACCGCGTACCGGAAGACGTAGCTCTGGAAGGCCTCCTACAAGGTGGATCGATGACCTTGTAAAGGCCGCAGGAACCCGTTGGATGCGAGAAGCATAAAACCGGTCGAAGTGGAGGTGCTTGGGGGAGGCCTATGTCCAGCAGTGGACGTCTTTTGGCTGAAATGATGATGATGACGATATTTGAACTTACAAACAACTATCAGGGTTGTCTAAAAAACTTAAATTGACAGTTCCTGGTAGTTTTTTTTTTTTAATGATTTTGTCCTTTAAGCGGTATGCAAAGTGATTTAAAATAACAAAAGTTGGTCATAACTTTTGAACGGTTAAAAATTCACCAACATTCTCAGAATCAAAAAGTTTGGAAATGACTTTGCCCACGCCCCTATTTGATTTGATCCATACTTCCAGGGACACCCTATATTGCACAAGTGTGCACGCAGACACAGGTGTACTCACTCTAAAGCTAATTACAATGTACTATAATCCCGCTTAAAATACACTAAATAAGCCCTCTGGTTATGTCAAACAAAATTTACAATAGGTATGGTAATGAAAAAAAACTCCATCTATTCACGAAAAAATTAAAAAAGCTATTAAGAAGCAAATTTTATTATAGTATCAATGAATATTTAAATGATAAATCCTTGAAACACTTAAGTATAGAATAAGCAAAATGTTAAATTATACTATAAATTAATTATTTTGTAAAAGTGTGTTTATAAAAAGTTGGATTATAAGATACTCCTCCACATATCTTTCTTTTGCTGTGCCCGCCAGGGTTCATGGTTGTTTCTTTTAACAAATATTTACCACTTAAGCCTACATTGTGGAATGCAATAATGTATTAAGTTGTCTGGATTTTAAAAGAGACTGTGACCTCTGAGTTTGTTTCGGCACTTCTTCTCAGAATAGTCAGATAGGAAACGCCGACCTCATCTAGTTTAAAAAAAAAATAAGATTGACATGTAAAAGTGTTTGTACAAACCTACTTACAGAAATTAATCATTTATCATTAAGTATCAACAACGTAACTACAAAAAAATATAGTATATTTTTTTTACAATTATCCTTTTTGACGTGAAAACGTCTTTTCGCTTGGTGTGCTGGTGCTAAGTTCAATATTTCTGACGAAGAAAATACTGAAGGATTTCAATCGATAATAACTACGAAACATTTAATTCTACTACAGCAACGGTTGCATGCAAAATATTGGTCGCGCTTGATATAAGTATACAACATTAGTTTCGAAATACGTGTCTAGTATTTTTAAGTAAAGAATCTATGTACAAAATTTCAAAACTGTATCATGAAAAAGCACAAAGTAATCTTGTTATGTTACCTATTTGTCCGTACAAAAACATGTTCAAGGCGCGGCGCGCGGGGCGCCCACGCCGCCCGCGCATGCCGCGTCGTCTTGCGCTCGATAATGATTACGTAGTGTCGCTTGGCGTCCAACTTGTAACCTATTTATAATATTTTTGGGACAAAATATAACATGGTGTAAAACTTATTAGAATCGGTTCAGTTACTTATTCTGAACAAAGTATATTCTACAAACTGTATTCTACAAACTGTATTCTATATACTAAAAATAATCTTGTATATACGCAATCAGGGTGTGGAAACATGAAATTTTGCATAAGAGTTTCCTATATAACGACAGTGAGCACTAAGGAAGGATTTCTGAAAATTCTTCCTCTAAAGGGGTTAAATAGAGGTTGAAAGTGTGCATGAAAGTTTGTCATTTTTGTCGATGGAAAATCCCATATTAATTATTATTAATATTTTTTATTAAATACATATTTTTTATTTTGTTAGGAGGGGCTTGTGGCTAAGTAATAACAACCGCACGGGTCGATCGATGAGGTTAAGCTACGCTTGCCGCGATTGATCCATAGATGGGTGACTGTCTTTACATACCGAGTCCCGGCTGTCATTCGTGGATGTTTGACAATCGTTACGGGTCGACAAAAGCCCGAAAGTCTGACAATCAGTCTTAACGAGGGGTTTCGTATTACCCGGTAACTGGATTGTGGAGGTCAGGTAGGCAGTCGCTCCATGTAAAAGACTGGTACTCCGCTGCATCTGGTTAGACTGGAAGTTGACCCCAAAATAGTGGGGAAAAGGCTAGGCAGATGATATATTTTATTTTTATTTATGTTACTTATCTAATTATTATTTTTTATTTATTTCTGTATCTTTCCGTGGCATCACAGCAGGCTCTATCAGAATTCCAGCGCTGCGACTCTTATGTCGCAGCATCATGCTGAGATCTAACTCAAACAGAAAATCCTTCAAGAAGTCTTCTAAGCTTTTTGACCTCTTGAAGGATTTTCTGTTTTTATTTTAATTTTACTTTATATTTTCTGATTTTTTTTTTACTAGCTGACCTTGCGAACTTGGTACTGCCTCAGATTGTCTTCATTATTATTTATTTATATGAATGTTTACCATGTTTTATTAGTTATTCCGCTATTCTGGGCTGTGAAAAATCCAACAAATCAAAGATCGTAAAAATCGGTCCAGCCGTTTTTCATTTATAAATGGTGTAACTAACCTGACTTTGTTTTATTGATAACTAGCGACCCACCCCGGCTTCGCACGGGTGCAATGCTGATACTAAATACACTACATATAAACCTTCCTCTTCAATCACTCTATCTATAAAAAAAAACCGCATCAACATCTGTTGCGTAGGTTTAAAGATTTAAGCATTCAAAGGGACAGAGAAAGCGACTTTGTTTTATACTATGTAGTGAAGATTTTCTATGAGTATGAGTTTGTGATCTTTCTTTGCGAGTCCCGAAAGACTTTTTTCTTCATATCTTTCTTTTATCGGGCACACGGCTTGTCTATCTATAGATGCACATAAAAACTGACAAATTCCTAACATCAATTTAATGGAACAAGCAAGTTTACTAATCGAAGTTCTCAACGGTTATAATATTCGTTACCCATATAAGTTTGTCTTCAGCCATTTGTTTAACCCACATGCAGAAGTTACGGCTGATCTTGTATTAAATTGATCCGAAACTTATAGTCTTGGTTACTATAATATCAACACAACAACTGTAACATTCATAGGTATATGTCGCGAAGGCTGTTTCTAAACTTAGTTTATTTGCGGAGAAATAAACTAGAATTTGATTGCGGTGAACAGGTGAAATCTGATATTTCATATTTTTTATGTCTAACGACGGTATAGAATTTACTTTGATAAAGCCACATTCTGAACCAAGAAAAAAATCAACCACAACATTTTTTATCACTATAGTTAATTTGCGTTGTAAGTATTTTTATAAGTATTTGCATAAGTCTCGATGCTAATACTTATGAGGACTTTGTAGGCCTTATAGATTTTAGTTCTGTAGACCATTTTTTATTTTATCTAATACCTGGTACTTATTGATAGGCCTACGCTGTCCTCCCATATCTACTGTAATTTGAAAACATTGTAAAAGTCAATTATTTTTAAAACAGTAACCGTGGAGTTTCTTGCCGGTTCTTCTCCATAGGAAACAACCAAATTGAACCGCACACCTAGCTTCTGTAGGCTATGTATGTTATGTGAAATATATTTTGATTTTTGAATGTCGGGATAAAAATTACCATACGTTCTAATCTAGGTCAAGATCTAGGTACTTTGCCAATTCAAAACCGTTCAGCCGTTTTAGTGTGAAAGCGTTTTTTATCTATTTTGAATTTAATATGGTTTGTAAGTAATTTTAATTGTAGATATTGAGTGTAAAACTATGGACGAAAATTATGTCTGAAATAAATAAATTATTATTATAATCGCAGTAATAACATCGTAAATAGAAAATTAGCTTATCTTTGGCAGTGACTTCAAATAATTTCCTGAATTAACTTGCCATTTTGACGAGTTAATGTCATTAAATCTCAAAGTTAGAAGCAAGAAAATAACCAAGATACAATTCGAAAATCTTATTTCATCATGCTATTTTAAAGAAGCATACTTTATCCCTAATTTTCAAAGAATTCAAGCTCTGGAGATAAATGAGTGCGGCGTAACTACGTGGCCTGGGTGTAATGACGTCACTGCTACGCCTGCTACGTACGCTACGCTCTCGTAGCAAACCGCTACGAATGGCTACGAATCAATTGAATGCATTGTTTATTGTATATGCTTGGAAAAGTCTTCGAAATACTACTTCTGTGTTAGTGGGCGTCTTTTAGCGGATGTGATCATAATAATGACTTCTATAAAAGCTTAATATGCAAGAAAAATCCATCAGTGTATTAACAGTTTTCTCATGTCAATACGACAACTGAAATAATAATCTGGCTTGTCCTCTAATCCATACTAGCGGCCCATCCCGGCTTCGCACGGTGGACATTTATTTTTTAAACATTTAATTTTTTTCTTGCAATTAAAAAAGCCTTTATTAATCAGTGATAATTTAGCATTCAAATGGTGAAAGAATTTTTAAAATCGGTCCAGTACTTTTTGAGCCAATTCGTTACAAACATACTTACATACAAATCTTACCTCTTTATAACATTAGTATAGAAGTATAGATAAAATAAATAAATAAATAAATAATATTCCACAACTGTCACACAACGCCATCTAGTCCCAAGCTAAGCAGAGCTTGTGTTATGGGTACTAGACAACTGATAAACATACTTATATATTTCTAAATACATAAATATTATAGATAAATTACACCCAGACACAGAACAAATGATCGTGCTCATTACACAAACATTTGTCCTGGGTGGGAATCGAACCCACGACCTCCGGCATAGCAGTCAGGGTCACTAACCACTAGACCAACAGGCCTGACAAAAAAAATAAATAAACATACCTTGGTGATGATCTCGTATTATTTTAGAACAGATAGATAATTATTATTTGTAATCATCAATTTATTTACAGTACAGAATCAAGGTAACATAAATATTTGATATTCATTTAAGGGTGAGTGAGTGAGGGTTTCTGAGTACACTTTGTATTGCCACTTTCTGTAACGTAAAACTCGTATTTTGCTGTTGAATGTAAATAACGTAAACTTTAAAATAAACTCTGCGGTTTCCTCCGTCTGTTAATTAAAAGAAAATAACCAATAAAGCTGATTCCACTTTATCGTGAATAAATAAATTACCGTTTGATTCGATTATTTATTCTTCGTAAGCATTTCAAATTAATTACTCAAAGTGGTAAATGAAAAAACTTGCTAATATTCGGTGTTTTGAAGCCTATTTCCTGGTAATATAAATTGATGTTTGTTATGTTAAAAAGTGGTTTTAAAAGAAAATTCGGTAGAAGATCGAAGTTTAATAATAATTCAGAACATACTGTGCATAAACTTAGTTTTATAGAACAACAAAAACAGAAGAATCCATTACATTTTTTTCATATTTTTTTTCAACAGTTTCTGCTGCAAAGATCGCCTTCAAAACTTCTTTTTGTGTTGCCAATCTTGGCCAATCTCTCATAAACGCCTTTAAGTCATCACGCAACTCTTTCACAGGCCTGCCTTGAATTATTTTTGGCAACTAAACTTAGTAATCGGTTGAAGGATACTGAACGAGACACAATAAAAGTTTTGTTGTTATTACGTCTGGGGGCGTTTAGTGTCCCGCAAAGTATTAATGTACAGAACAATAATAAGCGATGTAAAGTGCATCAAACAGCATTGTGAGACGAGTGAAGTCATAAAATATGTGGTCGTCGAAGTCAACTTTATGAAGCGAAGACAATACAGTCGTTCGTGTCCTGTCAGCTGCACGTTACAGGAACTGGTGGACGCTGGTGATGGCGCCAAACAAGTAGCCGAATTCTGGGCCGAGTCCATTTAGATTGCTATCGACACGCTAAGAAGAATACAGTCATGTATTGCTAAGTAATTACCTTTCAAAATCGTCAGGCGTAGGGTAATTATATTGTCTTTGGGTTTCTAGTCCGCATTTATTGCTGGAGTTGTTTGCTGGTTAGTTGAATTTTATGCAATAATTAAAAGGGCTAAATAATTGTCGAAATTACTAGTGATATGATGAAAGTTTCTATTGACGCGAAACTCCTATCACAATTCTATTTATGGTGTTGGCTTGAGACCCACATTTCTTGTATCTGTTTAATTGTAAAAATATATTATTAATATTATAATTTTCTATGAATAGGTATATAACTTTATTCAGATTTCCGCTTACACATGGAATGCCGGACGTTTGTTTGTGACCATACATAGAATTCTCCTTACACATATACACCAACATTTGTCCCTATATTCAAATCACAATAGTCATTTTTTGACAGTTGTATGAAATGGCTATAAAACGGCAAATTGTCTTAGGGCGTCAATTTGCTTGAAAATTATTTTTCTTGGCTATACATCGTTCCAACCGTACCTAATAACATGTAGGTTCCATGAGTACATTAGTGCCCGTACTGCCACTATTTCCGACCATAACAAATCACCCTTATCAAAGATTGGCAAGCATTGAGTCAGCTGTGAGCCTGTGAATCAATCACGGGCGTGTCAATGACGTCACAACCGTGAAAGTACTTATTAATCGATTGCTTACATGAAATGTTTTTGGTTACGCTAGAATTACATGGATCAATTTTACCTTTGGGTGAGGTAGCCAAATTGAACCGTTTAGAAAATTAATCAGTTCTCTTTATGTCTATTGTATTATATTTTTACTTATGGTAATTGTGGTGATGTTGGCAATTCTACCAATGTCAGGTGTGATATTTGGAGAAGTGTGTGAAGAAGAAAAAAACTGCGTGAGAATCATTTCGATCATACTCTTTTGATTCTGTGACTTGCAATCAAAGTGACTCAATTTTGTTGAACCATGTAATATTGTTATTAAATAAAATTGGTTAAGCTTCGATTTTCTGGAAGACCGGTGGCCGTCAAAATTATTATTATAATGGGAGTCATAAAAAATCTGCCATTTTCACGATTATTTGTCATTTAGGTGTCTTTCATAAGGAAATTTTAAATATAGACCTGATTAAATATTTAATCAGTTGATTTAATGTTGGTGAACACAAGGCTTAGGATTGTTCAACTTAACAGACAAATGCCGATGGAAACTTCATGTTTCAGAGAGACAAACAATTGAACATCAATACAACTATGCAACGCACTGCATTAATCATAGACACGACGAGTGATGTAGCAACAGATTCGAACGTGTTAAACAGATTTAGTGCGACTGTTTGATATTTGTACCATGCATAGCATCACGTCAGACACTTGGACAAAGGTGGAGGTGGTATATATTATTTTCGGCATTTGTAAGTTACAGTAGCAGAGTTCTTATCGCGTAGGAAGGGAGACATCGGAAGTTGTAACTTTTAAACTTTTACCATGCATTCAGGACGTTATGATTCAGTTCCGTCAGTTAAAAAAAACACTTGCAATATACATTTTTATATATAGGTCCGGTTTATAGAGTCCTTAAACTTTAATAAATTCAGTATGATGCGATGTTTCTTTTAAGAATCAAGTAGAAAATATCTCATAGATGATAGGAAAACATGAGTAAAATATTTGTTTAACCGACTGATTAAATTAATAACGCTCACTAAAGTCATTATTAACAATTAAATTCATCATCATCTGCCTAGCCTTTTCCCATGTTGGGGTCGGCTTCCAGTCTAACCGGATGCAGCTGGATGGATGGCTAGGACCAAGGGGACGTGCTTTCCGAGGCACGTAGGGGTCACGGTATGTAAAAATAGTCACTCATCCACAGACCAACCGCGGCAAGCGTAGTTTAACCTGATCAATCGACCTGTGCGGCTGTTATTATTTAACCACAGGCCCTTCCTTGGGCAGCGGGATTGTCCGAAAGGGTTACCGCTACCCCGGAACACAAAGGGCTAAGGAAGGAACACGGGTGGGTTTTAGTCAGTAAGAGTCTGACACTCCCTTCTGCTCCACCCAGAGCGGGAGGGGTCATTGGATGATTTCCCATCCACAAAAAAAAAAAAAAAAAAGGCCCTTCCTTATAATTCCAAATGAAAATATAATTTCAACTACCAGGAAATTGATACTAAAATGGGAACATCTCCAATTCGATTTCTTAAACTAGTTATTACGCCGCATTATATGATTTAAAATGTTGATAAAAAACTACTTAATAATAAGAAACCAACTCTAAACCTTGTCAACCTAATAAAATTTTAATAATATTAGGACCAATATAGCTGTACTAAGAAAGAACTTTATAAAACACTAGCTGAACCCGTAAACGTTGTTTTGCAAAAAAATAGGGGTATAGATAGATAGATAGATAAACCATTTATTTGGCGCACACAAAAGTCAGCACAACACACAGAAGTTCAACACTAGGTGATAATATGTGTATATGGGTATGAATATAGATGTTGGCCGATTCTCAGATCTACCCGGTATGCACACAAAATTTCATACAAATCGGTCCAGTCGTCTCGGAGGACTTTGGTAACAAACATCGCGACACGAGAATGTTGAAAATTGACCACGCGTCCCCCTAATGCCTAATGTCAGTCCATTACTAGTATCACCTATTAACAACACGGTTTTCAACTCTCACATGCCTGTAATACTACAATCATTTCACATTCCGGTTTCTATTCCAAACAACATAATTCGTATGACAAAGTTCTAGAAGTCTCGGAAGCTCTGTGGATGACAGCACAAAGCATCAATAGTCGGAAGGTTAACCGCAGTCAAACTCGCCACAGTCCACGCGCCGTACGTTAGATGGGACTCTAGTCAGAAAAGTTATTAAGTTATTCTCCGGAAGATTGTGTGGAGTAAAACCTTTTAAAGTAATGTTTGAAGATAAAGAAAGAAAATAGGTACGTTTATTTGCGATAAAACATGGCGGCAATTTTTTGCAGCCGCCATCTTGAATTTTCATTTTTACCTTATTACTGGTGAAGCCATTTTATCCCTCGAAAACCACGAAAACTATCTCTCTCTGTCTCTTTCTATTATATAAGAAAGTATTTTGTTCATAATTGACTACTGAATCGATTTCAGTAACTTTTAATATTGGTATTTTTTCAAAAATTATGTATTATTCAAACTAACCGCCGATTCAGCCAAATTAAATTAAATCTCATTTCAAGGCAATAAGACTTAATTTCAAATGCATAAAGCCTTGCTAGTGTCAACACGATTTTCATAATAAAAATAGCAAGCTTTAAAAAAAATAAGTTTTGTTCATTGTATTATGCTTTTAACTCAATACTCTAATTGGAGTGTATGAGGTCTTGCGTTAATTAAAAAAGTCTCATAAACGTATTTAAAACATCGCTCTTTTTAGAAATAAAGAAAGGAAAAGTATTAAATATTAATTAGTATTAAAGTATATATTGCTACTCGTACAGGAGGATCACAAACTAAACTAAACACAGCCTAAAATATAATGCCAAATTATATAAAAAATAAATTTAAAAAGTAACAAAAAGATAAATGAAACAGAAAGTCCTATACGAGGCCAAAAGGCTCCTATCTCAGCATGATGCTGCGATATTTAAAAATAAATTTTGCAGCGCTGGTATTCTGATAGGGCCCGCTGCGCTGTGGTGTCACGGGCAGTTACATAAATAAAAATAATAATAAAAAAAATTAAATAAATAAATAACATAGATTACGTAAAATATTATAATATCAAATAAAATATTTATTTTTAATCTGTGCCAGACGTAACCTCATTACTTTTTCTGTAAATAATTTAGAGATGACAGAAACAGAATGATTTTTTAAATATAAATGCATTTAGTGATCTATGGTACAAGCGGGCAGTAGTATTAAACAAATCAAATCAAACTCATGCCATCGCATTATAGTAGGTAGGTATTAGCTTCTGCCCGCAACTTCTTCAGAGCGTAAAATTCGTTGTTCCCCGACCCACCCCGTCACATCGCATTACTTGTCCGCTAGCGTTATTTCTGACTTTTTGGTTTTTGTTTAGCTCCTTATGATCCTAGTGTGATGTTATAGTACCATAACCTTCCTCAAGAACTGGGCTATCAAATGTAATACGAATTTTTCAAACCCGATTGGAAGTTCCGGAGATTACCACCTACATAAAAACTTACAAACAAATTTTACCTCTTTAAAATATTAGTTAAGTATGACTAGTATAGATGAAAGATCAGCACTACAAGAAACACCAATGTTTAATCATGATCATTGTCCTGTCCTTATACAATTGTTTGTATGTGTTTAACAAATCAAATATGTTTTGTATAATTATAATCATCATACATAATTACCAACATCCTGTTATGAACATAATTACACAGTTCAGATCACATGACTGCACAATTACAAGACGCCAATAGCAGTGTGGAAGGTTAACCACACCGCAGCCATGCCTTTGTACCGGACGCCGGATGATCGACCCGGATGCCAGACGAACGGCCCGGACGCCGCCCGGACGCCAGACGCTAACGGCTTTTTAAAATAAATATATTGAAAGAATAATTATATTTTTTCGTTTCAATGCTCGTCTTTTTAAACATTCGTGTAACCTGTCACATCGCCGACGAGGAAGCGACTAGCTATAAACGATTCTAGCTATCTCGCTCACGAAACGTGCAAAAGATTTTATATCCCGTTAAGTAAAAGAGATACATGATCGCTGACAGTTCAAACTGCTGATGATAACTAATAATAATAATAATAATAATATTCCACAACTATCACACAACGCCATCTAGTCCCAAGCTAAGCAGAGCTTGTGTTATGGGTACTAGACAACTGATAAACATACTTATATATTTCTAAATATATAAATATTATAGATAAATTACACCCAGACACAGAACAAATGATCATGCTCATTACACAAACATTTGTCCTGGGTGGGAATCGAACCCACGACCTCCGGCATAGCAGTCAGGGTCACTAACCACTAGACCAACAGGCCTGTCAAACTCTCTCTCCACTGGCTTTTTTATGGATGGGAAATCATCAAATGAGTCCCGCTCTGGTTGGAGCAGAAGGGAGTGTCAGACTCTTACTGACTAAAACCCACCCGTGTTCATTCCTTAGCCCTTTATGTTCCGGGGCAGCGATAACCCTTTCGGATAATCCCGCTGCCCCGGCTCTCCACTGGCTTGTCACAACGACGTATAGAGATTACTCAGCGACGCTCGCTTGGCGGGCAGGACACTCGCTAAGAGACTCACGCTTGGTACCTACGCATACCAGCGAGTTATCGCCCGTGGCCGTCGCGTAATCGCTGCTCTTTGCTCGCCAATTCATTTGTAGTTGAGAGTACAAGAAGCGAATAAACTAGCAACTCTGCTCGCATCTCGTCAATCACCGACGCTCGAACCTCATTTACGGAGTGAATTTATTCAGATGATCGTTTGTTTTAATGAAAGTGTATGAATGGAAATAAATTAATGTTGCATGATACATTTATTGTGGTGAGACGTATTGCAATAATTGAGTCGATAGTATCCTGTTGAAATCAACATCATTTATAGCATAAAATATTGTCATAAATGAATTTTATAGCGCCTTTCCCTGGTGTGCCGCTCGTGTATTTGAGCACCTTACTCAAATACGAGCAGCACGTTGTTGACGACTGCGGTTGCCTTAGCCAGACATTGGGTCTTTATCGGATGATTTGAGTTCTCAAAACAGCATATCCTAATGAGAATCGCCAGGCTATCAGAAATGTTAACATTCGCGAACGCTCTTTTAAAATTGATTTGCCTCAAACCAATTTCTCCTGTAACCTATCGTCTTTTAACTTTAGAATATAATGTATAATAAGAGGTATAATGGCAGAGATTAGGAAGCTAATTCTCGTAATTTATAACGTTCAAAATCTAGTAACGGTCTCATCTCGCCATCAAACAAATGTCAAAAACTTGTCAAAACGTAAGGAAAATAGAGGTATTTTTCACAGATCGAGACTGAGATCAGACTGTGGACTGTGAACGTTCTTAAAATTACGAGAATTTCCCCTCTCATTGCAGGTACTCTATCAACACAACTTAGGTACACAGGAATCTGACACTAGCATAGATCGTAGACGGACCGACGACCTCAAAAGGTGGCTGGGACAAACTGGATACGGAAAGCCAAGGACAGGGTGTTGTGGCGCAGCCTGGGAGAGGCCTATGTCCAGCAGGATATAAGATAGGCTGAGTTGTTAGATCGTAGCTAAAACTAGAGCAAGACTTCTCAGCTTCAATATGAAAACTATAATACACACAATAAATCTTATGCCTCTACGAGCATATAAGCCAACGCTTAGGCCAAAGTCAAATAATGTATTTCAAGTAAGCTCCTAAAAGGCTAAATAGAATGGATGAATGTCCCTTCAAATATATAGTTTTGTATGCAGAAATACTCCATAGTGTTCTTTCGAAATGTTTTACAATATTTTGTAATGCTGCCATCTAACCTTTGAAATTTTGAATATGTTTCGGTAGTGTTTGCTCATTATTACTTGGAAAATTGTTTTGTTACCTTAAATGTGTTTTTTCTGAAATAGAAATTATTATTATAGTATTTATAATGGCGAAGATCAGATGGCAGTCACTTTGTCTATTCACTCTTTAATCCTGCATCTATGCATCTTCTATACTAAAATAATAAAGAGGTAAAATTTGTTTTTTGTTTGTATGTGAGGGGTAATCTCTGGAACTGCCTACCAGTTGGATTTGAAAAAACATTGTTGCATTTTATAGCTTAATTCTCAAGGAGGGCTATAGGTTATATAATATCACGCTAGGACCCTAAGGAGCTAAGCAAAAAACTCTGAAATAACGCTAAGTGAAAACGCAGTAATAGTGACCGAGTAATAGGCGATCCGATTCGACGGGGTGGGTCGGTGAACAACAAATTTCACGCAGACGAAGTTGCGGGCATAAGCTAGTAGACACCTAATAATCTAACACTAGCATAGATCGAAGCTAAAACTTGAAGATAAAATCTTACCAGCGTCAATATAAAACTATATGAGACAATAACTCTTCTGTCTCTGTAAGCTCGTAGGCCAACGTTTAGAAAATTACGTCCATTACCCGCCTTGTATGCACGAGCTCCATTAAAGTAGTTGGAAATGGAGCAATGCACATAATTTGTGGTCCAAGCCGGGCGTAAGAGCATTGTTGATTGCACTGCGGGAGACTTCATGAGGTCAACATTGAGCCCCAAATTTTATCTGATGTGTTCTGGAATGTCAGTGTGAAAGTGTCTGTAGAATGTAAAAGTGGGTAATTAAAGGAGTACTTTATGCCTCCTTTGTCACGAAGTGTATTCGGGGTCATCGCACCAGCGAGCGCAGGGTCTAATAGATTTTAGATACGACAGTATAAAGATATAGCCTCTGAAAAGAAAATGGGATTTATCTAATATTCTAAAATTGCATGGTGCATGTAGATATTTAATTTTCTAAAAGTACGATTGTTCCTGGTTTGTTTGTGGCTACGGTATATCAAAATAATAGGGTAATAGGGGGGTGGGGGGTAATGGGGTTATTGCATGAAAATTTAAACAATAACACAACACAGTTGCTGCAACCGTTTAGACTAGAAGTCGACCCCAACATAGTTATAAAAGGCCAGGCAGATGAATGAATGATTGCCATGTGAATCCACGATGAATAATTAAAATAAAATATGACTTTGCTACAGTGTTAAACTAAAAAAGAGATACTCTGAGCATTGGTTTTAACGGTACCTACCGGACCGAAAGGCACCCGAAAATTTTCGTGTCCGCCATCTTGGATTTTCATTTTGACCTCACATCGATGTCAGCACCCTTGAAAACCACGAAAACGAAATCCCATCGAGCACGCATGGAACATTAAAAACAAACAAAATGATTATGTAAAACATGAAACGTTTAATTTCTCTTTCAGTTCAGTTCAGTTCAGTTCATTTATTTGTCAGAAACATGAGTATGCAAACACAAAGCATGCAGGATGTTAAGTACATTGCAGAAAGGATCACAGTCATGTTTTACCTTGACGGCGTACAAATATCTATGTATTATAATAACATTTGATCAATTATTTAATTAGGTAATTATAACTATTCAATATTAAATATAAAAAAAAATACAATTAATTGAAATTCATTTGTTAACGATTGCAATAAATTACATTTGCATATAATATTGGTACCGCATGCAACTCAAACATCGATTAAATTAGATAAATAGAAGAACAAATATATCATCGTCAAAATTAATTCAAATGTCAAAATAAGATAAAAATACTAACAAAAAGTCAACAGATACAAATTTCGCCCCCACATTAGAAATTACATTAGAATTAGTATGTTTTCTCCATTAGAAACTCATCAATACTATAAAAACATTTGGCTACTAAATACTTTTTTAGTTTTTTTTTAAATAAGTTAGTTTCAGTTATATCTCTGAGTGCCTTTGGAAGGTGGTTAAAAATACATGGTACCATACAGAAAACACTTTTACGCATTAGTGCTGTATTGGATGGTCTCACACACAATCTGTGCTTATATTTATCTCGCCGGTTACGGTTATTCACATCTGATTGTTTTCTTAAACAGATGCGGGTTTGATTTTAAGAACATCGCAATTTCAAAGATATAGAGTGATGGTAGGGTTAAAATTTTATATTTTACAAAGAATGGCTTGCATGAGTCGGTTGTTTTTAAGCCGAACATGTTTCTAATACATCTCTTGACATGTACTTACCTGTCAAAAAGAGTAATCTAGATAATGTGGACAAGACACGAGTTTAAAACAGAAGAAGAACTAGCGGGAGATCCAGTAGGGGGGTGGAAGGGGGATTCAGGGGATCAGACCGGAATAAATCAAAATCATTACCAAAATCATATTCACAAACCAGGCTAACCATTCTGTATTAATATCACCGTTATAACTAAAGTGAAGTGAGCTTGTAATGAGCTGTCATTTCACCTGATGCTAGGAATTAACACTATTAATAAATAAATAAAATAAAAATACTTTACTTCAGACCTTGATCCATAATGATGTTAGTAATGCACACTTATAAACTGTAATCAGTAAGTACCTAACAATTAATGTAGGAACTACAATACATAATATATATTTTTAATTCATGTATCTGTTGCATTCACCTGACGCACTAGGTACATGGCACATAAATACAGACGCCAGCACATCAAGCTACCCGAAACTGTCAAATTTTCCCAATCAACATTGAACCATATCAACATCCTACTAATATTATAAATGCGAAAGTTTGTATGTATGGATGTATGGATGTTTGTTACTCTTTCACGCGAAAACTACTGAACGGATTTTGATGAAACTTTACAGTAATATAGCTTATACATCAGAATAACACATAGGATACTTTTTATCCCGATATTCCCACGGGATCAAAACTTACGCGGGTGAAACCGCGGGGCGCAGCTAGTTGAACCATAAAGTTGAAAATCTATTAAATAAATTTGACAGATTGTAGTAGCTTGATGTGCTGGCGTCTGAACCTACAGTCAACAAAAGAGATAAGTATGCAGGATCGTCGGAATAAGTTTAGTTAGAAACCGATGGATGTTGTAGACTAAAATTTAATTTGATAAATGAGCTGTTTGTTTTCTATAAATAAAATGACCCCTCCCGCTCTGCTCCACCCAGAGCGGGAGGGGTCATTGGATGATTTCCCATCCACAAAAAAAAAAAAAAAAAACTCTTTTGTTAACCGTACATGCACCCAATACGCCATATTGGCGCAACATGGCTTCTCACTGATGACCTTCAGAATGCCGTTGACGCTCCCACGCACTCTGCGCATCATGGACGCCATCCTTTTTCGCAGGATGGTATTGATCCCATCAGTGTGTGGTTTCTGATGCACTGCAGTAACGTGGAAGACCCAATAATATTCTGAAGATATATAATAGATACAAGGCAAATGAGAAACTGTGTCCTCTATAATATTTTATTGTAAATCTGGGCCATTATTATAAATCTTCTAAAGTTACCATACTTCTCCGAAACGGCTGGAGCGATTTGTATGAAATTTGTGTGCATATCGGGTAGGTCTGAGAATCGGCTACTATCTATTTTTTTTTTTGCAAAACGACGTTTGCGAGGTCAGCGATATTATTATTATTACTTCACATACATTTTCACGGTGATTTTCCTACTGAATAGCACTACTGAACTGTATAAATAGTGTCCAAAGCCTAACCTTCTAAAACGTAACATACTACATAACATTAATCAAAATAAAACCAGAGCACGTACTAAATCAACATAAACATCACCGTGATATACTGACTCACAACAGCGGGTAACACCTGTACCATCAAAGCTCCATTTGTTACAGACAAGTAAGTGACACCCGCTTCGCTCTCATAAAATGTTTTAATGTGTAAATATTCTTGTTACATACTAAAAATCATCTACCTAGTCTTTTTTCTAACTATGTTACGGTCGGCTTCCAGTCTAACCGGATGCAGCTGAATACCAACATTTTACAGGGAGTGACTGTCTATCTGACCTCCAGAACCCAGTTGCTGGGTAATACGATACCCCTTGGTAAGACTGGTTGTCAGACTTTCGGGCTTCTGACGACCCGTAACGACTGTCAAAGATCCACGAATGACAGCAGGGACCAACGGCTGAAAGTGCTTTCCGAGGCACGGAGGGTCTTGGTATGAGAAGATGGTCACCCATCCACGGACCAACCGCGGCAAGCGTAGCTTAACCTGATCGATCGACCCGTGCGGCTGTTATTACTTAGCCACGAACCCCTCACATACAGATACAGTGATTTCTCTGAAATATAAATATATTTCAGAACAACTGTAGATATAAATGTAAATAAATTTATAAGTTCCGCCTCGTTGCATATGCAAAAATTCTTAAAACAGTATATTTTGCACTCTACCAATCTGTACTAAGCTATTGCATTTCTGTTTGGGGTGGTGCCCCTAAATCGTTCATGATTAAAATGGAGCGAGCACAAAGAGCAGTGCTCAAGGTAGCCCATGCTTTACCGTTTTTTCACCCTACCTCTGAACTCTACGATAAGTGCAAGGTTCTCACTGTTCGACAACTGTTCATCGTTCAAACAATCTTGCGTAAACATTCTTCATTGAACTACAACTCATCCTTGCACGCTCATAAACGCATTAAGACAAACGTGTGTTCCACTCAACTGTGTAAAAGTAGTCTTTCGCGCCGAAACTTTTGTTTCCTTGGCAGATATTTGTACAACAAAATAAACTGTACTTTAAAAATATACCCTCTCACTAAAGCAAAGTGCAAGCAAGTTCTCATCGCGTATCTTCTGAACCTTGATTACGATAGCACTGAAAGCCTCCTAATAGTGTTAAGATAAATTTGTTTTCAGCCTACCTGTACGCACACCACACCACACCACACCACACCACACCACACCACACCACACCACACCACACCACACCACACTACACCACACCACACCACACCACACCACCACACCACAATCATACCACGCCACACCACACCATACCATACCTTACCACTCCGCACCACAGCACACCACACTACTTCACTAGTACTCAATAACAATTCAAATTTTGTATTTTTTTCCTCTTTATTTTGGTTTACTCTGTTCTACCAAAGGTTAAAATATTTTTTTTAACTTAAGATTTAATACTCAATCATTGTTTTTGAGGGGGGCCTGGTAATCTGTGTGACAGGTTTTTCCTAGTGCAGATACCAGTCTCCCACAAAGGATTTATTAGATGTACTGTCTTCATATTTTTAAGGCGCCTTTGTGGAAGAGAAACAAATGTTTATATTATTATGTTTATATTATATAAATGTTTATATTATATCATGAAACTTGACGTCTGTTGGTCTAGCGGTCGCAAGCCCTACTGCTGAGCCTCAGTCAGCTCAGTCCTGGGTTTTCAATAGAAGCCCAGAGTCTGGATTTGTGCCCAGCTCATGGCAATAGGGTTGCCCCCTATTATATACCCTTATTGCTATCGTTGCACCTCGGCCAAACCCTTCGGGGAATACAGACTTGATGTTATATATGTACGAGCATAAGAGCTTGTTCAAACGACATGCGCCCGCTAAGCGCACGCCACGCGCATCAGCACCCGCGTCTAACTCACTTTGAAATTTGTTGTATATAACTTGAGTCTTATGAAGACACATCAATAGATCTCAAATTGCATTTATCGAAGTCCAACCGCACACGTCACGCGCCCGCCTCATGCCAACCCCGCACTCACCCCGCACACGCGCTGCACCCACCCCAGGTGTCACATCTAACGTTGTGACACCTGGAAACCACTAGGCCCAGTTTACGAAGTAGTCCAGTCACTACTAGTATAAGCGGGTGCGAGGCGTACGCTGATTTTGCGCGTGGCGAGCGCGGGTATAAGGCGGGCACAATGCGTGTGCGGGTCCTGTGCGTGCGGTCGGCGTGGGTTATCTGAACACGCCCTAAGTCTAAAAATACTTTAAAATTAGACTGATACTAGCGATAATCGAACTCGTAACCAATTAAGTACCATGCTGTTACATTGACTACTAAACTGGCCATTGTGTTGAAGCAACTCTTTAGACAATAAGCAAAACGCGAAACGTAGAATTCTATAACAGTAACTGAAAAAAATTTCAGAGTCCTTTCTTTTCTTTACCTGGTTTTTCAAGCTGTATAATGATGTCCTGTCCAGTGCCCTTAATACCGCATTTATAGTTAATAAAAGTTAAGTTAACTTTGACTTTGAAGCAACGATAAACTAGCTCAAGTATCAAGTTAATATAAGTATCCAAACGTCAGTCCTAAGGTGACATTTTTTATTGTAAAGCTTTGCGTACAGACGTCAAAAAACTTAACTCCCTGCTTCAGTAATGCAAATGCAAATCAGTTTTACAGAAAAAAACAAATATCAAAGCCAGCGACAGCTGTCTCCAATCAACAAAGACAAAAAAGGTTAATATATTCCATTACATTTTTCACTTTTCGTTGAACCCAAACTGAGTTAATCAATTACTTACTTCAATCCTTGAAAGTAAACAATAATAAAGTGCACTTCAATCTCACTGAGTCAATACGCAGGTGGAGGTCTCCAACTGAATCAACTTGCCCTACATTGATACCCATTACACATGCATAAGCCATTTACTTGTACTTAGAACTAAGTAAAACTAAGCAGTACCACGAAAAGCATGTAGTTTATACTTAAGAATAGAATAGAATATATTTATTGTGAAACATGAGTATACCTACAACAAATAATATGTGCAAGGTCACATGTTTTTACTTAGAATAAACCATAAAAAATTAAAGATTTGAGTCTATACAGCAATATATGAAATTTTAATAACCTAATCCTAATTCTAATTTAAAAAAATAAAGTATTGTTTTGTTGAAAATATCGTAATTATAGGAAACTATTTAATTAATTGCGGTCATTTAAAAAATCCAATATGGTATAATAGCATTTGGCTATGATATATTTTTTAAATGTAGTTAATTTAAACAGAGCAGTAGGCATATTAAGACTACATATTAGATTAATTATGAATTACCCACTAAGAAAACCTTGTACATGTAAGTTGCTCAGCAACGCGCCAAATATATGGATTTTTTTCCAGCTCAAGTCTTTATCAGGAATTATTCAGTAGCGGCCCTGTGTTTGGATTAGTGATGTAACGAATATTCGCATTCGCATTCGCGAGTATTCGCATATTTTTAAATATTCGTATTCGCAATCAAATTCGCTAAATAGCGCTAAAAAGCGAATATGAATGTTCGAAAAAAAAAATTATAACTTTAGGTAAATTAAACAAAGAAATATGATTTTCTTATGATTTTTATTATAAAATCATTATCATTTTACTTATCAGTAAGTTGTCAGTCTTGCAATTAAAGAAAGACAAAAATTGATTACAATTAATTGTAATCAATTTTTGTCTTAAAATTCGGTATTGGTTTTATATTATAATTAATCAACTTTAAATTAGACATTCCTTAAAAAGAAACAAACAAAAACTAATTCAACTCTTCTCTTAGCTTTGTTTTCACCAACTTTTAAATCAAATTATTAAATATTTAATCAGTTCTATATTTAAAATTACCTTAGGAAATTTGACATAAATCAACTGTTTAAATATCTAACCGGTGGTTAGAATGTTGGTGAACTCAGGCTTTAAACTTTTACCAGTCTTCACATACTTACTTTCCACAAGTAAACAAACAAGCGAACGATGACAAGTGAGTGCGCGACTCGCGCGCCATGTCTGCTGTAAAAACAGAGCCATAGATAAATGGCGCCAAATTTTAAATAGAAAACTCGCATTCGCATTCGCGAATAACAGCAGTAGATATTCGCATCCACATTCGCATTCGCTAATACTTTAAATATTATATTCTTTACATCACTAGTTTGGATATGTGCCCAGGCCCAGTGGATGTAAGAGGCTCACCCCCTATTACATGGAACTTAAACATTACTGGCATTTAGATGTGTTATACGTACACCTCTGCTTAAAATTTCGGGGGAATGGAGCCTTATTGTTATGTTACTCTTGACGTTGACTGACAGTCATTAAAAATCGTGAAAATATTCCAAGACCCCAAACAAAGAGACGGTACCATAAACAAGACAAGCGCACGCCAAAACGTTTCTAATAGCTTACCATTTTTACAATTTCGGTATGAAACACTAAAAATATTGGCAGAATATTCGCAATAAGGAGGCAATACACGCATAGCCGCGCGCGCCGAGCATGCCAACCACCCGAAAGTGATAAATAACATATCGGTACCTAATAACCACAAACAAAAATAAACAATATGTTATCGTCACCGCAGCGCAGGATGAGTCTCGTTTGTAACCCACCTATTACGTAACTTTACGGGCTATAAACCGGACAAATGAAATAGTTTGTCGTGCGAACGCAATAGTAGCGCGTCGGCCCGTCAATTTGTCAAGTCGTATGTTTCACTGGCTCCCTCAAAATTGCTTTTGTAGGCTACATGTTTAGAGTTGCGCGTAAAGATAAGCGAATGTGAATTATATTGCCTAGATCGTAAAGCCGTCTACATGAAAGAGATAAAATGATATTATTTCTAAATGTTTGTAAGCGTTTCGCGTTCTTGCTTTATGGGAATGAGAGTTGTATGTAAAGTTAACACTTTCACACGATGGCACTAGTAACACTAAACTCGGTCATGCTCTGTGCGACAAATGAAAAATAAAATGGTCTTGCTCTTTCGACATTTCTCTTAAGTTACTTTGAAGTCGCCAATAAACTAGTGTCGATGACAGAATAAGTCACCCGATGGTAAATGGTTATACGGAAACTGCAATCTGAATGGTTCAGATTTATCAGTTGATTACCTTACTACCTACTTAACTGTGACCTACCCACGTGACAATTACTTACTCTCGCTTTGAAGAGATATGTCTATTTCTCTCACTTTTCTCGTTTTTTGACAGCGCTGCCATATAAAATACTCGACTCGTTCTGCCAAACTTGATGTTTCGACAAACCTGAAGAGAAAATGCGGTCGGGGAGACATCTGAAAAAGCCGAAGTAAAAAGTTATAATTCGAGGTTTGGCTCTCACCTATTTCCGCCTCCAATATTGGACCAATTTAAAAGATATTTCATAAACTGAATAAGAAGGATATATACAGTGCCCTGTTTTTCTTTTCCCATTAATAGTTGTCAAAATTGTATATTAAGCCTCTGTTGACAGCGGAAATTTTGAGCATTTTTTGAGGGTTCTAATGCTTATAAAAAGAATGTATCATCAAAAAAGAAAACATAGGGACATGCAAGTAGTTAATATTTATTATTCTGTAAAAAATCGTCGCTATAAGTCATTAACCAGAAAGAAAACAGACGAGAGCGTTTCTATGGAGAAACCACCACCCACATTTAAGTACTCTTAACGTGACACCTAAGTTTTCTCTAACTTTGACAATTCAACACGAGATAATCTCCGATTCTTCTGTCATTCGTCCTCGATTTTGACGATGAGTGTAGACAAAATTATGATACAAAAAAAAGAAAAATCTAACAAAATACCATGATAGTTTTATAATTGTACTTATTTTACAATATATTAATAACTAGCTTCCGCCCGCGACTTCGCCTGCGTGAACTTTTTTGTTTCCCCGACCCAACCAGTCGCATCGCATCGCCTGCCTGCAGTATTACTTCGTTATCGCTTAGCGAAAACTTCAGACTTTTTTTCTTTTTGCTAAACTCCTAAGGGTCCTAGCGTGATGTATAATTACTAAAATCGCAAGTTCATTTCCCATTTTTTTAACAACGTCAAGCGCTTTATTGTTATTATTGCGAAATCAACTCTAGCTACATATTTATCTGAACACCAGACATTTTGGTAAGTGTGGTGATGCAATATCATGGGTTTTATGGTAATCGTTTCAATATTATTAACCTTCGCTTTGTCAATTTGTGATCGTTGGCCCATTTGTCATTTGTGGTGAGTATATTATGTGCCATTAATTTTCATTTCCGTAATTTCGGCTTGCCAATTAATAAAAACATTTAATTTTAATCAATAGTCAGTTACAAAGCCGTACATAAATTAAAAGAGGTGGACGTGAAATCAATATACACATACACATACTCATTCCATGCTTAGTATCAAATGAATGAAACATAACCTCAAGTCGATGTTGCTATGAGTAAAACGATTTGTTTTTAATAACTTGCTACATCTGTCTTTCGTCGTCGTGCCTTTTTCAAGTGTAAACTCTAATAAAAAGGCACTTTGTTTATTTATTTATGACATTCAATTTTGATAACATTAAATATTAGAATGACGTCAGAATCGTAGACAAATTTAGAAAAAGAGCGTTCTCGCGCTCTTCGTAATAGGAAAGATCTCGTATGCCCTAGTCGTAAGTCAGTTCGTTTCTCGTTTTAATTCAATATAACATAAATTTTACTAATTCAAAGTAAACAAATGCAACATGAATAAATTAATAATTGTGCAACACAAATGAACCATCACACATAAAGCAGGAATTCTACAGAACACAGTTTACGAGTAACGCAGTACTCGCTATGTTCGCGGTAGAATACAGAATCGGGTCGTAACTCTTAAGTTCAGGATCATGATATGCTATGACAAATTGTGCTGTCATTCTATAACAAATACGTTTTGAATTTTAGATTTTGCAATGTAATGGTATTTTTCGTTCATGTTGCTTTTGCAGGAAACATATCCTGGATACAGTATTTTTATCTCACAAAAGTGACGCGCGCTTTACTTTTGGTAACTATGTGTACAAAGACACTGTGAATCTGTGGCGTGGAGACAAGTAGCGTCGGCACGTAACACACGCACACTTCCGACTTTGCCCGTGTCTCGGATGGCATCGAGATGTCATGCGCTTGCACACACACATTGACAGCGTGTTGGTACACTTGTTCATCACAAGAAAAGCGGGCGTCGCTTCGTGAGATAAAAAATACCGTAACAATATAAGACTTTACAAACATTTCGAACTAGCCATTATATTTGCTAAATTACTTACTTCAAACGCGAAAGTAAGCATCTCTAACTGTCAGTCTGTTGGTTAGATTTTCACGGCTGAAAAGCAGGACCCATTTTGATAAAAATCGGTGTATGGATACCTTGTACTTACTTTGATAAAAGGCGCGGATATACTTCTGAAATTGAACCCCTAGTGGGGTGTTGAAGTTTGGGAAAACGTAGCTAATTGAATAAATCACTAATAATACCCAAGTAATAATAATAATAAGTTTTTTTAATCCTTCAATTTACAAAAAAGGGGTGTAGTGTGTGTAGCCTCCTTTTAAGCACGCAACGCCTCTGTTCAGCTGCATCCGGTTAGAATGGAAGCCGACCCCAACATAGTTGGGAAAAGGCTAGGCAAATGATGATAAATACCTGTGTTAGGAGACTCCGCTCTTCCACAGTACAGCATTTTTACTTATTCCAGTTAACAAAACCGTATAGGTACTTAAAATAGCACTTCATACTCATCTATACAAATTATAAATTAAAATTGTTTTCGTATCTGTCTGTGACCGCGTTGTTCTTCTAAACTACGCAACGGATTTTGATGTACTTTTAAATAATTTATTCCGGAAGGTTTATGTATGTAAAACATTCATAGTAAACTTAGATCTAATGAAGAAAACTAGATATTTTTCGCTAGTTTTAAATATTCAAAACTTGCGTGCCTAAAGAAGCACATGATAGAATTAAGATAAAGACAAGTCACAGAGCACCTAAACAAAAGCAGAGTACAGATGCCAGCACATCACGCTACTACAAATTGTCAAATTTATTTAATAGATTTTCAACTTTATCGCTAAGCATAAGGTTCAAAGTTGATTGGGAAAATTTTACAGTTTCGAGTAGCTTGATGTGCTGGCGTCTGTACCAAGGACAGACTACGTGAAAGTAGTTATAATTACTTAGTTTTCGTCCTAACAAGGTACGATGTTTTGTTCCGCGCGTCTTGTAATATTATCTCCGAATTTTTGCGAGGTTTTTATGTTTTTTCATTTGCTAGTTAGTTATCCTGTTGACAACTTCGGTCTCGTGGGATACTAATTAAATTGAGGTAGGTATGCTTTCTTTGTGTGATTTTTTTTTAATTTTTGTAGGAAAAATATTTTACTTTATACTAGTATTTATAATGTCGTAAGCTGCTTAATTGGGCACCTTTAAGGCATAACTCCCAGGTGGTTGAATCGTTTCGTGGCTGGAGGATTAATTCTTCTCTCCTGTTGACATGAGGTTATACCTAGCTAATGTCAACCTTGATAGCAAAAATGGCTGCTCAAGGTAGAATTAACTGAAGTATTGGTTTTGTGGCGATTCTATTAATGTGTACCTACATAAGCATGAAGTCCAGAGTTCGATTCCCAGGTTAGGTAAAGTTTTATTAGGTTTTTCCATCAGGAATTTCTCAATAGCAGCCCGCAGTTCGTCTCGCCTTCTATTACATGGAATTACTACGGATTACTATAGGCACATGTCTACCTCACCCTACGAGGAAATACCGGCGTGATGGTAAGTATATATGTATGTATGTATCAGCGTTGCCAAGCGTCCTGATTTTGGCCGGACGTCCCGATCTGTACCACAAAATTAAACGTCACCCGTGGACAAGCTCAGTCTTTGGCCCGAAAAAAAAGCGCTGTTATACATATAACAGTAGATTGTTTGCCAAGGGAGCAAACAACTATGTTTAAGGCGAGAGTGTGTTTATTCCAAATTCAAAATACGTCACTCGAGCTTAAAATAGTGTTGCTCCCGAGGTGAACAAGTAAGTAATAATAATAATAAAATATTTATTTCATAAAAGAGTAAGGTGCAACTTATGAATAAGATTAGTACGTTTATTTATTTACTTTTTTTTCTAATTTGGCTCGCGCGTGTTTTACTTTATAAAAAAGTTCCGAACATTGTATGAACAAGTAACATGTTACTTGTTCATACAATGATCATGATTGATCTCTTTGGTGATTGGAACTTTTACTAACAATATTCCAAATTCAAATCAGTTTTAGTCCCTAGGGATTAAAGAGCTATTTTAGTCCCTGTTTACGAAGAACTAGCTCTTTTTTGGTATAGATGTGATAAAAAAGTATATATATGACTTTAGTTATGGTAAATGTGTGGACTATGTGGATCCTTTTTTTGTTTCTCAGTTAGTTTTAATGATAGTCTAATAGTTTGAATACTTTATGAGACCGACCTATGCTTGCACAGGTCCACTCCAGTGTCGTGTCTGTGTCATAATGTCCAGAAAAAACCAGATGCTAATCTACATGGTCATCACATGATCTGACCAAGATTATGTATGGAATTTAAAAGAGATTTTGACCCCTCAGTTTGTTTCTTTGTTTAGCATTTTTGTTTTTTTATGCATGCTAATTGAGTATGATAAGGGCAGGCGAATGATAATTGCAATGCTTGTAAAAGGCTGCTAAGTCGTATGTTATAAACTCCTAACATTGTACACTTAGTTCGCACCGTTACGTTTTGACTTTGACTTCTTCTTAAGGATAGTCAGATAGCAAATGTGTCTAAATTTGCTTTTTTCCGTCAAGCTTTTTTTGGAACAAAGTTCTTTAACGCGGGTTGCGGAGTAGTCAAAATGAAAAATTTACACATGGGTGTCGTTTTCATGGTTTTCGAGGTTACTAAAGCCGATAAAATTATAACTATTTGAGTATTTTTTTATTTTAAGAAAATACCAAAATTTGTAATAAATAGGCAATTAGAGTAACATTTTAATCGTCATTAAATAGACAAGTTTTTATCAGGGTAATTTTTGGTAGTATTTTTTTAAAATGAATTTTCTAAATTTACAAATAATTTTTCGTGAGACTTAAAAGATATTGAAAAAAAATGCCAATACTCATAAATCATGGTAACCACTATCATAAAAGCACCTTTGTAGTGATGGTACCTGCAAATAACCCCAACTATCGCCCTGTTTCGTTTGATCCACGATTTTTTTACCCATTCGTATAAACGAGTGTGTGTGCGAGCGAATATTGCGTAACGAATTTTCTTTCTGACGGGGGTCCTCTGACCGCACACGTTTTATTTTTATATAACGAGGAAACGTGGTTCCGATATCCTATTTTCAGAAAATACAATTTCATTTAATTCATGCGGCAATAAGAACTATTCTGTAGCGATAATTGTTTTACATACATCTCTCAAATGTGTGTCTTTGTTTTCCTTTGTAAAAAAGACGATCGATACTGAAATAATCACAGCACATTACTTGAAATGTCGACGATTGGTGATCGTCATTTCACTGCAAATAGCTCCATCGTCTGAACACGTCACAAATTGTAAACGCGTCATTGACACTCGAAAACGATTCGATCCATCGTCCACTCCCGAACGAAATCGAGAACGGAAAGTGTTTTTTTCTTTCTTTTATTTTATTTTGCTCGTTACATCCTCCATACAAATTTCCATATCTTTGTTCACCACTTGAGGAAAAGAACGTTTGAAAGCAAGAAGGAAGTAGATGCTCTGTAACAACAGTGTATGGAGTCATGGGCTCAAAGTCCACGTCGGGTAGCATGGCATTTCTCAATCCAAACCCGGATTCAGAATTTTTCAGGTAACGTCAATAGGCTCGCCTCGCTGTTATATTGGACTTAAACATAACTGTGGATGTACGCACGATTACACATCAACCTATACATAACCAGTATAAGCTGACTTCTGATTGTACGAAAAACCTATACAATGCGAGGTCAGCTAAAACTGGAAATGTATAGCTTGATGTGTAGCCGTGTGTACGAATAATAAAAAGTCAGGAAGCGTAACTATGAAAAAAATCAACGAGAAATTCGGCTCCAAACTTCACTACATTGACAAAATAACTTGAGGATTCGAACGAAAGATCACACATGCAAATAAACCAATAATTATTATCAATATTCCCGTAAGCGCCGTGATTGGTTCTAGTGCGCGGTGGCCTTTTCGGCAACGCCCAACGCGGTAAACATTTTTTTGTGTAGTGCCATTTTTGAGCTTGAGTTAGGTACATTTCTTGACTCATATTATTTGTAGCTGTGGATGCTGAAAAGGTACTTTAGAGATCATAGCTTATTTGCTACTTAAATGCAATTTTCATTAATACTTTGAAAAATAGATGGCAGATATGAATATAAAACAAGTAGGCGTCAGATTTGGCTGACAAGCCAAGTGACTAGAAAAAAAAAATGTAAAAACGTAGAACCATCTTCTAGAAATAATTATTGAACGTATACGATACACGGTGGTTTAATTTACTCGTCTCTGTCCTGAAAACTTGTAAAGCTCTCACAGTACCGACTGTCAAAATGACAAGTTTACAGAACCTCCAGTAAGACTGTTAATTTTTTTTTTTCAAACACAAAATTGCTCAATAATTTGAACGGAATGAATGGAAGTGTGATCGCAAATGTTTTGCAACAGCTCGCCAACAAAGAATTATCATTGCTCCCGGCATTTTAATCATCTAAATTCAGGCATTGTTCTGAAAAAAGTTGGCCCCGACAGTTCATTACATTGCGTCCCGACGATTGTACAATGGAAACAATGATTTTTTGTATACAATGTTACTTATCAGAACTTTTAATTGAGCGAGGAATTGAAGACTTGTATTTCGCAGCTTTAGGCAAAAATTCTTCCTTGTAGAAATCGTTTTCTTACCGAGGACTTCTTGGAATTTATTAGTTAGAAATACATCTACCTTGAACTCTGTTAAATTAATGGCAACATTACTTTTTGCTCTCTTAAAAAAAAAAAAATATTAAGAACTTATAAAAAAGTACGTACTTATCTATCTTTCATCTTTTATGTTTAATTAGATATAAACCTATGATTTATTTTCAGCAAAATAAGAACTTGAGCTGGTAATCCATCCACGCCGCGATGAGACGGTTTTTAAATTAAACAAACATAATATATGTACTAAACAAATGCTTTTTCTTTCCTTTCAATGGTAGCATCAGTTACGTAAAGATACGTAAATATTGTTCAAACTTTTAATATCCCATCGTAACGGAAAAACGTTAATATCCTTAAGAAAATATTCCTAACTCTCATTATACTGGTAACACTGAGTAGTCCGGGAGATAGCAACCAAAAGACTACCTTCATACATATTAAACAAAAATTAAATAGGGTAATGAAATACGGAGATAGTTTGCAATATATCATCACGCCTTATTTTCCCGAAGGGCCCAACCAGAGGCGTAACTATATTACAGCCACGTTTTGCCAGTTATGTTTAAGTCGCATGTAATAGCAAGCAAGCCTATTGCCATCAACCAATGCATTAGTCAAAAAGCGTTAATTTGACCACATTATTTAATTTTACAAAAAAAAAACACAACAACGTGAAAAATAACTTTAACTTCGGAAGTCGATGTCGTTGGTTCCATTTTTTGACACCGACTTCCGAAATTAAAGTTATTATTATCACTTTGCAGTCTTTTTTGGAAGTCTTTTTTATTAAGTCAAAAAGTTCGTATTTTTCACTTTTAACACTACTTTCTATGTAAATATCAGTGACAGGAAGTCATTATAACATCATCAATATAAACTAAGTGGCAAAAATACGTATTATTGAAGCTAACTGAAAAACTACCCCAGGAAAGTTAATAAAATGTATATGGGACCACCCCGAGGCATACACTGACCATTTAAAATTGCCGGAGATACCGCGTAATGTGTATACAAAAACAATTTCGTTTACTTGAATTTTTACCAATAATTTTGCTTTAAAAATCAAACTACTGAACCGATTTTGATGAAATCTCTATGAAATCAATCTGAAAGTATCCTTTCAAATAAATAAAAAAAATGCAAATAAGCTTACCTATAAATAACGGAGCTCCTCCTTCTTCCTCCTCCTTTTTTTGAAGTCGGTTAAAAAGTGATTTAAATATTCATTTGTTTAACATACATAGGTACAATAATAATGGTATGGTGTATTATTTCATGTTAGATTTGTTATTCAAACAAGCTATAAAGCGCCAGTAAAAGTTCAACGCTTTGATTTAGTATTTTATTTTTTAGCTTCTCATAAAGAAATCACCAGTTGTGTGAATTCCAGCATGAAATTATTCCCATTTTACTCGTGTCGCAAAAGGCAATTAAGACATAAACATCAAAGGAATTGGTAGCAACTTCCTGCTGCTAATAACAACAGCGTGATTATTATAGCATTTTCCTTTTAGCCACTTGGGGCCAGTAAAAGACGTTCGTTTTGCTAATAATTATGATGATCAAAAACTCTGACTCTATGGATTCCAACAAGGAAAAGGAAAGTACGAAATAATTATGGCATCGAATCATGAGGAAAAAATGAGTAATAGCCTTCTATTAGATAATATACCTACTGCGATACAACCGTTAATTAATTAAAAGAGAGGAGAAGAAAGAAGTCATAAAGATAAACGTTAAGGCAATCAAGTCAGGGTAATTAATTAGTACGCAAAATTATTACGAACTGATGTCCCGTATTTTATTAATGAACTCTATTTTACTAATCAAAATAATGTTTACATAATATAAGCTAATAGACTTAAAATAATAATACGTACACGTATATGGTAAACTACGCAGACACTTCGTGTGCTTTAGATAGTTTTTAGTGTAATCATAATATACAATATTATGATTACACTGTATTTATGTTATATTAATATTGTGTTGTATGTATTTATATGGGCCTTGATGCCTGAAATAAATGGATCAATAAATATGAAGAAAAACGAAGCAAAAGAATCATAGAGGACCAATCGTCCACTACGTTGTTGCAAACAGGAACAGTGCCCAAAAGCCTGGCAACATTGCATTGTATGGCAATGCTGATTCTTCGGCCAAGAAATAGGCCCTCTAGCCACGTGAAGATTCGACCAACCGCTTGGCGGTATCTCAAAAAACAAAGCCAACCTACCAACTTAAATTTACCGATATTCAAATCACAACTGTCATTTTTCGACAATTTTATTAAATTACTATAACGCGAATAATTGACGTAGGGTGTTCATTTGTTTACTAATTAATTTCCCTGGCTGCATATAATACATTACGTATAATTTGTTACGCTGATAAATTGCATAATTAACTAATTTCAAACTACGCTTGTAGTGGTGAGCAGGAGACTGAACAAGTGTTTAACAAATAACTGGAAACGTTTGCCGATAATTATAGTAGTTTATTGTATTTTTGTGTGTTTATTAGACACACATTGCATAATTAGCTTAGAATGTTCCCACTGCTGGGACACAGGCCTCCGCTCTTCTAAAAAGAGTGGGCTAATAATCTACCACGCGGGCCCAGTGACTTGGTAGATATCAAATGTCTTAAAATGTTTGGTTCTAGGATATGCGTTATGAAGAGTTCAAATATTTTACCGAACAAAAAATATAATAAAAAGTTAAAAGTAAAAGTTATGATTAAATGTTCTCTAAATAAAACAGACCTTTTTTGTATAGCTCCCCGCCTAACCGTTTATGTATGTACACCCCTCGCTTCGCTTTGTAAACCAAACGTATTCGCCATCATAATAAATAACACGACAACAAAGAATACGTCGCCCATACAGTACATTTACCAATACATTTACTTTCAAAGCAAATCAAAGCTCTCATTAATTATGAGCTGGCAAAGAAATATGGCGGCCGAAATAATATGGCGACCGATTTCACCAATGCGATGCGTTGCGATGAAGTCTACGAATAAACGTGGCCGACATTGATAAATTAATAGTCGCTTCCAACTGTTTCCGTTATTTTCATTTACTTTTTAGGGTTCGGTAAGCAAAGGGTGTGAACGGGACCCGTTTATTACTAAAGCTATGCTGACGGTACGTTCGTCCGTCCGTCCGTCCATCCGTCCATCTGGTCCATCTGGTCCATCCGGTCCATCCGTCCATACGTCCATCCGTCCATCCGTGCATCCGTACATCCGTTCATCCGTACATCCGTGCATCCATCCATCCGTCCATCCGTCCGTCTGTCAAAGGGCTGTATCTTTTGAACCGTATAGGTAGACACTTGAAAATTTTATAACGTATCTACTAGGACCGCTATAACAAAAAATATTAAAATTAAATAAATGGTGTTTTACAAATAACTCTGTATAGTTAAAATATGTTCAGGATTAACATCCAAAAAATACGAACTTTTAATTGATTCAACAATTCAATTAAAAGTTCGTATTTTCTTAATGTAAGTATAAACCACTTGTTATAAAAATATGTTTTTTAGCATTTTCGATCTCAGATAGCAGCTGGGGGGTTAATTTTAGACTTCGCTGTAATACTGAAAAATGCTCAAGATGTTATTTCTCATAACAGAATAGTACTTTTTTTTCTGGCCGGCTCTTTAATTTTTGGATATAAAATGTTCGGCACTTAAAAGGAAAGGGGGGTTACTCCCCCTAGAAGAATCGTGTTGAAGAAATAATTGTTCAGTATTGTACGGTGCTACGGAACCCTTCGATTGCAACTCTGACTTGCTCTTGGTCGCTTTTTTCAGTTATTAATATGTGTTGTACACTTCGGAAGATCGGCTGTTCAATAGTAATGATTGTTCGACGCATATGTGCTTCAATAAATACGTGTTTCGCGTTTGTCCTTTGTGGAGTGAAATACATTAATCAGGTGACTCGGAATCAGGTCAACGAGCGGTTACATTTATTACTAAAATGTGGAATTTTTGTTACGTTTCGTTGATCAAAATTGTATATCGAATAATGAATTATAGTAAGTAAAGCTGTGATGGCCCAGCGAGTTTCGAGTTGTAGGTCGTAGGTTCTCGAACTCATCAAGGATATGAGACATGTCTAACCCGCACTGGGCCTGCTTGGTGGATTACAGCCCACTCCCACCCACTAAAAGGAGGCCTGTGTCTGAGCAGTTGTAACATTATAGGCTGATTATGCTAAGTAGGTAGTCTATTTTTTCAATTACATCGATTGTTACTACACACATCAAAAGTGTCTAGGGATCAAGCATTTTTATGCGGATTTCTTGAGATTGAGATGTGGCTTTGTAATAAATTTATGATTTTATAAATTTATATGGATCCTTTTTGGTGCATTTCATAATTTGAATCAGGAACTGTGAATCAAATTCTAGTAAAAGATGAAAATCAGCTATCAATATTTTCCCTATAAAAACATACAACGCATTGAAGACATTATTAGTGCTACTGTTTCCCTACTACTGATTAAAACCAACGTTATTATGGAGCGGCGACGTCATTTAAGCAGGGAAGAAATGCTCAGAGCCGTGGGAATGATAGAAGCTGGTTCCCGGCAACGTACTGTGGCTTTAGCTCTGAATACAAGTCAGAGTGTTATCAGTCGACTTTGGACACGTTACCGAAGCACTGGTACCGTGGCTGAGCGCCATGGAGGACGGTATCGCTGCACCACACGGAGACAAGACCGATACATTCAAATCTTAACTCGAAGAGCTCCAACAATAACCGCCATGATGTTAGCCGTGAGGCTTCATCACTCTTCAGGGAACTTAATTAGCGACCAAACAGTCAGAAACCGCTTGCATGAAGTGAACCTTCATTCCCGAAGACCGCTACGGGTACCACCTATAGCAATGCACAATCGTAGGATTCGATATCAATGGGCTCTTGAACACAGAAATTGGGCAGAAGAACAATGGCGTTTCGTGTGCTTTTCTGATGAGTCTCGTTTTGGTATGAGACCGGATACAAGACGTATACGACACTGGAGAACCCCTGGACGCCAACAGCGATTAAAATCCTGCCAGGAAGTCCATCCTTATAGTGGTGGAACCATCATGGTATGGGCGGGTATTTGGATCGGCGGAAGAACTGAGTTGATTTGGATCAGAGGCAACCTCAACGCTCAAATTTATGCTGAGACGATTGTATCAGACGTCATCGTTCCTCTACAAGTGCAAATCGGTCCCTTATTTCAGTTAATGCATGATAATGCACGACCGCACACCGCAAGAGTTGTAAGACAGACTCTCGCCGCAGCTAACATCAATGTCCTGCCCTGGCCTGCTCAGTCGCCAGACTTGAACCCGATTGAGCATGCATGGGATATGCTACAGAGAAGAGCTCTGCCGAATATGGAGGGTATCCAGTCGCAAGAAGACCTTTTTTTGTTGTTGCAACGAACATGGGCGGCCATTCCACAGCGTGATTTGGATGAACTCATTTTGAGTATGCCAAACCGATGTTCTTGTGTTGTTAGTGTTCGCCGTAGAAACACGGATTATTAATTGTTTAAGTTACCCAATAAAATTTTAGAGAAAACTGTTATTTCAGTCTTTTTTTCGAACTTTTGTGTTAGTGGTTCAAATGTCAAAAATCCCTTTATTAGGAAAATGGCAAATTTCTTTATTAATGCAAAGGTGACTTGGTTTATCGTTACTGTGACAAACGAAAACACTTTATTTGATGAATCCTTAAAGAAAATTTTAATTAATATCAATCAGGAGAAAAGTTATTGCAAAAATATATGTTGATCCCTAGACACTTTTGATGTGTGTATAATAAAGCAAATCTATACATATATCTAGTATAAAAACAAAGTCGAGCCTTTGAGTAGGTAATATTATTAAACGTACTTAGCTAGTAACGCTACTAAAAACTCTGTAGTCTGTGGTAATCTCTCAAATAAATTAACGTAGCATATTATTTTCACTTGCTTTATTTAATAAATAATTATAGCGCATCATTTAGAGAATTTATACCCGGTAGATTTAAATATCCATATTTTGACATGTTGCCACATCAAGCAAGCAAGCAAGGTAAGCAAGCAGAGGGAACCATTTTAACACTAACGCCTGTTCGTCTTAGAAAAAAAAAAATGTGTGGGTTCGGGGGACCCCCCGGTTTTTAGAAGCTCTCCTAAAGTTGTCGTCATCTTGGATTTTCATTTTTACCTCGCTATCGGCTTTAGGACCCTCGAAAACCATGAAAACTATATCTCTCTATCATGTTTATGTTATGTGAGAGAAATTTGCATGCAGGGGGCATAACGCTTTTTCGTTACACGACCGATATCTACCAGATTACTCCTACAGCTACAGCCGTTAAAGAACTTCGTTCCAATAATCCTTATTCTATATTTTTAAACGAAGTTCCAAAGAGAAATCCTTCCGAATGTTACTGCAGGTTCACAGACACAAATCTCAGCACATAAAGACAATCGATCAGCCACTGCGCCAATCTCATTAAAACCCACTCCAGATTTTACGATCTCGTCAAATCTTTGCAGAATTGTTCTACGCCTCAAATATTCTCGCTCTAAAAACGTTTTGTTTTATTACACAGGGTCGTCCTAGTTGTGTGGAATTCTAGAACAACATTCTCTTTTAATACAACATAAGAAAAAGTTGACAAGGGTAATAATTTTCCACATCCTCCCTCTCCCCTTGTCCCTCAGCGGAAGCCAGCTCCTACACAAACCTCGTAATAAACTATCGAAGGACAGAACTGAAGGACAGAACTACGTATAAACTGACTGACCAATTAAAAACTTCGTATTTTTGTTCACAACAGGATGTCACTCCAACTGTGCCTATTTGCCGCATCAGCGAATACACGATTCACTGTCTTGAAATTAAACTACGCTCGGGAATGTTCATTTTAAACGAATCTCCACGAATTCACGCTTAGTGGATAATAGTACTTATTTATTTTCGGGCTTGCAGAGCTTTAACGTAGGAGCTCGGAGTGTGAATGCTGTTTCAAGCTAGATGTAGTGAGAATGCATGTTTAGGGATTGAAAGCTAAGCTAGTGAATAAAACAATGATTTGGTTGAACAAGAACTGGTCATTAGCAGCTTTAAACAGAGAGAATTAGAAAGAGAGTAGAGAGGCCTTTACCCTGCAGTGGGACATCACAGGATTTTACTACTAGCTTCTGCCCATGAAATTTATTGACCCCCGTTCCATCCCGTCGCATCGTATCGCCTGCCCGCGCTATAACTTCGTTTTCGCTCAGCGTTCCTTCTGACTTTTTTTTTGTTTTCACTCCTGAGGGTCCTAGCGTCATGTTAAGTAGCCCATAGTCTTTCTTCAAGAATTGGACTATCAATAAATGATCAGATGATGATCTATATGACAGATGATGATCTATACGAGTACTAGTAAATTCAGCTTTTTTATTAGTACTCGTATAGAATGATCATCATCTGCTTATCCTTTTCCCAACTAGGTTGGGGTCGGCTTCTAGTCTAACCGGGTGCAGCTGAATACAGCTGAATACCTATATATTTTACATGGAGTGACTGCCCATCTGACCTCCACAACCCAGTTATTGGGTAATACGATACGCCTTGGTAAGACTTGTGGTTAGACTTTCGGGCTTCTGACGACCCGTAACGACTGCCAAAGATCCACGAATGACAGCCGGGGCCAAGGGCTTTACGTGCTTTCCGAAGCACGGAGGGCCCTTGTTATTTACAGATGGTCACCCATCCACGGACCAATCGCGGCAAGCGTAGCTTAACCTGATCGATCGACCCGTGCAGCTGTTATGACTTAGCCACAAGCTCCTATTACACTAGTTTAAAAAAAAATTGTGCATGTAATGAAACATGTACTAAGTATTTATGTAAGCTATGGACGGTAATTAAAATTTATTTTTCGTACCACGTCACAATTCTGAGATATAGAGGTCTTTGTTTTTTATCTACCCGCAATTGTTTAAATAGGTTTATCGTTCTATTTTGTAAGCAACTGTGTAATTCAAGTCTTATTTTTATATAAAAATGTCATCTAGAGTGTGTAAACTACATCCAAATCGATGTTGTTATATTTGTGGGAAAATTGTTCAGTTAAATCGTGGTTTCTCTATAACAAAACCATTGCAAGAAGCCTATTTACATTATTTTACATTTCCGGTGTCAAATCAAGACAAAAATTGGGTTCACATGTATATTCTAGGTAAGATGAACGTAAAGAATACATGTTTAGTTGACCCAAAAAAAATAATATTACCACCGCTTCACATTGAGTTGGGCTTATGAAAAATTTTACCAAAGCTTTGGATAAGTCCAAGCCTGCTTTTCATCCTCCGCTCTGTATTTACGAATCTTTCTGTGGCTAAATTAAAGGAAGGAATATTTGTGGGTCCTCAAATCAGGAGAATATTGAACGATACAAAACTCGAGAGCCTTTTAACCGAGGTAGAAAAAGCAGACTGGAACTCTTTCAAAAGTGTCATTAAAATTTTTTGGGCAATAAAAAAGTGATAATTACAAAGAGATTGTTGAAAATCAATTGCAAAATTATGAGCATATGGGTGTAAATATGTCACTAAAAAATCATTTTTTGCATTCCCATTTAGAATTTTTTCAGAAAATCTCGGTAGTGTGAGTGATGAACACGGTGAGCGATTTCACCAAGATTTGAAATCATTTGAGCAAAATTTTTAAGCTTTTTGGGATCAAAATATGCTAGGTGACTATTGATAGTCTGTTGTGAGAGATACAGATGAAAATGTTTATAAAACAGAGCAAAAAATACCCATTTTTAACTGCCTATTGTTTATTTAGATGCAGTTTCTTGTAAAAATCTACTTAATAATTATTTTACAAAACTGACGTACTGGATTTTTTAAAATGGTTTTTTCCGAGATGTAGATACCCAAAGTAACGTAACCGTATGTATTCCATTTCGTGAACAAAAGTCATGTAAACTAGTGTTATTAGTATAGATATAAATAGATAATAGGTATATCGTTAATCGGTTGAACGACACTGAGTGCTTAGCCAGACTGGCAGCGCGGGACGGGGAGCGGCACGGATGCGGAAACGCGCGCGATTTGCCTGTCCGCAGTCGAGCGCGGCTGCGTGTTGTCTTGTCGTGTCCAGTGTTTGTCAAAATATAATACGAATGAAGAAGACTTATGTTTACTGGAAAAAAGCTCGAACTAGTTTGAGAACTGTGATACCCGCGCGGGCCGCCCCGGCGCACCTATTGCGGGCACTTTTATGAACGAGCTATGGTGTGAGCTGCCCACGCGCTTCCTGCGCCGTGCAGCCCGCGCCGCTAACCGCGACCGCGTGCCCACTATGGAGTATGGACACTCAAATGAAGTTCTTATGCTTGAGTACGTCGCGCCGCGCCTGCCCCGTGCCTGCGCCAGTCTGGCCAAGCACTGAACAAGACCACAGAAGTTTTATTGTTATTACGTCTGGGAGCGTTTAGTGTTAATTAAACTTTCCAAAATGACTTGGGTTTTGTTATTGACAATAACGGTCAAGGTCAATCCAAGGGCACATCATTTTAGTATAATTACGAGATATTTTAGTAAAAAAAAACTAGTAGATATTACGTATCCTAAGTCATTTAATACCAAAGCAGTTAGCAGCACTAGCTAGGGTATTAAATTTGAGATTTGGATAAATACACTGAGCGGCAAAGATAGCGGGTCGGTTATAAAAACAGACACACTTGGACTCGACTCCATCGAGCATGCCTGGGACGAACTGCGACGACGTGTATGCCAACAAAATTCTTCTCCAATCACGCTTCGTGAATTGAAAGAAGCTCTGATAGGAGAATGGAGAATATTTCTCAACATCGGCTCATAAATGTAGTGTATTAACAGCTTGTGATGGCAATATAAAATACTAAAGCGTGTAAAAATTGCATATTTGATACCGTAGCAGATTTTTTAGAAATCTAGTGAAAATGTTAATTTTTACTTAACTTACTCTTATTCAAAATAAACTTGATAAACTTATACTTTTATGACAATGATTTAGGCTCTATAAAATTGTCTATAATATAGCCTTGATTTCATGAAGCTAACTCCAATATTTTGGATGTTAGTGAGGTTTTTATTACCGACCCTCTTTCTTTGCGGCCCAGTGTATTATTTTAAATAATAATTGGTCGGTTCACCAATAATTATTTCTCAAAATAAATAATACCACCATTCGTACATTACTAAATCTGAATACGTAAGTAGGTAGCCTAAATTGTATGGGAGCTCTTGTACAGAAGCCAGCACATCCAGCTACTACAATCTGTTAAATTTATTTAATAGATTTTCAACTTTATAGCTAAAGCATAAGGTTCAAAGTTGATTGAGAAAATTTTACAGTTTCGGATAGCTTGATGTCCTGGTGTCTGGACACACCTCGCAAATTTTCGGAACAATTTATAAGTTCCGAAAAACTCGCGTACAAGTTTAATACGACGGGAATTCTTAACGAAACAGTTCTACAGGGTCCATTTAGGTGTTGCTTTTGTTATAAGTTTTGATTAAAAATATTGTTAAGTGAATGTGGTTGGTACAACTTAAACGGCTTAACTTAGAAACCGCTAATTTGGCAACCCCGAAAAGCACGATGAAACCCGATTTACACGATAAAGGTTTCTTGTTTGTGGCATACAATAAAAAAACCGGGCAAGTGTAACAGGTTTAAAAAGATGACAGTCAGTCAGTGTCAGTTTTTTTTTTTGTACGGCACCATACCTGGTAACCTTCTGGTTACGGTTATTGAAGCTCAAAATTCCAACTTTTACTGACGTTTTTTGCGAAAACAAGTTTTTAATGTTATAATATAAATAACTTTAAATACCCCCACGACCCCGGTACCGTTGCATGCACCCATAAGCATAATGTTTTGCGTGAAATTTTCACACCAAAAATAAAAATCGTTTCCTAGCAATTATTTTCTGCAATGTTACTTTTAATTAGTTTGATGTACAGAATGCATACCTGACCGCTATTTAATGTATCTTTTTACGTCCTATATTATAAAATAAACACGTTTCTTGTATGGGCACCCTATATAATTTATAACTTTATTTTATTTTTATTAATCATTTCTTGTTATAGCGGTCATAGTCTTGTAAGGCCCGATGACCTAATTGAATGACTTAGATATATTGAAATTCCGATCCAAGACCGTTTTTTAAATCATTAAATTACGGCCCAGCGACCTAAAATTATGACATGATACTAGCATGATACTTAAACGTATTTTTTTATTTAAATAATCCGCAACTACTTGCACTTATTTTTAGTACATCGGCTCGTATATAAATTTAGGTTGGGCTTTACGAGGATAGTAGTAGTAGTAGTGATGGGGCTTGTGGCTAAGTAATAACAGCCACACGGGTCGATCAATCAGGTTACCGCGTTTGGTCAGTGGATGGGTGACCATCTCCACATGCCAAGACCCCTCTGTAATAATAATAATAATAATAAACCATTTATTTTCAGGTAACAAAGACCCCTAGATACATACCTTAACCTAAGTATACATAATAATATAGTAACAACTTTGTTAGTAAATAAAACTTAATAACTATGTTAGTATCACTTAGTTGTACTATGTCTTTGTGCGTTCTGGTGGCACTTGTCCGCGAAAGCGGCGAAATACCACATCCTGCGGATAGTCTCGGATAGCATGTTAAGCAGTTAGTCTCGGCTCTCATTCGTGGATCTTTGACAGTCGTTACAGGTCGTCAAGTAGCCCGAAAGTTTGACAACCAATCTTACTAAGAGATCCCCCGCTAGTTCTTACAATATTAGGTACACGACCTTTATAGGTAGGTATAAAACCTAACTTATATACTACTTGTACCTACTGTAATAAACAATACAATACACTTATACTAAGGACAGTTATATTCTAATATACAATATAAAAATAAAAACACAACAATACTTACCTACAACTAATTTCAACTTTCTAACTGACTGTTTGGAAATTCAAAAGTGCCAGCCTGTGAATAGTTTATTTGAAATAGCCGCTTATGCCGGACGGACAGGCTGACAGATGGTCATGACGAAATTATAAGGGTTCCGTTTTTGCCATTTAGCTACGGAGCCCTAAAAAGGGAGCTCATTTGCAATGATTCTCAAAACTTGCGGGTATAATTGGTTTTTAGTAGTTAAGGCATTTTTTTTATTGCGAGACGTTGAAACAAATTCTCCCATTTGTGTAACATTTCACGTTGCATTACAAAAACTAGGACCTATTAGTGTTACCTGCTTAACCCTTCAGGGAATACATGCGTGATATTATGTTATCTTCTCTATACTAATACTTATACTAATAATAAAGCTGAAAAGTATGTTTGTTTGTTTGAACGCGATAACCTGTGGATCTATCAGCCGGATTTGAATAAAACTAATTGCATTTGATAGCCCAATTCTTCAGAAACGTTATGGGCTATTAACATCACGCTACGGCCCTTAGGAGCCAAGCAAAACGAAAAAGTCAGAAAAAACGCTAAGCAAAAACAAAGTGGGGATGAGATGCGGCGCGATGGATTGGGGCAGATTCTAGAGTAATCATATTAGTGTGACATTACACACATTACATGGAGAAGTATGTAAAGAGCAATATAGCCTTCTATTCTTACATCTATTCTGTCATACTGGTTACATTTAATTGCACAATTGCCACCAGTGCATTATCAAGTGTTTCAACGGAAATCCTGACTGTAGTCGATCGAGTATGTGATGGGTCAGCCTATTAATGAATTTTCCAGTAATTAATCTATTTCCCAATAATTGGGTTTAGGTGAACAAGTGGCAAATATTAAACTGTATTGATTACTGCCGCATTTGATTCCTGCTTCGGAACCTCAAAATAAATGATTTGATTCTCTGTTTTAATTCAGAATATCTATAGGTACCAAACAGGTAGGTTCCGCAAGGGCCCGCCCACTCTCTCTCTTTGCGAGGAGGCCTACCCAGTAGTGGGAACATTCTCGGATGATGATGGGATCCTTAGGTATCGACTAACAATTCTCATAACTTGTTGATGTTAAAATTGGAGTAGTACAAAATTACTCCGTTCATTTACATCAATTTATTCAGAACTAGCAGCGCCCGCGGTTTCACCCGCGTACGTTTCGATCCCATGGGAATATCTGGATAAAAAGTATCCTATGTGTTATGCTGATGTATAAGCTATATTACTCAACAGTTTCATCAAAATCCGTTCAGTAGTTTTTGCGTAAAAGAGTTACAAACATCCATCTATCCATTCTCACAAACTTTCGTATTTATAATATTAGTAGGATAGTAGGATTAGTAGGAAGTAGGATAGGATAGTAGGAAGTAGGATTATGTGGTTCCAAGAAGAAAACAGTTCTTTTTCCCGTCAATTACTTAATACGGAAGCTGCTACGCGTTCTTCGTAAAGGACCCTACTATTTCTTCGTTACCCCTCATGAGTGGGTCAAGGTTACAAGGGCAAACGTATTGTTTTACTTTCTGTTACGGATGGTTGTACTTAGTCATGGTTGTTACAAAATGTGAAAATTATCGTTGCTTTTCAACTTTTTTTTTTAATATTCTTGCCTTGTATCGGCACAGGCGCTACTATAATAGCCTAGAATAGTCTAACGTAGTATAGTGTAGCCTAGCAACACTTGACCTAGCGTAGCATAGCCTGACGTAATCTAGCTTATGGTAGCCTAGCAAAATCTTATTTACACTAGCGTAGCGAAGCCTAGCGCAACGTAGCCTGGCGTAGCCGTAGCCTTGGCGGCGTAGCTTACAAGAACTTAGCTGATAAGCTTTAGTCGTTATTATTATTTAGTTTGTTATCAGCAATCAGATGATGTTCTGCAGCTTAATTGCATGTCATATGGTGTAAGCTAACTGTCATATAATTATTGCTTTCCCTTTCTGTTAACACGTTTAAAGGATAAAAATATATTACCATCATGAATACTTCATATCGGCAAAGATACCAGAGCAGGTATTTGTTAGTTTTAGCCAAACTCTTAGTAGGTCTAAGAAATCTAGCAGAAAATAATGGCCACAAATGGGACACTAGCTCTATTTGCTGGCACATTATGCACCACAAGATTATATCCCGTATCTTCATTCGCGTGAAAAGTTAACTACCCAGTTTTACGATTCTGCAGGAGTTTTGAAAAATTCTGTCTCTCGTTGCTACATCATAAAATAACATTCATATTATTATTATGCAAAATATCTCACCGCTGCAGTTACCTAACCATATTTTTCTCTTATAATAGAAAATATAGCTCTGTGAATGTGTGATAAGGGCTATAATATTTATGCAAATATTATACTGAAATGCGATAGTGACTATCGGTCTGTTCGCTACAAAGAAAATATTGGTTCGCTAGCTATGTTTTACAGCATAAGTTGCTGGTGGCAGGTTTTTGACTTTTTCCTTTTTGATCGGCTCCTAAAAGTCCTAGCGTGATGCTAAATTAGAATTACAGCCTTTCGCAATAATTGGGCTATCAAATGCAAAAATATTACTTCCAGAGCAAACAGTAAAACAAACAAACTCTTCAGCTTTATTATTAATATACAGTTTAGATTAGCAAAATAGTAATTTGTTACAACACTTGTTACGTTACGACAAAACTTTTCATGCGGGTTGAGCACTATCCCGCCCTCACAGCTGCTAGCAATAAATTTATCTATAATAGAATAAAATTGGCACTATTTCATTGATCTACTAAGTTATCGCATTTCTTTAGGAAATGCTAACATTCTAAAGAAATGCGATATTCTATATATATGTATATAATATAATTTTTTTTTTCGTGTCTATTTGTGTGACCGCTTAGTTTTTATAACTACAGTATGGATTATGATGCGTTTTTCACCATCATTTAGAAGTTTAATTCTGAAAGGTTTGTGTGTTACATACTCGTATTAAATTCATGTCAAGCTGAAATATAATTAAGAATTCACGACGTTCTGTCAAGTCGTAAGAACTGCGTAAAACATGGGTGGGTCGCCAGTAATTAATAAAGAATGGCTAATGAATAGCTGCGGACCAGTCATTCCGTCCAATGTTGATGATATTGTCAAGAGAATACTAAGGTACATAAATTATCTTGAAATGTTTATAATTATTGTCCCCTATAATATTGTTTCAAATATTTATTGTGCATAACAATAAAGTATAGTTATGCAAGCTCGGAGAATTCTACCATTCAGACTTTTAAATCAACATAATTCATCAAATACGTTGGCTTCACAATGTTTCCTCTACGATATGGTATATACTCGTATTTAATCAACACAGTGAATATTTTTAATAACAACGTAACATGACTTGATATCCGAAACCGCACCTCACCTCACGTTAAGCAAGCAACGGTATTTACTTTCCGTACTGAACAAACACTCGAGGGTTATATTTACATATGATTTGGGCCAAAACTCGACGCTCATCGATTACAAAGAAATTGGAATCGCGTCAGTGCCCTTTTCTTTGAGCACACAGTAAACTGTTTTGTATGATTTTCGGGAGCCATTTCAATGTTCGCTTCCGTGAGAATGTCAATAGAGTCGCTATTTGAATGTGTGATCTTTTTTTATTTGGCTGTTCTTTTTGCTGACGAACGTTTAAATGACGTCGAGAAATCGAGAGGTCGTTAAGATTTTCCCCTAAATATTTGTATGTGGTGTTGTATTTTCTTTTTTTTCATAATTTTATTTATTTTCACTTCAAAAATTGAGTAAGTATTGAATGCATTGATGTTTTTTTTCCGTTGATAAATACTTATCACATTTCTGAAGGAAAGGCTTTCTTTGACTTATTAGAGCTAACGCTAATTATTTTGTTGTGTTTTATTAATTAATAAGGCGTTTGTAATCACTCTTATCACTCACCAGCTGTGCCCGCGACTTCGGTCGCGTGCATGTCGGAAAACAAATTGGATTTTATGGGATTTCATTTCTTTGAGCGGAAGTCTAATTATTTTTATAAAACAAAAGTAGATAAGTTAACTTAGTTAACATAAGTTGCTCCTTATAATATCAGCTATCTGCCAGGGAAAGTCCTGTTGAAATCGGTCTAGCCGTTTCAGAGATTAGCCAGAACAAACAGACAGACAGACAGACAAAAATTTTAAAAATTGTCTTTATTGTTATAAGTACAGTAGGTAACATAAGGTATATAGTTTCATATGCATTTAGTAAAACGCTAACGTTATTTTGACATTACAAACAGACACTTCAATTTTATTTGTTTGTTTATATGATTGACTTAGTGCTGATTTTTCAATCATCTGATAACTTTATTCGAGGAATAATTTTGAAATTTTGACAGTTATTTGACAAAAAAACTGTCAAACGTCAATTTTATTCCTCGATTAAAAGTAATCAGTCGATTGAACAATCAGCCCATATTGTAATAAGCTGAGTTAAACAAATACATTGCAACTCAAAAATATGACGCGTTCTTATCTCCGCAAAAGATTTATAAAATTTACTATTAAAACGTAGTTTCACGTTATTTTTCCACGTCGTTCCCCCGGTGTTAAAAATATTCATTTAATGCCTTTTATATATCTTTTCTGTGTGCTTGGTGCTTACTTATTATAACTCGCGCTTTGTTTCAACCATGGTCTCGTAAAAACATTATGAGGAGACATGAAACGCAAACCTCTACGTTATTATATGACTTATTTTATTTAAGAAGAAGTATACGGACAATTAAGTTTGAATTTTTTGCTGCAGATATTTTTCTGTCGAATATCAGACAGTCCTTTTTGAGTCTTCACGTGGGAACTACCAAACTTATTGGATGTTCGTTATTCAGAGTTATTTTAAATTGGCTAGCTAAACTCCGCAGACGCGATGGGTATCTATTTATAATATGATAAAACAAAAAATACTTACATTAATTTGACACATTATTTTTTGTGGTCATCGACTGCAGTTCACTTGAAATATCAGTTTAAAAAATCAGTTTTTTTTTTTTTTTGTTTAAACTTCAGTCATTATGGGTACCGATATCTAAAACGACAAAACATAAGAAAACAGTTTCTCTCATCTCATAGTCCAACTAACAACGATAGTTGTCTTCCCAAAAAAAAACTGGTCAAGTGCGATTCGGACTCGCGCACCGGGGCTTCCGTACAAAGTAGGTATGTAACTACTAATTTACGGTTTTTGGATTTTCCCTTTACTTGTCCTACATGACCTTGCTTCTTGCCAAATTTCATGATTCTAAGTCAACGGGAAGTACCCTATACATTTAGATTCCTTTGAGAGTGTCGAAATATACGTTTTTTGCGGCATAAACGGCCGTATTTTTTTTTTACGTTAACTTAAAGTTTAATTTTTTTACAGCTTCAAGGAACCGCATACCTGAATATATAGTTTACTTTCAATTCGATACCTTCACGCGTTTCCAAGATAAAGAGTTTGACAGACAGACGGACGGACGGACAACAAAGTGATCCTATAAGGGTTCCGTTTTTCCTTTTGACGTTCGGAACCCTAAAAATATATGATATAACTAAAAATTTAAGGTTTTCAGAATTTTTCCTTTATATGTGCTATAAAACATTGCATCATTCCAAATTTCAAGATTCTAGGTCGACTGGAAGTAGGTTCTGATTCCATTAGGTTTTGATTCCCTTGCGAGTAGTTGCGAGTTTGAAAATATGTGGCTTAAATTGCTTTTTCTTTTAATTGCGTTGACATAGAAGTTTGATTTTGTTACAGCTTAAAGGTATTATAGACCTAAGTAATTGATATGAATTTCATTTTAATACCTGTACGCGTTCACGAGGAAAGGGGTGGTAAGTTTAAAATTATTAAAAATATTTTTATTATAGATATGATGTAACTAAAAATTTACGGTTTTCGCAATTTTTCCTTTATTTGTGCTATAAGAAGTTGCTTCGTGCTAAATTTCAAGATTCTGAGTTCACGGGAAGTAACCTGTATCTTTTGATTGCGTTGGCTTAGAAGTTTGATTTTTTCACACCTCTAAGGGACAGTAAATTTGAGTATTAGATATAAAGTCCAGCTTGATACCTCCACGCGTTCCTGAGAAAAAGGGTCTTGAAAGACAACGGACGGACGGACAACAAAGTGATCCTATAAGGGTTCCGTTTTTTTCCTTTTGAGGTACAGAACCCTAAAAATATCTAATCTTTTAATTTTTGATATATATAAAATAGACCGCGTCTTCACAGAATCACGGTATTATATTAAATTGGCTAGCTAAACTTCACAGTTTAGCTAGCCAATTTAATATAATACCGTATCTAAATTATAGTTTCCATTTGTTCCCAATGCAAGTGAAGCTACAACTTTTAAAAGGCTAAGGCTTTTTAATGGTCTAACTAACTAAATCAGATACGCATAAATGATCCGTAATGATGTTTGTTTTTTTTTTTTTTTTTGGGAAACCGCCACTCTTAACGAAGCACAACATTTAACCAGTGTTCAAATGCGACAGTAAAGTTATCTGCCGTACGTATACATACAAGTACAACCACAACCAAAATAAAAAATCAAACGGTCAATATACTGTAGGCTCCAATGATGTAGAATCTGACCTAACGTTTTGCCAATAACCGCATAACCAGCTGCTCTATAAAAGTCCACCTAATGTTTGGCAGTCGTCCAAAAAGTTCAAATATTTTTAAAGCCAATATGATTGAGTCCTACACGAACTTCATTTAAATCTATAAGGCTATATTTATTATAGCTTTAAGGAATTAGGTATGGTCTACTATATTTCAGTTTAACGGTATGGAAGCCGGGGAGTTGATAGGCCCATCTAAGACATTTAAATTTTGTCTGTAATAAACGAATACTCACACGCAAATCGTAGTTAATTCTCATGCTGTCCTTGTCATCTTACAGTACTCTGTAGCGACAGAAATACTTTTAAGAAAGTCTTAGGACGCGTTTAATTGTTACAAAAATGCTTGGTGTTGTTTGGAAGTTAAAATACATCGTCCTTTAAGTTTTCGGGGTTAGGCTCTCAATGAATCGGAAAGCTTGTTGTTAAAGTATTAACCAAATAAATGGTGTATATTTTACTTAAACAATTTTCCCATCAGATGGGTCGTAGACATGTTTGCCAGCCTAACACATGAAAAAAAAACTATCTTCACCAAGAGGCCTACTATTCTTCGCACAAGCAATCTTTTCGGTGCCAATACTGCCATAATGATTGGCAGATAAGAGATAAGAGCCGTAACTGCAATACGTTAAAAGACAACGGATCCAAACTCGATAGATTGGAGATTACTAACTGTCAAAGTACTTGAAAACTCCATATCGGAACACCTATCACTTTTATTGAGTTTCAGTACATTTGTATGGGAGGCTATTAAGGGGGCTCTCCTTGAAAAGAAACTTCTGACCGCGTCTGGGAGAAAGTGTGTTTTATTCGGGCTAATTTCTATATTTAAATCTGTAATTTATATGGTGTACATAATAAAGAGTATTCTATTCTATTCCAATTAAACTTTACCAGTGGAATTAGATATAAATATAGTTGAGTAACAAAATTTTAATTCAGATATCAAAATCCATACGCACAATTACATTATATCAAGATTACAAAACAATTAGCAAAATGGAAATTAAAATTAAATTAAAATTATGATTAGATGACTTTAAAACTAAGTAAATATTATCAGCGAACCGAGTATTTTTAGTTTTAAAATTATTGGAATTAGCATTTCGTTTATGTCGCCCTTTGGTGGTAGGGTCTCAGTTATGTACGAACGCACCATGTTTTAGTTTGATGTATTCACATAGGTAATCCTTTCATATTATTTATTCACTCAGGTATAACAAATTGTCATATTTCTTTCCTTTGGTGACCCCTTTTTTATGGATTTATTCCCTGTAGAATTTAATTTTAGTTCAATGCATATTTATAAATAAAAAAATGATAGGGTAAATTAAATAAAAGTTGATATGTATATCATGAATAAGTAAAAGCATTTTTTTTTTATTGAACTACTGCCGAGGAAACTGCAGTTTTCGGTTTTACCATATTTTTTTATTCAACTATTTTTTCTAAGATACACTTATTGCTTTACACTTCATAAATATCATTATCTTCACTAGTCTGACTGAATCCTTTTTGTCTCATTCAAGTAGTATAGATACAGGCTGCTCGAATTATGTACTGAATCCATAGTAGCAGGTTGCGCCTCGATGCCCTAAAGACAACAAGAATTAACTTTTTTAAAGAAAAGTAACATCCCCTGCAAGTAGGGCTTCCAATACCGGGATCCCGGTATTGGCTAATAACGGGATCTTTTCTTTTCGGATTTTTTCCTTTACTTGTGCTATATGACATTGATTCTTGCCATATATCATGATTCTATGTCAACGGGAAGTACCCTATAGATTTTGATTCCCTTGCGAGTCTCGAAATATGCGGCATAAACGGAACATAAACGCCAGTATGTTTTGATTGCATTGACTTAGAAGTTTGATTTGTTCACTGCTTCAAGGGATTGCAGCCCTGAGTATTTTATATTAATTTCAGCTTGATAGCTCTACGCATTCCTGAGAAAAAGTGTCTTGACAAACGGACAGACAGACGGACAACGAATTGATCTTATAGGGGTTCCGTTTTTCCTTTTGAAGAACGGAACGGTATTTTATTATTTTGTAGTGAAACTTATTAGTTATTTATTACCCGACTACGGCGAAGCAAAAAGGAGGGTTATGATGTTGATCGGTATGTATGTATGTTCATCAGTTCCCTCATAACTTCTAAACTACTTGTCATAATTTGAAAAATGAAGTATTGTTGGAAGCGTCTTAAACGTCCGCTGGTTATAGGTTGTGTAACTTCACATTAAATTGAATATAGCGCCCTCAAGCGGACAAAAACTCATAACATAAAAAAAAAATTTAATCCTTTCGTGTCGGGTATCCAATGAAAGGGTTAGCACATTGCAAAAATATATATATTGTCAGCTGTTGCTTTCGTCTTTGCTTGCACACACTTGATAATATTAGAAATAATTTCTATAAAATCACGCCTCAGATTGAAGCCAAACATATTTATGTATAAGTTTGGTATATGCAGACCCGCTTAAAAACATTTAAGCGGGTCTGCATATACTTTATCACGAAATTATAACCCCAAAATAATTTAAATAAAAAATAAGTTCAAAAACTAAAACCCGACTACTGAAAAATCACGCTCTAAAAAGTATGAAACAAAAATAAGTTTTAAAACAAAAACCCGACTACTGAAAAGGATAAAACAAGAAAGTACCTTTACGTGGTCGCATGCTACCATTGTTTATAATTATGTTAGTACAGCGGCATTTAAAACTTTTTTTTTCATACTTTTTAGAGCGTAATTTTTCAGTAGTCGGGCTTAAAAAAAAAACAATTTAGAAAAAAAATAGGATCCCGGGATCCCGGTATGGGAAATTTTCTATGCGGTATTAATACCGGTATTGAAAAAATCCGGTATTCGAAACCCCTACTTGCAACCATATCGTCTTCAATAATTAGGTAGGTACATTGCATCAGTGACTCCGCAAGTATCTCCACTCTTAGAGCATAAGCAGAGATGCTCAATCGAGCGTCTCTAGAGAGCACAGGAGTTGTATGCTCTTGTCTCTTTGGCCAAACGGCTGTGAAATCGAATGAGCACGGTTTAAAGAAGCGCTGTTTATACGTTTCTACGAAGCCACGCGGGTACACTTGGACGTATGAGGCTGTTTCTAAAGAAGTTACATTTGCTATGGCAGTATTTTGTTAAGTAAGATTTATATATATTTGTTACAGCCTGAATGTGGCTGTAACAACTATATATGTGTGTGTTTAAGGCTCCCGCAGACAGCCGCGACACGACGGTGCGAGGCGAGTCTGGTAGAACAATTTCCACGAAGTTTTAGTAACAATTATTCTACTAGAATCTCGTTACCTCATTTACCTCACTAAAACCACCCCGGTGATCACCATCAGCACAGGGGTGGTGACAGTTCCTCTTAAAATACCAATTCCGGAACCCCCCGTGCAATGCCTGTAAGGCGTAATGTAAAGGTCCCTAGGGATGTCTCTGGGGACCATTTCATACCTGATCGGATATGTATAGGCACTTGAATAGACCATGATGTTAGTTAGGATATAGTACACTTTTATCCCAGTACCTAGTTATTCAATATTTTTCGCCCTCCGCGCGGATAAAAAGCTAGTATGCCATAAGCCGCTTAGCCAGTATACTGAAGATAGCTGTTGAATAAAAAATAAGAATTTGACTGCGTATCCTCCGGTCATTTTGTTGCCCGGTATTAAACCACCATATATTGGTAAAACGCAATCTGCCTAGCCTTTTCCCAACTATATTGGGGTCGGCTTCCAATCTAACAGGTATTTTACATGAAGCGACTGCCTATCTGACCTCCACAACCCAATTACTGGGTAATATATACTCCTTACTACTACTTACTGGTTGCCGGGTTTCGGTATGTAAAGATGGTTATCCATCCACGGACCGACCGTGGCAAGCGTAGCTTAACTTTAAAGCCAATTCTCGTACTTAAAACGCATTAACATTTTAGTCGCAATCTCATCTGATAATCAATGTATATGTAACTAGCTGCGCCTCACGGTTTGACCCGCATAAGTTTCGATCCCATAGGAATATCGGGATAAAATATACCTATCCCATGTATTAATCCTGGTTATAAACTATTTGTGCACCAAATTTCATCCACATCCGTTAAGTAGTTTTTGCGTGAAGAAGTAACAAACATACAAACACACTCACAAACTTTCGCCTTTATAATATTAGTGTGATTAAATTGATTGTATTTTTGACAGATTGAGACTATTAGAATGAGAATGTTGCTAAAAATACGAAAATTATCCCTAAGATCAATCAAACCGTATAGCTGTTAATACCTTTCTTGTTAAAACTAAAACAAAATATTTCTTTGGTAACAAGCAAACTTTAGCGTTTCTATAAAGTGAAGAGTTTCGGAATAAAGGCTTTTAACCGCAAAAGTGGGCAAATAATTAAAGCGATGACTCAGTGCTTTATGCGAAACATTTCTACGTATTGTCTCCATAACAATTCCAATGCTAAAGAACGTGATTCGACCTTTATAAAAAATACTAGCTTCTGCCCGCAACTTCGTCCGCGTAAAATTTCTTGTTCCCCCGACCCATCCCGTCGCTTCGCATCGCCTGCACGCACTAGTACTTCGTTTTTACTTAGCGTTTATTTTTGCACTTGTCGTAAGAGTCCTAGCCTAATGTTATATAGCCTATAGCCTTCCTCAAGTATTGGGCTATCAAATGCAAAAAAATCCTTTTTCAAATCCGAGTTGTATTTCCAGAGATTCAGAGTTCAAACAAAAAACTCTTCAGCTTTATTATTAGTAAGTATAGATTAAAAGTCATTGCTAAAAATGTGAGTTGAACGTTACTAGTTACCAATATAATCTGCATTCGCGATTTATTTGCCAAAAATGTAAACAAATATAAGTTTAAATCCTACACAATAAAGTTCAGTTTACGCTACAACCCGCACTGGGCTCGCGTGGTGAATTACGGCCCACTCCCTCTCACAGAGAGGAGGCCTGTGTCCCAGCAGTGGGAACATTATAGGCTGATTATGTTACGCTACAACTTCAAACATCTGTAACTTTTTCAATAGTGCTAGTCATTCTGAAATCAACTTAATCACCATTAAAATAAAGTTCATATTTGTTTAACTTGAAATAAAATTAAGTTGAAAAATAAGTTTGAATATACTTTAGAGTTAACTCCTCCAACTTCAATTAAGTAGGTATGCCATTGAAGTGGATAAGGTACGTGAAAAGAGGCAATCGCATTAGTTTGCGAAATATAAGTTTATGGAAAAATAACTTTAAATCCTACACAATAAAGTTCAATTTACGCTACAGCTTCAAACATTTTTATAACTTTTTCAATAGTGCTAGTCACTCTGAAATCAACTTAATCACCATTAAAATAAAGTTGATATAAAATTTGTTTAACTTGAAATAATATTAATTTGAAACATAAGTTTGAACAGACTTTAGAGTTAACCACTCCAACTTCAACTAAGAAGGACCAACATTGAAGTGGATTAGGTACGCGAAGAGACGCAATCGCATTAGTTTGCGTCTATTTCTCCGTATTATATTTAGACCTAATAATCACATACAGCATCGGGATGAGTGGATTTAGCTGTGTTTGTGATTTCTCAGTAGGTACCAGCCCGGAGATTCAAGTTTATTTTTTATTTTTATTGCTGCATGAGCCCGCTGCCCGCTCTTGACCTCGATCACGCCTGATTGAAAGCGATTGATGAGGTCTATGATGGAACGAGCGTGCCCCGAAGATGCTTAAGGCACTGGAACTCCCACGCAACGACGAAACACAGTAGGCTGCTTGACGCTGGACTCCGGTGGGGCGGTGGTCGCAAACCAGGCGGGCGTTAGCCCTACCACCGCAAGGGAAGAATTGGCCAGTCAAATAAGGTGTTGGGTGTGACTGTCCAGGACGCACCGAGCGCTCAGTTAAGTTGAGTAACTGGCGGAACAAACTGCGCTACACGAGGAGGCTTCTTCAAACAAACCAAAGATTTGTGCCCGGTTTATGGCAATAGGCTTGCACCCTGTTACATGGGACTTAAAAGATGACTGGAGAAATAAGGGTCTACTATATTATAAGTACACCTCGGCCTAACTCTTCAAATAAACAAATAATAAACAATATTTATCAAGACTTAAACCTATTTACAAATATTGTACCTTAAATTAGACTTTGTAACTTAGTGGCAAGATACATGTGCAACTGGGCTTAAAGTGGGAGGACTCCTGTGCACCAATTACTTCCGTTACCACCGTGATCGAGCTGCCATTACAAGTGTGGTGCGGTGCAAATGTAAGGATATTATATTATTAATTATATTATATATTATATTATTAATTTATTATTAATTATATTATATTATTAATTATATTATATATTATATTATTAATTATATTATATATTATATTATTAATTAATTATATTATTAATTTCTGAATTACTATCGTATGTGAATGTGTGTGTGTGTTTGCGTATGCGAATGGGCCTGAGAGGTTTTTTTTCCATTTTCTACTTCTTAGTAAATTTTCGGTATCTACATAATTTTGAGGGAGAAGGAAGTTATCTATGGTAAGTTTTAGTTTTTTTTATGGATATCTATACTTATAATAATCTACACTTATAATAAATCTGTAGAGAGGTCAATTCTGTACATGAAATATATTTCCAAAATAACTATCAGCGGGTGATTAGTGATCGATACTGACGCCAAAAATGCAATCAGTAAAATTTTTGTCTGTCTGTCTGTCTGTCTGTATGTTCGTTATAGAAACAAAAACCACTCGACGGATTTCAACGAAACTTGGTACAATTGTTCTTCATACTCTTGGGCAGGTTATAGTATACTTTTCATCACGCTACGATCAATAGGAGCAGAGCAGTGAAGGGAAATGTTGGGAAAACAGGAGAACTTACTCCATTTTTTAAGCTTCCGTCGCGTGTGCAGCCTTAATGGTTAAAGCTACACAGAAATCATGTATGACGGAAATGTTCTCCTTAAAATTATATAAAAAATATTCCACGACAGCAAATGTCTATCTTTTATGGTTGACTCACAATAACACGTGTAACTCCCGATAGCTTAGCAGTTCGGAGCTTTCTGATTATATTTATCTACCCTTACGTTTATAACACTCTCACTCATCCCTAATTAAAAAATGTTAACATTATTACATAAGTAATAAAAAAAGAATCATAGAAATCGGTACAGAAACACCAAAGTTATACATGAAATACGCTAATAAGCCATCGCGCGTGAATACTGAATCATGCTATAAGGATTATTTTTGTGTAACGGTCGCCGCGCCCGCTATTGTCTTGAAAAACGCGTTGAATGAGAAATACGCGTTCTCAAGAATCGGTAGAGGAAAGAGCACATCGGTTAAACTCTATGAGAGTTAGTGCCTCAATTTCCGGAAGTCATTATTCCACGCGGACGAAGTCGCTGGCAAAAGCTAGTACGAAATACAAGCGTGATGTTATGTGTTCTGTAAAGTTCGGCTGCCGCTGAAAACCAGTGCGTTGGCTCTGTTGCGTATGTATGTCAACATTATGCTCAGGGAAAAACTCTGCGCGTATGTAGCACATGATGATGATGATGGGAGTCCCTATTCCGCACTTAGACTCCCATTTGGTCCGTTGTGCGTGGGGATACTGGCTAAGAGAGCCAGCCTAGCTCCGCCTAAAAGCACAGATGCTTCCTGGGAGCTTCACAGGCTTCGCGGAGCGACCTCATTGTTCCGAGGATTTCTGCACGTTGAGAAGCCACAGCCTCGTATTCCAGGTTGACGTGAACGGCTGATTCCTCGGCGTCAAGGCAACCCCTGCAAAGGGGGCTGTCGGTGGCGCCTGTATGTAACACATATTTTCCTACCAGTCTTTTTGGTTATTCTTTTTTTTTTGTTAAGCTATAGGTCAGGAGTCGCCAAATGGCGGACCGCGGCGGTCCGCATCCGGACCGCCGACCCATTTTGTGCAGACCGCGAGAACACAGCAACTTGCACTACAGAGTACGTAATTTAATAAACATGTATCCACCGCATATGCTTTCTTGACGTCTTTTCGAAATCGGTCGGGTGAAGTAACGAGCTAAGGCTGATATGCCACTTATCCAATAACTTGGTCCAATGTGCATTTTTGATCAAAGAAATTGGATGACTTCATCAAATGAGCTAGAAACACTCGACTTACTGATGAACATCTCCAGGATTTAATGTCAGCTTGCACCAATTTTACTACAAACTTCAGACAGATAGTCCGCAACAAAATGTCATTTTTCTCATTGATATGTAAAAAAATACCTTTGTTATCTATTTCCGTGATTACAATCGTTTAATAAATATTTTTTTCTATAAAATGTTGTGCAGACCGCGATGGTCATTTCATTTCTTAAAACGGACCCCGAGCGAAACTAATTGGTGACCCCTGCTATAGGTATTGTGTACCACTGCTGGGTTTCCTTTCAAATCTCTTTATCTTGTGAGATCTCTGGCTATGTTGGCCCTGAAAACGTTGTTTCACATCGTCAGAACACCTTTGCCGTGATCTTAACGGCAATGTCCGCTCTTTCCCTCCTTTTTATACTTAAACTAGCTGAGCCAGCGAACTTCGTATCGCCTATACTCCATTTGAAATAAGATTAGATATTTAAAAAAACGTTTTTTACAGTCCGTTCAACCGATTTTAACTTCTATACCGTAGGCATAAGGATGGCATTAAAAGCAAAAATGTGGTTACAATACCAACTGTTTACTGCAGCTGCCATTTGTCATGCCACCAATAAAATAGAATTAAAAATCGGTTGAACAGACTGTAAAAAAGGTTTATTTAAATGTCTAATCTTATTTATTTATTTATTTATTTATATATACTTTATTGTACACCAGAAAATACATAACAAAAAAAACAATTATTACTACAAAACATACAATGGGCGGCCTTATCGCTTTCTGCGATCTCTTCCAGGCAACCTTGGAATGGACAGTGATTACGTGGATATTTAAAAATGGGGTTGTCAGTGGTGCAACATAATATAGATACTATAATAGATACATAGATAATATAATATATATATACATATAAGCTATATAATAGATATATAAATAAATACATACTAAATATACATACAAACAACGAAAATAAATGACGACTACAGATTATTGCGTTACGAAAACAAGATCACAACAACAAGTAATGTTCCTTCACCAGTCTCTTAAACACAGCTAACGATTGCGCGCGTTTTATTTGAACTGGCAATGCATTCCATAAACGAGCGGCCTGAACAGAGAAGGATTTCTCGAAAAATGTTGTGGAATGCATTGGCATTTTAAGCTTTAAATTATCCGATGATCTCAAAAACTTCGTGTGGGAGTCGCAAAGATACTGAAAACGGTTTTTAAGATAGAGAGGGGTGGAAGGGGAAAAGAGCACATTATACAATAGGGAAAGAATATGAGCATTCCGGCGAAGGCGAATTGGTAACCACTTGAGCTTCACACGAAATTCGGAAACATGGTCATATTTGCGCAAACCAAATATGAACCTTATACAGACATTTTGAAGCCGCTCAAGTTTATCGAGTTGGTTTTGGGTAAGGTCAAGATAGCTGGCATCAGCATAATCTAGAATGGGTAGAAGAAGTGATTGTGCAAGCGCAATTTTGGTGGCAGTTGGTAGAAAATTACGCAGTCTCTTTAAAGATGCAGCGGATGCAAATAGCTTGCGGCTAACTTCCTGCAGCTGAGCAGTCCAAGAGAAGTTCTTGTCAATGAATATCCCCAGGTTTTTAACTTTTTCGCTGAACGGAATAATAGAGTTATCAAAAGAAACTTGGGGAAGATTCGTCCAGTCAATCCTTGAGACTGTCCTAAAACTGCCAACCACAATAACCTGCGTTTTTATGGGATTGACCATAAGTCCATACCTCTTGCTCCAGTCACATATACGGGCCAAATCGCGATTAATCACTAAGATAGCCTCAGACAGATTTCCAAGAGGAGCTCGTGCGTAGATTTGTAAATCATCTGCATAAAGGTGGTAGGAAGAAATTAGTTCCTCGGAGATTGAGTTAATAAAAACTGCGAAAAGTAAAGGGGAAAGAACGCCACCCTGTGGTACACCGGCAGAATGATCTGAAAATCTTATTCCAAATGGAGTATAAATGTTTAAGAAAAAGAATAATCTTATCTTTTTTTTGTGAATTTTCCCATGTTCTAATAGTTATTCTGCTATTCGGGGGGTCGACAAAACAAACTAACCAGAAATCATAAAAATCGGTCCAGCCGTTCTCGAGTTATAAATGGTGTAACTAACCCGACTTTGTTTTATGTTACACTAGCTGCGCCCCGCGGTTTCACACGCGTAAGTTTTGATCCCGTGGGAATATCGGGATAAAAAGTATCCTATGTGTTATTCTGATGTATAAGCTATATTACTGTAAAGTTTCATCAAAATCCGTTCAGTAGTTTTCGCGTGAAAGAGTAACAAACATCCATACATCCATACATACAAACTTTCGCATTTATAATATTAGTAGGATATAGATTACGTAAAACCTCTTCCTTTTCAAGATTTTAGTGTTAAGTCCATCTTTTAAGCCATAGCGATAGGACCTTTACGTATATTTTCTGAAACGAGGTTTCTAGACGAGTGACGGTTACGAAAAAAAGAGAACGCGGTGACCTACTCCACCGTTTACTTAACACAGGCCATTTCATACATATTCGGTCCAATTTGCACATAATAAGCCACAATTCCGTCTCTTAACCGACTCTTAAATTAAACATAATTTACGGACCATTACTCAGAATTACACCCACTTTTATTTATTATTCGCAAAGCTACGGGATTGGGATAAAGCCGGACCGGCTACTATCGACCACCACCCGACTTTGATGCTTTGTGAATACATTTTGTAGTGTTTACCTTGTTATTTAATTGCACTCATTCATTATTCTGTGTAAAACTAAATACCGGTATATTAATCATTGCGTTTCAGTGAATTATTTGTTTGTAGAGAAATAGGTGGTTAATAAATAAATTCCTCCAGACCGAATTTCGGCCATAGCGACCAATCTTAGCGGAGACCAGTCTTTGATGAGAGACATGTTATAGTGCACAAGTATGTGCGGAGACACAGGTGCACTCTTCCTTCCCTCACTCTCATTGTCCGATAGGACGGCAATCCGACACGACCGGAGAGAGATCTGCCGCAGGACCAACGGCTTAACGTACTTTCCGAGCCACTGGGGTATCACACCGCCTTCTTCTAAACTCCGGAGTGTTACTAAGAAATTCCGAATGGAAAACCAAATAAAACGTTTGCCGGAATCGAACCCAGGACCTTACGCTCAGCAGTCGCGCTTGCGACCACGAGACCAACGTGGTAGAGAAATAAGTAATTACTTAGGAATCTAATAACGTAAAACTGATACATATTTTTACTAGTGGGGTCTTAACATCATTTAGAGTATTTAAAAAGTATGAGGACAGTTAAAACCTTAATTTTGAAGTGGAAGTACAGCGTCATCGGAAACGGGTAATCAGGTAATTAAAATCCCGAATTTGAAAAAAAAATTCATTGCATTGAACATCGTTCCAAAGTTCAATTATAAAGGGCCAATTTGGAATCGTCACATAAAACTTAACAAAGAAATAACTTTGACGTTTTGACAGCTTTCCTATAGAGTTGGTGAATACCCACTGCCAAAAAATCTTATTTAATAACAAAACATTATATTTTTATTAACAATGTTAATAACAAAATAAGTTGAAAAATTATACCTTAATTTAGATAAAACCACAAAAAGCTAATTCTTTAAACCTAAGCTCATAAATTAGCATCAAAGTCTAAAATAAAGTAATAAATCCTAATTATTACGCACACAGGAGCGACGTCGCTTGAAGTATATTTAGTTAAATAAACATTAATATTTCAAAGTAGGCCCTTTGGTTTAGTCTCATTTGACATTCCTTTCTGCCTGGGGTATTTTATTACGCATTCCCCGGTTTGTTTCGACCTCGGCTATCGAGGGGAGGTGTTGGTCACTGGAAGAACCACTCACCCTAGAATTATTTTGTAAGCTAGCTGCGCCCCACGTTTTGACCAATATAAGTCTCGATCCCGTGGGAACTTCAGGATAAAAAGTATCCTATGTTCTAACTCAGATCATAGTATACCCATGTAGCAAATTTCATCCAAATCCGTTAAGCCGTTCTAACGTGAAAGCATTATAAACAAAAATTAAAAAAAAAAACTCTTTATTTCTAATATTCGTTTAGATTATGACTTTTGACAAGAAACCTACATTCTACTCAATGCACACGATGAAAATCTGTTGAATATATGAAATTAATCATAGATGTAAAAAAAATTGTCATTATTGATAGCCAGCCAAACTCAATGTTGACCTACTTAAACTCTAAATGGAGATGGCCCTTAATTAATTCTGCAGTAGTGTAGATTACTTGGTCAAATTCAATTCTATTTTATTTGCCATGGTTTTCTTAAAATTCGAAATAATCTAACTACAACTTCTGCCGAAATAAACCAACTCTTGGAAAGACAAACAAATCAATAACTACGAAAACAGCAACAAAACAGTATTCTATAAAACCTCTGGCAACATATGACGCATGAAGTCAACAGCTAAATGTAAAATGATTTTTATTTCGTAAACCAAAAACAACATGCAATGTTGTCAAATTCGAGATTTTGAAGATAAAGTAAACAGTAGGTACTTAAAATTTATCGCATCTAAAATAAGGCTTTCATTTTAACAGCTTAACAACATTAATTGCGTTATTTACGTTGTTCAGCAGACATATTTTTCGCATATATAACATTTATGAAGCAATGAATTAACAATATCCTTCAAAACCTTTCAGATTGTAGTTGATAGTGTGTTGACGGATGTTAAGCCGTTGATCCCGGCTATCATTCGTGGATCTTTGACAGTTGTTACGGGTAGTCAGAAGCTCGAAAGTCTGACAAACAGTCTTACTAAGGGGTATCGTATTACCCTTAAACTGGGTTGTGGAGGTCAGATAGGCAGTCGCTCCATATAAAATACTGGTATTCAGCTGATTGGAAGCCGACGACAACTTAGTTGGGAAAAGGCTAGGCAGATGATGAGTGTGTTGACGAGAGCTGATTGTTGCAGACGACAATGGCCTTCACAATGATCGTTGTGAAATTAACAATTATTTAGCACTAAAAACCTCCCAATAACAGTCATAAATAAATAACCATTTACTACACTACTCTTGACGAAAAATAAACAGACAGAACTGCACTTCTGTCTATGATTTTGCCGAATATGCAAAAAAAAAAATGAAAGCAAGAGGCTGCTTATCCATCCCCAGTTTACGAGTACCATCACTAAATCTATCTGAAACCAATATCCTGAACGTAATATGATAGTTGTTAAAGCAGTTCACTGGGACCATTCTTCAAACTTCAACCTTTCAATTTTACGTGCATACTCAAAACTTTTTCCCAGTACCGCCACGGAAACTAGTTTGAAAGTGTCGAACTATAGCAAAGTGTTGGAGCTTCAATAAATTCTGTATCCATGGCGGATCTCAACGAAATAAACAGGACAGGTTTATGAAGAGTTTCGAATATAGCGTCGTAAGGGCATAAACCCTTACCATGGTAAAGAAAGACCACCGCCTGTCTTTCAGTGGGTATCGAATTCTTAGAAAGAAATTTTTCGGTTCATAGTTTTTTTAGAGAATGTCTAGTAATATACTTTTACTCGTCGAGAGCAATGGTATTGGTCCCGACTTACGAGTTGGAAAGTCACGACTTTACAACTCGTAACTCGTTCGAACCCAAACAGGCACTTTACTTTTGTTTAAGTACTTAATTTCATGGCTACTGCTCTCAAAACGGTAAAGGAAAATATCGCAAGGAAACGGTATGTCTTAGAACCAAAAATTCGAAGTTATGTGACATCTAGAAACCCACAAAATTATGGCCCACTCCCTCTTACAAAGAAGAGGCCTGCGCAGTGGCTAGTTAAGCTTTGCTATCCTTTTACTCGTAGCGGCACGTATTTTGTCATGTCCAAAATGTAAACTTGTCACCATGGATTGCCAGGCTGACTGACAGGATTAATTAAGGATCACCACCCGTGAAAGCATAATATAAACAAACGCGGTAAAGTGAAACATAGTTCCCTCCACTTTTCTCCTTAAGTTTTGAGTTTAGCTACACGGTGACAGACAAATGCGTGCACTGACTGAACAGGTCCACTCAATGTGTGTGGTTCTTTCTTCAAAGGACCATTTCAGATTTCAATCTACATGGTCTTCACATGATCTGACCAAGATTATGTCTGGACTTAAAAGAGACTGTGAAGTTTGTTTCGGCCTTTCTTCTCAGACTAGTCAGATAAGATACGCCGACCTCATCTAGTTTTTAAAATAATTATATGATTGTCGTGTAAAAGTATTTGTGCAAACCTACTTACAAAAATAACTAGCTGTGCCCGCGACTTTGTCTGCGATCCTGGATGAAAAGTAGCCTAAGCCCTTCTCCAGGTCATGGTCTACCCATATGCCTTTCATCCAAATCTGAAAAGCCACGTGGCGCCATCTACTATCATAATAACGTTATTGTTGTTTTCCTCGTGAGCAGCACTTTTTTTGGGATGAAAGGTACCTTATGTCCGTTTCTGTACACCTAACAACGTATATGCAAAATTTCAGGATGATCGGTTCAGTGGTTTAGACGTGAAAAGGTAACAAATAAACAAACAAACTTTCTCATTTATAATTTTAGTTAGGATTTATCATTTTCATGGTATTTCATGAAGCCCTAGAGAATAAGGTTTTATAAAAATCTCTATATATCTTTGAGAGATTTCGGCAAAATAAACAGGATAGATTTATGAAGAGTTCAGACCGTAACATAATGGCCAGTACGCACTACACGTAGACCCGGAATATTCAAACAGACGCATCTTTCGGACCGTAAAACTTAGTTGTTGTTCTTGTTTTGTTTCCCACCGGTTTGGGGCTGGTTAGACACTAACTTTTGATGTGACCTCGGAGGTTAACGGGGTGAGACATATTATGAAGTTTGTGAATGTCATGTGTTGGGATATCTACCTACAATGTTTACACATTGTACCTGTGATGGCTGTGGGGCAACTATATAAGACATCACATCACGGCTGTATTCCTCAAAGGGTTAAGCAGAGGTATCTTTATAGTACACCCACTGTTCGCAAGTTTGTCATGCTTAAGAGCGTTTACGACGTACGACATTTCATACAAACTTTCAAGCCCTTGTTTTTCGAAATGAATGAACAGATTTTAATTAAACTTGATACGCATAAGCAAGATACAAAGGTCTAAAAAGTTAGTTATTAACATTGGAGCTATGTAGAAGTATGAAATAATTTTTCTATGAATCTTGCTTCTCAATTTGTCGCTCGCATGACTAAAATTCGCATCTCATTTCTATAATTTTTTGACAACTACATTGCTCTATTCGTGATTCTTGTGTGTTGAGTGGTCTATTATTAACGAATCAAGTGACCTATCTTTGCCCTATTAAGACATTGTCCCCTGACATAGAAACGTTGCTCAAAGGAGATGCGCGGTAGGTTGCCCGCGAAATTCAAATAATCTTAGTCCTTTTGCAATTTGCAGATCAGTGTCAGGTTGTATATTGAACAAAATATGATTCACGAGCGTAACAAGTATGTATTTACAGAATTATAATCAATAAATCATCAATACAACCCTCTAAGTTCATATAATCCAATTGGTAAAATATTGCATGAAATAGTCATTCAATAGGTTTAGTAGATTAGGACAGAATCTTACTATTTTTCCATCTTTTCTATCATAACCATCATTTTCCAAAGATATTAACGATATTATGAACAATAATGCTGGGAGTTTCTCCCATTATTTCCCAGTGCTGTAGGTACCACATCCGATGCAGTGGGGCTTAAAGGTTCATTTCCACTAAACGGCTCGCATCGCATCGGATCGGAACGGATTTTACAATCTATAAACGAAAAGCCGTTTACACAGTATTTAAAGTCTATATCAACAAGCCCCGCACATCAGCCACCCGCGAAGACACCCGCGGTCAACGCGGTGTCTTCCGCGACACGCGATCGTAGCCAAAAGTATGCTGCGACGCACAATCGGCTCCGTTCGCCTGTCGTCGTATCCGATCGAATCCTTTCGGCTGTCGTTCAAATTTTTCTTTTCCACTTCTGTGTTTATTGATTATTTTCTTCTTCTTCTAATGCAATAGCCAACAATACTGCGTCAACTTCAACCATTTTCAAAAATTAGAACACCACTATAGGAATGAAACTATTTATATTTGACTAGGAGCAGAAACGGATACGTTTGCAAGCGACGACGGTACGGAGTCGATTGTATGCGTCGACATGCTGCCGGACGCGATCGGCTGTCGCCGCATCCGTTCGTATCCTTTCCGATTCGATGCGTTTGGTGAAAATCATCTTTAATACAGCGCCACCGCAGACAGTTCCGACTCACCGCGAACTATGCGGCACCCGGTTACGACTCACTAGAACCTCAACTGGCTTTGGCAAGCATCGCAAGATACAAGACCCAGCACACTATCGACCTCCGGTCGCCGGAGGGAAGTGATGTAGCGGCATCTACAACGCCAGATGCGAACTAAGCGTCATACTGATGTCATGTAAAATCCTACATGTCCCAATCAGAGTTTACCGCGCAACTAGCATTATAATATACAAGGTGTAACAGAATATACGCAAGTCCTGAAAGTAGTTTGTTCATAATTGACTACTGAATCGATTTCAGTAACTTTTAATATAGGTATTTTTTTCAAAAATGATGTACTTTTTCATACTAAACGCCCAATTGAGCCAAATAAAATTAAACCTTATTTCAAGGTAATAAGGCTCAATTTTAAATGCATAAAGTAATACTAGTTTCAACACGATTTCCTTAATCAATCAATCAATCAATCAATCAATCAATCAATTTATTTTCTCACCACAATATACATTTTTACATTGGTCAGATTCGACAATGACACATAATTCAGGTAAGTATATATTGTGGGAGACTGGTGCCTAAGTTAGGCTCGTGGCCTGTGTTTCAGGACACCAGGATCCCCCACCCCTTTACATTATCATTTCATAATTTATGTACTAAGCGCCATGACAGAATGTAGTAAGGTATCATTTAAGACACTTTGTAGTTTATTTATTTTGATTGATATCTAGGTTAAGTATGCAAGACGAATGTTAGTAGATGTGTAGTACGGGTGATTGTGTATGGGTGTGTGAGTATGTGGGTGTGTGAGAGTGTATGATTGTCTGTAGGTCTATAAAAAAATGTTTTCAGTATCATTATAGTTTAATGTTAGTAGCCAGTCAGTTAGCCTCTTTTTGCATTTATTCTTTGTGAGATTAAAGGTATGTAGCATCTTATGAATTTTATTGTATAAGTAGCCACCTAGATAGCAGAAAAAACGCTTTGCAAAAATAGTTTTGTGACGTAGGTGATGACGCTCTACTGGATCATATCGTCTTTTCACCCCGGACAGGTTTGGATTATAAACCAAGAGAGTATGCTGTTTCAATATAATGTGCAATATAAATAGTTGACGTACTGTCAAGACTTTATTTTCATTATATAACTGTTCAGTGGGGTAGCGATACGGTCGAAAAGACGACACTTTCAGTATAGCTCTTTGGGTTCTTTCAATTTCTATTAGGGTAGTTTTCGGAGCTCCACCCCAAGAGGTGATGCAGTAGCAAATTATAGATTGAGCAAGGGTATAGTACACTGATTTCATAATATTTTTGTCGAGTACATGTCTCAGCGTTTTAAACACATATATTAGTTTCCGCAACCTGTTACTAAGGGTGGTTATGTGGTCTTGAAATCTTAGGTTTTTGTCGATTGTTATTCCCAGATATTTTACATTCTCAGCCCTGGTGAGTGGTTCACAGTTGCAACTATGAGTGAGTGGGTTTATGCAAGAGTGAGCCACAATACTATTAGGTAATGATTGGGATGATCCATTGTTTTTCATGGAGAATGCTATGTAATTGGTTTTGGTTATATTAAGGGTCAATAAATTGTCGCGTAACCAGTTGGATATCATATTAAAGCCTAGTTGTGCACGCCCATAGAGATCTTCCCACGAGCTCGCGCTAAATAAGAGGGCAGTGTCATCAGCAAAACTAATGATTTTGCCATTAGGGATAGTGAGCGTACCCAGATCGTTGATATAAATGAGGAATAGTGAAGGTCCGAGGACACTACCTTGGGGCGTGCCGTAGTTGATTGTTTGTTCCTCACTGATAAATTCATCTATCTTTACTCTCTGGGTACGCTCACTCAGGTAGTCTTTGAAGAGGTCCAGCGGAAGTCCTCTGATTCCCAGGCTTTCCATCTTACGTACAAGAATTGGGACAGAAACCGTGTCGAAAGCCTTAGCAAGATCTAGAAATATGGCCATAACTTTATCTCCTCTATCCATGTTTGTGACCACATAGTCTGTCAACTCATGGACCGCGTCAGAGCTGCATTTGCCTGAGCGAAACCCAAATTGCGCTGGTGCGATAAGGTTATTGTTTTCCAAATAGTTCACAAGTCTGCTGTTCATTACCCGTTCCAGTATTTTGGAAAAAGCAGTGAGCACAGCTATAGGTCTGTAGTTATCAACACGGCTCCTGTCCCCACTATTGTAGATCGGATGAATTATGGCCTTTTTGAACACGTTAGGAAATTTACCTGAGGAAAGAGCAAGGTTACATATGTACGTTAGCGGAGGCACAATCCCGGCCGCATGCTTTTTTAAGAGGTCACCAGATATCCCATCCCATCCTGCGGCACAGTCATTGCGGAGCGACATTAATATTGCGGCTACCTCTTCCTCATCTGTTGGTAGCATTACCATGGATTGCGTTCTGTTAGTTATGTTTCCCGTTGTAACTTTTGTTTGTGTACTTCTTATGTTTTTAGCTAGTTTTTAACCTATTTTGGCAAAATAGTCATTGACCTGGTTGACAGAGTTTTGTGGTCTACTTGATGAGGCTAATAATTGTGATGATGTGTTGGTTTTTCTTGTCGACCTGCTTGTGATATTGTTTATAGCCGACCATATCTGTTTAGTGTTTTTTCCAGCTTTTCTGAATTCATTTTTTTCAAATTCTAATTTTAATTTCCTTAATATTTTATTACAATAGTTTCTGTACCTAGTAAAGGTAATTTTTAAAATCTCATTATTAGGCGCCTGTTTATATTTTCTATGCAATGTGTCTCGATGCCGCATACAGCGAAGTAAACCAGGAGTAATCCATGGCTTTAAAATTTGTTTACGGTTCGGAGTCTTACTAGATTTGGAGTTTGAGTCTATCACGTGTTTTATTAACATAGTTAATGTTTCCCCCGCCACATGAGGATCTTGGGTCTTGTATACTTCACTAAAGTCTAGTTGTTTTAGGTCTGTCTCTATCTTAACATAATTATAACGAATACATTTTTTTGTAATTATTTTTGGCATTCGTTTTGACAAGAATAACATTACTGTCTCATGATCAGTTAGAGCAGAGTGTGCAACTGAAGTAGAAGCAGGTAGTTGGGTTTTCAGTATAACATGGTCAAGACACGCTTGTTGTCGCGTAGGTATTGTATGAGCAGGTAAAAGGCCATGGGTAGCCAATAAGTTTAGGTAGGAATGTTTAGCAGGATCCTTGGAGTGTTCATGTATATTTATATTTATGTCTCCCGTAATAATTATATTAATATATTTGGATAGCCTACTTAGGGTAATATTTAGGGAGTTTAGGAAATTATCTAAGTCTTTGTAACCTGGCGGGCGGTATATCGCTAAGAGAACAGTGTTTCTATCGATTTTTACTTCGAGACAGTTAGCATCTAAGAACGACGGCTCCTCTACAACTAATTGTAGTTTTTTGTGGACATACAGTACTACACCTTCATTTTGTGTATGATTATTGTTGGTAAGGTAATAGTTGTAGTTCGTCAACTCAAAAATATTGTGGGTAGTAGGTAGCCAACACTCGGTTAATGCGATTATGTCCCAGTCAACTTTTGACCGTGCAAGTGTAGTCATACAGCCCGTTATGTTTTTATTCATGCTTCTTATGTTTTGTGTAATGATTTTAAGTGTTTGATTAGGTATACAATTTGGTGGAGTACAATTTTCCAGGTCGCAAGTCGAAGCATCCGACACCGAGACAGCATCTAGGTTGTTTAGGTTGTTTTGTGTGTCATCGAATGTTAATGTTAATAATTTCCATTTTGACATTTATGTTTTGAGCGCTGCATAATAGCATAACATATATTGCACTGGTACAGAGCTGGTACAATAGTACATATAATTGGCTTTTATTTATAAAAGATCCTGACCGATTATGTTTGTGTATGTTATGGATGTGGGGTGCAAGTAACGTGATTGTATATATGATGTGTAAATTGTAATGTGTATGTATAGTTAATGTTAGTAACATTCTTATTTGTTTGGAACAGTGTATGTATAATTGATTATTTTTAGTGTTAGTGTTAATTATTAATAGAACAGTATAATTTTCGACTAGGGTTAACAAAACTGTGATGAAAAATATAGCATGCAGAGGTGGGTACAGTGCTAGTCATTTCTTCTTACGGAGTTTCGTGAGGTCTTCGTCAGTTTTGATGAGGCGGCTTGACATTCCGTCTTTTTCACGAATATACACCTTGCCGTTTGCAACCCAACATTGTTGGTAGCCGAATTCCTTCGTAAATTCTCGGGCGAGATAATGTAGGCGTCTGGTCATAGCTGTGAGCACTTCATTTATGTATAAGGGTTGCCTAGGTCCGTTTTCTACTAGATGGGATGTGTTCAGGCGATTTTCCTTGTTGTGCTTGTTAAATTCTTTGGTGGACTTTAGGAACTGTTCTTTAATAGTTGCCGACGTGAATTCTACTAAGACTGGACCCACCGCGTCAGACTTACTCTTGTAACGGAAGATGTTTTTTATCTCTGTTGCACTCACGGGTTGGCTGATAATTTGACCCAATTTTTGCACTGCACCCGTAAGGGTGTCACGGGTTTCAAGGGTTGACGACGGTAGATTTTTAATTTCAAGGGAAGCCGCTTTTTGTTGTTTTTCTAAGAAATCCACCCTAATTTCAAGCGATTTTATAACCTTTTGGTTACTGCTACATTCCGCCCTTAAATCATTAATTTCCACCAGTGCATCATCATATTTTTCTGATAAGAAATCAATTGTCTCTTTGATTTTTTCATTCTGAGTTCGTATTTCAGAGTTTTGCAAGCTGATGGCAGTATTTTGTGACCGTATATCCTCTAGAGCCAATTGTAACGAATTCATTTTTCCATTTTGCTCATTCTGTTTAGTAACATAACACTGTAAACCCAAAAACTACTAAACGCTTGGAAACATTTAAGACTAAACTTCTTAGTAATTTACCACTTTTGTCATCTAATGTTGTCCCTAATCAACAATATAATGATTTTTTTAATATGTATTGTACGCAATTTGATAACACTTTCACTCCAAAGACATTCTCGGTTAATAGTAATGCTTCTTTCAGTGACTGGGCCACCATTGGTATTCATAAAAGTAGAAAACGACTTTATGAGTTGTATGATGAACGGATTTGTATAAATACTGCTGAATTTAATTTATATGTTAAAAATTACTCAAAATTATTTAAAAAAGTTTGTTGTATGGCCAAGTCACGTTACTTGAGTTCAAAAATTAAAAATAGTAGTAATGTAATTAAAATGACATGGAATGTCATTAATAGCGAAACGGGAAGGTCATGCAACCGAGGTAGTGAGTACAGCCTTGCTATTGATGACAATATAATTAAATCAGATTCTCAAGTCGCCGCGGCCTTTGAAAATTTCTTTGCTGAGATTCCCGTATCGACGACTAAATCCCTCAACTCATCACCCTCCGCTGCAGAGTCTTTACTTAAAGAAAACGTTCCAGTTTGTGATTCTGATTTTTCTTTTCAATATGTCACTTGTAAAGATATTATTAAAACCTTTCACACGTTAAATGTTAAAAAGACCCCGGATCTATGGGGTAATTCTGTGGACGTTGCGAAGACGATTATAAACATTGTTGCACCTACTCTAGCTGTAATTTTTAATAATTGTATTGACTGTGGTGAGTTTCCTGATCTTATGAAATACAGTAAAATAATACCTTTGTTTAAATCGGGTAGTACATCAGACCCTACTAATTATAGACCAATTTCAGTGCTACCTACCTTTAGCAAAATTTTTGAAAAACTTATTTTAGATCAAATGCAAAGATTTTTTAATAAACATAAATTACTACATAACAAACAGTTCGGTTTCACAAGGGGTCGTTCGACTACTGATGCCGGTGTTGAACTTTTAGAACATGTTTATAATGCATGGGAGGATAAATGCGATGCTTTGGGCATCTTTTGCGACTTGTCCAAGGCATTCGATTGCGTTTTTCATGAAACATTAATCAGGAAACTGCACCACTACGGAGTCCGGAATGCCGCTTTAGATCTTCTTACTTCATACTTAGGTAATAGGATTCAGAGAGTTGATGTTAACGGGAAAAGATCACCCGGATCAATTGTAACAATGGGGGTCCCCCAGGGGTCAATTCTTGGTCCTTTTTTGTTTCTTATTTATATTAACGACTTGCCTTACCTCATAAAGGATAATCATGATATAGTGTTGTTTGCAGATGACACTTCACTTTTATTTAAACTCAAACGTCAGCAGCTGGTTACTGACAATATAAATAGCACCCTCGATAAAGTAGTTAACTGGTTTAATGTTAATAACCTACTTCTTAACGAGAAAAAAACTAAATGTATTAAGTTTACCATACCTCACGTTAGACAAGTAAAAACTAGTGTGCTTATAAAGGATGAAGTGTTGAATCCCGAAGATACCACCGTATTCTTGGGCATAACTTTAGATGCCAAGCTTCAATGGGGCCCCCATATAGATAAATTATCAAAAAAGCTTAGCTCCGCAGCATACGCCGTTAGAAAAATTCGTGACTTAACTGATTTAGAGACAGCCCGTTTAGTATACTTTAGTTATTTTCATAGTGTGATGTCGTACGGTATTCTGTTGTGGGGAAATGCCGCCGATATTCAGATAATATTTGTCTTACAAAAAAGGGCAGTTCGTTCAATTTATAAATTAAGTCCCAGACACTCCCTCAGAGACAAATTTAAAGAGATTAATATAATGACTGTGCCTTCTCAGTATATTTATGAAAATCTTTTGTACGCACATAAAAATATTAATCTGTTTAAAAAATACAGTGATATCCATAATATAAATACTAGGAACAAACACAAATTCGTTGTTCCTACAACCAGGCTTAAGAAAATAAGTGGCTCGTTTAGATGCCAATGTATACGTTTTTATAATAAACTTCCTAGCCACATTCAAGATCTAAGCCTTAATAAATTCAAATCTTCTATAAAGCGGAAACTATGCCAGAAAGCCTTTTATTCTGTTAAAGACTATATTGAGGATAAACATGCTTGGGATTGAGCTGCTCCAATAAATTTACACAGTGAATCTTGTTTGGTTTTTTTTTTTTTTTTTGCTTATTATTTATTTTATTTTCTCTCTTTATAGACGTGAATATTTACTTTGTAAAGTATAATATTATTTTAATTGTCGTGAAAGTGAGGACTATGTGGGTCTTTTCTATCTTTTTTTTATGTTTTCCTTCTTAGTTAGTTTTATTCATGATCTGGCAGTTTGAGTAATTTACGCGGCCTACCTAAATGTCCATTCTTTGGTATTGTTTGTCGAATCGTTGAGCTCCTCAAGTTCTGAGTTGAGCTGCACATTTTTTTTTTGACAAATGGGAGCACTGACTGGACAGGTCCCCTCAATCTGTGTGGTTCTTTCCTCAAAAGACCATTTCAGACACCAATCTACATGGTCCTCAAAATGATCTGACCAAGACTATTTCTGGATTTTTATATACACATTGACATTGATAAATTTTACATATACAGTGACATGAATATTTACTTTGTAAAGTATTATGATATTTTTAATGACTGTGAATGTGAAGACTATGTGGGTTAATTTTAGTTTGCCTTTGTTTTTTTCTCAGATAGTTTTAGTCATGGTCTGGCAGTTTGAGTAATTTATGCGACCTACCCAAATGTCCTTTCTTTGGTATTGTTCGTCGAATCGTTGAGCTCCCTAAGTTTGAGTTGAGCTGCATGATTACTGACAAATGCGTGCACTGACTGGACGGGTCCACTCAATCTGTGTGGTTCTTTCCTCAAAAGACCATTTCAGACACCAATCTACATGGTCTCCACATGATCTCACCAAGATTATGTCTGGACTTTAAAAGAGACTGTGACCTCTGAGTTTGTTTCGGCCTTTCTTCTCAGAGTAGTCAGATAGGAAACGCCGACCTCATCTCGTTTTAAAAAAAAATATGATTGACGTGTAAAAGTGTTTGTTCAAACCTACTTACAGAAATAAAATCATTTATCATTTATCATTTAACAAGTTCAGAAAACATTTTTTTCATATCTTCCATCATTTTCTCCATTCTCATCATGTCATCTACACTGCGTTTCCTTTTCCTTTGGGTTATATTTATATTGTTTTCGCTGGTGGTATTAGCACTCGATGTCAGGTTTGGTTCAGATGCCGAGTGAGGCGAGGCAGGTGGAGGCGTGCGACTAATACCAGCGAGCATATTTGGAATTCTTTTTTTGTTTTAAATTGGTTTGCTCTTGACTCTAGTCTTAAGTCAAGGGTGACAAGACAAAGTCGACGATGGAGTGAGCTTACCCAGAAAAAAGCCTGTTCACTCTCACTTTGAAAAGATTCGGGTTGTATCTTGCGCAGGTAGCTATCTGTGTTTTTTGTAAATACGGCTCGCCGCAAAACTCGCAAGTCTTCGTGTTCCACAAACGCTACGAATATTGCCGAGTATTACCCGAGTGCGCCCAACCGCCCGCTGGAGTTGTGTGAGTGTCCTTCGTCACGATGTTTAGGTAGCGATAGCCGGTCAATGACCTTGCTAAGCGTCGACGCACCGCTGTCTCGTTCCTTACGACTACTCACACGCTGCAGGTGTTAATTTAAATATTTTTGCGGTTGGGTTGAAGAAAAACGATGGTAACTTCTGTGTACTTTGATGGATTGAAGAACTTTTTCGTGCACCGTAATACACGTTCAACTGTCTACACATCGATATATTATGATACTTAGATATTGCACTTTATACACTTGTTATGATTTTTTAAATTTGCTCAAAGCTAGATACGTGTTGCCGCTTAGCGCGCGCGGGGCGGGGTTAATAAAAGTAGCAAGCTCTAAAAAAATAGTTTTGGTCATTGTATTATGCTGTTAACTCAGTACTCTAATTGGGGTGTATGAGGTCTTGCGTTAGTTATATTACACCTTGTATACGACGGCCCGACATGAATCATCGAGGGGTTGCCCACCAGACACGACCCACGTCTGATCGGAAGCTCTTCCCTTTTCTATAGAGTATGAGTGAACTTTACACCCTGTTCCTCATACTTCTATAAGCTTGTTCAATTGAATCCATTGTCAGATCTCATAACAACGTAAATAATTAATTGTTTTTTTGTTATTTAGGTGCAACAAATTAACAAATAAACATTACCATTGCTTTCAGAAACCGACGGGGTAGTTTCGTAACACACACATTCTTTCATTTTGACAGTTCAGCCACGTGCATTACGTTATTTACGTTGTTGAGCAAACGAATTTATGAAACTTACGAAGCAATGGATTAGAAATATCCTTTAAAACTCTCGGATTGTAATTGAAAGCATGTCACACAATTATTTGCAAAATGTTTTGTGTCACGCACACTGACACAAAACATTTTTTTAAGGTCAGACATGATTTTAACGTCCCGAAAAAAAAAGCCTCGATACGAACATCAGTGTTCATGTTTGAAACATTAATTGACCGGGGTCAGCGCTCGAAGGGAAATGTCCCGTAAACAAGGGAGATAAGTATTGTTATTTTTTATTTACATGGTCGACCCTCGTGGAGTTATAATCCCTTAAAGTATCGCCTTTTCCGGAACCTGTGGGTCTAAAGCGAACGCGGAATAAACGTTACGTAAATAAAAAATATAAAAAATACTAATGCCTGCCAGGGTCGCGGGTTGTTCGAAGGAGACACCGTGGCCCTTGGTACAGGCAACTGAAGGAACACGGGTGGATTTAGTCAGTAAAAGTCTGACACGAAGAGCGGGAGAAGTTATTTGATAATTTACCAGTACAGATAATGCCATCCACGAAGACCCTACTCTTCTCTCTAATCGCTTACAGTACTAGTGTGCAACATTCCGCTAGTGTTTTAGTTTTGTCGATACACACTAGTTACTTATTAGTGGATAATTAGTACGTATCCAAAATACTAAAACACTAGCGGAATTATTAACTAACGAAAATCACTAGCGACTAGGAAAAAGAGTGGGTCGCGTCTTCGTAGATGGCACTATCTGTAGGTACCAGATGGAGTTTTGTAGTTACTGCCTACCCTCATAAGGGTTAAGTTCTTCTTCTTCTTATGTATGTATATGATGTATCTATGAGTAAGACTTTACTCATCATCTATGGGTAATAGGTACTTATAGTCCTTTTCGCAAAAATATAAGTAGGATAGTTGTAATTTCGATGCAAAAATCGATTGAATTTACATTACGCTTACTCAGCGTGTTCATGCTAAAGCCTCTGAAGGAAAGGTCAGTCCAACCGGGGCTCGTAAGGCTTTTTGTACACGGCACGGTTTTTTAACGGTACGATGTATAAACCGTGCCGTAAAAAGCACGTGTCTGTCAACAAGCTTTCATAGTGATTTATACAACACTAACGAACCGTGCCTACACACGGCATATAAACCGCGCCGTAGAAAAAACGTGTCTATCAACAGGCTTCTAGTAATCCATACAACACTGACAACCGTGCCTACACACGGAGAAATCATAGTTTTCCACGGCAAAAAAAAAACATTGTGTGTATAAAGGGCCTAAAGGGCAATTATTTACAACTTCGGCAAATACTTGGCATTTTACAGTTGGGCTTCTGAAATTCAGCAGTTTTAAAACAATTCTGCTAAGTGAGAGTATATCCTGTTCAACTATTGAACGAGAGTTTGTCGGTTTCATATTTGTATAGGAACTGATCCAAGCGAGTTCTACTTATGTACCTAAGTATTTATACAACAATTCTGCTGTATGAATGCAGAGGTTTTTATCTTTCAGAATATGAAAATTATGAACTTGAACTTCTTAAACAACGCTTTTATAAACAATTAAAATAAAATAACTTCCTTCCTCCAACAACGCAATGTTAAGATTTCGGAAAATCCATCACTCCATTAATATTACTTAATAAAGAATAAAAAAACTGTTTCAATTATCCCCAAAAAACTGAAAGATATTAAAATGATCCAATAAAACCATCTATAATACAAATTGATTCCGATCCGAACACAAATTGCTAGTCTGATTGACATAAAACATTAATTATCGTAACATTCCCTTCACTGTCTATAAATAGAAAACAAATTAAAATACCCCAACGATAATCGCACGAACAAATGGACGCAATACAACACATTATTGTTCGAAAACGGAAATTATATCGTGCGCAGTGAGTGAGAATCAAATGTGGATAAATGAAGGCTTTTTGGAAAACCAAGGTCAGCTGAAACCTTAGTGTCATTGGGTGCAATGACCGATAATTACTAAGTGACCGTACATCATAAACCAATCATAACATAAACTATTACTTAAGATAATAATTTATTTCACTCAAAAAGACTACAATTATTCACTTCTATGAGGAAAAACAATTAAGATAGGCGACAGTTTCGCTGGCTTATGAACCAAAATTAAGTTAAACTAAAATAAAAAATTAAATAAACAACAGCACAGACTAACAATTCAAACATTATTCTGAATGTGGTGCTTTAATAGCCTTTTAAAAGTTGGAAGTGATTTTGATTCCTTAATTACTTTAGGTATAGACTTGTGCCCCCTCATATACGACAGTCTTTCTACCGTACTGTTGCCATCATCGTCATCATTTTAGCCGAAAGACGTCCACTGCTGGACATAGACATTCCCCAAACACAACCACTTCGACCGGTTCTGTGCTTCTCGCATCCAGCGGATTCCTGCGGCCTTCACAAGGTCATCAGTCCACTTTGTAGGAGGCTTTCCAACGCTATGCCTTCCGGTACACGTTCGCTACTCCTGAACCTTTCCATTACACAAAGCAGGAAATTTCCTGCTTTGTACCTATAATTAGAGGTATCAAAATGTGGAACTAAAACTTTCTGACAGGTCGACATGATACCTTGAACGTTCTAAGGAGCTGCGTTAACCACAAACTGACGCGTTGCGGTGTGGTGTCTTCGGTGAGGCGGTTTCTTTGAACTTTTGCTTTGCCTCTTTTGCTACAGAGGCCAAACAAGCTTGTGTGTGCGCAAGCACTACTGTTTCTGATGTTGTTGTTTTTTCGTGATAATGGCCGGACCGATTTGGCTTATTTTAATCTTGACATATTTGTGGAAGTTCAAGAAAAGTTTAAACGGTGAGAAACATAAATAATAAGTAAAGGAAAATACTAAAAACAACAGTTTAATTTTTCCAATACAAACTGTTCCTAGCTGTGAAACATTTGATGTCTTTTGTCAAAAAATTGTCATTTAGTTGTCAAATATTTATAGGTGCGTTAGCTGTAGTATGAGGTTCGAACTTTTTGATCTGTTTTGTAGGAATAAAAAAAAATATAATTCAGTATAAGCAGTTCCCCCGTATCCCCACGCCACTCTGTTTAAAACGGAGCGACGAGTCAGTGTAGCCCCTTTTCTCGGTCCAGCCTTCGAAGCGTACACATCGGTAGCGTGAGTGCTGTAATCGCGTGATTTATTGTTTTTACGTTGTACTTAGACTTTGTTCCTCTTATTACTAATTTTTTATTGTGTAAAATTGTTTATTATAATAATTAAAGATAAAGTTTGTGACCTGTTAGTTTTTTTTTTAATAAATTCTACTCCTGATTCCTAAAATCAGAAGTGGGATAAATAACTTCAAGCCCACGAAAAGAGGAACAAAGTCTCGTTTATTTTACCCGCTATTTTGTGTTTTTGTTGCCATGGCCAGTGGATCTCGTAATAACGAACGTAGGTCACAACGAAGTTCTCGCAACCGTTCTCGCAGCCAAGATAGGTCGCGATATCGCTCGCGTAGTCGGTCAGCGACGACGAATCATCGTTCACGGCGTCATTCGCGTAGCCAAACACCTGCTAAAAATCCAGCACGATCCCGTGACGCGTCGCGACGTGATCGGTCGCACCATCGTTCTTACCGTAGTGATAGATCGCGTACCCCCGTTAGACAACATGTTACGGATGCGTCGATTCATAACACGTTGAATTCAATCATGAACCGTTTAACGTCGATTGAAAATAGTCACGCGACAAATCCAAATAAAACGATAGTGCGTTGTGAACTAAGTAACAATCGTGAAACCACCGAAGCAGAATTAAGTACATCTCAGTCGAATATGTCAAGGTGCCATACGCCGGCTCCCCAAGCGAGTACCCACGAGACACGAACAAAAAATCGTTTGTCAACTACCCACATTTCGACACCATCAGTAGATAATTTAGAATCAAGTATGTCGGACTCAACTAAGGTTCTTGTTGACGCCCTTAGATCATTGCAGCCAGTCAGATCACAAAGTTATTTTGTTTCGAACTTTGACCCCTCCATCCACAACATAGATATATGGTGTGAAGAGGTCGACCGTGCACAGGATGCGAATGGCTGGAGTGACTACGAGTGTCTTTCGCGTATTGGGTCGTGTCTTAAAGGTGACGCAAAGGTATGGCTCAATGAGTGGGTTTCAGCTGACCGAACCTGGACAAACTTTAAACGCGAATTTAAATCATTGTGTCCGCGAAAATTAGATTACGCCAATGTTCTGTTTGACACTATGAGTACGACGTCTGAAAAGTATGCCACTTATGCAGAATACGCGCGTCGTACATTATTACGGTTACGTATCATCGAAGGTTTAAGCAATAACCTTATGACTTTAATAGTGATTCGTGGTATCGAAAACCCACATGTGAGAGCAGCCGCGGCCAACGCGAATCTAAACCCGGAGACCATAGTATCGTTTTTGTCTATTTATACGAAGCCAGTTCGTGTTATGCTCGAGACTCAACCTTCAGCGTCGAATAAGCGCTCTCTTCCATCTGCTTCGAATCGAAATGAACAGAAGTGTTTTTCTTGTGGTCAAAAGGGACACGTTAGCCGTCACTGTCGTACTAAAACTAACTCTGAGAAAACGGCCACTTCTAGCAGCGCAAGCAGTATCATTTGCACCTTCTGTAAGAAGTCAGGTCATCTCGAAGACCAGTGTTTTGCTAAGGCCCGTTCCCAGTCGCGAAATTAACGTAATGTGAATCTTTGTACAGAAAATAGTTCGAATGCAGGCGCTAATGATACGCGAGTCCAATAATATTGGTAAAAAAGAAGGATGGTTCTGACCGCTTATGTGTCCACTTTAGGGCGCTGAATCGGTTGACAATTAAGGATCGGTATCCACTGCCGTTAATCGATGACCATATCGATCGGCTGGGGAACTATGAATACTTCACCAGCCTTGGTATGGCCACCGGATTTCATCAAATTCGGATAAATGAGCGGTCGATTCACCTCACTGGGTTCGTTCCGCCGGTGCAGCGGAGGGGCATTACGAGTATGAGGAATTTTATTACAAAATGCCTTACGGATAAACGAATTCACCAATTGTGTATCAGCGTATTATTAATAACACGTTGCGGCGCTTCATAGAAGCTGGCCAGGTACTGGTTTACGTCGACGACGTACTTATTATGAGCTCTACGGTCTCCGAAGGTCTCTCTTTGCTAAAACAGGTCTTGCAGACGCTTACTGTAGCTGGGTTTTCTATAAACCTTCGAAAATGTTCGTTTCTTGCAACAGAAGTAGGGTATCTTGGGAGACTCGTGAGTCGGGGTCAGGTTAGGCCGAGCCCACACAAGGTCGAAGCCCTCGTGAATTCTCCGGTTTCGCAGAACGTACGACAAGTGCGCCAGTTTTTGGGGCTTCGTCAATTTGTAAATAAATACGTAGCTCACTGTTTAGTCTGTATTTCAAAAAAGAGGGCACCGCGAGCACCGAATCAGAACATTACGTCTTGGGAAAAACCCGATTCCCCTTTTCACACAATCCATGCAGATGTCCTGGGTCCCCTTCCTGTCTCTAATGGGTACAAATTCATATTGGTTATTTTGGATGCTTCCACGAAATTTTGTCTCTTGTATGCAATCTACAGACAAGATATGGGTGAATTAAAACGCGCCTTTATGCAAACAGTTTCCTTATTTGGAGTCCCTAAGTTGTTAGTTCGCGATAGGGGACGGATGTTTGAGTCCAGGGAATTCGTGACTTGGATTAGGGACTTGGGGAGTGACTTGCATTTCATTACACCGGAAATGCACCACGCAAACGGTCAGGTGGAACGGTACATTTGTACCATTCTCAACATGTTGTGGATTGAAGTAAACCACAAAGCCTCCTCCTGGTCGGAAACTGTGTAAACTGCAGCTGGTCCTAAATATTACAAAGCAGAAGACCACTCAGGCTTCACCCCTCAACCTGATGATCGGAACGGACGCAACAACCCCACTAGTCCAAAGCCTTGTTCGTGATATCGCTATCACGGGCACCAACCCCAACCGGGAGTCCCTACGGGAGATCAGCAGGAGTCGGGCAAGCGAACTGATGACAGCCAACAAGCAACGGCAAGATGACTATGCCAACCGACTTAGGCGCCCGCCTCGTCAGTTCAAACTAAATGACCTTGTGTTTGTTATTAAGTACTCGCAGTCTACAGGAAAACTTGATCCAGGGATGCGAGGCCCATACAGGGTCGTGAAAGTTCTGCCGAATGGACGGTATGAGCTTAAACTACTCAGTGGCAGCTATGGAAAAACCACACAAGCAGCGGCACAGTATATGGTGCCTTGGCGAGGCGAGTGGTGCCCGGAGTCGTGCGCCGCTTTCTTTGAGGGTATGTATGAACTCTTATCATCAGAACTTCAGGCCTGGAGCCTTGGCGTTCTATGGTGGAACTTCGGGCAAATCGCCCTGGCGTTCCTGGAACTACTGACATGCTGTCTTGGCGTTCGTTGAACTACAGACGCATTGTCATGGCGTTCGTTGAACTACAGACTTATAGTCTTGGCGTTCATTATCTGAACTTCAGGCTTGGAGCCTTGGCGTTCTATGGTGGAACTTCGGGCAAATCGCCCTGGCGTTCCTAGAACTACTGACATGCTGTCTTGGCGTTCGTTGAACTACAGACGCATTGTCATGGCGTTCGTTGAACTACAGACCCATATATGGTCTTGGCGTTCTCATATTCACATTGTAGATAGTGATGCAGCGGTGCAGCCTGTGCAAATGGAAGCTCCGAAGTCACGAAGGAAAATGCCTTGGCTTGGTTTTGTTTTTCATTTTAAGAGACGTCTCTGTTCTAAGTATAAGTGATGTATGAAAAGTGCGTGATCGATGAAGTTTGAATTGATTGAGAGATGACGATGAAAATGGGTTGAGTAGGTCAACCTAGTTTAGACTAGATCACCTCTAATTGAAAGATGTTTTCAGATGAAAATGGAGACGAACAGGATCCACTGGAGAGCACACCAGCTCCCTCAGTTGACCCTTCTACGTCTCCGTTGGACGCAGGCCTGGACTCCGAAGCTGCTCATGCTGCTCCCAGCGGCGTGGCATCGGGATCCAGCGATCGAGCGGAAGTTGGACTCTCAATGCCCCTGCTGGACGCAGATGCAGACGTCGGACTAGATGGTGATGGATCCAACAACACCACACATGAAGCCCGTGTCGAGGACGACACTATGTCAGGAGAGGCCGTATAAGCAGTTCCCCCGTATCCCCACGCCACTCTGTATAAAACGGAGCGACGAGTCAGTGTAGCCCCTTTTCTCGGTCCAGCCTTCGAAGCGTACACATCGGTAGCGTGAGTGCTGTAATCGCGTGATTTATTGTTTTTACGTTGTACTTAGACTTTGTTCCTCTTATTACTAATTTTTTATTGTGTAAAATTGTTTATTATAATAATTAAAGATAAAGTTTGTGACCTGTTAGTTTTTTTTTTAATAAATTCTACTCCTGATTCCTAAAATCAGAAATAAAAAAGTGTCTGTTGGTTGTCAAAAAAAGAAAATAAATTTCAATCTATCATCAGTTTGTCAGTGCGCGAGAAATTTATTTACTGTTATTATATTCCAAAAATGTATTATTCCAAGGAGAAGACGACCTGACTTAGGTCGTCGAATTCGATCAAATGTGCGATTGTGATGAGCTACCTCGCGTGCAAACCGCAGACCGCCCAGCAAGAGACAGGCAGTCGTTGAAAGTTTGCGGAATCAACTTGGAGTTTCCCTGTTTCGCGCATGGGCAATTATACGTCGCGTGTTCGCGAGTCGGAAAACCATCATCTTTATATATTTACGAATCGTAAAAAAAAGACAAAAAATATAGTACATCAGAAAGCTTTAAATTGATTAAATGTATAAACTGTGTTTCATTTACATAATTTAGATAAAAATCTTGTATTATTTTTTTACCACATTTTACACAAATAATATCTAGGTGATACGAAGTTCACCGGATCATCTAATAATAATATAATGAAGGATTTTTATAATTTAAGTGAGTTCCATAATGATTTTTTTTTAAGTTAGTTTGTATTTTTGTGTATCTCTTGCATGCTTACATGGTAAAATATGGCTGATCTTGTAATAATTTTGTTAACCTTTATACCCATATTTGCAAAATAAAATCATCTCTAACTTAATAGGTACTTTTGGAGCCAAAAAGTAAAAAGTTTTTTTTTTTTAAAAAACAACATAAAAATTTATAGGTTGATTATGATAATGCTTACACACGCCAACTACATGCAAAATCCGTTTACCACATCCAGTAAACACTTTTCGGTCCGTCTTCAAGTTTTCTTAGTTCAAGTTGGTGGTTCTTTGAATGTCCATAAGGCTTTCTTTTTCCATAATTCAAAAAAACAAATATCATTGAATCCTTTTGTCACGTGGGATCGAATACGGCCATCGGCGAAATATAATACAATGATATTCTAAGTTATCCCTTCGGGATTCGGAATCATGACAGTTTGGTTATGTTTAAAAAATACAGCGGCCTGTGAAGCACCACTATCGTAGTTTTTATGTGAGGCGAGTGTATGTGTGAGTGAATTTGTGTATTTTTGTTACAATAAATTTAAGCAAATAAACTCGATAAGGCCCGGTTGACAAACCCTTGATTCGTATCAACGCAATGAATGAAATGTTGCAATGATAAAATGGAAAACTAATTAACTACATCTTATATATAAAATTCTCGTGTCACAATGTTCGTTCCCGTACTCCTCCGAAACGGCTTGACCGATTCTCATGAAATTTTGTGAGCATATTGAGTAGGTCTGAGAATCGGCCAACATCTATTTTTCACACCCCTATTTTTTTTTTTTTTGCAAAACGACGTTTGCGGGGTCAGCTAGTCTTATATAAATAAAACAAAGTCGGGTCAGTTACACCATTTATAACGCAAGCATGGCTGGACCGATTTTTATGATCTTTGATTTGTTGAATTTGTCTCCGCCTCGAATAGCACAATCACTATTAAAACATGGGAAATATTCACGAAAAAAATAATAATAAAGATATTTCAGTTTCTCATACATTTTGTATGGAACGGCTTTTTTGATGCTGAGGCAGTACGAAGTTCGCCGGGTCAGCTAGTCCTTGAATAAAATTGACAAAAAGAAAAGTGATTTTTGAAATAATGAAAATACGTTTAATAGCGGTAAACACGACGCATAAAAAGAACACAAACACAAAAAAAAAACAAGTTGGGGGAAAACATGCGTCACATCCACGCAAAACGGCCATCGCTCAACATAATGCAAAGACCTTATACGAGACAGAGCCCCAGCGCTGGTCTTCAGCGACAGCCGGCGTTGATTTTCTTTTTGTCAATTTGTTAATTAAGGTCCAGTTTGGACAGAAACCAAAGAATAACAGTGACGGTCTCATCATGGAAACTAGCTTCATTTGGATGACCTAATTATGATTCAGTCACGTAAAATTTTATTTAAAACTAGCTGACCCCGCAAACGTCGTTTTGCAAAAAAAAAAAATAGATAGTAGCCGATTCTCAGACCTACCCGATATGCACACAAAATTTCATACAAATCGGTGCAGCCGTTTCGGAGGAGTATGGTAACTAACACTGTGACACGAGAATTTTATACATATATTAGATTAGATATTGTCCATTGTTCTTGTTATTTCCACGAAAAACATTCCACGCCACTGTTTAATATCTTAGAAATTAAAAGCATAGTTTCATAATGATATACAAGGTCAAATTAAATTAGCTAGCGAAACTCTGCAGTTGTGATGGATATCGACACCTACACACGATAAAATAAAAATGAAAAAGTATTGATGTTTTGTTTTAGGATCAACAACCGCTGGTAGTATTATTATTTGAAGGATAAGAAAACATGCAACTCACGCCTGTGAAGTATAAACAAAAAAACTGTTTTTTTTTTAACTATATTTCAAGTGAATACATTACTGGTGGACCCCGAAAAACATCAAAGTAATTTCTTTTTTGTTTTATCATGCTTAAATATCGCTACCAATCACGTCTGTGGAGTTTTGCTAGCTAATTTAATTTAACCCTGTATAATTTTGAATTGATGTCCGATGAACCCTCGATTAATAATGCAGCCAGTAATACAAAATCCATGCGTGTCTCAATGTGGGTTACGTTAACCACAGTGACATCATTACATCAGTACTGTAATGATCTCCAGAGCGTGAACAATGTTAGGCCTCGATCCCATCGGGGCTCACGAACAAGATTTTCATTAATTGTCTTGCACGCGCCTAATTATCCGCATCTTGTACCCTCAGCACATTAAAATTGTTCTTTGTGTGCCCTCAGAGGAGCCACCACTTCAATAAAGTCCCCTTTCTAATTAATTCAGATCTTCATAATCAACGATCCACGAAACATCGTAAAATTTTGAACAGCGTGCATTCACAACGATGGTGGAATTTTTTAAGCCAAATTCTTCACTTCTAACCTACATTCCTGTTTCGTGACTTTATCTGAAATGTAAAAAGTAATCAACATAAAATAAACTCTCCGTAGAAAAACGTGGCAACATTATATATTTGAGAGGAAGATCGATTTTCTTTATTCAAAAGACGAATAAAGAGTCAACACAGGACTTTTATCGTAATTCTTTGCTCGTGAACTTTAGTGATTGTACATTTTCCGTGTCAGGATAAAATTTAAACATCGGGCAAATAACGGTCGAATCTGCTTATGTCACGACGGAGAAATGTCAGGCGGGAAAAGATATTACTTCAAAGAGACCACAACAGTTTTACGACGCGATGTCACAAAGGAGGAGAGCGCGGAATGCTACACAATTTGTTTTTTCCTCTGGCGTCCGCATTCGCAGTAGTGTGTTCATATCTCAAGTGAACGCATTAAGAAAATGGCACCATTTGTGGGGAATTTCATTAGTCATTCCCTGCGGTGGTGGTATTCTATCATAGATTCCTTTCACGTCTCACGTACCGCGGATACTTCACAGACAAATATGTCAGGAATAGGGTGAATTTTCAATTGGATCTTCATTAATTATTTACCGAGCGAGTTCCCAAGATTGTTTGGTAAATAATGTAAATTGGACGCGTAAATATATTGTTGCTTAGGGTTGCTTGTTCACACTAAAACGCTGTTAGCGAAGTCAGAGTGAAGTTTACCCCAGTTGAGAGTTAAGTGTCATAGCGCCGTGTCTCAACTTTACTTGTTAATAACAACGCGCATCAATCTAGGCCACAGTGATCGAAGCACCTTGTACTACTCGATTTAATAACCAGTTCAGTCGGCCGCCTGGCGCCTCTCTAGTTACTGGATACGTTCGGAAAATTCTCTCGAGCCGCGATTTAATCAAAGGGAGCTCTAAGGGCATATCAATATTGGTCCGTAAATTATTTTTTTTCTCGTTTGATTAGTGAGCAAGCTTTTGAGAAAATTAAAGATTTCTCATGCGTCTTCTAGTTTTTCTATTAACCTCACTACTAAGGTAGATTGGCTTGTGTCTATTATGGGTTCAACGGCGATTCTGTAATGGAATCCGAACCTACGATTTCAGTACCGTAATCTTAATCCTCACTTCAGCCTTTAGGATATTGAAACAATTCTAAAGCTGAAATCTCGAATAGGAAAGTGTGAGACCGGTGCTGTGCATGTAGGTATTTCTGTTAGTTTTATTTTTTGTTGGGGAAACTATAAATGTGGGAGAAGCTGGAAATCGGAGGGTGCGCTTGGCTTACATACCTGAATTGGCGCTGAGATAAGATTTTTTTCTTATAGCTTGGGACACAAGTGAGATAGTTTTCTGCACTGCATGCTGACCTAGTTCAGCTAGTTTTCTTATAAACACAGCACGTCAGCTTTGATAATAGTAATAAAAAGTTGGGACATATTATAGGACCATATAGTTGAATCCGGTTCTCGAGGGAAGGTCGAAGTTTCATTGGGACGGCAACCGATGGAATGTTTGGACGTGCGCAATACTCCTTGCTCCCGAATCCGTGACAGTATAAAAACATTTTTTTCTCAGCGACCCACTGATTTAACGATCGACTTGAATTCACGAATTTGTTTTTCGTTCGAAATAAGTTTTTATAGAAATGGATTACGTTAGGGATAGGACAAAAGCTCTGCGGTCGTTAGCTTAAATCCGGCGCAACTACTAATGTTCCAACGTTTTAAACATTATAATGTAGTTTCACACGTTAGCTTCCTTGGAGACGAGTTTGCCAGGCTTTTAATGTAGGTAATTGTTTATTTTATTTGGTAAAGGAAAACAAACAATCATACAATATATTAAAAATAAATGGAAATAACTTAAACAAACACACTACCCACTACATGTTCCATTTTACCCATACATACATATAATTTATTTAATAAGAAAATATCTACAAATTCTTGACAACATTTCATGTGCCTTAAATATTTTTCGTATATCATTTAGGCATCCTTTTAGCTAAGACCAGATTTATAAAAAAAAATGAACAGGTTTTTTTAATTTTTCGGCAATAATTTCCGTTAGGATATATTTTTACAATGCGTTTTACTTTATTGTGTATGCTTCTGCCCGGGGCTGGGTCCGCGTGAAATATCTTGTGGCCGCGCTTTTACCAACTTCGTTTTCGCTAAGCGATCTTACTGATTTTTTTTTGTTCTTTCTCAAATATGCAAAAATAATAATAAATATAGTATGGATAGTTTGGATATGAATGGTGTAAATGGAGCGTTCACATATATCATAGCACGATTAAGTGTGGTCCGCAATAATTAATATACAATTTTAATTTTTCTTTTTAATTTCTACCGTCACAGTCTAGCGCAAACGCTTGTTACTTACACACTAAAACTTCACAGCCTTCATCATCTACCTAACCTTTTCCCAAAATTTTTTTGTGGTCGGCTTCCAGTCTGACCGGATGCAGCTGAATACTACGATAGTACTAGACGTGGAGCGACTATCTGACCTCCACATTCAAGTTACTGGGTAAAGCTTTACTCCTTGGTAAGACTGGTTGTCACATTTTCGGGCTAATGACGACCCGTAATGACTGTCAAAGATCCACGAATGACAACCGGGACCAGCCGCTTAATGTGCTTTCCGAGGCACGGAGGCCCGTGCGGCTGATTTAACTTAGCCACGAGTGAATTGAGCTTAGAAACTTAATGATAATAGGAAATAATAAACTCTTAACTTAAAACATCATTATTCTCATTGATCCGTTTTTGTTTTCTATTGTTCTGGATTTTTTATTGACTCAGTAAAATGCAATAAAGGCTATTTTGAGTTGGATAATTGCAAAATACATAATTGAATTTTACAATAATGTAATACCTTTTTTTTAAGTCTTTAAAACTTTTTTTATTAATTAAGTTCTTAAATAGAACCGGTTCTTATACAGTTTTTAGATCATATTTTATGACTACATACGACTACGTACATACATACTCATTAATCTTCTACTTAATAAAAATATTAAATCCACTCTTTGACAGACAACACTCAACCTTAAACGTTGGGTCTAGAAACAAAAAATTCTGGCCAAGAGTTCCTTTTCTAATGGAGGTGATCACTCATCATCTTCCTGCCCTTGGCCTTGTTACTTAAGGTCGGCGCAACACGTTCTCTTCTTCCATTCTCCTCTGTCAACCATCACGCTATCATTCACTAGGGAGTGAATGATAACGTATTACGTACGTACGTAGGGTCTCTTTCACATCATTCCTCACACAATCCATCCATATTTCCTTTGCCTTCCTCTCCCTCTCCATCAATCAACATTTATATAAGAAAATAATAATCTCTTTATTTCAGAATAAAATTCCATAAATACAATACAAATTACAATACAAGATGTTAGTAACATAAAAACTTAAAAACTATGTTAGTAGACATATTTGCATCTCTGTTTTATTCACATGCGTTTCTTTCTTCCTCATTATATGCCCAGATCAAACCTCGTTACTTTTCTTTCCGATCACTAAGAAAGGATTTTGGAAAGTTCTTCTACTAAAAAGGATAAATGGGGGATAAAAGTTGTTGTATCGAAGTTCGTGATTTTTGCACCACGACTTGCTTCCGATAAAACTGTTATAAATGTTGCTAAAAACCAGTCTATTTTAATTAACTGCCAGCATTTTTCAGCCAATAAACTATTTATAAAGAAAAATATATTTACTTAAAAACCCGGCTGCAGCGAACGTAATATAATTTCCGAATTCATGTAAAATTTCCTGGAACTCGTTATACAGGGATCACTAGAACATTTCGTTTCGTCGCGTTTCTATGAGCTTCCAATTAAAGCTTCGTAACTCTAAACTAACTAGCGGTGTACTACCCAACTGCCATAAAGTCCTGATTCCCTGACATGTGATGGGTGAACATCAGTTTAGATTTATGTAGAGTTACAATAGTAGTTTATAATATGTTAATATATATTTTTAATTCACAACATAATCACATTATCACACTTCACACTAATATTATAAAGGCAAAAGTTTGTGAGTGTGTGTGTGTGTGTGTGTATTTATATGTTTGTTATTTCTTCACGCAAAGACTACTGAACGGATTTGGATGAAATTTGGCACAAAGATAGTTTATACCCAGAATTAACACATAGGATACTTTTTATTCCGATATTCCCACGGGATCGACACTAATATGGGTGAAACCGTGGGGCGCAGCTAGTATAGAATAATACTAAATTAAATTAAAATAATATATTTGGAATTAGGTATTGTGTATTTATTTTATTTCATATTGTGTTATTTGTATCTCTCCGTAGGCAGCCAACAGTAAGGAATTTTAGTGATAGTTTAGTTATTTTAATTCTATGCAAGATAATCGGCACCATTGTTTGTGAAAATCAACAGCTTACAATCAAAAAGCAGCATTCAAAAGATAATAATCAATTAAGGTAAAACACAGTCTCCTCCTCTGTTTGATTTAGATGAAATCCTTGTTTGTGATCTGTTATATAATATAACATACACATAACATCACGCAATTATTCCTCGAAGGGCCTAACAGGGGTACACCCACATTTCACCAATTAAGTACTATAATGTAAGCAATCCTTTTACGACAACGCAAGAGTTGGAAAATAAAACAAACTTTTCTGTTCCAAGTTTTATCTACATCATTTTAGTGCTAACAAAAATTGTGGATGAAAACTTTTTTAAATGTATATTGTTTCTTCAAAATATTTTTTGCTTACTCGTTTTTTTTTTTAAGAGGCATAAAGAGCCTGTTTATAGCTAGGCCAAACAACATGTATTGTGCTAGCTGACTTATGACAAATAATTCAGTTCAATGTTTTATGTTTCGTAACGTTAATTACTTATTGTTATAAAGAATCAAGTTCTTCTAATTGTATACAGCTGTGCTGCTGGGGAGTTTGTTGCGCCACTTCTTCCCAGCTAAAGCACTAGGAAGTGGTGAAGGGCCGGCGTTCGGGGGAAAGGTTCATTAGAAAACCAGCGTCAGTCTGGCATTAATGCTGAAATGAACCTTTTTGACGCAGCCCTGAGGCACACACAATTGTTGTTTACAACATTATTTTTAATTAGTTTTGCGTTTTGTGTTTCACGAACTGTGTCCAAATAAACTTTTTTTCTTTCTTTCTTTATTTCATGGAAATACAACACTAATAAAGGTTGTGTTATTACAGGGTTTTGACTCTGTTAATAACCTTAAGAGGTAATGCGGGTGGTCGTTTCTCCATAGAAACGCTCTCGCCTGTATTATTTCTGGTTAATAACCATAAAGCAATGATTTTTACAGAATAATAAATATTAACTACTTCTATGTTCCTATGTTTTCCATTACATTACATTATTTTTATAAGCACTAGAAACCTCAAAAATTGCCGATTTAAACCGCTGTCAACAGAGGCCTAGTGAACAAATTTGAAAACTATTAATGAAAAAAGAAAAACATAGAGACACAGTATATATCCTTCTTATTCAGTTTATGAAATATCTTTTAAATTGGTTCAATATTGGAGGAGAAAATAGGCGAATTATAACTTTTTACTTAGGTTTTTTCAAAAGTCTCCAACCGCTGTTCCTCTTAATTAATTATTTATTATTATTAATTCATGATTAGAGTTGGCGCGTTGATATCCCAGCGATCATTTATATTATGTATAACTTAAGCAGTTAGTCTCTCTCAAGCTATGCTCCATTATTTATATAGTAAATAGAGTCTATTTATATAATATGAAACAGTGCCTTAAACTCCAGCATTTATTGACAATAATAATGATAATAAAAGGGCCCAGTAACGTAATTAGGTGCGCGCTATGGCATTAACAATAAAGTGAAATAATAGTGTACTTGTAATAGTAGTTTTCATTTTCAAACTTCATAGTGGCTCTTCTTTCTTTTCTATTGCTGTTTGGGCCCACTCTTGACCTCGATCACGCCTGATGGAAAGCGATGGATGAGGTCTATGATGGAACGAGCGTGCCCAGAAGATGCCTAAGACACTGGAACTCCCACGCATCGAAGAAACACAGCAGGCTGCTTGACGCCGGACTCCGGTGGGAGGGTACTTGCAAACCAGGTGGGCGTTAGTCCTACCAAGGGAGGGAAGAAGGAATGCAAGGGAAGAATTGGCCAGTCAAATAAGGTGTTGGGTATGACTGTCCAGGATGCGCCGAGCGCTCGGTTCAGTTGAGTAACTGGTGGAACAAACTGCGCTACACGATTTTTAGGATGCATGAAAAAGCCTCTTCTTCATGCATCCCAAAAATAAGAGTGCCAAGTAACGTAATTAACTGCCTTAGCATAATCAGTCTGTAATGTTCTCACCGCTGAATCACAGGTCTCACCTCAGTGAAAGGGAGTGGGCTATAATCTACCACGCGGGCCCAGTGTGGGTTTGTAGATGTCATATGTCTTCGAATTTTTGTATCTAGGACATGCCGGTTTCCTCACGATGTTTTTCTTCGCCGTTTTGAGAGCAGTGGTGATGAAATTTCTCACGACTTACAAGTCGTAAGTCGGAGCCAATACCACTGGGCCACCATAGCTCATTAGGGAGTTTAAGGCACCTATAAAGCATTACAACACCTTAAACTCCAGCATTTATTGACACAACAGACCCACAAACACGTCAATTTTCGAAATAACAAATTCGTACCAAAATTTCACCAACACGAGTAGTTCTGTAGTGGAAAACCATCAACAGCTGAAGATACCATTCGTACGGCAGCTAGTCCCGAAAACACAGCCTGTCTGGAAAGCGATCTCATTGCGGAAATCCCGCCAGCGGCCGCAGGGAAAGCAATAAAAAAATCCTATAATCCATACAAAGCTTTATGGCGGCGCGGGCGCGTCGTTGCAATTTTTTCGTCCGCCAACTTTTTGTCTTGTAAAACTCATGATATTTATGTTGATAGAACGAGTTGGGCCAACTGTACCCACGAAGTTACCAAACCCCGTCTGTTTTCGGATATATTGTTTTATTTGATGCGAATCTCAAGGGTTGTGTTGTCATTCATCTTGTTCAGATTGAAACTTTGTTAGCTATGTTTATAAAGTAGGTACACTGTTAGTGATGTTTGTATAAAATAGTTGTGTAACTTTTTAAAGGGAATCTTATTCATGTTGGTATTGAAAGAGATAAATAAAGGGATGATAGTATACATGGTGTACCAGAAAGATGTGGTCAAAGGAGGTGTTTCTTTTTTCATACAACTGTGGCCAAACAATGTACCTTATGAATAAAAGTACTGAAATATAGGAAAAAAAATCGTAGATTCTGAAAAAATATATATTGGATTTATTTACACATTTGTACCACATGAAATTGTCTTTCAAAGATGTTAATAACTTGCTTGTTTGGTATTTTAATTTAGACTGTGGTTAATTTAGTTTATGATCCTCCTGTACGAGTTGCAATAAATACTTTTTCTTTCTGTCTTTCTTTCTTTTCAACCCATTTAATAATTTGTCAATCTCATGATACATTCTTCCGATGATGCGTTTCGTTACTTCATTATATAAATGTAACAAAAAGAAATTATCCTAAAAATATAGTGATTATTATCTTATTTTTGTCTTCAAAAAGTTTTTTGCCTTCATATGACATTATTTTTGTGAAACATTTAGCGAATAATAATGAAAAAAATGCATTTATTTTTTCAGATTATTGTATGCATTTGGTTAGCTTTCTGAAAGGTCAAAAAACTGTGCTCCAAGGCCGATAATTATCTATTTTTATATTATTTGTTGTTACATATCAATAATGTCAACATTCCGTTTCTGTTCATTGCCTATGTTCGTTGGAGTGCTATTTCGTGTGTGATTTCTTATTTGTTGAGTTGGCTATTTTTCCCTGGACTTTCAATTGATTTCTTCCATCTTGACGACCTGGCTAATCCATTTAGACTTGACACTGTGATTTGGCTGCGATCGTACTTTCGTTGGATTTCGACAACTTTGCTATTATACTCTGGACTCTGATTAGACGGACTTTTCACAGTTTTTTCCCTATGAAGTTTGCAATAAACTAAATGTTTAATATCTAAACGGCAGTTGGAATGTTGCTGAACACAGCCCTTGAATATAAATAAGTAGATACTTAATCGTAGGTTGAAGGAAACGAGATGTATTCCATTCCACTTTTATATATTAATGGCTCCCTAGATCGACGGTGAAATGTATTCGCAGAATTTCGCTGAGGAGAGGACATATAATATTTTGACAAATGAAATGGTTTGACAGCTGTCACTGCTGTTAAGAACGTTTCGTTGAACGCAGTTACTATTTGAGGTAGTGATTTTTTATATTCTTTTATTTCTTAATCTATCAAATATTGGAGGATTTTAAATACTGATGATAACACAATTTATTGCAAGGAATTTCACTTGTAATTTGTACCTCGGTACAAGTTTGGCCGAAAAAAAAACACATCCTTTAAGGGTGTGGTACAGACCATCAAACTAAACAACTTTCTCCATGAGGCTATCATTGTAATCGTGAAAAAAATAATCAGCCGTCCCATACATTTGGGTAGAATAGGTACTGAAGTTTTGTTTGACAGTTGATATTTTTTTCACAATTACTATATTATCCCACGGAAAAAGTTGAAAGTACACACCCTTAATAATAATAATATAATAATAAAGATGATTAGAAATAGGGACAATATGCATATTGGAACTAAAAAAGAACCAAGTAATAAAATATTAAGTAAAACATATAATATAAATAGTTCCTATATCGTATAGGAACTATTGCAACAATCTTCTTAAAAAAATTAAACGACAGTATGAACAAAACCAACTAAATATGGCTAAAGGTAACTCCAAATTACTATGGGACTCTATTAAAACTATAACAAATTATAATAAAAGTTGTGAATCTGTTGAAGAACTACTATATACAGATCAGAGCCCTCAATCATCTATTAATAATGTCAATACATTTTTTTCTACAATAGGAAAAGTACTAGCTCAACGCATACCCTCGAATGTTCCATCTTTCAAGAACACCGCTGTAATTGGGGACACCTCCCCTAGCAACTCATTAGTACTACTCAAAGTCGATATTATGGAAGTTAAAAATGCTATCCTACATTTAAAGAGGGAATGCTCTCCTGGGTGGGACACCCTCTCATCTAGGCTATTACAAAATGTTGTGGATGTGGTCGCTCCCATTATCACTGACCTCATAAATCGTAGTTTTGATGCAGGTGTCTTTCCCAAACCATTAAAAAAATCAATTGTAATTCCCATATATAAGGCGGGGGATACAGGCTGTGTCAACAACTATAGGCCCATCTCTATCCTTTCTTCACTCTCCAAAGTGTTCGAGCGTACTCTTAATAATAGACTAACAAAATTCTTAGAGTCAAATAAAATTCTTGCTGAAACACAATATGGATTTCGAGCACGCAAATCCACCGATGAGGCTGTTCACGATTTTTCTGATTTTGTATTAAGAAACATGGACGAAAACAAGAAATGCCTAACCATCTTTCTCGATCTGGCCAAAGCGTTTGACACAGTCTCTATCCCCATCCTAATTCGTAAATTAACTAATATGGGAATACGGGGTAATGAACTAATTTTAATTGTTGACTATTTATCCGATCGTACGCAGCGTGTAAGGATCGGGGACCACTTGAGTTGACCTATCGAGTATGGAGTTCCTCAGGGAAGTGTTCTTGGCCCCACTTTGTTTCTATGTTATATAAATGAGCTATGTCAACTTAATCTTGAAAACTGCAAAATAATATCCTACGCAGATGACACAACTCTTACTTTCTGGGGCGATTCTTGGGACGAAGTATATTCCTTAGCACAATCAGGTCTGAATACGGTCTGCCACTGGCTCGCTGCAAACTCGCTTACTCTTAACGCAGATAAAACAAAATACATTCCTTTTGCAATCAGGACCGTGGAAACCTTCTTACAAGAAAAGACTCCCATATTTGTTCATCAGTGTTCATTTCCTCCCTTAAAACAATGTAGCTGTTCAACTATACAACCGACACAAAGCATGCGTTATTTAGGTGTAACCATTGATAAAAGGTTATCCTTTGATGAACACATCCACAACTTATGTAAAAGAGTACGGAAACTGACTTATATTTTTAAGCAGCTTAGACAGGTAGCTAATGATGAAACGTTTAAAATGGTATATTTTGCCCTTGTTCAATCTATACTGACATATTGTGTAACAACTTGGGGAGGTGACGGTAAAACAAAAATGTTGGAAATAGAGAGAGCCCAAAGGTTGATTCTGAAAGTTGGCCTTTCAAAGCCACGTCTCTATCCCACGGAAGCACTGTATCAGGAAGCTGAAGTGTTAACTGTTAGGCAACTTTACATCCTTTTGACTATTCTGCGGCAACATTCAGATACATCCTCTTTCGATCTTTCTAAATTAACAACGAGGAGGCAGTATGCAATATGTAGAACCATCAAATCTAAAACTGCTTTTGCCCAAAAATTTTATACTTTCCGAGGGCCTCAACTCTACAATAAGTTAAATAAAGAATTAGGTATTTTTAATTACAATAAATCTAAATGTAAACTTATAGTGACTAAATGGCTACTAAAATTGAACTACACAAAAACAGAAGAGCTACTAGTCATAATAACATAATATGATAGGAACCATTCGGTTAGTTGGACATGAATCCACTTACATACCCTCTCACCCACTCAACACTACACACACACACACCCTCACACACAAGGTCAGATACAAATACATCACACCCACACCACATACACCTTGAACTCCACTACACTTCGTACGAATTGATTTTATTTTTTATTATTATTTTTTTTTTTCTCTTCTTCTCTTCCAACAAATAGTTGCCCTTAAAACATAATAATGTAACATTGAGCATTGTGTATAATAATGTTTTTGATGATATTTTGCCTGTAGGGGGGAGTCCCTGGTGTCCTGAAATACAAGTCATGGCTTAGTTTAGGCACCAGTCTCCCACAAATGAACATTGTCCTTCATCATAATTATTATTTTTCCATTTTTTTTAAGTTTTGTTAATAAGTGTTATTTGTGGAAGAAAAATAAACATTTTTATTTCCTTTATTTAACTAAATACATATAAATTATATTTTTAAATATTAGAATATAAAAAATATAAAAACATTTAAAAATATAAAAAATAGTAACCCACCGGTATCGGGAACAGGGTCCAAGCTACCGGTCAGGGCTCCAGAGAGAGGAACCTCCTAACAATGCGAGCCGTGTCCAAAAGTACTGCTTTCTGAATCAAACCCTTGATCCAGCCGCTCAACGAGAGCCTCCTCAGATGTTGGTCAAGGCTCTTGGCTATTAATCCATTGGCTGTCACGACTATCGGCACAATGATCGCTGAGTCCACATCCCACATGTCGACAACCTCGCGAGCCAAGTCAAGATACTTGATTTGTTTATCTTTCTCGGCTTTCACGAGGTTCTCATCATGCGAGATGGTTATGTCAACAATCATTGCGCGCCGCTCTGATCGATCCACCACCACTATATCAGGCTTATTGGCAACAATAGTCCTGTCAGTGATGATGGATCGATCCCAATATAATGTGATACTACCATTTTCGAGAACTGGGTCGGGCACATACCTGTAGTACGGCACCTCCGATTCCACAAGGCTGTATTTCAGAACAAGTTGCTGATGGATTATCCTGGCTACAAGATTGTGTCTATGCAAGTACTCTCCGTTAGCCAGACGAGAACACCCGGAGATAATATGCCTGATTGTTTCTCCCGGCCGGTGGCATGCCCGACAGATGTCAACCGTGCCGTCTTTCACAATAAATCTCCGGTAATTATTCGTCATCATAACTTCGTCCATAATTGCACAGACAAAACCTTCGGTTTCTCCAAAAAGGTCACCGAAACGCAGCCAGGCTACGGACGCTAGTAAATCTACATCAGGGCCATGTAGGGCCCGGAAAAAGCGTCCGTGAAGCTCCTTACTCTGCCATACCTCCATGCGATCATTAATGTCAAGCACTACTGGTTTGCGCCAGTTCTCTTTACCTAAGGAGAGTGGAGTGAGGTCCTTGTCCACCACGACTACATCTCGATGCATCCCCACGTCGGTTTCTAGGAAATATTCCCTGAGACTGCATATCTCACGATTGTGGAGAGTCTTAGCGTTTAAAAAGCCTCGACCTCCACATTTTCGCGGGATATACAGCCTCATTACCGATGACCGTGGGTGATGCATTCGATTTGCAGTCAGCAGCGTACGGACCTTCCTATCCAGGGCGTCGAGTTCGGTCTGAGTCCATTTGAGTATGCCGAAAGAGTACATCAAAACCGGCATGACCCAACCGTTGAAGGCGCGCACCTTGTTTCCGCCTGAAAGAAGACTATTAAATACTTTTTTCAGACGGCCAAAGAAGCGCTCCTTCAACGATTGCTTCATGTCAGTAACATTGATGCCCAACGCTTCCGACATACCCAAATACTTATAGGTTTCGAATGTGGAGAGGGCTCTAAGATTTGTGGAATCCGAGAGTTGGGTTCCCACGGATTCCACAATCTCCCCTCGCTTTACATGCATTTATTATTATTATTATTATTATTTTTGATTTATTTTATATATCTCGGGACCATGGGGTCCCGGTCCTTTGGAAGGCGTACGAGGGGCCGAAGCCAACTCGCAGAGGCCCCTTAGAAAAATTAAATGAAATGTGGCACCAACCGACGATTATCCCTATATGCACTATGAAAGTGCACCCAAGGACAACCCTCGGGTGGTGTAGGACTATTGCAGTATTGGAAAAATAAAAAGTTGTACTATGGGTTTTCGAGGTTAAAGTGGATTGGTTACCAAGAACTATGGAAGAACTATGGCCCCTGCCTGATCAATGTTTTATATATACACGGATAAAATGGCAGGGGGTGACTTGCACACTCAATAATGGGCCCCCGGGAACTGTCGCTAGCACATAGTGACGTAGTGACAAGGGGGCAACATGTCCTGAGGTGCTTGAGGAGTGGAGAGGTATTCCACGGCTTTCAGAACAATCCCAGAGCCCGGAAGATGGTCAAGATCCCTACGAGCACTTACTGGAATACTTCCTTCCCCCGAGCACGTTTGCTCTTGCGAATCTCCACTCAAGCCGGCCAATAAAGGCAAGAATGAGGTGGGAGCTGTGTTCCTCATCAGTGTTCACTCCAGCCAGCCAATTAAGGCAAGCCAGAGGTGAGGAACAAGACTACTCCCGGGAGATAGGGTCCGTGGGGTCGCTACTGCCCAACAGCTCGCCACATGCTGCCCTGCGGGTTTCTGTATCTCTCTTGGTCTGGCTCCTCATCTTAGACCTGTTCCGGCAAAGTAAACTCTTCCGGCACAGGCCTAGAGTTCGGAGCGCGCAAGCCCCACCACGACGTCAACGTAGAGATACGACGATGGGGTTATTATTATTATTATTATATTATCCCACGGAAAAAGTTGAAAGTACACACCCTTAAATTTTACCACTCCTTGCTGGTACACCCTGTAGTCTTAATATCAATTTCTAGGATATACCTAGCGTAGAACATAGAAGCCATTTAGCCATGAGACACTAGCTGAAACCACGCTGTCCTAGCCATGCAAACCTTGATGGATTATACTATAGCTACGCCGTAGCACCTACGTCGTAGCAATTTATGGCGTAGCTGCCTACGGCGTAGCAACAGTAGAATTCGTGATTCCAAGAATATACTGAACATATACATTGTTTTTACATAATGTCAATTTATTTACATCTGCGTATGTTCAGATACAGAGGCTCATTTCCCAATAAAAGTTTGCACAAACAAAAATCTGAATACGTTACATCGCCGTACTTTGGGAACAATTTATAAGAAAATATTGTCGTTTCGAAAGAAAAAATGTTTGAAGAAAAGACTAAACTGTGCGAAACAGCCATTAATAAAATGTATTTATCTAAAGTTTTCACAAAGATTTCTTTGTCTTCTACCTAAGATAATATAAACTAAATTATATAAACTTCACTCTCAAGACGTACTCGAGAATATATCCCGATAAAAAAACTTAACATTGTATAAAAATTACCAATATACATCTGAACTAATTTATAATTATATTTATTGGGATCTAGTTGCTTCTTAGCGTTTCGATGACAAACTAACTATTATTTATATTGTTGCGGCCTAGAACTTGGCCACTTGACTTTGTAAGTTAATTTTAATATTTCTACACCGGCAACGGTAGTGTATGTGAAACTGTTTAATATTAAGATCTTAATGTACCATATACTCAGAAATAAATAAATCTTATCTTATCTTATTAAAATATTTACCTCACTGCAATTTTGGTAGGGGAACACTGGACGTAATAAATCTACCAGATCTAATCTAACGCGTACCTACATTGTAAACAGCGCAAACAAATCCTGAACAAAATTGTCTATTCGGAGGATTATAGTATATTCTGTAGGTCGATTGTGCAAATTCCACGTAATTGTAATCCCAATCGAAACACAGCACAGTGATAAATATCGTACAGCAGACAAACACATCAATATGGAAATAACAAACAATCTGCACACACACGCGAACACACATAAGTCAACTTACTACCGCCACATCACACAGACTTCCTAACAATTATGTCACACAGAACTAAATACAGAAGACCCATGACTTGCATTACCTATGTTTGAAGACTTGATGGTGCAAGAAAAAGTTGTCGGTTTCAGACCACTTCATTCGCTAGCTAACAGTTGAACTGCGATTCTGGTGAAGCGCATTTGCATAACCAACATTTTGTTTAATCTGAGGGGCAATTCTAGTAATTTTTAAGAACGTTCACAGTCTGATCTCAGTCTCAATCTGTCAAAAATACCTCAAATTTCCCTACATTTTGACAAGTTTTTGACATTTGTTTGTCGCTGAGATGAGACTGCGACTAGATTTTGAACGTTTTAAATTACGAGAATTGGCCTTCTTGTGTCTACCAACCGTAAGACTAGAAAAAAAAGACAACCAGGCACCAATGCATGCAATGCACGTATGCTACCAAGACCTACAAACAAGCAGTGGTTGGAAATAACCAAGTAAATTGTTTTTAATTTACAGACGCCAGCACATCAAGCTACCACAATCTGTCAAATTTCTTTAATAGATTTTAAATTTTATCGCTAAAGCATAAGGTTTAAAGTTGATTGGCGAAATTTGACAGTTTCGTGTAGCTTGATATGCTGGCGTCTGTATAACAGAGGAAAGGCGTGAGTTTATTTTTGTATGTATGTATGCCATTTTAATCGTATTTTAATATCGTGTCGTTTTTTTTTTTTTTTTTTGTATTACAATTTTTTAATAATAATAATAATAATAATATTCCACAACTATCACACAACGCCATCTAGTCCCAAGCTAAGCAGAGCTTGTGTTATGGGTACTAGACAACTGATAAACATACTTATATATTTCTAAATACATAAATATTATAGATACACATGAATATTATTATTATGGATATTATAGGTTTTATTGTTTTTTTATGGATAATGTGGTCTACAGTAGGTAAAGATTTTATTTGGTTATTTTACAATGTAGTCCGACTGTACATACGCTGAGATCACATGCATAGCAAGCCGTAAGTGAAGGTGATTAATATAAAAGTGAACATGACCTGGGTAACCTAATGGGTAACCCTCCGTCCGATCAGGACCAGGCCCGTGCCGGACGGCGCGTACGTGTTCCACGCGCGCCTCAAAGAGATGTCAGCAATAGGGAAGGGGCCCGTAAGGGCCGAAGCCTACCGGGGCAGCGGGATTGTCCGAAAGGGTTACCGCTACCCCGGAACATAAAGAGCTAAGGAAGGAACACGACTGGGTTTTAGTCAGTAAGAGTCTGACACTCCCTTCTGCTCCACCCGGAGCGGGGGGAGTCATTTGATGATTTCACAACCACAAAAAAGAGAGGCTTATTTGTTATCTATACTTATAATATTTTGTGTACAAAAGCTGTAGGGAAACCTTTATAAATAAATATGACGTATTGTGTAAACCAAACCTTCGGAACTCATTTTGCTTACGAGTACTACGCAGCATCTATGTAGCTCCCGGCCACTATTCAATGACCCACAGATCCAAGATATATTCTCTCACAGATAATGCTCCATTGTTGGTACATACAATGCGTACATCACTCCTATCAAAATGTGCAATGGATTCCCGTCTGGCCATCGATATTCAATACGGACGCATCATTTTATGTTGACCGCACGTACCAAATTGTTGGTAGAGAAATTTTAGTATTTGGCATGTATGCACGTAGTCTGACGGAATGTTCTGGTGAAATGAAATTAATCTCTCTGAATGGGCAAAATTTGAAGCTTATATCTATATTAGCTCTGTATTAGCTTTATTATTAGTTATATCTATACTAATAATAAAGCTGAATAGTTTGTTTGTTTGAACGAGTTAATCTCGGATCTACCAGTCGGATTTCAACAATTCACTTTGCTTTTGATAGCTTAATTTTCGAGAAAGGGGCTATTTATAACCACATTAAGACCCTGAAGAGCCGAGCATAGAGAAAAATAGTCAGAGAGAACCCTGAGCAAAAACGAAGCAATAGCGCGGGCGGGCAATGGGATGCGACGCGGTGCGTTGGGGGCCGAAATTTCACGCGGACGTAGTCACGAGCTTAAGCTAGTATGAGCTAATACGAGTGGAGTTTTAAATAAAATACAAAAGACTTTTATACAAGACTAGTGGTCCGTCCCGGCTTCACACGGGTAGAAAAAAAGAAAAAAATAGCCTGTAATAATCAGTGATAATGTAGCATTCAAATGGTGAAAGAATTTTAAAAATCGGTCCAGTACTTTTTGAGCCAATTCGTTACAAACATACATACAAACCTTTCCTCTTTATAATATTAGTATAAATTATGTGTTCCAAGCATTCCTACTTAACAACATTGGTTAATCATCTTTTAAAGTTTACCAAAATATAATCGTATAATGTAAATTATAAGTTCTTAATTATATATTTTTTTTTCAATAAAAAAAATACAAACTACAGTTTGTAATAATGTTTTTTTCGAATTAATTACTTCAGTTACATATATGAAAATGTTTGCCTCACTTGGGAAGAGACTGGACCCCACGACATGCAACATTCCTAGTGTAGGGTCCAGGCAGGGTACTTGTAAAAACCTAGCACCTAAGGCTCCTTGTAAACTGCTACAAGGATTTGTTTTTTTTATAATTTAGTGCGTGTTTTTTTTTCTGAACTGAATAAAGTTTTTATTTATTATTTATTTCAAAAAGAAAAATCTTATTTCTTTATAACCTGAATTTTCTACACATACCTATAAACCTATTTCCCTTCTACAATATCAATATATTATTGTACTAATTATGCATTATTCTACATTTAGAATGATAAATAATTAGTTGTTTATTTTGGCTTATTTGAAACTCTCAATTAGAACAACTCACAGAAAAGACGAAGCTGTAAACAAACAACTTATTAATGAACCAAAATCTTAATGAAAACGTGTCGGTTGAGTCTAAACAATTTCAAGTTTGTCAACTTTCTTAAGGTATTGTAATTTATTTTGAATATTACATCGGACTTATCCTGCACAAATAACAAATATCGTAACCTATGTAAAGTCAGGGAAAATGATTTCTTAGCAAATTTGACTCAAAAAATAATCTGTAGGGACATGTCATACGACTGTCAAACAATTACAGTTGTGATTTGTTTATACAATTCGCCTTTGACGTCTGAATGACATTGACATTTCGCGTTGTCGATAAACATTTAAATTGCGGAACTGTCACAGAAATTGTATGTTGACAAAACAAAATGGCGGTGTTAGTTTTGCTTTTGGCCACGCGCCAAATGAAAGTTGTAGCGTTGTATATTCAAATCACGTCAGGAACTGTCATTGTTTGACAGTCGTATACCATAATAGAAAGAAAATACGTTTATTTGCGGCAAACATGACGCAGAGAAAGAACACAAAAAAGAACAAGTTGGGGGGAAATATGCGTTGCATCCACGCTAAGCGGCAATCGCTCAGCATAATGCTATTATGTCGTATGTATTTATAGTATTTTTAAGTTATATTAATATTGTATTGTATGTATTTATATGGGACTTGATGCCTGAAATAAATGGATAAATAAATAATGCTACGATCATATGCGAGACAGAGCCCCAGCGCTGAATTTCAGTGACAGCCGGCATTGACGTGACGTCGTCAACCGGTGCAGTATACGATAAGATATAAATAGTACAATAAGAAGTAAAAAAACAAATTAATAGACATTGGCCCCGATTCTGTTGTTCACAAACTAAACTAAATTTAAGTTCAGTGCATTTTTTTCTTTTTATTTCATTACGAAAAGGACAGAAGATAACATATTAGTTTAGTCCTGTCAAATTAGATAATCCATAGAGAAGTTATACGAGATTTAAAAATTTGCTACTAAAAATACGTCAATTTACGTCAGGCGCTGACTAATTTGACAGGATATTTATCTTTTGTCCTTTTAATAATGAAATAGAAAGAAAAAGATGCACTGAACTTAAATTTAGTTTAGTTAGTGAAGAACAGAACCGGGGCCAATGGCCCTGATTCTGTGGTTACGTCAGGTGCTGACTAATTTGACAGGACTAAACTAATATTTATCTTCTGTCCTTTTCATAATGAAATAGAAAGAAAAAGATGCACTGAACTTAAATTTAATTTAGTTTGTGAACAACAGAATCGGGGCCAATATCTAGTTATTTTTTTTTTACAAAAACACGGCAAACCGATGAATTATATCAAACTGCTAAACCATTTTCCCAACTGTAAATTTCCGAAAATGAAACTTACTGCAACAACAACCCACAACATCAAAAAAAAAATCATCTACCTCCATTACTCCCTCAAAAAGAATCGAGGATACTACAATAAAGTGCATGTGATATAAACACTCATGTTTTTCAGCTCTGTATTAGAGAACCCTCCATTACATTTGCTCGCGAACCAGACGGGGCCGCGCGTTTTTTGCTCGCGCCTGCCTATCTCTATAAATCTTTGTAAGTGCCTCGTTAGTTGCTCTGGTCAATTCACGTCCAAATTCTACGTTCAGATTTTTTATTCATCCAATTTGGGTGTGTGTTACTGTTAGTGAGAAATAGAGTTCGCGTAAGGAAGATCGGTCTTTCGAACACTTTTGTATTTCTTGAAGTTTTGAAATTATTATTTTGTATTTTTTTTTTGTGGCATTGGTTGATTAATGAAATAAAATGAACGGCCGCCGTCAACAGGGACTGGTCATTGAGTTAAATAACTAGAGAAGCAAACCTCAATAAAATGTGTCAAAAAAGTGTAACCACTTTTTAAACGCGACGACGTAGCTTTGAAACCACTAAACATTTAAAAGTAAACATATATCTGTCTCACTTACACACGTCGTAAGAATAATACCGTCGCTTAGATTAGACAAAGACCGCAATATAAACATGCAATGACGGGATGGGGTTGCCGACCCATGCGAAATTTTACCCAACATTTTAAGTCATAAAAAGCGTTATACGATAAGTTAAATTATTTTTTAAATATTTGAATTATGTATTTCATATATTCATAATGTGTAATAGAAGTTTATAAATAATGAAAATAACTAAGACATTTTCTTTTTGAATATTTTTTCTTTATTATAAATGAAATTAGATGATTTAGTAGGCAGCCAGTCAGTCTCTTTTCTCAGCAATCGGATTATTTCTACCCATTTTTCACGGCATGCTGCATCTTTAGGCAACCTGCTACGTTGTTATTATTAAAAAAATATTTAAAATCACTTATTCCATAAATTAAAAACTCCCACAAATATGGGAAACTAAAACTAAGTTTTTAGTGGTAACACTGAACCTTATTTACAAAATTCTACATTTTATTGCGTTTTCACGTTGATTTAAACACGGAGACAATTAATTTACGTGGGGAAAGTAATTTCGGTTAATTTATTATGTTTTTGTGATCTTGAATCGCACTCTTTCGCGATATTTTTTGTTGCATGTCACTCGGTTCACTTCGGTTGGCGTCACACAGAGCACTGAACTGACGTTAGCTGCGCTGATGGCTGTGGCCATCAGTCTAGTAGCAACGCCTTGGTGCGGTAATTACTAATCTAGTGTAACATATATATCAATGGGACTGGTCATCTCTTACCTGCCATGGCTTATTTAAAGTTCTGATTTTTTTTGTTTTTTTATTATTATTATTACGGGTGCTTTTAACGTGTGTTCTACATCGTTCTCACGTGTATGATTGTTTTTTTTTTATTAAATGCTTTGAATTTGAGTGGCCTTGGTCGTACACAGGTTATGGGGGGAAGCTTCTGTAGCAAGACTTGACAGAATGATCTTCGGGCGATTCAGTGAGCTACAGGTCAGTGGTGTAGCTCGGTTCTCCAAAGGAAACGACCAATTGGAACCGTGCACCTAGCTTCTGACGTTTCATAAGCTAAATGGGCGCATATAGGTTTATGTGAAATAAAATATTTTGATTTTAGTTCTGGCGACTCGGCCGGGAAACCTAATGTCAATTTAGTGCCCGTGACATACCATCTACTCTTAATTTTAATGATTTGTTGCTCCTTAACCCTACCTACGACATGATCTCAATGTTTTGATATTTTATAAGTTTATCAATGTCATCATTTCCATCCACAACTTAAATTGGCTTATTCCACAAATTCCCTTAGATAATCCCCTGCCTGGCATCGCATCTTTGTTGTTGATCTAAATGTTATGTTAACTTAGTCAGTATTGTAATTATACCTATTGAAAATTATAAATAAATAATAATAATAAAATAATCCGCTCGTCAAATAAGGACACGGCTTCTATAATGTTCTAGAAGCCGTGTGAGAAACAGAAGACGCGCTCCCTTCTTTTGGACATTAGCCGTGTGACATCGATCAACTGGACTGCGCACCGAAAAGGGGTTCTCTATTATATAATTTACGAAACTTTATCTTCGCCCCGAACCCTATTGTTTAAATATATATTTATGTTACTGGAAATAAAGCACTTACAGTAATAATAATAATAATGTTTTATTTGCACCTTCAAAAAACATAAAGAAATGGGTTTACAATAAAATAGGTCGAAAGGTAGTTACATTATTTTACAAGTTAGAGTTGCAACTAATACCTAAGCTAAGATAACTTAATATCTTGTAATATAGGTATCAGCGACCACCCTCATTTTCAATCAGCTAATAATAATTATGCTTTACAGCCTAAAAGCTTAATATAGTTTTATTAATTGAAAATTTAAATTAACGGTATTTATATAATTAACAGTACATATTTTATATGTGTATGTTAAAAGATTTTATTTATTGCTGTTTCATTGTGAAACGATTGCGATTGTTATTAGAAAGCTTGTTCAATAAGCCAGCTTTATCCATTGATCGATTGAATTCTTCCTGTCAAAAGCACGTTGGAGTATGTTTTACGTAAGCCTTTCTATTCAAAAGTTTTTAATGAGTATTCATATGTGTATTGTATCTCTTTTACAATTGTTTCCCTATTATATGGGACTTAAATCTAACTGTTGGAATATGAGTGCGGTGTAGTGTAGGTACAGATGCCAGCACATCAAGCTACTATAATCTGTCAAATTTCTTTAATAGATTTTCAACTTTATCGCTACAGCATAAGGTTCAAAGTTGATTGCGAAATCTGACAGTTTCAGGTAGCTTGATGTGTTGGCGTCTGTACTATAAGCACACCACTGTCTTAACCATCGGCGATTACAGCCGTGATGGTTTGTTATTATTTAAAGGAGTCGGAAATTACCGAAGCCATATTGTAACATTGGAATTCGTAGCTAAAATCAAGTTACATTTGTATTTCGCTAATCAGAATAGTAATTTGTCACCATCAATCATTTACAACGAGTTAATTACACATCCCCGTTGAGTTAATATACTAATAGTAGATGCCTCTGAACCAGAATTGAGAATAATGTGTTAACTTGATTTTAGAGTTGACTTTATCTAATTAGAGACATTCCAAAACCTTTATACCATTATACCTACCTATTAACTTACCTAGTGAGAGGGGCTCATGGCTAAATAATTACAGCCGCAAGAGCCGATCGAAGGTTAAACTACGCTTGCCACGGTCGGTTCGTGGACAGGTGACCATCCGCTACATATCGAGACTCCGTGGCTCGGGAAACACGTTAAGCCGTTAGTCCCGGCTGTCATTCTGTAGATTTTTGACAGTCGTTACAGGTAGTCAGAAGCCCAAAAGTCTGACAACCAGTCTTAGCAAGGGTATCTGTTACCCAGTAACTGGGTTGTGGAGATCAAATAGGAAGTCGCTTCATGTATAATACTGGAATTGAGCTGCATCCGATTAGACTGGAAGCCGACCCCAACATAGTTGGGAAAAGGTAAGGTAGATGATTGATTTTATGACTTACCAACTGAATTTCGACAAACCGTAATACGGCAAGATTTTATTTCGACAATACGGAACTCCGACACGTCATCATTTCGACAATACATTATTATGGAAATGTTATGTTTAACAGATTTTTTTTACTGATGATAAAGAACAGCAGTTTTAATTGAATACACGATCAATGTAAGTTGATAGTCAATTTATCTAAACAATCTGTTTCTCAGACTGTACAAGCACACTTGGACTTCGTAAAGGTGGGGTTCCTAGTTCCTATAGATAAGATTACATGTAACCGCGGCTGCCACCGTGCCAGTCACCGCGTCCGCGTTAAACGAGAACAAGACTGAAAACTAATCACAAAACACATTGGAAAATGATATGATGACGATAATGGTTTCAGAAAAACGTTTGCTTTAAATAAGGTGTTAATCGAACTGAACAACTTTCACTATGGGACATCTCTGAAATCACGAAAAAAAATCTGCTATACAAAAAGTTCAATACCTACTTGAGCAAAATGTATTAAATGTTTTTTTCGTGATTACAGAGTTGGTCCCATAGTGAAAGTTGTTCAGTTCGATGGTCTAAAGCACCTCTTAAAGTTTGTCGGGTTAATTTTTTAACACTTAGTATACCGTTCTGCGTTATATTTTCAAAAATTGCAAACACAGCTGTCTTTACTACCTATCAACTCTGCGTTACGTGTACTTGATCTGTTCAAAATCGCGCGCATGCTTCCAATTTTTGATAAAATTTCAGAAACAGATCCTGCTAACTACAAAACCGATTTCCTGATTGCCTGTATTATCAATATCTTTGAAAAAAAAAGAACATGCTCATTTAAAAACTCACAGTATATAAGTGTCAATACCCAGCAATTCAGATACCAACAATCATTAGAAACCACCGGTGCTAATGAGCCGCTAATCAATCAAAATCAAAATATTTTATTCCACGTAAACCTACATAGGCACTTATGAAACGTCAGAAGCTAGGTGTACGGTTCCAATTGGTGGTTTCCTATGGAGAAGTACCGGCAAGAAACTCCACGGTTACTCTTTTAAAAATAATTGGATTTTACAATGTTTAAAATTGCAGTATTAATAGGTATGAGAGGACAGCATAGGCCTGTCACCAAATACCAGGTACTTAATAAAACAAGAAAACAAAAAGGGTCTACAAATCTACAGACTACAAAATCTACAACGTTCACATACACAAAATATAAAAGAATCTATCAAAAAGATAAATAAAATACAAAAACGTATTAAAACCAAGTGATGAGATTGCCATTACAGTAAAATTAGAATTGTCTGTATAAAAAGTATATTTAAAGTAATAAAATAAAAAGATTATCAATTATCAAAGAAGTATTTAAAGAATAACTATCGTAATTTGGGACCAATTAATAGACATTTATATAGTTAGGTAATACGGGCTGAGACACCAGCCCGTATTACCTAACTATATAGCAACTCCACGTCAATGCGCGTATTTTGCGTACGGTACATTTATATAGTTATGCTGTCAATGGTCATGAGGTGCCACGGAAGCCACATGTGCAGAAGGAATTATTGCTAAACTACCTTGTCTTCAAACTTAGTCTTTAATCGTATAACATACAAAATACTTTCTTAGATATAAAGGGAAGGCAGAGTAAGTTCAATTTCTTTTTTCTAATTGACGAGGTTGTCTGTTACTAGGGAAAATAATTGGTAGTCCTATAGATTATCAAATGAGTCGGGGTTAATGAAATTACATTCTGTAGCAGTCGTGTAATATGGCTATAACACGACTAGTTTTAAGTATTTTTTTGGCACACCAACAGCAAAACATACAAAAAATTAAAACTAAATAATAACTTTATAAAAGTACTGGTATGTACTGGTATGCCTGTATATACACAGCATTTACCATAGAAAACAGGTACCCCCTTTCTTCTCCTAAAATTGTTTGTCCGAAAATCATAATCCATAACCCGTTTGCTATAAACTTCAGTAATCATAATGTTCAAAAATAAGAAATTTTGTTTTACATTTATCTTTACTTCTAAAACTATTTTGCCATATTATCAAATATTATAATAATTGATGAACTCCTAATTTTGCAAGAAATAAAGTCATATATCCTAAGTATTGTATTATATAATGTGTATTATTCCGAACGTTCATACAAAATAAAATAGTTAGTACTAAAACATTTGCTAAAAATTAGTTTTTTGTGACAGAAACGAATCGCTGTAAATCCGACTCCACGAAGTCTTGTCTGCCCTACCCCTAGAGCGTTATTTAGAATCGCGTGGGCGCGAAGGAGCGTCTGTCTTCAGTTCAACATGGACGACTATTCGAGACCACGATCTACAGTTGAGTTTGAGTCGAGTCGGTTTTTGTAATTTCAATATTTAAATAGACATTCCATAGAGTACTTTATACTATACTCATCCTCTGAACAATTTAATTAATTTATATACGATTCCAAGTTCAAATTCAGTCCGAAACGTCAAAAGCTACGCCACAAAGGTTCAGTTTAAAAAAAGAATAAGTAGGTACTTAAAAATGAGACCTTCACGGTAAACAGTTCAACCACAAAGCGAAACGTTTTTATGCTAATCCATTGTGAGAGGAGTATGCAAGGGTTATGTCTCAAGGGCGGCAACTCCGAGTCTTAATAGATTAGTGGGCGTGGTTGCTAGTACTTAAGTAAGATATATGAATGATATGGGAGATTTACTAGCAGGCTATATTACTTGGTAGTTAGTTTATGGTACCTACTGTGTTTAGATGTTGCGTTATTGTAAACTATGGCTGTTTGTTTGGTTTTCATGTGAGGCCATATTTTTTTATTTTTAGTTAAGCAAATTTTTTGACACGGAATACGAGCTTAAAAATTTAAATACTTTTGTAAAAACTGCGAGTCATGAACAAAAACTTGGGGAGCCTTCAGGAAGCCATGGTTAAAAAAACAAGCTTAAAAGCAAGTCTTTCTTTGAAAGGGCTGTATCTTTCAAACGGCCCATGCAGCGTTAGTGATAGGATTCCATACCAGCTTCAATAGACATATACTAAAACTAGTCATTGAACTAGAATATAAAGTACAAACGCGATTAATTAAACGCGATTCCACGAACATTCTCCTTCTCGAAGAGAGAATACCCAAGTCCCAACACTGAAAACATTATAAGCTTATGTACTTACGTGCACATTTCAATAGTAAACACAAACTTTACTTCCACAAAAGCGCGATCAAACACGATGATGTTGAATATGTGTTCAAATTGATGTAAACCACGGCTTTCTATTTGAACGACCGAAGTTAGTCTCGTTCGATTAGGACAGTGCTTAAGACTGACTCGTCAAAAGGTGTCTCCCACTTAAGACTGCGTATAATGAATAGCTAGAACTTGTCTTTAATACGAAACCTTTATTTTAATTTAATCCCAATGTCCAAAGAATCAGCATCGCTGTACGTGGTAATACTATCTGCCTTTTAGGGACTTTTCCTGTTGACAGGGATGCGGTCGAAACTATATAATTATCTATACATATAATAAAACAGTAAAAAAACTGTGTCTGTACATTGAATATATTAAAAAAAAAATACTTGAGGGAGGTTTAGAAACAGTAATAGAGCACGAATCCAAAAAAAAAATCGTGTCTGTCTGTTTGTCTGTTTGTTTGTACACGCTAATCTTCGGAACTACTGGACGGATTTGAATGATTTTTTTTTTGTTGTATAGATATTAAGTCTGGGCAACATATAGGCTATAATTTATTTTGGAAAATGGAACACCTGATGCAGAACCGCAACAGACCAGCTAAAGTATAAGAGATACAAAAATGGTACCATAGCAAAAATTGTTCCACGTGATGAGCATTTTCTGCTGAGAGAATAAATTTGAAGATCTGGAACACCTGATGTGGAACTCCAAGAGCCCAGCTACACTATAACATATATAGTAATGACGATTTAGCAAAAGTTGTTTAATCTAATGCGCACTCTCTGTTGACTTATAAAAATCGAAGATCTGGAGCACCTGTTGTGGAACTCCAAGAGCCCAGCTACACCATAACACATATAGGAATGACGTTTTAGCAAAAGTTGTTCAATCTGATAAGCACTCTCTGTTGACTTATAAAAATCGAAGATCTGGAGCACCTGTTGTGGAACTCCAAGAGCCCAGCTACACCATAACACATATAGGAATGACGTTTTAGCAAAAGTTGTTCAATCTGATGAGCACTCTCTGTTGACTTATAAAAATCGAAGATCTGGAACTCCTGATGTGGAACTCTAAGAGCCCAGCTACACCATAACACATATAGGAATGACGTTTTAGCAAAAGTTGTTCAATCTGATGAGCACTCTCTGTTGACTTATAAAAATCGAAGCTCTGGAAAACCTGTTGTGGAACTCCAAGAGCCCAGTTACACCAAAACACATATAGGAATGACGTCTTAGCAAAAGTTGTTCGATCTGATGGGCATTTCCTGTTGACTTATAAAAATCGAAGATCAGAAACATCTGATGTGGAAATCAAAGCTATCACTAATTTCACTGTATAATTATAAAATAACATAAGCTGTGAGTACCTCCAAGCGGTGAAGGTAGTAACAGTTTAGGACTGATGCTGTTCGAGAACATCAGGCTCGCTCCGTGGAAACCTCTTCGGATCGAGAAGCACGCCTGTGTTCTCAGCGTATCTACGCATCGACTTCTAGGTCTCGAGAGACAAGTGGGGACGTTCCCCACTTGCGTGATGCGCGACTGACCGCTGATCGTGAACGTCACGCATTGTCTCGCGAGTCGGAGACGTTCACGGATAGAGAATTGTGCTTGAATTCTTAGCGTATATACGCATCTGCTTCGAGGTTTCTATAGACAAGTGCGGAACGTGATGCGCAACTGTCCGCTGATCGTGAGCGACATGCGTTGTCTCGGGAATCGGAAACGTTTACCGATACAGAATCACGCTTGAGTTCTCAGCGTATTCGCACATATACTAACAGGTCTTTTGAAACGAGTGATGAACGTGATGCGCGACTAACTGGTGATTATCATACATTTTCCCGAACACGCACACAACAAAATATTCATAATCAGTTAGAAAGTGAGAGAGAAAGAATTGCTGGAGTACGGCATGAAGAGACAGAAGAAGAGCGCAACGAACGTTTGAACTCTGATCGACTTCGACATTCTCTGAACAGAATGTCGATATCATCTGAAGAATCGGATGTGTCTCAAGATATAGCCGTAGGGCGTGGCGACCTTCTTTGGGTTGATAAGGAACGGAGTGCATTTACGTATACTCCTATGATTGACTACGCCAGATATTCCGCCATCGGAGGTATGGTTCAAAATTGTACTTTTTGTGAAGCTGTTAAACGGCAAAAAGAAACAAACGGTATGTGTTACTCAGGTGGAAAAGTACTTGAAATATTACAAAATCCTCCAGAAATATTAAAATCACTGCTAATTGGTGACCATCCACAGTCAAAACATTTCTTGGACAACATCCGTTCGTACAATAATGCCTTTCAAATTACATCTTTTAGTGCGAAACAGATTTCAGAAGGCCCATTTACGCCAACATTCAAAGTGCAAGGCACAAGTTTACCACCTTATTGGTTCATTATTGTCTGAAAATGACCCCAAGTTTCTCCAAATATATTTCGTATCCAATTATCAAGATCAGGCAAATATTAGAAACCAAAACTTTCCGCAATTGAACAAATAGTCTGATTTCACTGCTTCAAAATATGTTGCATGAAGTAAATCCCTACGTACACAGTTTTAAATCAGCCTTAGAATCTATAAAAATATATATAAAAATGGTGCCATAGCAAAAATTATTCCACGTGAAGAGCATTTTCTGCTGTGAGAATAAATTTGAAGATCTGGAACACCTGTTGTGGAACTCCAAAGCCCAGCGACACTATAACATATATAGGAACGACGTCTTAGCAAAAGTTGTTTAGTCTGATGGGAATTTTCTGTTGATTTACAAAAATGAAAGATCTGGAACGTCTCGAATCGTCTTGCGCATCCCGTTGTTTTCCGGTCCCCGGGCTCTTAGAATTCGACATCAGACGTTTCAGATCTTCGATTTTGACGACCCCGTTGTCGCTGGCATAAGCAACAGGATCCGCGTACGAAGTCGCGGGCAGAAGCTAGTTATTAATATTATTTTAAGTATGTTAGCTTATACAAGGTGTAACATAATTAACGCAAGACCTCATACACCCCAATTAGAGTATTCATTTAAAAGCATAATAGAAAGACCAAACCTTTTTTTTAAAGTTTGCCTTTTTTCTTTAAGAAAATCGTGTTAGTACTAGCATTACTTTATGCATTTAAAATTGAGTGTTATTGCCTTGAAATAACATTTAATTTTATTTGGCTCCATCGGCGGTTAGTATGAAGACATATATTAAGTAATATTTTTGAAAAATACCTATATTTAAAGTTACTGAAATCGATTCAGTAGTCAATTAGGGGCCGTTCAAGTATTACGTAAGCAGATTTTTTGCAAATATTAACCCCTCCTCCCCCTCGTCAGCAAAAGTAAGCAAAGCTCTTACCCAATGCTTACGTAAACACTGGTACATGCATTTTTCAACGTGTTCTGGTTTCTTTATTGATTCATGAGCAGCAGATATATGCGTTTCGTTTTCAAGCATAGACAAGTAGGGTTGCTGTATGTGTTCAAACCAAAATCGACTAAATTTTGTAGAAAATCCGGAAAATATAAAAATAAATACTGCTGACGTAATCATCATCGAGACCCCCCATCCCCCATGTCATCAAAAATAAGCAAAGCAAAGAGACCCCCGCCCCTATGTAGTGCTTTCAGGACTTACGTTTATCTGTGACATCTTGTGTATTATGTAAATAGTCTTAAATAAAGATAACAATCTCAATGTACAGTCGGAGAATGAAAAGGTTAAGCGCGTGTAGGACAATTTTGTACTTACAATTATTTCTGACTAGGTATGTATCCACTGACAGCATTATGAAGGAAATAGTAGTTTGAAAAGGTAACGTTTTATCTATGATTTGCAAAATGTATTATTGTTTAACCTTTTCACTCCACGAGTACCTATACCGGTAGTTATTCCAACTTGTTTTATTTGAATCCCAATTTAGTATCAGTCAATAACATGCAGACTGCACTGTGGGCGGCTTGCTAACAACTCCATTAAACACATAATGTTGATGTAACGAAGCTGTGGGCGTTTATTTCTACTATAATCCATCCACCCACGCGACACTCAAATCTAGGACTTAAGGTCTGTCATATAAAGGCTTTACTGTAAAACTTTTAATTTATGCTGACATCTTGTCAACCGAGGGACTTTTGTTGCGTAAAAATATCGACAGTGGAAATATGAAATAACGTAAGGGACCGCCCTCAAGTTTTCAGGAGAGCTAAAATAAGATTTTATCTTTTTTAAGCATAACTTTTTGTTTAAGTTCTAATTAAAAACTGTCTATGATATGAGTACCTACGTATTCAAATAATCATAATATATCACTCGTAGCTAAATAATAACAGCCGCACAGGTCGATTGAAGGTTAAGCCAGGTTTGCCGCGGTCGGTTCGTGGATGGATGACCATCCATTATATATTTAGACCCTCCGTACCTCGGAATGCCCGTTATGCCGTTGCTCCCGGCTGTTATGCGTAGATCTTTGACAGTTGTTACGGGTAATCAGAATCTCAAAAGTCTGACAATCAGTCTTGCTAAGAGGTATCGTATTACTTAGAAACTGGGTTGTGAAAGTCAGATAGGCAGTCGCGCCATGTAAAATACTGGTATTCAGCTGCATCTGGTTAGACTAGAAGCCGACCTCAACATAGTTGGGAAAAAGCTAGGCAGATATTAGTATTCAAATAATCAAATCAAAGCACTCAATTTGTAACTGTCACTGCAAATTGGCGTCTATACGTACATATCTACGTATATTTGTTAACATTTTAATCAGATATTTTTGGAACAGACTATAATACATGCTCAATTTCACACCTACTATATTTTATTACGATTCTCCTCGACTTTACCTATTTTTCGTCCAGCCAAAACAACAAATGAAGCTATAAAAATGTACCAAAGTTGACCGTCTGAGCTTTGGCACATTTTTAATACTTTTTTTATAAACTAGAACAAAAATACAAAAAGGTGTGTCACCTTGGAATACGGGACACTGAATAAAAAATAGCGAACCTTGGCTTAGGTACCTATGTCAGGGCTTCGTTTTAATGCTTTTAAAGTCTGGATTGAACCGAAATTTTATAAAATATAATAATCCAAGAACTATGTCTGACATTGACAGACTTACACTGTGTAATCTGGATTACTGTGTAATCTGGATTACACAGTATAAATCTGCTTAAAAATAAAAATGTTATACATTATATATTCACCCTTACAAAAGTCAAAGTCAAAGTCAAATCATTTATTTCAAATAGGCACTTAAAAGGCACTTTTGAACGTCAAAATTTAAAATGAAAAAATAGAATTGATTCTAGTCGCCCATTCCAAAATGTAGTTTTCGTGTGGAGAAGAATGGGCAAGAAACTCCACCGTTACTCTTTTAAAATGTTTTACAAGTTTTTATATACATTGTTTATATAATTATATGTGAAGACGATGCACCTAAAATAAAATTTAGTCTACCAAAAATGGTAAAAGAATTAAAAATATAACAGACTGGTAAATCAGTTATGTGATAGATACATGGTGTCCACATATTTACAAAGATTGAAAAATTTTACTAGTATTTTAAAAAGTGTGTGAGTTACATTTGTCAAAGAATGTAAAAAACAATGTAAAAAAAAAAATGTGTATGTATAAATTAAATTAGCAACCAGTTTGATTTTGTCTAGACTCTAGATTGTCCTATGGAGCAGGACCAGCATGTTTCCAAACATTGTTATCTTGGATATAATCCTCCAATTTGTAATATCCTTGTTTACAAAGTGTACTTTTTATATGAGTTTTAAATTTTCTTTCATTTAATTGTAATATATCAAAAGGTATTTTGTTGTAGCATTTAACACAGTACCCCATAAAAGATGTTTGCACTTTAGATAATCTGAAAAAACGTTGATCTAATTTATCTTTATTTCTAGTATTAAAATTATGTCTATCACTTATTTTATTAAAAATATGTTGATTTTTTCTTACATACATAATATTTTCATAAATGTATTGGCAAGGTACCGTCATAATATTAACCTTTTTAAATAGTTCCCTAAGAGATTCGCGACGACGTAGATTGTAAATGGCTCTGACAGCTCTCTTTTGCAAAATAAAAATGGATTCAATATCAGCAGCCCGACCCCACAGTAAAATGCCATATGACATAATACTGTGGAAGTAACTAAAATAGACCAAACGCGCGGTTTCTACATCTGTTAACTGTCTTATCTTTCTAACAGCATAAGCGGCCGAGCTTAGCCGCCCCGCAATAGATGTTATATGAGGCCCCCAATGTAATTTCTCGTCTAGCGTGATTCCTAGGAAAACTGTCTGATCAATAAACTCTAGTTTTTGGCCATTCAATATGATGTCACATTCGCTGCTTCTAACATTAGGCAATTTAAATTTAATGCATTTGGTTTTTTTTTCATTAAGTACTAAATTATTTACCGTAAACCAATCTTGGACCTGAAGAATAGAGTTATTCACGTCGTCAAGATTTTGTGACCGTCGGTCTATTTTAAAGATCAATGATGTATCATCTGCAAATAACACCATCTTTGGTTGATTTTGAAGTAATTGGGGTAAATCGTTAATATAAACTAAAAAGAGGAATGGACCCAATATCGAACCTTGAGGAACGCCCATTGTCATTTCAGACCCTAATGAGTTTATGCCGTTTACTTGAACTTTAACCTTTCTATCTTTCAGGTACGATCTTAGCAAATCAAGTGCTTTTTTTCTAATCCCATAGTGCTCCAGTTTCATCAGAAGTGTCTCATGGTTTACGCAATCGAACGCCTTAGAGAGGTCGCAAAAGATTCCAATGGCATCTTGTGCTTCTTCCCAGGCGTTAAAAATGTTCTTTATTAGGGTAACACCGGCGTCAGTAGTACAACGCCCTTTGGTGAAACCGTACTGGTGTTCATGAAAGATGGAATTTTTATTAAAGTGACGTAACATTTGATTGAGCATAAGCTTTTCAAACACCTTACTGAGAACTGGCAGAATCGACACAGGCCTATAATTGTTGGGTTCTTTACTGTCACCGGATTTGAATAATGGAAGAAGAAAGAAATACAATGATGGGGATTGGAAGAGAAGAAATACAATGATGGGGATTGGACGCACACATACCTAAGATATTTAAAAACGATCCATTTGCAAAATAAAATAAGGTATTTAACATTAAAAAGCGTGTTAAACAGAGCCGAGTTTACAATATAAAATCAGTAGCCAAGTATGAAAGACATTACGTGTTAATTGACGCGCATAAATCTGACGCCAATGTCACATACCGTTCGAATAATATGTTCGAAATTCGATACAGCCGTAGTTGGCTTTATTGAATTTAAATTAAACGCAATTTTAAAGTTATTACGCGGTTGGCCACTAAAATTTCGTAAAAGCGGAAAAACGAAACACTAAAATAATTTCACCATGACGGAATTTAATCCTCCTATACAAAATAAAGCCACGCTGAGTCAATAAAACGCAATAATATTTCCACAGTAGCTTATGTTCGATGACTTTGCTTGTGGAAATTGGAGGATTTAAAATAATAATATCAATTCAGTAGTGAATTCATTTTAATTCTCAAATGACAAATTATTCGATATTTTAAAATTTAAGCAGAATGCAAAAAGGATCACTACGCTGCAATTTAAAACGTCTATGGATAGATGTAAGCAAGAAGGCTGCCAGGCTCAAAGGGGATTGGGCGGGTCACATCAGCCGTATGCACGATGACCGCTGGACGTCTCTACACAATGGGTGCCTGAAGATGGACGGCATCATCGAGGTCGACTCAGAAAGCGGTGGCGTCGCCACCGTGGCGAGGCCTTCCGTTAGAGCTGGCTCGAGGTGGCGCGGGAAAAGAGTTCTTGGAAGGACTTGGGGGAAGCCTTTGTCCAACAGTGGGATAGTGTAGGCTAAACCAAAAAAGAGCAAAATGCAAATAAGTACACCGTGTGTGTATATGTACAGACGCCAGCACATCAAGCTACCTGAAACTGTAAAATTTTCCCAATCAACTTTATAAAGTTGAAAATCTATTAAAGAAATTTGACAGATTGTAGTAGCTTGATGTGCTGGCGTCTGTACACACGGCTACACATCAAGCTCTACATTTCCAGTTTTAGGTGACCTCGCATTGTACTGTTTTTCGTACAGTCAGAAGTCAGCTTATACTGGTTATGTATAGCTTGATGTGTAACCGTGCATACTACATGCCACGACACCATTTCAACTGAATATCAAAAAGACCAACTAAGCAGTTTTGTAAAAATCCACCAATAGATTTTCCACGTTCAAAAGATATTATTTTGTTGAATTTATAAAATTGCTTGTCATTTTGACAGACGGACATATTCGATAGTTCTATTATACTAAATAGATTTCCATTTTGTAAGGTAAACATAAAAGTTGATGACGTCGCCCGCATGACAAGGGTCAAAGTCCAAATGTTGACACCGCGCGCGCTATGACAGTTACTTTGACAGGTGACAGTTGGCACCAATATGGCGGGCAATCGCTTGAAGATTATTATTATAGGGTGAGTAAACTTTATTATTTGCCGCTAGAGTTTACCAACAATATATAAAAAAAGCTTCTCTCCGATTCATTGATTTACTCTATACTCCATTTATTATATAGCATTAGAAAAGTAACGGCAAAATAACGACAGTTATTGTGTAATGTTGTTGAAATTAGTGCACTTTAAAGTTACTTTTTCATAAAAATGGTAAAAAGAATACATAGCTTTGTATTTATTGTGAAATAACAGAGTTTATTAGACGTTAATATCAAAATAACGAAAACCTGATTACCGTTATTTTTCTAATGTTATAATAAATGGAGTTAGTATAGTGTAGAACACGAATAATAAAAAGTCAGGAAGCGTAACTATGAACAAAATCAACGAGAAATTCGGCTCCAAACTTCACTACATTGACAAAATACCTCGAATATTCGAACGAAAGAACACACATGCAAATAAGCCAATCATCTGCACTCACGTATAGTGTTGTATTCCGGCACGCGCCCTAATTGGTTCTGGTGCGCGGTGACCTTTTCAGCAACGCCCACCGCGGTAAACATTTGTGCGGTGCCATTTTTGAACTTGAGTTACATTTCTTGACTTTTATTATTCGTAGGTGTAGAAAAAAAAATAGAAAAACAATTGTATAAATGAAGGTTTGATAATTCAACAAACCTGCACATGGAGGTCTGAGACGACGAGATGAGATGTTTTTGCGTAACCTCATTAAAGACGGTCTGCAACTCACAGTTATGATAAAAGTAATTCTTGAATGTAGAGCAGAACTATACAGGGTTATTTGTAAAACACCAGCAACCTCTTAAGAGGTCATTGTACTCATCATTATGAACAACTTTTACTATGGTACCAAACCTGAAATCGCGAAAAAAAAATCAACTGTTCCCTACAGTTTGACGAGTTACACGACGAACATAAATGTTTCAGGTTTGGTCCCATAGTAAAAGTTGTTCATAATGATGAGTACAATGACAAACGATTTCAGGTTTGGTCCCATAGTAAAAGTTGTTCATAATGATGAGTACAATGACCTCAGAGGTTGCTGGTGTTTTACTAATAACCCTGTATATCAAGCAAGATTTCAAAAAGGTAATATTCTTAAAGACGTACAATATCGTTAGTTTAAAACAAGGGAGTATATACGACGCCATTCCTGTATAGCGGGGCCTCATTTAGGTACAAGTTCGCTCAAATATGGGCAAACTTCGGCAAACTCCGACACTACACTACACTACTCTACGAAAATATAGACTAAACGTTGTAGGTACATTACCGAAGTAATTACTTGCATCACTATAATATGTAGAACGTTTTACTAAGAAAAATGTTTTTTTCATCAGAATAAAATATTTTTTTCACTTCTCATGCTCTAAATGTTCGTCGTTATGTTATGCGTAGGCGACATAAAATCGCTTTTTATGTTCTAGTGCATAAAGTTTTTTTTTTTTTTGCTAAGAGTAAGATAATCAGGCTCAACGTCCACATGCACAATAAAACATCGCAGATTAAAGTCGTTATTTTATTTAATTTGCTTTAATTTATATTATTTCCGTGTTTTTTATCTTTAATTTAATAAAACCAGAGAAAATAGTGGTCATTTATTATTTAAAAACGCAAAAAAAAACGTTTTTATAACTTGCCAGTTGAAGTACCTAAGTATTCGACACATGTTGAAAATTAAAAAAAAGTTTTACAAAGTTTCGTGGCGGAAATTAGATTTGTTCTTCTTCAATTATGCAACATTTTTTATCAGTGAAAATACTGTTATATACTTTATGCCTGTTTCATTTTCTCTTTTCCCTCGACCTAACTATCCAAAATATCTCGACCTAACTGGATAGTTAAAGCCGTCTCGGGGTAAAATGGCTTCTTTTATGCACTAGTTGTACAATCTACTATTATATCATCATTGTTGCGATTTAGATTTTTTCAAGCAGTATGCCCGATGGGATTGCCCATCGGCAAAAATTTCGTACTTCATACAAACATTTAACCCCAGTATAATCAGCCTATAATGTTCCCACTGCTGGGACACAGTACTCCTCTCTTCGAGAGGGGAATGAGCCATGTACCACGCGAGCCCAGTGCGGGTTGGTAGATGTCACGTGACTTCGAATTTTTGGTTCTAGGACATGACGGTTTCACGTTAAATTTTCCTTCACCATTTTGAGAGCAGTGGTGATGAAATTATATACATAAAGTAAAGCACCTGCCTGGGTTCGAACCCACAACCTACAACTCATAACTGTTACCAATGGGCCACCAGTGCTCTTCTATCACGATTCAACCCCAATAGGGAATGAATTAAAAATAAATCTTTAGTAGGTACTTACGTATGGTATCTAAGGAACCCTTGTGCAAAATGTCACGCTTCTAGACCCAGCCTGCTCGAGTTTAAAACAGAAGAAGAACTAGCGGGGGATCCAGGGGTGGTTGGGGGGGGGGGGGGTGTTCAGGGATCAGATCGGAATAAATCGTTTATGCTGTGCGTTGTCTGTCAGTTAAATTAGATTTTTTTAGTAGATTTTATGAGATAAGTAGGCAAAATGTTCGATGGCAAGTAGTTACACTTTCAATGCCAAATAGCTTGCCGATACGGTGCCAAACTCAGGTTGAAAATGTGTCTCGCATCTTGAATATTTTTACCTTTGACTGCCCTGTTGGTCTCGTGGTCGCAGCCGCGACTGCTGAGCGTGGGGTTCGATTCCCGGGTCAGGAAAAGTGTTATTGGATTTTTCCATCAGGAATTTATTAGTAACAGCCCGGAGTTTGGAAGTTGGCGGTGTAATACCTCCGTGCCTCGGAAAGCACGTTAAGCCGTTAGCACTGCGCCTTATCTCTCACCGGTCGTGTCGGATTGCTGTCCCATCGGACAATGAGAGCGAGGGAAAAGACAGTGCACAGGTGTCTGCGCACATGCTTGTGCACTATAATATCTCCCACGCCGAAGGCTAGTATCTGCTAAGATTGGTCGACATGGCTGAAATTCGATCTGGAGATATACATAAACAAAAAATTTATTTCATATAATTTTGGCTTACATTGCATATCGAGGAGTCTCCCTTTACTAGTAGCAATGTATATATGGTGATAGATACTTTCCCGTTCCAGCCCTTTCACAAGAAGCTACTACAGCTGAAAGATTTTATTTCCAACATTTCTGGCAAATTAAACCGGCTGTAATTATGGAAAGTCTCTCGAAATAAACTCGGCCTCTGATTTCCACGTAAACGAAGCCAGAAGGTTAAAAACATTAATCATCATTGGACGGTGGTGGGTGGTGACACTATTCCTGAGCTCAACCGAGGGATTCTGTAAATATTTAAATTCTAAAGACTTAAGAGTCTTCACGGTGAGATATTCACAAAATCCTTCAACAGACAGCTCACTTCACTTAAAAAGTGAGCTTGAAGTGAGCTGTCAATAGTGTCAATCCCCAGCCTTAGGTGAAATGATAGCTCACTTTAGGGTCACTTCGCCTAACTTTTCATGATGATATTTTTACTGAATAGACCGGAAGGGACTTGTAGTAAACAATAGACAGTCATTAGAAAAAAATGTCATTAAGTGATTGATAAGGAACAAAGAGAAATTAATTGTAAAAGATTTAAATTTTCGTGTCAGTTCAATATTGCTTTCTGATATCGCCCTGTGGTTATGAAAATTATTTGGCATTCTATTTAAATATATAGAGAACGTTTTTTTATATCAAACCTCGAACTCAAACTCACTCAAACTCAAAGCATTTATTTCAATTAAACCATTTACAGGCACTTTTGAATTGTCAAAATTAACTAGTCGGTCAGTTAGTCAGAAAGTTGAAGCTTGCCCATTCCAAAACCTAGATCTCTTGGAGAAGAACGGGCAAGAAACTCCAAGGGCACTCTTTTAAATCAAGATATTACAAAATCCTGAGTACATTATTCTTGTTGCTTCTATATGTGAGAACAATGTTATGAAGAAACAATTCAAAATAGGTATAAGATTAAAAAGAAGCCCTGGCAGCTAAGAGATGACCAGTCTCAACTGACAGCGCCCGTTCACGAACATGACGCATGGATCAGCACCATCCAGCTCAACCATTTTGAAGGGAACCGAATGATCCAACACACGCGCCACCATCAGTGAGACATTTAATCGAATTCACTATAAGCTTCAGTCTGCAAATCAAGCCTAGTTTTGGTCTAGCTAGCTAGTGTATAATGTTCAGAGTGTAAAGAAGAAAAAGAAAGAAAGGAAAATGGTTTATTCTGCACGAACATTATTTATTACATTACACATTTTCTGTAGACACAGTAATCCTCTCTTCAATACAGATTGGGCCGTAATCTACCACGCGGGCCCAGTGCGAGTTGGTAGTTGTCACATGTCTTCGAATATTTAGTTCTAGAACATGCCGCTTTCCTCACGATGTTTTCCTTCACCATTTTGAGAGCAGTGGTGATAAAATGATTTATACGAAGTAAAGCGTGCCTGGGCTCGAACCGAACCCATGACCATAACTCGTAAGTCGTGTGTCTGATTTAAATAAAATATTATTATTAAGCGCCCTGAGGGGTTGCTGTGGGGTTTACGTTATTGTAAATTAATTAATTATTTATTGATTCTAAATTGAGATATATACTATCCTACCTTTCAAGTTGGATAAAACTGCACATAGTGTGCAAAATTTTATTAAAATCGGTTCAGTAGTTTAGGAGTCCATTGCGGACAAACAACGTGACACGTAATTTATATATATTAAGAAGATGAAGAATATTAATATAAGTTACTATCACTGACTTTGATCCTCCAGGTCATTCTATTTTAGGTATCTTCATCTTTAATATAATTATACTATTCTTAGTAATAAAACGTCTGAACCTACGCCTACTACTACGCCCTAAATAGTTTACATACAAACCCTCTGGTATTTTTGTATTTATTTGTCGAACTAATGGGAGATTTTTTTTGGTCCTTTGAGTCGAAACCTACCTAACTCTATAGAATAAAATGATATCACAAGTGAGTATATTTCAGTTCAAATAACAATATTGGATTCTCAGAGACATTTTATTTAATTTGTTAGCGTTTGTTGCAAGTGTGTTGAAATGAGCGATTTTTTACGAAAACTATAAATTAAAACTTTCCACCACAGTTTTACTGTTTTCATAAATTTGATATGAAAATTCGAGAGTAAGTTTAGATATCTAGTTACGATTTCCTGCTTAGCTACGTAATTTTTTCGTGTGTGTCGACATTAAGGCTGATATTAAGGCTTGAATACACTAATTAAGTGTACACGTGCCTTCTTAAAACCCCATAAACAGGGTGAAATTCAAAACATGCGACAAATCGAAATGGGAGATTGTACTCATCATTAAGAATAACTTTTACTAAGGGACCAAATCTGAAATCGCGAAAAATTATTATCAGCTATTCCCTACATTTGTTATTAGCTATTCCCTACATTACATGTTCGCATAACTCTTCAAAAGGTAGGGAACAGCTGATTTTTTTTGTCGCGACTGCTGCTGTGGTCCCTTATTAAAAGTTGTTCATAATGATGAGAACAATCTACTATTTCAGTTTGTCGCATGTTTTCAATTTCAAGCTGTATACTACACGATATTTAGGGCCAAATATTCAGGTGATGTGTTTTTTTTAATAGGGACACTTCATCACTTTTTCTTATTACAAAATTTCGATTTATGGAAAGGGTCCTTGAATATCGCGTAGTGTATAATTATAAGGCTTTTAATTTCTTAGCTAACAACCTTGTGTTATTTTTATATCGTTGAAGGACACTGAACGAGACATAACAGAAGTATTATTGTTATTTTACGCCTATAGGCGTTTATTGCCCTCAAAGTGTTAAGGTAGGGCTGAGATTAACACAAACATAATCAGCCCATTATATTCCCACTACTCGGATACAAGTCTCCTCTCTTCAAGCGGGAGTGGGCCGTAATCTACCACGCAGACTCAGTGCGGATTGGTCGATGATGTTTTCCTTTAACGTTTTGGACTAACTTTAACGTCCGGTAAAAAAAAATATCCGCATATATCTGTGTGTGATCTGATTATCAAAGTACTCATAGAAAGTCTTTGATAGGATATTATTATGAGTACTAAGGAGAATAAAGGTTTTGTTTATAGTAGTTTGCCTCATGTATATTAAGTGACAAAACAGACATTGTCTTCTTAAATAAAAGGAGGTTTCACCCGCTTAAATGTCGATCCCGTGGAAATATCGGGATAAAAAGTAGCTTATGTATTAATCCAGGGTGTCAGCTACCTCCATACAAAATGTTATCAAATTTGCTACGGCCGTTTGAGCCTGAAGAAGTAACAAACATATAAACACACATACTCACAAACATTCGCCTTTATAATATTAGTGTGAAGTGTGATTTTCTCTATATATCTATCCACGTAGCTTTTTTAACAAAAGACATCATACTTAAAACAGTAAATGTAATGTTTAGATATGGATTAAGTTACAGTTGACCGCACAAAAGTGGTAACACTTTGATCTTGAGCTGGCCTAACGTAGTACGGAGCTTCAGTAGAATACGAGGCCAGCTGATTTTGTTACCACCGACGTGCAGACTGTACCTATGATAAACCAATAAACAGGACTAAGCAGGCAGCGTTGCTCATTACATTATCATTTATTCAACAAGACCTATTTTACTATACTACAAAATCAAGCCACAAAATAAACAAATTCGGAAGCAAGTCGAGTTACTGCCATGAATAAAACGTCAGCTGATTTCGTAAGCACATTTAAAAGTTAAACAGTAGACGATTACAATCTTTGCCAAAAAAAGGAAGCTTGGCTCCCAACCACCCTTCCTAAGAATGTCTAAAGTAAGCTGCATTAAGTCAAAAGTACAATAAAGTCCGGATCGTCGCGTGCCCCCGTCACGACCGGCGTGTTCTTCGATATGACAGCCGATTGCGTCCGAGTATTCCCGAGCGTACAAATTGGGTACGGTTTTAGCCATAAGCGCAGTGGGGTTTTTAGATGTGATGATTTGATTTATGGGTTCACACTTTATTTAGACGTTGACTTTATGAAAAGATATTGTCAATAGAATGAGCTATGTTGAAGTAGGTACAATAAAAAATATTCGAATGGTAACTTCCTTATTACTTAGAAATTGTGTTTTAATTTGTTATAGTTTTTGTTCTAGTGCTATTGTCAATCGAAGAATGGTAACTAAAAAAAAATACATTAGTTCCACATAGAGCACCTGTCGCCCCATAAGAACAAAATTATCGTCTTGCCATTACTCCTGTTAAACACGTTTAAGTAAAATATATGTCGCAGGTTTTTCATAAAATTAGGTTTTTGATCAAAAACCTAGGTTTTTTATGAAAAACCGGAAGATTACACATTTTAAACTCAATTTCATCATAAACCAGTAACAATCCAGATTTTTTATCAAAAACCCGAACTAGTTAGGGTTTATGATAAAGTTCTTGTCAAAGTCACGGGTTTAACCTAGGATTAAAACCTAGGATTTTGATCAAAAACCTAATTTTATGAAAAACCTGCGACATATACATCATTAATCATCATCTCCTTCCATTCTGGTTCTCCTTCTTCCAGGGGCCCAAGTCTGCTATTTTTATAAATTCGTCATTACAACACGATCTCATTGCCATTTTGCTAAAAATTCGTATCTGCTAAATTCATAATGGTCGATCATTGGTCGGTCAATGTTCTGACTGTCTGAGAAAAACTACTACTAAATTTCATGCTAGATTTCATTTAGTTTATATGTTTACGTATCACGTATTAATGTTTGCAATCTGAAGTAATAAGAAGTTCGTAAATAGCAATAAACAATACATTTATTTCTTTGTCATTATGTACGGGATTACCATTTTATGCCATTTCTTTCAATGGAGTGTCAGTGGTTGACCATTGGAAAGTCATAATGACGCCATTATATTAGTATATTACCAAACTTTTCAAAATCAACAATTATGAAATCAATGATAGACCATTCTGACACTATTGTAATAGCAGACTTGAGGCCCAGGTGTCTTGTGTATACAAAGATATAGTCACATTAATGTATCCTACATTAATGTGACTAAATCTAACAAACGCAGTCTACATCTAAACCTATTATTAGGTATCCTAGCAACCTTCTAATTTATAATTTACTAGTTTTATGAAACGTCACAAAATCACTCAAAAACTGCAGCCCCAGCCTTGTACAAGCACTGTTATTCATTTAAAACAGCACAAAAGCAGTCAACAGTCAGATCGGAAAATAACCTTACTTAAAAATCTCCCGAGTACATCCGACGCCGACGTTGCAGCAGCAAAGAGTTCAATGCCTCTTAATCCTGCCACATTAACAGCTTCCCTGGCCACCCGGGATTATCCAACAGCGTATTAAAAAAAACTTCGTTTAAATTCAACTTAGCACAAAGTTTTAGCAAATAGATTTAACATGGTTGCGGTTTAGAGGTGACTATAAACATTTACTGTATGTATGTTGCTGTATCTACTGAGTTTTATTTTTGTTTTAGAAATATACTAGCGACCCGCCCCGGCTTCGCACGGGTGCAACTAAATTTAATAATTTTTTTTTAACGCGCCGCTGGTGCCGCCGGACCCCCCGCCCGGTACCGCAGCAATCGCTGTTCCTGCATTTTAAATCTGTAAATTCTTCGAAAAAAAGTAAAGTAAAGGATAAAAAATGGTCATTGTGGGTTATCCCTAAGAGATAGACATATACCATTGTAGATTTTTTTTTAGATCTCTTTAATTTGTACAATACTGTAGTACATTATTTTGATCTATCTCTTAGGGTTCCGCCAGCATTTGTAATGTAAGCGCAAAAAATATGTTTATTTACGACATCACATTAGACACCTCTCAAATTATCAGTGTTTCTCTACTATATTATACATGTATTATACATATAAACCTTCCTCTTAAATCACTCTATCTATTAAAGAAAACCGCATCAAAATCCGTTGCGTATTTTTAAAGATCTAAGCATACATATGGACAGACAGCGGAAAGCGACTTTGTTTTATACTATGTAGTGATAGTTAATTTGTTATAACAGTTTATCATGTAGGGAATATTCTAGATTATAATAATATGTCTATTAGAGATTTTGTTGTTTTACGTGTGGGCAGTACCCACATAATAGTTTTAAAGCTATTTTAATTCTAAATGGGAACATTGATCTCTCTCCTCTAAGAGTAGTTCAGGATTTTCTTATTTTGTAAAACGTTCGGAAACGGTTAGGCTAGATTCTAGATGATGATGATGTTACGTAATAGGTAGCTGGATTGTAGAGGTCCGATATGCAGTCGATCGATATAAAATACTGTTATTCAGTTGAATCCGGTTAGACTGAAAGCTGACCCCAACATAGTTGGAAAAAGGCTAGACAGATGATGATGACGTTATGATATAGTAACATAATATTCAATCAAATCCGGATACGAAATTCTGCCAAAAATTAAAAAAGTAAAATTTTAATTACTTCTTAATTTCACACAAGAATAAAACTTAACCAGAAGCGGAATCCTTTTAACCGAAGACCTTCAAATAATTTTCCATAACTTTGTCGTTATAATACAGAGTTTTGCTTCTACGAACAAAAAGGTAGGGGTCCCCTGTGTTTCAAAGTTCCTTCCTCGATAAAACATTACGCACAGCTATTATAACTTCGATGACACTTAATGACACCTTTTTTGTTGAGATTTTTATCTCGCTACTAGCTACCGTTTTCTTCAGAAAGGTCAGATTATGCGTTGTACCTACTCGCAACCGGCGTACGTGTATGACCAGGGGCCCAAGTCTGCTATTTTTATAAATTCGTCATTCCTACACGATCCCATTGTCATTTTGCTAAAAGTTCGTAATCTGCTAAATTCATAATGGCCAATCATTGGTCGGACAATGGTCTGAGAAAAACTACTACTAAATTTCATGCTATATATATTTTTACATATTACGTATTAGTGTTTGCAATCTGAAGTAGTAAGAAGTTCGTAAACAGCAATAAACATTACATTTATTCATTTGTCATTATGTACGAGATTACCATTTTATGACATTTCTTTCAATGGAGTGTCAGTGGTTGACCATTGGAAAGTCATAATGACGCCATTATATTAGTAGATTATCAAATTTGTCAAAATCAATAATTATGAAATCAATGATAGAGCATTCTGACACTATTGTAATAGCAGACTTGAGGCCCTGGATGTATGAACGTAAACGAAGCAAAAGGAGTATGTAAAGATGGTGGTGGTGGTGGTGGTGATGCAGGTGGTGTTTTGCAGTTTCTGCCTGCCCCATGGGAAGAAGGCGTGACTTTATGTATGTATGTAGGTAAAGTCTATTCAAAAGTATGTTTCAAATTAAACAAATATCAATTTTATTTTAATGATCATTAAGTTTATTTCAGAGTGACTCGCACTATTGAAAAAATTATAAAAATGTGTGAAGTCATAGCGAAAACTGAACTTTATTGTGTAGGATTTAAAGTTATTTTTTCCATAAACTCATATTTGTTTAAATTTTTGGCAAATAAATCGCGAATGCAACAGTAGCTATAATTTACCTAAGTTTTGACGTCACGGCAGAATGTTTACAAATCGACGGCTGCGAGTAGGTATATATCGAAAGAACGTCACTGACTGCGCGGAGTGCAATTTCGTAATAAATTGAGTATCTAATTGCAGAAAATGTATTAGACCATTATCAATTCATATACTTACCTACAACTGCCATCCAAAGTTGAAGAAATTTTCTGCTTCATAAAGAAATCCAGGTTATTTATCTATCTAATAATAAAGCTAAGAGTTTGCTTGTTTGAACGCGCTTATCTCTGGAATCAGTCAGATTTGGAAAATTCTTTTTGCATTTGATAACCCAATTCTTGAGAAAGGTTATAGGCTATTTAACATCACGCTACGACCCTTAGGAGCTGAGCAGTAAGAAGAAAAGTCGAAAAGAACGCTAAGCGAAAACGAAGTAATGCCGCGGGCGGACGATGCGATACGACGCGGTGGGTTGTGGGAACAAGAAATTTCACGGAAACGAAGTCGCGGGCTGAAGGTAGTTTAAACATAAGATGTAAAAAAACATCTGCTGTAGGTATCCGTTCCAAATAGAAATTCAATAAAAATATACTTTCAATAGTACCTATAATTTTTTATGCAATTGCATTTTCTTCGAATAAAACTTCGATCAGCTTCAAACGTCCTCGTTTTTTTGTATTTTCATCCCGACCCGCATTTGTACAAATCAAACGACGTCTCATTTGACAGAATTGGTTCGATAAACGACTTTCCTGAAAGGGTTATGTGATCTATACATACGGATATTGAATAAACTTCTGTTCTCGTTGATGTATGCCAACACTAGATTGAGTTCAGGGGATCCGACCGGAACAAATTGATTTATACGGTCTACTCATTTAGGTACATCAAAATTGACGGTACCTAAATTATTACCAAAATAAATATTTTACACCCCGCAGTGATAAGTACAGAAACCCTGAAGCTATTTTCGTTTCTAAAGGACGTATTTATGTCAAAGTCAAAGCATTTATTTCAAATAGGCACAAGGCACTTTTGAACGTCAACAATTAAAATAAAATAGAATTGATTCTAGTCGCCCCTTCCAAAAAGTAGTTTTCGTATGGAGAAGAATGGGCACGAAACTCCACCGTTACTCTTTTAAAATGTTTTACAATATTTTGTATACATTAATTATTATATAATAATATGTGAAGACGATGCCCCTAAAATAAAATTACTAAGATACTTACCACACTAGGTAAATGAATTAAAAATGAAACCATGACATATAAATTAATTACATGGTGCTCACATATTTACAAACAAGGTAAAAGTAGACGATTATCATTAAAAAAAAAATACAAGTAATAAGTCAAGGTGTGAGTTAAACTAATTACAGAATGTAAATCAATGTCAAAAAAAGCATAAATTTTACAATTAAATTAGCAACCAGTTTGATTTTGTCTAGACTCTAGATTGTCCTATGGAACAGGACCAGCATATTTCCAAGCATTCTTATCTTGGATATAATCTTCTAATTTATTCTATGCTCGTTTACAAAGTGTACGTTTAATGTGAATTTAAAATTTTCTTTAATTTAATTGCAATATATCTCAAGGTATTTTATTATAGTTAACACCCCATAAAAGATGTATGTACTTTGGCTAATCTGAAAAATGGTTGATGTATGCATTTGTATGTTGTGTGTGTGCATACATTCTTTACTCTTCGTTTTAGACACGAGTTAATCTCACCAACACAGTTAGCTAGACGTGCCATTACGTAATGTCTGCTGGTCCAGCTACAGACGTGTTAACAGGAGACTAAATATCTCAGGTTATAAGCGAAATCTTGACCTAAAATGTTTACCAACAATATTACACTAACGTAAGAAGGTAATGGTCTGAACGACGTTGATATAAGCACAAGGGAATATTAGCATGAAAATACCTCGTACGCTCTTTGTTTTCAAAGGTTTCAGTAGATTTACTGCTGAAATTACTATTTTGTTGGCTTAATTTGGGCTTTGTATTCGTAGACTTACGTCGGAGGCTACGTCTTATATGGGGGGACGATATTAAGAAAATAGCTGTGTTTCTGGAGAAGGATGACCCACAATCGGAGGGTGGCAAGCTATAGAGGAGGCCTTTATGGAAACGCAAGACAATCGCAACACCGGTGTCAAATAATGATTATTTTAAGTTTTATTAGTTAGGTAATTTATACTGTAGTTTAATTTATCTTCATTCATGTTTTATAAGATTGTCGAATAAAGGCATTACTCTGATTATTTATAGACGTAACGTTAAGGCACGCCATTAAACATCTTATTCGTTTTGTCGTCAAGACTATTTTCTTTAGCAGCACATTTTTTACAAGCCATTTGCTGGTTTCCCGGAAACAGTAAAAATCTCTGGTCATTAAGTAGAAAAAAAAAACATTGCCAATTTGAGTGACCCTTACACAACGAGTGAGAAAGTACGAGAAAGTGAGCTGGTATCTATCTAATCTAATCTAACTTACCTGGTTCCATTAAAGGGCAAAGATCTCCCTCTCCCATTTCAGGACGTCATCGCGGCAGGCCGAGATGAAAATAGGGGGACGAACTTGACTCCTATCGAAAGGACTGACTAGAAAAAGACATAAAATTTTGTGTTACCTATTAGTGGTGGTTATTAAAACGCCAAAACATAACATGTGTTTAAAGCCTATAGAGTTTGTTATATCAGCTCTGACTTCGCGGTATAAATGTTATAATATAACGCCTCAAGAAACTAAATGTCTAAACGCGCACTGCTGTCCAGAATATCTATACGTCGCTGATTGCACTGCAGGTATGTAGCTGAGTGAAGTAATCGTAATTACAAGGCATGATACAGCAGTGCTATTCTGTAAAAATCTCACCGTGATAACAAAGGTGAAGTGAATTAAAAAAACAACCACAAATGGTGTTATTTGCTGACGATACTTCATTAATTTTTAAGATAAGTAGACGTGCTCCAAATCTTGATGACGTAAATAACGCCCTACTGCAGGTGCATAATTGGTTCACTGATAATAATTTAGTATTAAATGGGAAAAAAACTAAATGCATAAGATTTTCTTTACCGAATGTTAAAAGTAGTGATTGTGACATAGTATTGAATAAAGAGATACTAGAATTCGTCGATAAAACTGTTTTCCTGGGGATCACGCTCGACTCAAGGCTGCAATGGGGTCCTCATTTAACATCTCTTGCAGGACGGCTTAGTTCAGCAGCATATGCTATAAGAAAAATCCGTCAATTTACTAATGTAGATACCGCGAGGCTAGTCTATTTCAGTTACTTTCATAGTATCATGTCTTACGGTATTTTATTATGGGGACGGGCTGCAGATATCGAGTCTATTTTTATTCTGCAGAAAAGAGCCATCAGAGCAATATATGGCCTCCGCAGGCGCGATTCTCTAAGGGAACTGTTTAAAGATATTAATATCATGACAGTACCTTGTCAATACATCTATGAAAACATCATGTACGTAAGGAAAAATTTAAATCTTTTCAGTAAAAGAGGTGAAAGACACACCTATGGGACTAGAAATAGGGACCAATTAGTTCAACCAGGTTTCAGATTGGCTAAAGTAGACTCATCCTTTATGGGGTACTGTTTAAAATGTTACAATAAAATACCCCCCCACATACTCCAACTCAATGAAACGAAATTCAAATCTTGCATAAAACGCACACTATGCAGCCAAGCATATTATAAGTTGGGGGATTACATCGCTGACAAAAATGCTTGGCTGAACGCTGGTCCTGCTCCACAAGGGCGCATAAACTAATTAATTAGCAGTCGAAAATATAGTGTTTTAAAAATATTTTATTTGTTGAACATAGGTACTTAGTTAGTTAATTAATATATTATTATGAGTTAAGTATTAAAGTAAGAACAAAAAGCTAATTTATATTATCAACAAAAAAAATAACAAAATTAAATCCTAACTTAATAAAACAAAAAAAAAACTAAAATATAGCGTCGAAAAATTCATCCGCATCGCTGTCGACTGGTAAAGTACCCAAGAGACTGGCGGCATTACCACGTTGAATAGCAATGCTTAGCCTCTGGCCAAGGTAAAAGCCAGCCCTTGGGTCATGGGAAGTGTCAACCAGTCGTTTTGAAATTTCCTTAAAAAGAACATGAGCATTCGGACCCCACGGCCCGAGGGTTTCAACCCCAAACGGCTCGAAAATATAACTTCCGCTAAGGTTATTATATTTTCGCCGCTTGAGGTTTTCCGCAGCCGCAGCAGCAGCGCCAGCACAGCATGCCGAGCCAGGAAGATGGGATGGCGCAAGAGTATCGACACACGTTGCGTCCCACACTAAAGGCCTACCCAACTTTCATGGAAATAAAGACATACCGTCCGGTCTCTTGCCATCATCGCGTGCCAAGCCATTGGGTTCTAATATAGCTGGAACGCCGACGGTGACAAGAGCTCGTCGGATGATGTCATTAATGTTCGCGTGCCGCGCTAAACGACCCGCACTTCGGCTGCAAGAAAGGCCGTGGTGTCCGAGGCTGTTGACATCTTCGCCACAGTGACAGCGATGAGGAGAACAGCAAGAAGTGCCTAGCCGAAGAGAAGCAGCGAGGCGAAAAGTAGTGTCGTCGAACAAAGTGCCTATGTTCGACGAAGGTAGTGCAAGAAGCCAAAGACCCGACTCCCACCTACCCACAGCCAGCAGGCGCGCATGCTCCGCAGAAGTAGCAGACGATTCAAGTAAATTGTTCTGTACTACTCTGCAGAGCGGCTCATCCCACCGTTTTTGGGAAGATGGATTGTCGGGTTCAACAAATAAAATATTTTTAAAACACTATATTTTCGACTGCTAATTAATTAGTTTATCTAATTAATTAGCAGTCGAAAATATAGTGTTTTAAAAATATTTTATTTGTTGAACATAGGTACTTAGTTAGTTAATTAATATATTATTATGAGTTAAGTATTAAAGTAAGAACAAAAAGCTAATTTATATTATCAACAAAAAAAATAACAAAATTAAATCCTAACTTAATAAAACAAAAAAAAAACTAAAATATAGCGTCGAAAAATTCATCCGCATCGCTGTCGACTGGTAAAGTACCCAAGAGACTGGCGGCATTACCACGTTGAATAGCAATGCTTAGCCTCTGGCCAAGGTAAAAGCCAGCCCTTGGGTCATGGGAAGTGTCAACCAGTCGTTTTGAAATTTCCTTAAAAAGAACATGAGCATTCGGACCCCACGGCCCGAGGGTTTCAACCCCAAACGGCTCGAAAATATAACTTCCGCTAAGGTTATTATATTTTCGCCGCTTGAGGTTTTCCGCAGCCGCAGCAGCAGCGCCAGCACAGCATGCCGAGCCAGGAAGATGGGATGGCGCAAGAGTATCGACACACGTTGCGTCCCACACTAAAGGCCTACCCAACTTTCATGGAAATAAAGACATACCGTCCGGTCTCTTGCCATCATCGCGTGCCAAGCCATTGGGTTCTAATATAGCTGGAACGCCGACGGTGACAAGAGCTCGTCGGATGATGTCATTAATGTTCGCGTGCCGCGCTAAACGACCCGCACTTCGGCTGCAAGAAAGGCCGTGGTGTCCGAGGCTGTTGACATCTTCGCCACAGTGACAGCGATGAGGAGAACAGCAAGAAGTGCCTAGCCGAAGAGAAGCAGCGAGGCGAAAAGTAGTGTCGTCGAACAAAGTGCCTATGTTCGACGAAGGTAGTGCAAGAAGCCAAAGACCCGACTCCCACCTACCCACAGCCAGCAGGCGCGCATGCTCCGCAGAAGTAGCAGACGATTCAAGTAAATTGTTCTGTACTACTCTGCAGAGCGGCTCATCCCACCGTTTTTGGGAAGATGGATTGTCGGGTTCAACAAATAAAATATTTTTAAAACACTATATTTTCGACTGCTAATTAATTAGTTTATCTAATTAATTAGCAGTCGAAAATATAGTGTTTTAAAAATATTTTATTTGTTGAACATAGGTACTTAGTTAGTTAATTAATATATTATTATGAGTTAAGTATTAAAGTAAGAACAAAAAGCTAATTTATATTATCAACAAAAAAAATAACAAAATTAAATCCTAACTTAATAAAACAAAAAAAAAACTAAAATATAGCGTCGAAAAATTCATCCGCATCGCTGTCGACTGGTAAAGTACCCAAGAGACTGGCGGCATTACCACGTTGAATAGCAATGCTTAGCCTCTGGCCAAGGTAAAAGCCAGCCCTTGGGTCATGGGAAGTGTCAACCAGTCGTTTTGAAATTTCCTTAAAAAGAACATGAGCATTCGGACCCCACGGCCCGAGGGTTTCAACCCCAAACGGCTCGAAAATATAACTTCCGCTAAGGTTATTATATTTTCGCCGCTTGAGGTTTTCCGCAGCCGCAGCAGCAGCGCCAGCACAGCATGCCGAGCCAGGAAGATGGGATGGCGCAAGAGTATCGACACACGTTGCGTCCCACACTAAAGGCCTACCCAACTTTCATGGAAATAAAGACATACCGTCCGGTCTCTTGCCATCATCGCGTGCCAAGCCATTGGGTTCTAATATAGCTGGAACGCCGACGGTGACAAGAGCTCGTCGGATGATGTCATTAATGTTCGCGTGCCGCGCTAAACGACCCGCACTTCGGCTGCAAGAAAGGCCGTGGTGTCCGAGGCTGTTGACATCTTCGCCACAGTGACAGCGATGAGGAGAACAGCAAGAAGTGCCTAGCCGAAGAGAAGCAGCGAGGCGAAAAGTAGTGTCGTCGAACAAAGTGCCTATGTTCGACGAAGGTAGTGCAAGAAGCCAAAGACCCGACTCCCACCTACCCACAGCCAGCAGGCGCGCATGCTCCGCAGAAGTAGCAGACGATTCAAGTAAATTGTTCTGTACTACTCTGCAGAGCGGCTCATCCCACCGTTTTTGGGAAGATGGATTGTCGGGTAGATCTGTATTCGGGCAAGCGAGTCTCCAGGCATCCATAGCCTCGGTGAAACACGGCACATCAAAATCAATCAGTGTGGATGCTAGAATTTTCCTGATTAACTTATCAGTGCCGTGGACCGAGGATATGAAAGCCGGTAAACTAATACTAGAAATTTTGCGGACGCCGAGTCCTCCCATACGAATGGGAAGAGTAGCTTGTGCCCAAGCTCGGTCGTCCAATGCCACATTTAAAATAGAAGTTAATGTATGCCTGATAATTTGGTCAATTTTATCTAAAAGGTGAGTGTGCTTCCATAAATGTGAAGCACGAAGGAAATATATTAATTTAGGCCCAAAACAGCAGTAGCGGATTAAAGTTATGGCCGAATGCATATTAATTTGGATCAATCTATCCGAAACGTCATTGAAATTTTGGATTTTTTCCTCAATAAAAACGGGAAAGGAATTGTCAAAGATTGGACACCCAAGGAGGCGAAGAGAGCTTTTTTCAATAATTTTGATTTCTGGAGCTATTGCGTTAAATTTAGGAAGTGTCAGATGTCTGTCAGAATTATCCGTTAAGTATAATTCACATTTCGAAAGATTGAGATCAAGGCCGATGGAATGAAATTCATTTTTTAAAAATTTAAGGTCCTTTAATACAGTTTCTGCATCGCCTCCCAAGGTTCCATCATCGAGATACCAAACGTTAAATTTGGAATTTAGCTGACGAATAATAGGGTGAATGGCTAAACTAAAAAGCACAGGCCCAAGAGGGTCACCTTGTTGACAGCCAACAGCAGATTCCAAAAGGTTGTCCCGATAGAGTAATTTAGAAGGGTGTCTGTAACATTGCCAAATGAAACTATAAATTTGGGGAATTTCTTTTCTAGTTACTGCCAGCAAGGTGTCCCTATTAACAGAATTGAAGGCATTCTTTATGTCAACCTTCAGGATGACCTCTCCTTTTTCAGAATGTAGGTAGGTCGACAAGGCGTGTACGGCAGCCTCACAGCCCCCCTTGGAGCCATAACCTAGCTGCAGGGGCTGAAATTTTTCCGAAACAAAATCACCAAAAAATTTACAACAAATTTTGGCTGCCGTACGGCGGTAAGTAGTGCCTACGGCAATGGGCCGAATGCCGCCATCTTTCTTACGCAGGGCGCATAAATTGGCCCCGTACAGAACGTCGATGACGGCCTCGTTCACCTAAATATAGTTGGAGCTGCTGAAGATTGAAAAACTATCTTTGCATTGTATAAATTCAATCTCTTAGTATTGTATAATTGCATAGCACACGTGTGAGCACTATGTACCTAAACTATAAAGCTACCATTTACTGGGTACGTCTTTCATTGACTTGAATGTGCCCTGGCAGCTGAGAGTATGTCATGCTCACTCAAATGTCTCGCTGATGGTGGCGTGTGTGTTGGATCATTGGGTTCCCTTCAAAATGGTTGAGCTGAATGGTGCTGATCCATACGTCAGGTTCGTGAACGGGCGCCGTCAGTAGGGACTGGTCATCTCTTAGCCACCACGGCTTATTTTAATTTATGAATTGTTCTTTTTAGTACGGATGCCTTTAACGTGCACGTCTTTCTGCATCGTTCTCACATGTATAATTTCAACATGAATGATGTAATCAAGATTTTTGTAACAATTTTATGATTTAAAAGAGTGTCCGTGGAGTTTCTTGCCCGTTCTTCTCCACAGGGATCTACGCTTTGGAATGGGCAACTAGCTTCATCTTTCTGACTGACCGACCCTTGACAATTCAAAAGTGCCTATAATTGGTTTATTTGAAATAAATGCTTTGAGTTTGAGTTTGAGTTTGAGCATGAAGTGAACTATCAATGGAGGCAATCCCTAACATCAGGTGGAATGACAGATCTCTTCACCTTATTTTCACGGTGAGATTTTTACAGAATAGCACTGCAGTTTACAAGATGATTACCTGCTGCTCGACCGCAATCGTACTTGTGCATAGTCTTTCCAATGACCTGGTTCTGGCTTAGCCTGTCATAAATCACTCCTAAATATGTTTACAAGTTTGACATTTATTATTTGTCTGACTATAGTGACATGAAGAAAGATAAACAACGAGCTTTTCGCAAACGTGCTGAAGTCAGTAGCTTAGTCAAATACCTAACAACTCTTACAACTAACCGCATGCAGCGCAAGCAGCACCAATCCCCACTAAATCGCCGTCGCTTTAAATTCCGCTTATCCTAGTTCCGGGAAAAACTCATTATACATCCCGAACTCAGTCTAGCAAAACCAATTATTTCTCCATCTATGTGCGTGCCTGCACTGTTATCTAAATTCCTGAACATTTCACTAGAAATAAACGAGCAACTGTTAACAGTATTGAAATGCTTAAATTCGAGTCATTAGAGCTATAAGCAGGGCCGTAACGTGAGTTTTCTACGTCTACCCACATATGGAACCGCGCCAAAATGAAACGGCGGTCCGCCGAACCACTCTAAACATCCAACTAACAGGCTTTATGAGACAATTTGCTTGGCATTTACATACTTGTTGAAGACATGATATGTCCGTACAATTTTATCGGTGCGGCTAAAAGGAACATAAAGCTACTGTCCGCAGCTATCGTATTAATTCGTGTTGGTCAACGTGACGTGACCCATTCTGAAAAAGCAACGGGTTTGTTGTATTATGACATGAGCATGCACTATGTTACCCTAGACCAACCGTCGACGCCGGTTGTCGCTGAAAATCAGCGCTGGGGCTCTGTCTCGTACAGGGTCTTGGCATTATGCTGAGCGATGGCCGTTTTACGTGGATGTGACGCATGTTTTCTCTCAAATTGTCAATTTGATTTTGGTTTATGCTCATTCTTATGCGTCATGTTTGCCGCAAATAAACGTATTACGTCTGATGGCGGATGCGGTAGGGCTGCAAGGGAGGAGGAGTGTTGGTATTACGTTGGCCACTCTCCCTATCCTCTGCGGCCGAAAATTGGCAGGCGGCGCGGCGGGGCCAACGACCTGACCCGCCGCAAGGAGACCAAGGGTGCCCAGAGAGGGGTCGTCTGGCGACCATGTGCTGGTGTGGTCCCTGGGGTGGTCACGGCGTGCTATGTGTTCTGGTGCGCCGGTGAAGGGGAGTACTCCCCAGAGGAGGGTCCGGTGACGGACAGCCGCGGCGGATTCACGGATGAGTGCTAACGCGTGCCCGTGTTCCCGCCATAAGCGGCGGAGGAGGACACCGTGGAGTTTTAGTGGGTTAGAGTCCCACATAACTGCACTATCTCCCCGTGGTAGTGCAGTATGCATGAGCATTTTTCTACCTACCGTTACGCATTAGGCGGATCTAAATAATTCGAAAATCCAAATAAAATGTAAGTAAAAAATCACGCGCGGGATCGCGTCATCTGCGCCCCATTACGGGGCGGGTTGTGGTGTGTGAACCGCGTTTAACTGAGCCGTCTTGTCCACGTGCCCAAGCCCCCTGCTTTTGTATTATCCTTTTTTTTTATTCGGCGAAGCAAATGCCAAACGCATACTCGTACCACGCCGTCCGGGGAGACGACGTGGTTATGTGGGGCTTGAACCCACTAAAAACTCCGTCTGCGGGCCGCGAGAACTGCTACGTATAACACCTCTTTTGCTTTATCCTACGCTATCTTATTCTACAAGTTTTTTGACATCATTTAGGTATTATAAAACTCAGTATAAAAATAAAACTCCTCACTGCTAGGTCGGAATGAAACAAATGACCGTTGCATTATGTAAGAGAAGTAATGTTCGATGTCTAAAGAAAGGTCGCACACGTGACGAGAACAAAGGAGACATTATGAAAGTTTAATAGACTTTATAAGTATTGTATTTTTGTTTTCTGGGGATTTATTTACAAAAGCGTTGATGTTTGTGTGAGTGAAAGAAAAAACAATATTTTTTTGTAAATTTATCTTTATAATAATAATAAATAATAAAAATCTTTATTGACACAAAAACCTTTGACATTGCTACTAGGATACATAAATTGATTAGTTAAAGGTCATACGTATAAGGTAAACCCTGATTCTTAAACTAGGTGATCCTGTGACTTAGGAGTCAGTGTTCTGTTGTCACTGTGATACCAAAAACCTTTTAAGTTGTGTTCCAACATTACAAAAATAGTCATTGACATTGCAGGTTACAAAGTATGAATATTAAAATCAACAACGAAGGAATATTAATCGATATTGGAAACGACTTATAAGGTGTACATATATGTGTGTGTATGTTATAGTGAGGGTGTGTATCTCGTAGAATGAGGGTAGGTATGTATGAGAGGCTGTGTATGTAGACGTGTGTGTAGTAGTGTTTAGCGTTTGCGTGAGGGTGTGTTGAAGTGTTTGAGATTGTATTGTGTATGTGGTGCTGATATTTTCCAAATAAAGAGATAAATTGATTGTGATTTATGTAAAGGCAGCGTGCATAGGTCATTTATGTAGATTTGGAAAAGTGTAGGTTCCAGCACGGTGACAGTTTCTTCGTCACTTATTCATGAATTTATTGTAACAACCAATTTTTTTTTTTTAATAATAATAGTAGTTAGTAGGTATTTTTTTTTAATTTTGATTTTTATTTTAAATGCCTACGGCATTAAGTCCGCCCAATTGTAGTCTTTGAGTCCTCCTCTGTACATTTATGTGCTTGAAGTATTAAATAAATAAATAATAATGTTCAGTTTTGAAGGTAGTCCTTGAAGACTTCAAGAGGTTTGCCATGAATACACTATATTTTTACACTCCAGTTTGTAGAAAAGGTTGGGAATAGAGACTGTGTCGAACGCCTTTTTTAGATACAATACTGACACATTCTTATTGCTCGTCTAGTTTTTTTGATAAAACTGAATTCGATCGGTAACTGCGTCTTCGGTAGAAATTCGTTTTTTAAATCCATATTGGTTGATTCTATAATTTTGTATCTCTTTAAGATATAATTTACTAGTCTACCGTTAATTAACTCTTCCATAACTTTAGAGAGAGTCGAGAGTACTTATATGGGTCTATAATAATTGTTGACACAGTCTCTGGCCCCGCTCTTATGGATCGGGTGAACAAGGGCCCTCTTCAAAGGTTCTGGGAACATTCCTTTTGTAATAGAAATGTGTGTGTGTGTGATATGTTTATCTTTGATCACCGCTGTTCCAAATAAAAATCAGTTAGATCGATATTTTTTATTAAATAAACACACATAATATTATAAATATCACTTTTTATCTAAAAAGTAGGTAAATACCATTATGGATTTTAAAACTAATACAATAGAAAATGTTTAAGATTGCAAACTTTATAATTTTCTAACTAAACAATAAACTAGATAACTTTTATCGTATCTTGTCTCAAACAAACCTACTTAGAACCAACCTATCTACCGGACACTAGTTTTCATAGAAGAAAGAGAACCCGATAAGTATCTAGACACATCAGATTGTTTTAGTTCAGTTTCAGTCTTTCCACGATGTGTTCAAACAAGAACACAAAACAAACTACGACCCGACACGGAGCTCGCAAAATATCACGAGACGAGATCTTATAGCCTGGAATAACAAAGGCATAACTCACAAACAACAGCTTTGCATAACAGCGAAAATCAGCGAGTTTTTTTGTAAATTTTTAATTTTTCAGTAAGTTGAAGTTTTTTCATATTAAAGCTTTAGTTAAGTCATCGAAAGATTCAAAAAGTATAAGATGTTTTTTTGTAGCCGGTCGGTATAACATATTAATAAAATTCTGGTTATTCGTACACATTAATTATTTTAATTTTGATCTCGCTCAACGTTTATACATAACCGCAAAATGTATTCCTCAGATAAAAATTATCTGACTATTGAGAAATCGGCCCTAAATATTGTTTTATTATGGGTCATATTTTTTTAAATAATGCATTATTTTCCTGGCATTGTAAAGTCGTAGCTAACCATCAATACAACTCCGATTGCTCAACACATACACTCGAAAGCCGCCATTTTTCTCAACTAATGTCACTTGCTGCTTGCTGCGTTCCTAGTAAAAATGTTTTATTCAAAGTTCACAGCCATGTTTGAGTCGGAAAACGAATTGGGAAATAATCCATCGGAAGAGAAATAAAACAGTTGTGAATAGTTTGATTTGGTATAAGGTACCAATTATGTATCATTTGACATTGTAAGATTGTTATCTACAAAAAACAAGTGGTGCTTACCTGATTTCGAGACCGCCAAAAATATCGAGCTTGCTGCGCTAAGATAAAGAAATCTTTTAGTTTGGTTTTAAAGCTAATTTTAGTGCTTTGCTAGCAAACACCCCCGTAAAGCGAGAATTTATCTTTTAAAAAGAAAACTAATTTGACTTTCAAAAATGATTTGCCCCAAATAATTTGTACTTAGGAAGAAATCATTAATTGATACTATACTATATATTATAAAAATCAGGCATAAGGCCCATATCCCACTATTACGCAATGAATTAGTAAAAAGAGCAATTACACACACATAGCCAGTTAAAACACTGCAGCACTACAAACAAGAAGGGACGCGCCAATGAAAGCAGTCGAGTTCGCACCATTTGCATAAGTAGGTAAATAGTCGAAACTCTTCCGTATTTAGTCCCCGTTCTGATATCAAAAGGAAGGTAGTTTACACGGATTTATGTGAATGTGAGACTTTAGTCCTTTCATCACATATGTCGGATCGTCTACAAAGAATCATGATAAGATATAGTGTCAAATATAGGTACCTACTATGGGCGCAGAATTGCGATACGTGACGCAATTAGAGGGACAATTCTAGTAATTCTATGAATGTTTACAGTCAGATCTCAGTCTCAATCTGTCAAAAATACCTCAAATTCCCCTTTATTTTTGACAAGTTTTTGACATTGATTGTCTCTGAGATGAGATTACGTGATTTTGAACGTTTTTAATTACGGGAATTGGCCTTCGGGTATCTAACAAAGTACGAAAATTAAAAAAATATTTATAGATGAAATAGTCGATAATTTGTTTTTGTTTTTGATTCGATTGTTATTATTTTGTTGCCATTATGCCAGTGTCGCGCGGGCGCATCACGGAATTTATTTTGAATTTATACGTACTGTCAATGTCAAGTGTCAACTGTCAATCTAATGTGTAGGTTGTCTTTGGTGCCTGGCCCAAAAATCAAACAATGGACAAAATTGACAACATTTTTAAGCTTAGATACGAGGCTTTTGACAACATTGTATGTGTATAATTTATGTATTTTCGTTTTAAATTTTTTTTTTTTTACTTGTAATGTGCGTTTTGTTTGTGCAGAATAAACAATTTTTCTTTCTTTCTTTTTCTATAATGCTGGCAAAGGTCGTATTTGCAAATTTTTATATTATTAAAAAATTGATTTATAATTGAAATCACAACTCTTCCTACATTTTGTAGCCAGGTCGTCGCGATCAGTTTGCATATTGAGACACTTTTCAGTAGAGAGTATTACTCGCAGTCGATGAGCTAATGACTAACCACTTGTCGCTTAGTTCACGTGATTTTAAACTACTGCACACGTACAAACTCTTAATGTTTGAAACTACTTCAGTTTTTAGGCAAATATTTTTTTAATATTTGTACAGAGCCAGCACATCAAGCTACCCCAATCTGTCAGATTTCTTTGATAGATTTTCAACTTTAGTACAAAGAAATAAGGTTCATATTCAATTGGTAAAATTTGACAGATTGGGGTAGCTTGATGTGCAGGCCTCTGTACATCACTAGATAGCTGATTAAATGAAAATGTCTTCCCCGTAATTTGTAGGCTTAATGCCACAGTAACATTTTAAGATAACTGGTGTCAAAGTTCATATAAGTAGATGATTTTTAAAATAGTTAATAAACTGACTAACTGTTTATGTTTTACAACATTTGGTTACATCGAAAGATTTGTTAAAGTCAATGAAATAGCAATGAAGGCCATTACATATAATATATTTAGTAACGAATTCTGGAAAATTTTCAAAAATACATCAAAATTGAGTTTTCTCGAATCCCATGAATTTTCGCCTACGTTTTTTGGGGTGCTTTATTGTTGTCTTGTTGTTGTTGCTGTTGTCAAATTACAAGACAGCCTGTATATTTAAAAATGTTCATGTTTCTAAGAAGTTCACGCTCTTTTCAATGAAATATCAAAGGGAAAATTTCTTGAAAATTCGCCAAATGTAAAGTAGAAATACATTTGGTTCGGAACTCATAAATATTGCTAATGGTGAATAGAATTTTGAGGAATAAATCCAATTTAGCGGTGAAGTAAATCTAAGAAAATACACCAAACTCTGACTAATGAATTCTATCGCATAGATCTTGGTTTTGTATATATTATGCGGTATTTTTTTTTTTCTATATTCATTTGGGAAATAAAGAGAACGATAACACTCAAAACTCCTTGGTGTCAAAACTGCGTGGGTTTTTGTAATTTTAATTTTAGATTTCAGCATGTTGTCTTGACATTCTAATATTGTTCAAACTAGGTAGGCCGTTCACAGTTATTTCACCTCTGATTTTGCATAGCTGTCCCACATACACATGTGTCACGGTGACCTTTATTCTCATTCTAATAAAGTTGCTATTGGGTCGCTGCCACTGGAAAGAGTGACAAGTCTGTCAATATCATTGTGATTTTTATTCTCGTTGCTGTTAGATTGCCGCTGTCAGAAGTAAACTAACTGCGAACGGAATATACCTTTAAGCTCTTTCTACACGGCACGGTTTCTTTACGATACGGCGAATAAACAACAAGCTTCTATAGTGATAGTGATACCTTTTTACTTATGTACCAATAAGGTAAATATGATAATTTAATCAATTAATGTTACCTCTAATCGCCTGAAACCCGGGGTTACCTAGATCAGGCACAAATCATGGGTAAACTTGACATAGATTTAAGAAAAACTGTATTTAACGTTAGTCTTTATATTTTTTAATACATTTTTTATTATTATTACTATACAACATTGACGACCGTGCCTACACACGGCGAATAAACCGTAGTTTTTCACGCCAAGAAAAACGTGTGCGTATAAAGAGCCCTCCTCTTGACCAAGCGGGCGAATTTCCGCGCGAATTGTCGGAACAGTGAGCTAATACATTCCTTCCATATGCACGCGTTCCGCTTACGTAACTGCGCACGATTCCAGAAATCCTTGAGGCGGCTTGTAAAGGTCAGTACACGTGTGTAATGATATTATGTACCCGTGTATTTCGCGGGAACCTTGCCTGTTCTGTATATACGAGTAAGCTAAGATCGTTTGTGCACCTCGTAGACATCAACAGTAATTAGAGACCATTCTTAGAAGAAACAGAAATCTAAATAAAATTATAGTCACTCAATTACAAATGCAGGGTCAGGTGATTTAAGACAACTTTAAACATATCTTAATCATGCGCAACAAACAAACATTAGTAAATTAGATAAAAAGCAAAACTACTTACCAAAGTACAAAACTCGCATATAAAACGAAACTCTAAAACTGAATCGCTACTCCATGTTATCAAATAAACGAAGCAGATTAATTCAAACCGCATAGCGTCTACATTATATTAAAACATACTCGTCCGCCGAAAATCCCTCGACATTCGACGTCACGACAAAATCCCCAGAAATATTATCGAGCACACACGAGAAAATTGTCAACGCGCAAACTTCTTATTTAGTTATACGCAAATTCTCAAACTAGTGGGATTTGCAAGAAAATAGGGGTGCCACCGCACCGCACAAGACTTTTTGTTGGACCAACTTATTAAATCAGACGGAAATGAGTTGCAAAACCGAAAAATTTCGGGTATATTCGTACTTAGATCCAATTTACCGGTAGCTAAGGGCGACACGAACTTTTAGTGTGGGTCATCTGATAGCTTATGTTAGTTTTTAGGTCGCTACAATTAATGTGTTGAGTATATGTAAATATGAGGTAGCGTTATTAAAGTGCTTTAATGTTATGTATGAAATTAGTGACGTTTTTTTTCCATAAAGTGTTTTTAATGTCTCTGGTTAAAGTACCTTTTCATTCAGGAGCACACTACACAAGGAGGAGGAGGATCTACACTGCTATAAGGATCTTTTGGCGCTCTAATGATGTGGACAGGGGGGCGCTATTGGTAAACATTTGTGTAGTGAAATGTATTGAAAAAACAAGATTGCGACGTTAATTCCGATTATGGCCTCGCGCCAAAAAAATCTTGTAGCGCTATTTTTGCTGCTTTTAAAACTGAATTCCAAACATAAATAAACGGTTTTGAATGTAGAACGATATGATACTAGTATTAGCTTCACCAGTATTAATACCTAATGGTCAAGTTTTCAGGAATCTAGCAAGTTTCAGAACCACTTTTGTAATGCAAACTTCACTGAAAGCCAAAGAATCGCAAGTAAAGTTGCTCCTTGATAGTTATCTGTTCATTAAATTAAATAAGTTTGAGTCTGACCGCAGTCTGCGTCTGACTCGATGTACTCACATTGATGTGGTTTATTCAGATTATGATACATTTGCTCACGAGTTTGCGGTTAAAGTTTATTTCGAAGCTCATAGAATTTATAAGCGCAGTAGTGGAAGAGCGAGTAGCTTCTCGAGTCCCGTGAGGAAGGTAAGTATTTTATTATGTTATGTGGATACTAGCTGTGCTCGCGACTTCCTTCGCGTGGATGTCGCTTAGGAAATGTGTAATTACTAGTCCTTCATCGAAAAGGAAGAATCTTCCGATCTTGCCTGGTGGGAAGCAAATCACATAATTCGTTCCTAACTCTGATTCACTAAAACCATGTTGCCTTTACTCGTAATTAGTTATAATATAATAACGCTATTAACGCTATTTTGAGTTAGGTTAAATAAAATTGATGAAATCAAAAATTTGTTGATTATCCTTTAAAACACCAACAATTTTTTTGGAAATATTTTCAATGTGCAGCAATCCCTCGTCTACAGATTTATTATGAATTATATGATATAGATAATCAAAAAAAAATATAAGCTGCTACGATTTATAAGATAAGCTAAACAAGATAAAAAGACACAGTTCACGAAAAAAATTAACCGTCTCCAATTGATTTAACTAGAGCTTCCGTCGCCGGGAAAACCCACCGTCATAACCCTCACCGTATCTCGACACAAATGAAGGTCCAGATATTCCGGGAAAACGCGAACCCAAGGCAAAGATATAATGGAGCATTTTTTATGCATGCTCGAATTTCAAGCCATCGACCCGAAAATTCGAAAGGGCTATCTCGTCAAAATGAAAAGTTGTCACGACTTTTGGAAAGGTCATTGGGCACCTTAGTATGGAAACCATACCCATGGCGGACACAAACGAAATATAGCAGAGTGTATTGATATATGGTTCTGATTTACTATGGAATTAGTCACATTAAAGTGAGCCACGGGAATCTCGAAAAATTCAAGTTTTATAAACTTATTTATGGAAGATGGATAAAATGCTAATTCATTAAAATATTTTTATTCAATTTGATCCAAATCAAGCATAAGATCATTTAAAAAGGCAGCGGGTGCATCTGTTCCTTCCTGATGTCTGGCCCAAGACAGATAATAAACTATGCTAGCGATATGGGCGCAGCTCCCGACAGTGCGGCGGCCGTGTATACATGAGCAGTAGTATTCTTCTATAGTTTGTCTTCCATGTTGTGTTGGGTTTAACAAAATATATGTATAGTACTGTTTCATTCGGATATGACGTGACTGGATTCGCCCTCTGATCAATATCTTATTATTAATTAAATGTTGATGTCGATACATTTCTATGATATAATCCCCGTTTGGTCGTATGTGCTCGTGACAATAAGACCTTGCGATTCTCAAATGGTATGAGCCCAACGTGAATAAGATTAAATCTTCAAAGGTCAGCTGTGGAAAATCATCAAAGTCTGGACTGTTTCCATCTAGAGGCACGAATGGCACTCTTTGTCTGTTCAAGTTATTTGTTGATACGTATTCTGCCAACTCATTTTCTCTATTTATATTTTGATTTATAATATCCATAAACTGCTCGGCGTATATATTATCTTCGTATGGCAGCCGAGTAGCGTTGATAATTGCCGCGGTAATTTTAAAATCAGTCATCATATTTCGCATTGCAACATTAAAATATGTATGACGAAATATTTTAAAATCTTTCTTAAATCGTCCATTAATTGTTTCGATCACCCAACGGCACATTGTAACTAACCGAGATTTATTGGCGTCAGGTGTAGATAACTGTTCTCCCCTTCCTCTAGTTGGCGGCATGTAGGGATTATATCCACGTTCTTCAATAAAGGAAAAGGCTTTACCAGGTTGCGGAATTTGTGAAGACTGTAGGTTTTTCTTTGGAAAAGGAAATTCGCACTCTTCTGAAGGTAAATATATGTTCCGTCGAACACAAGAATGGCTACCGGTTCATTTTGGCTACCACCAAAAATATGGATTGGGATACGAAGATTGTGCCACCACATCTTCTCTGGTTATATGATTTAAGCCCAGGTAACGTGGAACAAAATCTTCAGTTAGGCATTCTCTCGCTATTTTTAACTTCCTCTCTAATGTCCTTCTGGATATTTGGAATTTCGTAGCTAAGCGCTCATCAGATTGACCAGTTCTTATTTTAGTCAAATAGATTCCTAAAGTGGTAGCAGGACGATCAGACCTGTTACGAAGCGACGGTGTTTGTTCTAAAATAGTTATAAACTGATTTTTAGTTAAAGCTGTCCAAAAATGGAAGTGGTTGTCATCAATTGTTTCAATATTTTCAAAATCCATTTCAGACCTGCTTTCTATTCCCCATTTATACAAGTTGATTATGTCAAGTACATGAGCATTATTAAAGCTTTCATGTGTTGTCGGGGCATTCACAAGTTCTTCCCAATCATTTTGAACTAAATGAGGGTGGCAAACTCGAGCAAGTTCCGGTATATACAAATTGTGATTGTGCAACATATAGAACTTGGCGTAGGTTGGCACACGATGCGTAGTCGCACCTCTGCAGTTTGGAAAGATACAGCGTCTAGCTGTATTTGATACACGTCTATATCCAGTAACAGTAATAAATCCAGGACCTTGTTATAATAATAATAATAATAATAATAAACCATTTATTTTCAGGTAACAAAGACCCATAGATACATACCTTAACCTAAGTATACATAATAATATAGTAACAACTTTGTTAGTAAATAAAACTTAATAACTATGTTAGTATCACTTAGTTGCACTATGTCTTTGTGCGTTCTGGTGGCACTTGTCCGCGAAAGCGGCGAAATACCACATCCTGCGGCCAAAAGCTTTCTTCCATCACCAGGTGCAGGTAGCATGTTGGTATGCGCACCACAAACGCCTTAAAGTTGACGTTGCGATGCGACTCCAGCAGCTGCACTCTCGGCGCGTACTTCAACCTTTGGCGCACGTACGTCACGATGTCTTCCGCGTCAGTGGTGTAGTGGAGGCGGGAAATATACACCGGAGTATTCGGCTTTGCAGCACGCAGTTTTTGGTCGGGCTCTGCAGGAGCCTTGCCGCAGCGGTTCTTACAGCTACTCTGTCGGCGCTTCCTTCTTAGCACCGTTGTTGATCCCCGACTTCTATTTGTTGGACCGCATCCGCCTCTCCAACTTCTTCTTGATTTGCACCTTCTTGTACTGACTGGGGTGGTACATCATCTAATTGCTGGTTATGTAAAGCTCGATCATATCTCTGCCAGCAAGGGTGGCATATAGATCTTGTGCCGTCAAAAGAAATCTGAAACAAGATAAAACATTCTATACATATCTATAAAAACACCAAACATCAACCATGGAGATTATTTTAGAGTACATAGTTTCCAAAAATGATCTTTTTTTCACTGCATTCCTTAATTGCTGTTCTTTATGCATAAACAATTAAGTTCTCACAACATCTTTAAGGTTGACTGGTATAGGTAAAATGCTTAGCACTACGTTTGCTTTTGTACAATAATAGTTAAGATTGTGTAAAATAAGGACTAATAAAAAAAACAATAGGTTGGTCGACAAAGACTCGCTTCTTACACCTGTTTTCTTAGTAAATAGATAGATGACGGTGTACTGACAGAGTACTTACCTCGCGTGGTATGATTTCTTGTAATAACAACACTACGAGATCCCGGTATCTTTCGAGAAACACTGCATTAAGACTGTGTTTTCTTCGACGTAACACAGATCGATTGCACGACACACAACTGTTTTGTCTTTCCATATCAACGAAAATCCAATTCAAAAGCAAATAACCAGAGTCCATGAAACACGCAAATGTAGTCGATAAAACCATAGATAAAACAAACTGGGTAAACGTACAGATCGCAACGATAGCTAACGAAGGACTGCGCGGAGGGCGGTGAGACAGTGCGCGAGCGCAACAAAACTTGTTCTACCTGTCTAATGTGCGAAAGAGACAGCGTATACATGCCTCTCTGAGATTGGCTCATCCGTGCACCATGCTAAATGGTATCGAAATTCTTTTTATGCCTGTATAATGATGAAATAAAATTCTCTGAAACCGTTTGTTTTTTTTTTTTAAACGATCCTGTACATTTTTCTCCATCGATTTTTAATTAAATAATTACATGCATTGAATGGTCATGTTATTCCCTTTAGTTTAAAACTATTTTGGTTAATGTCCGCCACTCTTCGCAAAGCGGGTCAGATATGCCCAATGACCTTTACATGTTTTCCGTTCACGAACAGATTCCTGAAACCCGAGCTCATCTTAAGTGCAGTCGTTTCGTTTTGGGTCAAGTGCCACTTTCAGGCGTTACTTTTACCTTGATATTATCCTATCTATACTTACCAAACCGCCGAACGATCTCAGAGAAGGATTAATACATAATTCGGAGATAAAAACGAGCAACTATTTATATTCTTGGATAATTTATCTTCAGATCGAGGATTATAACCATGACAACGATGTTTTATTCTGAAATTTTAAAAGTAAAACAAGATTACTCGTATAATCGGACTAAGTATAATCGTTATTACCTTTATTATCGGTGTTCCCGAAGGTCCAAATTATAATTCAATGGCCACCAAAGCAGAAAGCTGATCAACATAATTGTATCTGTATCCAAAAATACAATTCTATAGCATAACCAGCTTATAATGTTTCCACTGCTTTTTTTTTTGAGGATGGGAAATAATCAAATGACCCCTCCCGCTCTGGGTGGAGCAGAAGGGAGTGTCAGAATCTTACTGACTAAAACCCACCCGTGTTCCTTCCTTAGCCCTTTATATTCCGGGGCAGCGGTAACCCTATCGGACAATTTTGCTGCTGTTTCCACTGCTGGGACACAGACCTCCTTTCTGTGACAGGGAGTGGGCCGTAATTAACCACGCGAGCGCAGTGCGGGTTGGTGGATGTCACATGTCTTCGAATTTTTGGTTTTTGGTCAAACCGGTTTCCTCACGTTGTTTTCCTTCACAGTTTTGTGAGCAGTGGTGATGAAAAATAATTACATAAAGTGCCTGCCTGGGTTCAAACTCGCAAGATGGGGCCGGTACGACTGGACCATCACTGCAAATTCAACACGAAACAAATTGAACATGTATTTATCTAATATACAGAGTTGATACGACAGAGGGGCATTAAATTACACTACGTATACTATACGTGTTTAATATTAATTCGATACGGTATAAAAAGAAAAAGCACCATAAATGAGAATTTTTTTGTTTCAAACAAACTAAATAGCTTACAAATCAGAGTAAAACGCAAGCACCCTTTGTAAATAAAGGAGAAACCCAAACTTCAGAAAAACTTGGGCCTGGTGACTGACCTTGGATAACTATACAAAGTGGCAACGTCCAACGTCGCGCGCGGGCAGTAACTCGAAACACACTGTGGATTTTCCAAACTGCAGTACCGGAGATTTTGCCGATTTCAGATCGGTCCGAGTAAAAGTACTCTCATCGGTCCATATTAAATTAGTTAAGAAATTACGGTCTTCGGATGTTTTATTTAGTAGCCATTGGCAGTAACTGTTGCTGATCGGCAAGTCTCTCGATAAAAAAGTTTGCACCTTCCGATATTTAGAAGGTTTGCGTTTTTTACGTTTTAGAACCTTGTGGATAGTTCTATGGCAACACCTAAACTGCCGGGCGGCTCTGTGGAGACTCGTCGGGCTGCGGGAAATATTGTCTAAAATTATTTCGTCCCAAGCAGCGGGCATTTACCGCGGTGGCACTCCCTCCTGTTACAGCACTATACGTTTATTGACCCGTAATCTTTGTACTGCCAACTGTATGGTGCGGGCATTCCTAGGGCAATTGCGGCTATCACCATACCTTTCTCTGTAAGTTCGTAGAGCTAACGTTGCGTTTCCACGGCATTCGCCGTAGATTAAAATCATGTCAGTGTATTCTGACGCCGTGTTCGTTACCCGAGGTATTTTTGAACACTTTAATTATACACACACACAACCATTGTTTAACTATCACAATAAAAACAGTCAATTACAAAAAAAAAAACACTAACACTAAATAATAATAATCCCAAGTTACGTGTCCTGTCCTGTCACAATAAAAAAAAGGAATACTGTCTTAAGCTTATTTAGTGTCCTATCACAATAACAAAACAAATTCACAATTATTGTCAGCCCACAAGTTCGACTAAACAATAAGGGCGCAGGAGCTTCCGCGTACGTACCTACGTTCCCGAAGGGTAGCGTCGGCGCACTGAAAAAACAAGTTTTTTGGAAGCCCCACTTACTGATCGCAAGCACAAAATACAGAGAGTACAGAAGTCAATCTACATACAAAGTGCGCTCGAGCAACGCACACATAGACACCGCTCACGGACACGATATCTCGGACTGGTTGGGACTAGTGCGAGCGCAAGTGCCATCCGCTTGAGACATGCGTCTATGAAGTGCAAAAATAGAGCAATAAAAAAAAATTATAACTGTTCAGTGGACGGTTGTTTAAATTCAACATTAAACGGTGAATTGTCGTTTTTTAATCTACCAGTTGTTTCAGAGAGGTAAGTAGGTATTTGCTTGTATTTCGATGGTTTGTATTAACGTAACACAGTAGTTAGGTAGGTAGGTAAGCGCCCCGGCCCCCGGTCCCGCGCCGTAAAGTAAAAGCGAACATGACTTTGTAGCACTTTGTGACAAATTTGTAATGTAACAATAACATTAAAATTAAAATATTTTAGTTATTATTGGTTTTTTCGTTTCTCATCAATAAATCAAACAACTAGATGCGAGTGCCACTACCACGATAGTTTTTTGTGCATAAGCCAAAGTTTACAACCATAGCGCGACCGCCGAGCGTGGACTTCTGTACTTTCGGTATTTTGTGTCGCAAGGATCTAAGATACAATAGCAACACACTGACCTATTTCTATTTCTTTTACGCACGTGATGTTTTGCCAATAGGATTGTCACTCTCTTATGTACTACGTATTGGTTTATGACTTGCGAAAGAGCGGCAACAACGTATCGTAGATTTATCGTTTTAAGGTGCATGACCTATGCCTATAGACATAATCGGACTTAGCACCCTAGAAAACCTCGGAAATGACATCCATGACGAAAAGTTAGAAACTTTTCGCGTCCGCCATCTTGGATTTTAATTTTTACCTCACTATCGGACTAAGCACCCTAGAAAACCTCGGAAACGACATCCATGACGAAAAATTAGAAACTTTTCGCATCCGCCATCTTGGATTTTAATTTTGACCTCACTATCGGCCTTAGCACCCTAGAAAACCTCGGAAACGACATCCATGACGAAAAATATGAACATTTTCGCGTCCGCCATATTGGATTTTAATTTTGACCTCACTATCGGACTTAGCACCCTAGAAAACCTCGGAAACGACATCCATGAAGAAAAACTTGAACATTTTCGCGTCCGCCATCTTGGTTTTTAATTTAGACCTCACTATCGGCCTTAGCACCCTAGAAACCTCGGAAACGACACCCATGACGAAAAACTTGAACATTTTCGCGTCCGCCATCTTGGATTTTCATTTTGACCTCACTATCGGCCGTAGCACCCTAGAAAACCTCGGAAATGACATCCATGACGAAAAATTAGAAACTTTTCGCGTCCGCCATCTTGGATTTTAATTTTGACCTCACTATCGGCCGTAGCACCCTAGAAAACCTCGGAAATGACATCCATGACGAAAAATTAGAAACTTTTCGTAGTGATGTCAAAATTAAAATCCAAGATGGTGAACTCCAAAATGATCATATTTTTCGTCATGGATATCGTTTTCGTGATTTTCTAGGGTGCGAAGGCCGATAGTGAGGTCAAAATGAACATCCAAGATGGCTGACACGAAAATGTGCAAGTTTTTTGTCATGGATGTCGTTTCCGAGGTTTTCTAGGGTGCTGAGGCCGACAGTTCTCTTCTCCCGGAAGATAGGGTCCGTGGGGTCGCTACTGCCTAACAGCTTGCCACATGCTGCCCTGCGGGTTTCTGTATCTCTCTTGGTCAGGTTTCGGGTGAGGAGCCAGATCCTCACCCGAGACCTGTTCCGGCAAGGTAAATAGTCTACCATCACAGGCCCAGAGTTTGGAGCGCGCAAGCCCCACCACGACGTCAACGTAGAGATACGGCGGTGGGGTTATTATTGTTATTATTAGGCACGCTTCGCTAGCTCGGCATGAAACTGTGCCCGCGTGTGTTCTAATAAAATCCTTAACTAAGTGTGTTCTTACTAAGTCATTCAAGTTCTGCCATTGAAACGTCCTAATGTAATCTTCACGGCGCCGATTTTTTAAGTTTTCAGGTATTGTCCGAACTTTTAGGCTTATTGTGTTTCATAATGATTTAAAACTTTCTTTGGTTGGCTTTTTTATAATTTCAAGCGATTTACAGTCGTTATGAGACGAAATTTTTATCTTTTTTGCTACTTGCTTCGGATTTTCTTTCGTTTTCTGATACTGCCGTAGCTTTTGTATTTGCTCGCCACTGGGCTTTTGAGGTTCATTGCATTCCTTATAATGCAAGCTTACTTTGATTGATATTTCTTTTATTTTTGGCCAAATTTACGGCCAGTATGAGACGTAATTTGAAATTATTTTGCAATGGTAAACTTATGTAGGGCGGACAATTGATAGCTGAGTAAGTGCGGCATGACGAGATAATACCGACCATATTTTTGGAAAGTTTCTGATATGAACCCCGTGGTCAGGAGTTCACTTTCAGATTTCATAACAGGGCCAAAAATAAAGTGATCTTTAGAGCCTTTGATTTTGGTATGATTGTGTGCGGCCTAACCCATACTGACTTAAATAAGCAAATCTGATGAAGAAATTGTATTTCAATTTCAATTTTTTTGAGAGAAATTTTTTTTTAAGAAATTGTATTTCAATTTCAAGATTGTTGATTCACAAATGTACCCAAAAGTGGTTATAATTTTGCATTTATTTCTAAATAAACGAACCTAGTAGATTGCAATTTGCATTGCTATTTAAAGGAGATGTTTCATTTTCGGCCACCAATTGTACGATGGTAGTGAAAAAATAGGAAATAATTCCACGAATTGGGGAAAAATATTCTTTTCTGAATATTCCCCTGATTACTTCGGCACTAAATAGTTTTTCAAACGATTGCCATAATCTATTGAATTGGCGTCGTCTTACTTGCATACTGCTTTAGTCCAGGGGCCCAAGTCTGCTATTTTTATAAATTCGTCATTCCAACACGATCCCATTGTCATTTTGCTTAAAGTTCGTAATCTGCTAAATTCATAATGGTCGATCATTGGTCGGTCAATGGTCTGAGAAAAACTACTCTAGATTTCATGTAATATATATTCTTACATATTACGTATTAGTGTTTGCAATCTCTGAAGTAGTAAGAAGTTCCAAATAGCAATAAACATTACATTTATTCATTTATCATTATGTAGGAGATTACCATTTTAAGCCATTTCTTTCAATGGAGTGTCAGTGGTTGACCATTGGAAAATCATAATGACGACATTATGTTAGTAGATTGTCAAACTTGTCAAAATCAACAATTATGAAATCAATGATAAACCATTCTGACACTACTACAAACAACAACAATAGCAGACTCCCCATCAGACAGACAGAGCCCATCATCAGGCAGAGCCTTGAAATCATGTTACATTATAACATAATAATAACACGTAGACGTTATTTATTTAGTTATAAAAGGCATGTATTTCTTTGCTTTTATGGTAAGATTTTTGACTAATTAAAAGAAAGTGTGACGATTCAATTCATTGTCAAAAAATATATTCTACTTTTGTGTGTTGTAGATTTGTAGGACTTCTGGACGAAAAATTCTAGGTTTGTATTGTTGACAATAACATTACAGCAGTCAGTCTGTCAGTCTCGTTGTGGTCTCGTTCGTTTCGACTTCGTGGCTTTCGGTGTTATTTTGCGTTTCATTTCTTTCTTCTAACTTCTTACGACTTTGACTTTTTACAACGGAAAACAACAGAAAACAATTTTGACAAATTCTAGGTTATGTAAACATCATGTCTCCAACCTGTCATGGCTGGCTGTCGATGATCATAACAAACGTGAAACATTTTCAGTTTTTATTTAGTGCATAAAGAATATTAATTATTATGAAAAAAAACATTCTAAAGTGTAAAAGAAAGAAAGAAAATGCGTTTATTTGAACGTCTCCTTTGAAGTTGGGTCAACTTCAAGGAGACGTTCAAATAAACGTATTTTTGTGAAGATTTGTGGGCATTCAGAATTTGGAAAATATGAAACACTATTATTATTTAAGTTAAGTAGCAAAATTAAAACATCGTCGGAGTACACCATAAACAAACTCGATTATATCAAAATTGTACTATGACATTAATAATAAAATTACCCCACCGCCGTATCTCTACGTTGACGTCGTGGTGGAGTTTGCGCGCTCGTAACTCTATGCCTGTGCCGGTAGAGTTTGCCTTGCCGAGACAGAACGAGGGTGAGGAGCCAGACTAAGAGATATACAGAAATCCGCAGGGCAGCATGTGGCGAGCTGTTGGGCAGTAGCGACCCCACGGATCCTATCTCCCGGGAGAAGCCTTGTTCTTCATCTCTGGCTTGCCTTTATTGGCCGGCTTGAGTGGAGATTCGCAAGAGCAAACGTGCTCGTAGGAAGGAAGTATTTCAGTAAGATGCTGGTCCGATCTTGACCGTACTTGAACATTTTCGCGTCCGCCATCTTGGATTTTAATTTTGACCTCACTATCGGACTTAGCACCCTAGAAAACCTCGGAAATGACATCCATGACGAAAAATTAGAAACTTTTCGCGTCCGCCATCTTGGATTTTAATTTTGACCTCACTATCGGACTTAGCACCCTAGAAAACCTCGAAAACGACATCCATGACGAAAAACTTGAACATTTTCGCGTCCGCTATCTTGGATTTTCATTTTGACCTCACTATCGGACTTAGTATCCTAGAAAACCACGAAAATGATATCCATGTCAAAAAACTCGAACATTTTCGCGTCCGCCATCTTGGATTTTCATTTTGACATAAATACCGGCCTTAGCACCCCAGAAAACCTCGGAAACGACATCCATGATGAAAAATTAGAAACTTCTCGCGTCCGCCATCTTGGATTTTCATTTTGACATAACTATCGGCCTCAGCACCCTAGAAAACCTCGGAAACGACATCCATGAAGAAAAACTTGAACATTTTCGCGTCCGCCATATTGGATTTCAATTTTGACCACACTATCGGCCTTAGCACCCTAGAAAACCACGAAAACGACATCCATGACGAAAAATATGAACATATTCGTGTCCGCCATCTTGGATTTTCATTTTGTTCTCACTATCGGCCTTAGCACCCCAGAAAACCTCGGAAACGACATCCATGACGAAAAATATGAACATTTTCGCGTTCGCCATATTGGATTTTAATTTTGACCACACTATCGGCCTTAGCACCCTAGAAAACCACGAAAACGACATCCATGACGAACAATATGAACATTTTCGTGTCCGCCATCTTGGAATTTCATTTTGTTCTCACTATCGGCCTTAGCACCCTAGAAAACCTCGGAAACGACATCCATGACAAAAAATATGAACTTTTTCGCGTCCGCCATCTTGGATTTTCATTTTGACATAACTACCGGCCTTAGCACCCCAGAAAACCTCGGAAACGACATCCATGATGAAAAATTAGAATCTTTTCGCGTCCGCCATCTTGGATTTTCATTTTGACATAACTACCGGCCTTAGCACCCCAGAAAACCTCGGAAACGACATCCATGACGAAAAATATGAACATTTTCGTGTCCGCCATATTGGATTTCAATTTTGACCACACTATCGGCCTTAGCACCCTAGAAAACCTCGGAAACGACATCCATGACGAAAAATATGAACATTTTCGTGTCCGCCATATTGGATTTCAATTTTGACCACACTATCGGCCTTAGCACCCTAGAAAACCACGAAAACGACATCCATGACGAAAAATATGAACATTTTCGTGTCCGCCATATTGGATTTTAATTTTGACCACACAATCGGCCTTAGCACCCTAGAAAACCTCGGAAACGACATCCATGACGAAAAATTAGAAACTTTTCGCGTCCGCCATCTTGGATTTTCATTTTAACCTCACTATCGGCCTTAGCACCCTAGAAAACCGCGGAAACGACATCCATGACGAAAAATATGAACATTTTCGCGTCCGCCATCTTGGATTTTCATTTTGACTTAACTACCGGCCTTAGCACCCCAGAAAACCTCGGAAACGCCATCCATGACGAAAAATTAGAAACTTTTCGCGTCCGCCATCTTGGATTTTCATTTTGACCTCACTATCGGCCTTAGCACCCTAGAAAACCACGGAAACGATATCCATGACGAAAAATTAGAAAACTTTTTGCGTCCGCCATCTTGTATTTTAATTTTGACCTATTTCAATAATGTACATATATTTTTGTTGCTGACGATCCTTGACGAATAAAAACAAAAGAGAAACGGGATCAGATCGGAATGAAGAAGCTTATTGTGGATAAGACACGAGTCTAAAACAGAAGAAGATCTAGCGGGGTATGCAAGGGGGGGGATGGAGGGGGGGCTTAGGGGATCAGACCGGAATAAATCTGAAAATCGGCTACTATCTATTTTTTTTTTTTTTTGCAAATCGACGTTTGCGGGGTCAGCTAGTTTCAATATAATTTAGTTGCCTCAAAAGTACATACAACTGTTCTACAGCATACGAACATATTGTAACCCAAATCTACCTAACTTTCAATGGCAACATTGAAGTTTTCAAACAAAACCTCAAGCCTACTGTAGTAAACGACCAATCAGTTTTAGAGTAATTCTCACTAAGCTGAGCCAACGAAAACTACCTAGGTATAGGTACAATCACGAACAGTAATATCTTACACTTACGCAACATTCAAAAGCGATTTTCTCGTGAAATTAACAACTTTGAGAAAGGACCTATTTTTATAATAGTATAGTTTTGAAAATACTATGCCTGTAACTCGTAACACCATAAAATCAACTGTTCCCTACATTTATCTTCGTCTATCTCGTCAAAATGTAGGGAACACCTGATTTTTTTTTTCGCGATTTCAGGTTTGGTCCCATAGTAAAAGTTGTTCATAATGATGAGTACAATCACCTCTTAAGAGGTTGCTGGTGTTTTTCAAATAACCCTGTATATTATACAAAAGGTATAGCTATAGGTAGGTGAGATATTGTATTGTAGGCAATACAATATCTCGCACCCTTCACTTCAAGTAGTTGCACCACTCACCTACTTTAATTAATTTAAGTGAACCAGTAACAGTAGGTACATAGTCAGTAACTACAAACCTGCGTCAGTTATGACACTTACATATAGTAAACGTGCGCAGTGCTGTACACCCCTACCCTATTTCAAGTTAAACAAAAATATCAACTTCATTTCAAGGTATTATAATTAATTTGATTTCAGAGTGACTAGCACTATTGAAAAAGTTATAAAAATGTTTGAAGTTGTAGCGTGAATTGAACTTTATTGTGTAGGAATTAAAGTTGTTTTCCATTCATTTATATTTGTTTACATTTTTGGAAAATAAATCGCGAACGCATGTTTATTTTGCAGGTAATTCAACGTGTTAAAAAGAAAATTTAGAGTGTACTTCAGGAAAAGCATATACATACGTGCCCGTAGGCAAGCAAGCAATTTGACAACATCGTCGCGCGCCCTTTTTTTCGTAGGAACGGTCAAATTTAGGTAAATGATCGCTAGTTTAACGCGTTGCCAACTTGCTTCATGTTGCGAGCCGAAGCTGCGGTGGTGAGCGAAAGCCGTCTGCGACGATTAGCACGCACGGTACCGCCGGAGACCCGCAGCGCCAGAGCCGTGACAGAAACCATGCCTGCTGCATGTTGCATGCTTGCTGCATGCTTGCTTGCATACTTGCTTGCATGCTTGCTGCAAGCTTGCTTGCATGCTTGCTTTTATGCCGCACTTGCTGCATGCTTGCTTGCATGCTGCATGCTTGTTTACGCCTGAGAGAAGTGCATAGCAAACAAATTTTAAAAAATAATTTTAAAAACATTATTAGAATATATAAACATTAAATAATTAGAATTTAGGACATAACTTTTAATGAAAACGGTTTTAAGTCTTATGTATATTATTGACTAGCAGCGCCCCGCGGTTTCACCCGCGTTAGTTTCGATCCCGTGGGAATATCGGGATAAAAAGTATCCTATGTGTTAAAATTTTCCGTACTTACGCAAAATACGCGCATTGACGTGGAGTTGCGGACACCAGCCCGTATTACCTATTACCTATCCTATGTGTTATTCCTGATTATAAACTCTCTGTGTGCCAAATTTCATCCAAATCTGTTCAGCCGTTTGTGCGTGATTGAGTAACAAACATCCAAACATCTTCACAAACTTTCACATCTAAACTAATATTATAAAGAGGAAAATTTTTATGTAAGTATGTTTGTAACGAATTAGCTCAAAAAGTACGGGACCGATTTTGAAAATTCTTTCACCATTTGACTGCTACATTATCACTGATTAATATAGGTTTTTTAATTGCAAGAAAAAAATAAAATGTATAAAAAATAAATGTCCACCCGTGCGAAGCTGGGACGGGCCGCTAGTTTCTAATATTAGTAGGATTACTTTAATATTATTACTTAGTACGCACGGCTACACATCAAGCTATACATAACCAGTATGAGCTGACTTCTGATATATAAGCTATCCTATCTTTCAAGTTGGATGAAACTGCACACAGTGTGCAAAATTTTATTAAAATCGATTCAGTAGTTTAGGAGTCCATTGCGGACAAACAACGTGACACGTAATTTATATATATTAAGATAAGTATTAAGTATATTATGTATAGATTGTAATATGTATGACAAACTAATTTAGGGCTTTCAATTTAATGTCATGTGACATTAAGTTCGAGCAAGTTATCATTCGGACAAATGATGATTAGGACAAAAAAAATTAGGGCACTTTAGATTATGGATAAAAAGTTAGGTAACACAATAGAGAACCGCCCGCAACTCCACGTCAATGGGCGTATGATGCGTACGGTAAAAATAAAATGGACAAATGAAACAAAAATGAAAAAAAAACTGTTTTGATTATGTAACAGTGCACCTCCTATTTCGAGTTGGCGAAAGTTTTCAATTTCATCCTGTATATACCTTATTTAAAGAAAGTACCGTGAAAGCCACGATCCTAATCCGTTCCCTCTTTTATAAAATACGTTTAATTAATTAATTATGAATTTTGTGCCCCACTAACTAAGATTAAGTAGAATGCGAAGGATCTAATACTGCGTCAAATTAGCATTTAAACTATGCTGACTTGGGAGTTTCAGACATTCTTCTGTGACCTTGAACTTGATGAAAAATGTTGTCCCTTTTTTTCTCGTAGGGCAAATCTGAAATTAAATTAAAGCCTTTGGGAATAATGAAGGGTTGCGTCAGACTCTAAGGCCAAAATCTACGCTACTTAATACATACAGACGCCAGCACATCAAGCTACTCTAACTATTATATATTTGTCAGATTTCTCTAATAGATTTTCAACTTTATCGGTAAAGCATCGGCATCTGTATCGGTAGGTTCAAGGTTGATTTGAAAAATTTGACAATATCGGGTAGCGTCTATACTTTGAGTAAGCATAATTTCCTATCACTAACGTACAAATGTCAAAGTACAAATGCAAGATGGAGACGAACATGACTTAAAGTCAAAGCTCGTGCTAAGTAACTTTATAGATCTCGGCCTTATTGTTTGAATAAAGCCACGTGATTTTCTTTCTCCTCACGTTATGCCAAATACCCGGGTATGACCGTCAGGATTACCTATCTTAGACAACGGTATAGTCTACGTTTTCTCGCTTCTGCCTGGTCGTAGCAGTCATGAACAAACAATAAAGTTTCTGACAAACTTAGACATTCCTACAAATTCGTTTAACTGAGCAGTAGATAATTAGTGTGTACCTTGTGTAACCCTAATTTAGCGATCACGAATTGCCAGAATTTTTCTCGAGGAGAAAAAGGTACCACAGATTTAAATCAGATTCAGATAGTCAGATTCGCCGGACCGCATCAGAGATATTCACGTTTGTTTCCTTGACAATGACATTTGAATAGTATTGTCTCGCTCACTCTTCTCAGATTGGACAATTTTTCGCGCAACCTAAGTACAGTGGGGACCACTCTAACGATATAAATCTCTCTGGTAATAACATGCCCGCTGTTGACCTTTAAGATTCCACGTATTTTGTCATGCATGTTAACACACCCTCACACACAAACTAATAATAGTTATTAATCAAAATGAGAGTTCACCCAATCAACGAACAATGCTTGAAATAAAAGCAACACAACAGAGACACAAATGCCAACTCGTTTTTCGTTTTGCCTTTTGTTTACTGCACAGTCAGTAATTAAAATATTATCACGAACGTATTAAAATGTGATTGTTAATGTTATTTATATCAATATTTGTAATTGATTTTCATTTTTGGTGGAGTTAATAATGGAATATATAATATCGGTGTTATAATGTGTCTGATTATTTTATATACATACATAAACTCACGCGTCACTTCGGGTAGTACGAAGCTCGAAAGTCTAACAACCAGTTTTACCAAGGGGTATCGTATTATCCAGTAACTGGATTGTAGAGGTCATATAGGCAGTCGCTCCATGTAAAATACTGGTATTCAGCTGCATCCGGTTAGACTGGAAGCCGACCCCAACATAGTTGGGAAAAGGCTAGGCAGATGATGATGATCTATATTCACAAACCTGCATTATTTTTCTTGGAGAGTTTACTGAAAATTTAAAACTTTCAATAGCGATGAATTAAACATTGGCGACTTACTTTGAGCAGCGTAGATTACGGAACCCTAAATAAGCTTAAAAAACCATCAAGAACCCTTTCATTTCTATCTTCCACGCCATATAAAAACACAAACCTTCCCTCGAACGCCGAAAACACTATTTTCTTTTCCGTAATGCCCATAAAGTTGATAAATCCATATTGACATAGCCATTTATTCGACGACGCCTGATTAAAGCCATCAATAAGCCGCTTGCGAAGTCAAAGACCTTTCCAATCCTTCCATATTTCACGGATGTTAGGTGCACTTTATTTATTTCTTTTAGTAGTAATGTTTATATGCCTAATTAATATTTTGTTTTTTTTTTTTTCACTTAACCTATGTTGTCGCACTGCTGGGCAAGATCTCCTCCATATTTTTCCAATTTTCTTTATGCTGAGCCTTCTCCGTCCAATCGGTTAGGAACGTATCCAAATCGTCACATCAGCGTTTCTTAGGCCTACCTCGTTGCCCATTGATGCCCATCTTCAGGCACCCAGTATACGATGATCCTGGCCCATCTGTCTGGATGCATCCTATAGGTGTGACCCGCCCAGTCCCATTTCAGCCTTGGAGAGTTATCGCCAACATTGGTGATACCTACCTGTCTTGGAGCGTATTATGGTGTTGCGAATTTGGTCGGTGAGTTTGATGTTTAAGATGCTACGTTCCTTCGCTCTTTGATGAACCTTGAGTGTCTGAGCCTCGGTCTAAAACCACGTCTGAGCGCTACAGGATAGGATAGACAGGATGAACGTACCTGTCGCTGCCGGCCTTAGTCGACTTGATGGTCGGCAGCGAAAAGTCCTGGGACGCGGTGGTTTCCTTCTGCGAAACGGTCGTCTCGCAGGAGGCTACGGCAAGGGAGGGGGAGAACTCGTCCACTCACCCGGCCTGCAGTAGACGCATCGGGCGTCGGCGGAGAGCGGATAACGCCCTCTTCATTCCAGCCCCTAAATGGGTCTTAGCAACGGAATGGGGGACGTCCGTCTCACCCACATCAGGACCCGAGGTGGCGGCGCGTAGTGTTCCACGCGCGCCCCTCTTAGACGTTGCGGTGGGAGTCAAACACCTCACTCCCCCACCTGACCCGAGGAGGCCCGCAGTGGTGGGCCGTCACCAGTCGGGGGTTGTGGAAGGATCGTACATTCCTGCGACTCCCGGCGAAGGTGTGAGATGGAACACCGGGACGGTTTTTAGTCAGTATGAGGATGATGGACTATCCACCCCGGAACAAAAAAAAGGCAGTACCCTGCCATTTTTTTAGTGCCACGTGTCGACGAGCTAGCGGTTTAGTGAGATAGGAACGACGCCCTTCATTAGCGCCTTCATGGACCAGTAGCTCCTTCAGGCATTTTCAACTCGATTATGGTGTCTTAAAAAGAGATAACGTAGTCAACTTACACTTTGTGAGATAGATTGAGTAATTTTATTTCAACACAAAATGTTTGTTATTTTTTTCTAAAACATCACCCCTAACTACAGTCCAAAATGCTGTACAATTTTTATACAGATCATTTTGACAACTAAAAAAAATACAAATGTATACAAATAGATTGTGTAATACAAACATATTTTTCCATTTGTATGTTTTTTACTTAAATTTCGTTATTCCCTGATTAATCAGGGAATAACGAAATTTATCAAAATGAAACAACCAAACGAGTTAACTGTTATTCCAATGTTACAATTTTATTTTTAAACAATTCACATGTATACGTGCCGAACTGCTTTTTTTTCGGAAACAAATCGAGTCCATTTCTGTTTGAATAAATATGCTTCGACCAACCCTATTTTTATAAAACAAGTATATACGTTTTTTAAAAGGCCGCCGAATGTCTTACAAAATAGAAAAGTGCCCACAAAAAAGCTACGTGTGTTATTTACAAAATCGTTCGGCATTATTTTCGCTAGCAACAAAACTGCCGATCGATGTACCTACATAAAAAGTTCAACATCAGAGTAATATTTTTTAAAAGTAAAACGAAAAACATTTTTTTATATGAAATGAATTTATATTGTGTGTATAAAATATATGTCTTATACCAATATTTAGAAAAAAAAACTGCCGACGTTGTATCGTTGTATCGCAAGGTCAAAACTGCTTCTGTTAGCATTCCGAGCGAGTAAAGACGCAAGCAAAAACTAGCGTGAAAATAAATCTTACTCCATGGTACGAGCAACCAGCGAATTCGTTGCAAATATATTTATTATGAATACAGAAATATGCATTAGCTGTATTTCAAACTGCAACGCGCTACGCGACTGGGCGCAAGAAACGGAGCCAAATGCCCCTCGCGGAATAGCGTTTTTAGGGTTCCGTACAAGGAACCCTTAAGAGTAAACTAGTCGCGAGCTCGAACTCACTGGTGGTCATGGCCAAAAAGCACGCTGTTTCGCCTGGCTTCGTGTCCGACAGTGCTAGTATCAGTGATGAGCAGTTAGACGCTAGTCTACACGAACAACGTTTAGTTCCCACGCACAGAAACACCGTTCCGAACTGGAGAGCTATTCTCTAAGGATACAGCCTTGCGGGCAGCGCTGTTGCAGCGCTGAAACTATTGTTTTCACCGCTGCGACAGCGCTGCAGATAGGCGCGTAAAAAGATTCGAAAAGTGATTCGAGTGAAAAAACCGTCGCTACGGATTTGGTTTTGAAGATTTCACAGTTCTTTTATTACTTATTTACACTCAAATTTATGTTAAAAATAGCAAGAAAAATGAATCTTTGTTGGCTCATAACTTTGTTGTGGCTTTTTTTTTACTATTCTGTTTCCGTACAGACACAATTAATAATAAGTCAAAACGATATCATGTTTAACTTTGGATGCACAATGTCAAACAGTGGAGTACTATTCTCCCGAAATTTGTATAGAAAAAATATCGAAAAGTGGCACCTTAAAACGCTAAGCTATAATTTGGCATAGATATCCATATTTTTCTATCCCATGGAGCGGGGTATCTTTGGATAGGTCTTTCAAAAATATTGCGGGTTTTTGAAAACAATTTTTTTCCTAATTTTTGTTAGAGTTACGACACTTCGTCGTAACCAAAGATAAATGATTGTTTTTGGATATGTGATAACTACAATATTAAGATTTTTCTTGGGATAAATTCTTTCCAACTACGGAACCCTTCATTGTGCGTGGTTCGACAAGCACTTGGCCGGTTTTTTCATTGAATTTGTTCGTAGAAATAACGTGCGGGGGCGCATGTCATTCATTCGAAACATTGAACTATCTAAGTACGTGAGTAACTGTATAAATAAACAAAAATCAATTAATAAATTACTCATTAATTTTTTTTCAGTTTGTTGAGACGTAATTTCACCGAAAATAAATAAAGTTGTATTCATTTTCGCTGAAATTACAACTCCATTTTAATCAGTTGCAGATATTCACTAACCGACTTATTTTTATTAATTTGGTGTAAATATATACAATCGAACACCTTTTACACCCGTATTATTAAAAGTGGGTAGGTAAATGAGTGAGTAATGTGATTTATTTCCTGTTCAGCATTTATATTCAAGTTTTCGTTTTATCAGCCTGTTAACCTCCACCTCCGAGCACAGTACTGCAATATAATCAACTCAAACACTCCATACAACAACATAATCAAAAAACGCTCTCTCCTTTAAATCTCTCTTAACTCAGACCGCAATATAAAGAAACATTCTAGAGGCGTCAAAGAAAAATCGTAACAATTTATTTGGCTGAGTCGCCTCTGAAAGTCTGAATAGAGAGAATTTTCGCTGTCCCGCCATTACGAGACTTTTCACTCACAACGCTGTATTATGTAATCTCCATCATTAATTTGTTTCGTTTTAAAACAACTTTTAAACTTTGTGGTTAGTAATAAAAGTTAAATAGTCTTTTTTGTGAAATGGCTCGTTTATTTTAAGGGATGCCTCGCTTTGTGAAGTGGACAAGTACAGTACGAGGCTGTTTATATTGCCCATCTAGTTTTAGGAAAAGTTCGGCTTAATAAAACGTCGTCGCTGTCACTTAAACTCTGGCCAACATGAAGCGGTTTCCACGCGGGATGCCGGACGAAATTTGCTAACTCCGAGTGTTACAAAGTCAAATAATTTATTTCAAGTAGGCCATTAAAAGGCGCTTTTTAACGTCAAAATTACAAGAAAATAGAATTGATTCTAGGCGCCCCTTCCTAAAGGTAGTTTCGAATGGTGAAGAATGAGCAAGAAATTTCGTAGTTACTCTTAAAATGTTTTACAATATTTTGTAACATTTTGTTTCAATTGCTTTGTATGAAGGTGGTCGAATTAGGGCGAATGGTCATATGTATAACTTCTCAATCATTAAAACAATTGACACGCGCAGTGTGGTCTGCGTGGCAATTCTCTCACTTTAATTCAATGTGCTATTTTCGGCTGGGTTCAAGTAGTTTTTGTGTCTTTTTGGCGTGCCCTAGATAATTTAGCCACTCTAATTAGTTAGTATCTAAAAGCGTAAGGTTGTCGACTAAGTCATGTTTTCTAATGCTTAGACGAGTTGACGTGTAGAAATACGATGTAAATCTAAAATAAACAGGTCTTGTAGTGTCAGCACGGTGACAACAGTGTTATGTAAAGGCTGAAAGGCGTAAAGGGCTCAAGTCTATAGGTACCTAGCTAGTCGCACGATATTTTCCACTGGCAACATTTTTCTCAATAGCCACTTATCTCAGCGGACGAATAAGTATGTATTTTGGGTACATTGGATCTGTCATGCGTATTGAAATCATAAAAGTAAATAAATAATTTTAAAAAGGCGAAAATCAATGTCTAAAACAGCCATTTGCCTACCCTTCCCCCAACTATGTTGGGGTCGGCTTCCAGTGTAACCAGATGCATCTGAATACCAGTATTTTACATAGAGCGACTGTCTATCTGACCTCCACAACCCAGTTACTGGGTAATACGATATCCCTTAGTAAGACTGGTTGTCAGACTTTCGGGCTTCTGACTACCCGTAACGACTGTCAAAGATTCACGAATTACAGCTGGGACCAACGGCTTAACGTGCTTTCCGAGGCACTGAGGGTCTTGGTATGTGAAGATTGTCACCCATCCACGGACCAACCGCGACAAGCGTAACTTAACCTGATCGATCGACCTGTGCGGCTGTTATTATTTAACCACGGGCCCCTCCAATGACTAAAACAGTCAAGAACCTTATTTTTTTTTTGTTCATATAAAATTCTGTTTGTAAACATCGTGGCGTTGTATAAAGAAATATTTCATACACTATAGTCAATTGTCACCCCTCAATAGATATCTGACTCGGCGATCATTTTGAATGTTTAACGCGCCATTTGACATTGCCGTAGACAATATTTTCAAGTAGACGCGTCAGCCATTTTGTTCTTACTATAACGTTGGATCAAAATATTGCTCGTTTTGTTCCAAGCACCTATTTTTTGGCTAGGTAAATAAATTTTCTGAACGGCAGAAGCCAGCAGCGGGATTATCCGAAAGGGTTACCGCTACCCCGGAACATAAAGGGCTAGGGAAGGAACGCGGGTGGGTTTTAGTCAGTAAGAGTCTGACACTCCCTTCTGCTCCACCCAGAGCGGGAGGGGTCATTTGATGATTTCCCATCCTCAAAAAAAACAGAAAGAAAGAAAGAAAATACGTTTATTTGCGGTGAACATGACGCAAAAAGAATAAAAAATAAAATAAATAAACGGTAGGTGGCAACATGCGTCACATCCACGCAAAACGGCTATCGCTCAGCATTATTCTGCGACCCTGTGCAAGACAGAGCCCCAGCGCTGGTTTTCAGCGACAGCCGGCGCCGACGTAATGACGTCATCCGGTGCAGCAAACACTTAATAGGACACTGTACCGGCACAGCGTACTTAAAGAAAAATGATTTGATTGAATTTAAAAGTGATACAATATATACAGGCAGGGCAGGAGGTATATACCTATAATTATAGTATCTACCTTAGGATAATCAGCCTATAATGATCCCACTGCTCAGGCACAGGTCTCCTCTCTGTGAGAGGGAGTGGGCTGATTGAATGCCGCAATTACAGAAACAATTAAAAAGACATTGTGTCTCGCGTAGATCCACGTTCCCGGCATACGAAGGGTTAATCCACCACCCGGGCCCAGTGCGAGTTGGCGGATGTCACGTATCTTCGAAATTTTGTTTATAACGATGTTTCCCTTCACTGTTTTGAGAGCAGTGGTAATAAAATAATTTACACAGTGTAAAGTGCCTTCTTTGGTTCGAACACTTCGAACCCACGACCTACAACTCGTAAGTCACGGTTGTTACCACTGCTCTCACCTAGCTATTTTAAAAATAAAGAGCAGTTTTTTTTTTGCGGAATTGTGCGAATTTCTTTGAGATGGTTCTACCAATTACAATTAATTACGCTCTTAGCCGCGCACAGAATAGAACAAAAGAGATCTATTTTTAGCAAGACAAAGTAAGCGAGAACCTGCCTGAGTATTTCAGTACACAAATTAAAGTCAGATACAAAAAACATTTATATAATAATAAATCGTTTATTTCGACCAACATAGGATCATAGACACACAACCAAAAATAAAATAAAATAAAAACACATACAATTAGAAAGACCATAGATATTATTATTACATACTTCGATTGCCCTGTATGTGAACCATACAGCAATTCAGGTACTGGCAATCGAACCTCTGCGCGAATGCCCTCCGGATGCTGCTGGAGCTAGCCCGAACCGTGCGCACCAGGGATGTGCATCGTTTTCGCATAGTAGAATAAAAACAGTCTACTTGCAACTCGGCGAACATACCTGATGCGCTACAGAATCGGGGCAGCTCCATCAGCAACCTGAACGCATTATTATATTGCACACGCAAGGCGTTGTACTGTCCGCGCATGTATGAGACCCACAGGCTGCTCGTGTAGAAAGATGTACAATATGCTCTGAACAATGTTTTTTTCAATTTAGTAGTGAATGTTTATTTTTCGTAGGCTGAAACTACATAATTATAGCAGCCTTACAAAATCAGCCTGTAACCACTGATGGGACTCAAGCCTCCCAACGCAGCCTTAGTCAGTACATAAAAAACCAATCTGTCTAGCCTTTTCCCAACTACGCTGGCGGTTGGCTTCAAGTCTCACTGGATGCAGCTGAATACCACATGAAGCGACTGCCTATCTGACCTCCACAACCCAGTAACTAGGTAATACGATACCCCTTGACAAGACAGGTTGTCAGACTTTCGGGCTACTGACGACCCGTAACGACTGCCAAAGATCCACAAATGACAGCAGGAACCGACGGCTTAACGTGCTTTCCGAAGTACTGAGGGTGCTGGTAAGTAAAGATGGTCACCCATCCACGGACCAACCGCGGCAAGCGTAGCTTAACCTTATCTATCGATCCGTGTGGCTGTTATTACATAGCCACAAACCCCTCAGTCAGTACATAAGATTTACGAAATAATATTTGTAAAAATTGTTAAACAAAACACTTATAACATAAATAATACTCAATTTAAAAAATAAAAGTAGAAAATGGAGCAAACCTACATACTATGCTCTGCCGCTTATTAAAATAATTTGGTCGGACGGCTAAGAAGCTAGACTAAACTAAAAGCATGGAAAAACACTAACAACGTAAACGTTTTAACCATCCATTATATTTTTCTATGTGGGAAATTGTGCCGTATCTATATTTACACAGTCTTTTTACCAACTATTGTATCTGTATAAGGAGCTTTATAATGGCTTATGTTATCTATTGTGCGCTTTTATTATTTCTAACGTGACAATATTATTTATACAAGGTGTAACATAATAAATTAACGCAAGACCTCATACACTCCAATTAGAGTATTGAGTTAAAAGAATAATACAATGACCAAAACTATTTTTTTAAAGCTTGCTATTTTCAAATAGTGTTGACACTAGTATTACTTTATGCATTTAAAATTGAGTCTTATTGTCTTGAAATAATATTTAATTATATTTGGCTCAATCAGCGGTTAATATGAAAAAAATACATAATTTTTGAAAAAATACCTATACCTATTAAAAATTACTGGAATCGATTCAGTAGTCAATTAAGAACAAACTACTTTCGGGACTTGCGTTTATTCTGTTACACCTTGTATAGACGTCCAAATCGACATTCATAAAACGTATAGAAATACGTTCACGACATATACTTGGCCGGCACAAGCATCTTCATAAATTTCCATATATTTTACTTCCCTGTGTTATCACGATGCCGTGAAGTGAACAAGGACGTCCACGATAATATCGTCAAATTACAAATTATAAAACCACACATTAGTGTTCAAATGTACCTACATGATAATAATATCTATTTTCCTTCTTGAATGTGATTTCAACCTGACATTGCTCGGTATATCTTTCAAAACCTAAATCTTCTCTTACTAAGTTCTCGTAATAAGTTTCGTAAGGTTGGTACGTGAAATTAAAATAACCATAGAGAGATTTAAAAAAATATGAATTTAAAATAAATTATGACAGAATAAAAAAATTGGTGGCAGTGAACAATAATAGTGCCTACGAACAGTATGAACCTAAAGCGTGGGCCGACACATACTTGGCACGTTTTAGTGTTGCCTACTTAAAAAAACTTTAACAGAGGTCGGACTAATAAGTCTCTAACAAGAACTAAGTAGACAAAAGTAAACACATTGGAACTCCAAACAGCAAAACCAATAAATAAGGCCGAGTAAACCCGGGTTTTCACTTAAGGCAGATTTCACCGATGAAACTGAACGCGATCAGTATATCTGAACCGCGTTCACGAGTTGTTGGTTTTATCATTGTTATAGAATACTAGTTTCTGCCTGCGACTTCGTCCGCGTGAAATTTCGGCCCCCGCGTCGTGTCCTATGGCCCACGCGCTTTTAACTCGTTTTCGCTTATCGTTCTTTCTGACTTGTTTTTATTTTTGCTTGGCTTTATAATATAATCTAATAATTTAATCTTTTCTTTATTCAAGTACTAGCTTCTGCCCGCGACTTCGTACGCGGATCCTGTTGCTTATGCCAGCGACAACGGGGTCGTCAAAATCGAAGATCTGAAACGTCTGATGTCGAATTCTAAGAGCCCGGGGACCGGAAAACAACGGGATGCGCAAGACGATTCGAGACGTTCCAGATCTTTCATTTTTGTAAATCAACAGAAAATTCCCGTCAGACTAAACAACTTTTGCTAAGACGTCGTTCCTATATATGTTATAGTGTCGCTGGGCTTTGGAGTTCCACAACAGGTGTTCCAGATCTTCAAATTTATTCTCACAGCAGAAAATGCTCTTCACGTGGAATAATTTTTGCTATGGCACCATTTTTATATATATTTTTATAGATTCTAAGGCTGATTTAAAACTGTGTACGTAGGGATTTACTTCATGCAACATATTTTGAAGCAGTGAAATCAGACTATTTGTTCAATTGCGGAAAGTTTTGGTTTCTAATATTTGCCTGATCTTGATAATTGGATACGAAATATATTTGGAGAAACTTGGGGTCATTTTCAGACAATAATGAACCAATAAGGTGGTAAACTTGTGCCTTGCACTTTGAATGTTGGCGTAAATGGGCCTTCTGAAATCTGTTTCGCACTAAAAGATGTAATTTGAAAGGCATTATTGTACGAACGGATGTTGTCCAAGAAATGTTTTGACTGTGGATGGTCACCAATTAGCAGTGATTTTAATATTTCTGGAGGATTTTGTAATATTTCAAGTACTTTTCCACCTGAGTAACACATACCGTTTGTTTCTTTTTGCCGTTTAACAGCTTCACAAAAAGTACAATTTTGAACCATACCTCCGATGGCGGAATATCTGGCGTAGTCAATCATAGGAGTATACGTAAATGCACTCCGTTCCTTATCAACCCAAGGAAGGTCGCCACGCCCTACGGCTATATCTTGAGACACATCCGATTCTTCAGATGATATCGACATTCTGTTCAGAGAATGTCGAAGTCGATCAGAGTTCAAACGTTCGTTGCGCTCTTCTTCTGTCTCTTCATGCCGTACTCCAGCAATTCTTTCTCTCTCACTTTCTAACTGATTATGAATATTTTGTTGTGTGCGTGTTCGGGAAAATGTATGATAATCACCAGTTAGTCGCGCATCACGTTCATCACTCGTTTCAAAAGACCTGTTAGTATATGTGCGAATACGCTGAGAACTCAAGCGTGATTCTGTATCGGTAAACGTTTCCGATTCCCGAGACAACGCATGTCGCTCACGATCAGCGGACAGTTGCGCATCACGTTCCGCACTTGTCTATAGAAACCTCGAAGCAGATGCGTATATACGCTAAGAATTCAAGCACAATTCTCTATCCGTGAACGTCTCCGACTCGCGAGACAATGCGTGACGTTCACGATCAGCGGTCAGTCGCGCATCACGCAAGTGGGGAACGTCCCCACTTGTCTCTCGAGACCTAGAAGTCGATGCGTAGATACGCTGAGAACACAGGCGTGCTTCTCGATCCGAAGAGGTTTCCACGGAGCGAGCCTGATGTTCTCGAACAGCATCAGTCCTAAACTGTTACTACCTTCACCGCTTGGAGGTACTCACAGCTTATGTTATTTTATAATTATACAGTGAAATTAGTGATAGCTTTGATTTCCACATCAGATGTTTCTGATCTTCGATTTTTATAAGTCAACAGGAAATGCCCATCAGATCGAACAACTTTTGCTAAGACGTCATTCCTATATGTGTTTTGGTGTAACTGGGCTCTTGGAGTTCCACAACAGGTTTTCCAGAGCTTCGATTTTTATAAGTCAACAGAGAGTGCTCATCAGATTGAACAACTTTTGCTAAAACGTCATTCCTATATGTGTTATGGTGTAGCTGGGCTCTTAGAGTTCCACATCAGGAGTTCCAGATCTTCGATTTTTATAAGTCAACAGAGAGTGCTCATCAGATTGAACAACTTTTGCTAAAACGTCATTCCTATATGTGTTATGGTGTAGCTGGGCTCTTGGAGTTCCACAACAGGTGCTCCAGATCTTCGATTTTTATAAGTCAACAGAGAGTGCTTATCAGATTGAACAACTTTTGCTAAAACGTCATTCCTATATGTGTTATGGTGTAGCTGGGCTCTTGGAGTTCCACAACAGGTGCTCCAGATCTTCGATTTTTATAAGTCAACAGAGAGTGCGCATTAGATTAAACAACTTTTGCTAAATCGTCATTACTATATATGTTATAGTGTAGCTGGGCTCTTGGAGTTCCACATCAGGTGTTCCAGATCTTCAAATTTATTCTCTCAGCAGAAAATGCTCATCACGTGGAACAATTTTTGCTATGGTACCATTTTTGTATCTCTTATACTTTAGCTGGTCTGTTGCGGTTCTGCATCAGGTGTTCCATTTTCCAAAATAAATTATAGCCTATATGTTGCCCAGACTTAATATCTATACAACAAAAAAAAATCATTCAAATCCGTCCAGTAGTTCCGAAGATTAGCGTGTACAAACAAACAGACAAACAGACAAACAGACACGATTTTTTTTTTGGATTCGTGCTCTATTACTGTTTCTAAACCTCCCTCAAGTATTTTTTTTTTAATATATTCAATGTACAGACACAGTTTTTTTACTGTTTTATTATATGTATAGATAAAGTACAATTATGATTTACATTAATTACAATCGAGGAAAGTTAAATTCTAACTGTAATGTAGACCTGCCTGATCTAGGTTTAAGAAAAACCTGTGTTTCAGGCCATCAATTTACATCAAACGTTGAAAAAGAAAGACAACGATAAATGTACTAAAAACTAAATTGAAAAGAAAGTATAATATTTCCAATTACTTAAAGAGTTACAATTTGGGTATATTATTTTAAAACTAGATTATGTAAGATATAGTATGTTTAAATAAATTAACGAATAACATTAAAGTAAGTAGATAAAGTGTATACTATTATTAATTAGGTAAAGGAAAAGACTTATAGTAGAGTAGGTAGATTGATTTTATTTTAAAATTTCTAGTAGCTTGTAGTTTTCCGTGTCTGTATAATTGAGTTTTGCCAAATATTCCTGTACTAGTAAATTACACCTATTATAACTTAAACTATAGATCTTTAGCTCTCTGTTAAACTGGTTATACAAGTAGGGTCCTAAAAATAAATAAAATCGATTAGCAAAAGCATGTTTGGTTTGAGAGTTAGCACAAACCAAATCTTTTCTTTTCCTATCTGAAGGCACTGGGTTAAAATAAAGTTCAGTGTGTTGGCATAAAACTACATTCAAAACAAATAATTGACGTACTGTTAGCACCTTACAAACCGTATAAAGCTGGTGTGTAGGAAATCTAAATGGACGAAATGTAGCAACCTTTAAAACTGCTCTTTGGGCGCGTTCTAGGTGCAGTAAAATTGATTTAGCGGCACCACCCCAGGACGTTATACAGTAGGTAATAATAGATTGACACAAAGCCAAATAAACCTGTCTGATTAATTTAAAGTCGGCAATGTTACGTAAATTTTTAAAAATATATATTAGTTTGCGCACTCTGGTGCATAATAAATCGATGTGTTTGCGGAAGTTCAGATTTGTGTCGATCGTGACGTCTAGATATTTAATATGGTCGGTTTTAGCTAAAGTGGGACAAGTGCACGCAATTTCAGCATAATGTGAATTGCAATTGTTATGCGCTTGAATGATTAGGTTAGTAAGCGTTGGATTAGTGTTTCTCATTGTAAATAATAGGTACTTGGTTTTATTTGTATTTAATGTTAAGAGATATTTATGAAGCCAATTAGACACAGTATTAAAACCATTCTGTGCTAACTCATAGACTTCGGCCTTTGATTTAGCTGCAAAGAGTAGAGCTGTATCATCCGCATATGAGATAACTACACCTTTTTGGAGTGTCAAATTGCACAGGTCATTTATATAGATTAAGAACAAAGTAGGACCCAAAATACTGCCTTGTGGGATTCCATAACAGCTATTTTTAAGTTCAGAACTCATGTACTGACCTATTCTTACACACTGATGGCGGTCGGTAAGGTAATCAGATAATAGTTGCAATTGTACTCCCCGTATTCCCAGCATTTCCAGTTTGTACAAAAGTACAGTACAAGAAATTGTGTCAAAAGCCTTGGCTAGGTCTAAAAATATCCCTATGGTGTATATGCCGTTATCCAGGTTTGTGCTTATAAAATTAGTAAGTTGATGAACAGCTTGGCTTGTTGATCTTTTTGGCCTAAAACCAAATTGATGATCAGAGAGTAATTTATAACTTTCAAGATATTTTACTAATCTACTGTTTATAATTTTTTCCAAAATCTTGGAAAGGCCTGTTAAAACTGAAATAAGCCTGTAGTTATTTACACAATTTTTGTCTCCAGCTTTAAACACAGGGGTGACAACGGCTTTTTTAAGCAATTTAGGAAATATTCCTTTTGTTAAACATAACTGAAAAATGTGAGTCAAGGGAGGGGCAATGACGTATTTAAATCTTTTGAGTATGCTATTAGATATGTCGTCCCATCCTACGGCACAAATTTCCTTTAATCCATCTATTATACTTATTACCTCATTAACATCAGTATCTAATAAGACAAAAGAGTGTCGTGTTGCAAATGTTTTAGTTTGGCTTGGACTGGAAAAAACTCTATTAGATAATAAAGTTTTTTCTGCTAAGCTTTTTCCTATGTTAATGAAGAAGTTGTTAGCTTTATTTGCTGCTTCAGTAGGGCTTAGCTCCGAAGATAAAAGATCTAGCGCAGGTTCGGGACTTTTTACCTTAATAGTGTTAATTTTTAGAAATTTCCATATAAGTTTACTGTTTTTACCTGCTTTCTGTAGTTAAATGTGATCATATTGGTTTTTTAGCTTTTTCAACAGATTATTACAGAAATTCCTATATCGTTTGTAAATAACTGATAATAGTACATTATCCGGTTTGGTCTTTGCGTGATGTTATGTTAAACAGCCTATAACCTTTCTCGAGATTTCGCCTATCAAATGCAAAAAGAATGTTTAAAATCCGGCAGGAATTGGACTAGAAAATAGCCTCCCCGATCGATTTCGGTCACGGTGGCCAATCAGTGCGGAGATTAGCCAGGTACGCAGGAGATATTATAGTGCACAAGTGTGCGCGCAGACACAGGTGGTGCACTCCCTCTTCCCTCACTGTCATAGTCCGATGGGACGGCAATCCGACACGACCGGAGAGAGATCAGGCGCAGGACCGCCGTTAAGTATAAGCCGTTGCTTAACGTGCTTTCCGAGGTACGGGGGTATCACACCGCCACCATCCAAACTCCGGGCTGTTCAAGAATTGGGCTATCAAAAGCAAAAATATTTTTTCAAATCCTGCTGGTAGTTCCAAAGATTAGCGCGTTCAAACAAACAAACAAATTCTTTAGCTTTATTATTAGTATTGATTGACACTGACAGCTTTTGTACGCGGTTTATATGTGTTGGTCACATTCAGTTTCATTGGTGAAATCGGCACATAAAAGGAGCTCACTTTCCACGCTTTCGTGGAAGGATTCAATTGATAGATAAAGTTGTTCATTAGTATCTTACAGAATTGCTATTTACACATGGGCAATTAGCAATAAATCAAAATTGAAAGCCGAAGCCCCAATTATCTTGAGTCCTATTAGATAGTTACTGTTTAATTAATTCCTCTGATGGCCTGTCTGTATAATGTGTACGTATATTAGACAGATGTATTATCTCGTCTGGATAAGGTCTGTTTTGTGAGTATCTTTCATTAGATCTCTCTCTCTGAGGACTGTGTGGGCGCTAATGCGATGAGGCTGTGGTATGTGTTGCTCAAAGATGTTTTAATTAGATCCGTTATAATGATAGTCCGAAATAATAAGATATAGTTGGGTGTTGTAGCTACATTTAGATGATATATCCTAGAGTAAATATAGTTTTCTGAGGCCCTTTGTACAGTCTGCAAATAAGATAAATATGCAGGGTCATCGAATATATTTGAAGTTTACTAAGAAACCGAATTCGAAAACATCATTCGGTTTCTTAAAAATAACTGTTACTGAGTAGAGTCATCTCAACATCTCTCTCCCTTGAATTTGTATATATATTTATATATATGCTAGCTGACCCCGCAAACGTCGTTTTGCAAAAAAAAATAGATAGTAGCCGATTCTCAGACCTACCCGATATGCACACAAAATTTCATACAAATCGGTCTAGCCGTTTCGGAGGAGTACGGTAACTAACACTGTGACACGAGAATTTTATATATTAGATATTTATTATCATTAGTACATATTTATATATATATTATAGTATGTATGTGTATATAACCTATTTATGTATATGTGTACCTAGTTTTAACAGGTTTTTTTTTCTCTTCATTATTCCTCTCATCCGAAGCACCTGCCATCTAATCTCTTCACCACCCTTGGTTGACTAAGTACGTATTAAGTCCGCCTTTGTACCTTTTTGTGCGAAAAGTTTAAATAAATAAATAAACTGTTTCTTTTCTATTAAATTTCAATCGAAAACATCAATCGGTTTCTTACTAAACCTCAACTATATTCGACGACCCTGCTTACTTATCTCCTTTGCTGACTGTACACGGCACGACTTATTTACGCTACAGCGTTTAAACAGCACCGTAGAAAGACGTGTGTCAACAAGTTTTCATAGTGTCCATATAACTCTGAGGACCATGCCTACACATAGTGAATAAGCTGTAGTTTTTTACGGCAAGAAAAACATGTGTGTACACACGCGTTTCCCACGTTTCAAGGCCCTTCGGCCTTAGACATTACCGCTGAGCTGTTTCAGTTTCACGGAGTAACTTCTATAAATGATAAATGATTTATTTCTGTAAGTAGGTTTGTACAAATAATTTTACACGACAATCATAATTGTTTTAAACTAGATGAGGTCGGCGTTTCCTATCTGACTATTCTGAGAAGAAAGGCCGAAACAAACTCAGAGGTCACAGTCTCTTTTAAAGTCCAGACAAAATCTTGGTCAGATCATGTGAAGACCATATAGATTGGTGTCTGGAATGGTCTTTTGAGGAAGGAACCAACAGATTTTAAGCGGACCTGTTCAGTCAGTGCACGCATTTGTCAAAAATCGTGCAGCTCAACCTCAGAACTTCAGGTACTAGTAACTCCGTATTCTTTTATTTTATTTTTGATCCTTTCCTTTGAATCTAAATCGAAGTCTACACCTCACCGTGAATGGCGGAAGAAGTAAAATAATTAACCTCCGCCCTTAAATAGGTAATTTTCTCTCACAAACCACCATTCAACATTTCAATTCCACAAGCCTATTCAACCATACATTCTTGGCCCAATATTAAATCTCAATAATTTCGTCACGCTGATCAATAGGTAATTAATTTCGGCGCAAACAACCCGAGCTTATGACGTCACACCCGTGTCAAGTGTAAACTCTATGTATTTGGACGTCTAACGCAACACTGATATGGTTGCCAATAACAGCCTTAAAACTTCCCCGAAGTACTTTCAAGTTAGACGGGCCATGAGAGTTTCGGTAATAGTGCTTTGACAACCCTGTTACCTCGTTCGGGTGACCTAGAGAAGCTTTTTCTGGAAAAGTGTTGCGAAGCGAGTTATTAGTAGACAAAGGGGAACGATTACACGATACGAGATAACTGGCTCATTTCTCGATATTGAAAATGACAGCGGCGTAAATTCAGTTGCCAACTTACGTAATATGACTTATCAAAATGAAGAAATGAACGGCATCAACTTTTTTCAAAGAATACCTTTGGGTAGGAATTAATACTAAGGTACTGCAAGCGTCCGGAATGAGGTGATCCCGCAGAAAACCAAAGTTTACGACATAGCTAACAGAATAAGCAAGCTGAAGTTGTAATGAGCCGGCCATATTAGCCGTAGAACCGATGCCCGTTAGGGTAGACGTGTTCTTGAGTGGAGACCGCGAGATGGCAAACGTAAAATAGGACGCCCTCAGGCCAGGTGAAACGACGAGCTTCGCAGGATGGCTGGTAGCAGCTGGATGAGAGACGAGAATCGAGCTATTGGAGAAGCCTACGTCCAGCAGTGGACTGCTATAGACTGATGATGTTGATATATGTAGTGCAAGCATCAGTTTAGTATACAAAATAATGTAAGAAACGAAATGGCTTAAACCTGCTGATCCCTCTAACGTGTGATCTAGCTCAATAACAGAAACGAGTAAGTATAAGATCTCGCGACCGTCGCGTCGCAACGATCAGGGGATTATTATTTGAAGGATAATCCGTAGCTTTCAAGTCATAATACCATCAACCCGATATCACCAATCCACTGGGACAACTAGATAGTCAGAAAACCTTTAAACAGTTAAAACCTATTTTCGCAATATCGTAACATGATCTGGAATGGAATTTAAAGAATATATTCGGTTGAAACAACAAAATAAAATGTTTGCGTATTCGAAAAAACTACATTAGATATTCGAACGTCATTTGTTTTACGAACGTCATTAATCTTAACGTCGACTCGTACCTAAATCTACTCCCATTCAAATTTACTCTGACAAAGCTGCCAGCAAATCTTTTTCTTTTTAATATTGAAAATAGAACATGCAACGCAAGAAAAAAAACACGTTTTTCAATTTCGCCTGCAGCGAGTAGACACATAAAAACTTCTTTGTTTTTATAACAAAATTAAAACAAAGACCTTTGCAGGGTGGAGATTTTATATCAATCCGTTGAGGAGTGGAAGAAAATAAGATAAATAATGCTGCCTTTGTTAGAGGACATAGGCCGTATTAATATCACTTACGCGTGTCTAATGTGTCGTCACATATTGAGATATTAACTTCCAGAGTGCTTGACATGGCAGTGACCGAATATTGGGAGGTCAAATGCTGATTCTGCTAGGAACAAGGAAAACTCACACAAAGATGTTGCCAAACATGTGAGCAAAAGAAGTGTGTGGGAAGACAAGGTATATTCAGAAACACGAAATAATTTTCATTTCTTGAATCGAAATACATATACATATTGCCAAACAAGAAAAAGGTAAGGTACGACTCGTAAAAGTGGCCATGACAACGCCCCCTATGCAATTTAGCAGCAAAACAAAGCTTACCGCGAGCGTCAGAGCTCAGATTAAATAGATTAGATCAGCTAATTGAGAGCGCGCTGAGCGGTACAACGCGAGCACTTTGTTTCATTCGATACGCAACGACGAATCGCTCGCTCGGCGATATTGGAGATCAACTATGTATTTGCCGCTACATTTGTGATTGCTACACCGATTAACTGTGAACGCCACCAATGAAATAGTACGCATCGCCAACAGTCGACCGCTAACTACGAGTCCTATGTACGCTACCTAATAACAATTACGGCCGCGTTCCAAATAATGACGCGCTCTCTCTCCCAACTACGGATCGCAACTCGTTTCCCTCAATCGGCTCATTTCCTGAAACATACATTCTTCTGTTTTACTACTTCCCAGGTGTTTACTATTTGATTTTATTACGCATCCAGTCCGATATATTAAAGTTTCAACGTTTGCGGAAACCTCCATTGAATGTTAATGCGGTTGCGACGCTCAGCAACAACAATATTGTTTTATGGGACAACCAAGCGAGTGTTTTCCACAACGCCATGTTTTGATTGCTCTGTAAATTCCACACACAGAACTATTGTGGCCGACAAATTCAGATGAACATTTTTGACTAACGATGCAAAATGTCATAACGGAGTAAAGAGCCTGTTAACATGCGAATTGCAAAAAGGATTTTTATGAAGCGTTGTCGGTGTAACTTTTATTTTTTTAATTATATTCTTTATAATTCATATGTAAATACAATACAAATGGCATAATTTTTTTGTTCTATTTTCGTCAGTGAAGTGATATTTAGAAGTTACCTAATTCGACCTTATTTACGGACCGCAGTCATGTGGAAAACCTGAATGCAAGAGTGCCTTCGCCACTCACCCGGAACGCATCTTGACATTCATTTAATTTCGTTTTTCTCGCGCAATTCCAAGCCCTTTCTTGCCGGACAGTAATTTGGACGGAGACCGTTTTGAAATCGGAACAGAAAGTTCCAACTTTCCTTTTAGCTCATTGCAAGAATTGACGTCTGAAACGTCAAATAAGTCAAACCAAAGCTTTTCCTTCATCAGCGTTCATACCTTTTCTCGTTCTTGTCTCTTATTTTTTCTGCTTTTGGTCATATTTATAAAAGAACAACACGAATTTAATTGTTTAATACCTAACTACGTTAAAACATAAATAAATAAACAATTGAATAAATAAAGTAATAATTAAAAAGTTCTAGTTCCCCAGCGTTTTGAAGCGAACTGCGTTAGTTAAGGCAATTTGTGATACAAGTTTTAGCAAACTTCTTACTTCGTAGCTGCACTCGAACTAAGCTAAGACCGTACAGCAAATTATTGCTATCGACCTATTTCTATGAACTGTTTAACCGTATATTTACGAACGTTTAACTTTTTCATTTACCTGTTTACCTCAGTTTCTCCTGGCCAAAAAAAAAATTGTCTTGACCACTTATATAAGGCCAATAAATTCTCGGACATAAATGACGTTCAGTCAAGTCGCAATCTCATCGCAGCAATAATAATTAATCAATGTCAAAAACTTGCCAAAAATGTAGGTAAATTAAAGTTTTTTTTTGTGTACAGGACACTGAGAACGAATGCGAACGTTCCGTTCTGTAACGTTTCGTTCTACGAATGTTCTTAAAAATACGGGAATTGCCCCTCTGGGTTCTGCAGTCCCATTTTTTATTATGCAGGGTGTAGGTAAATCTTTGTTCCATAATATACTAAACGGACATATGAAATAAAATATTTTATTTAACTGATCACCTAAAAAATTATTAACCTTTTAATGAAGTATCCTTTTTTAAATTAATGACCCTCTAAAAACTTTCGGGCTTCTAATGATGCAAACTTTTTTTAAGAAATGACTTTTCTAATACATAGTTGGTCGCGGTAACTAAGGCACCCCGGCCAAATGGGGCAGGTTAGATTAGAACTGTGAATAACCGTGCGCAAGCCGAGTGAGCGCAGCGAGCATGCACTACCGGAATAACTCATACAAGTTGGTCGCAGTTACTTGGCTATTTAGTATCTATTAGTATCTTAAACTCACACATACAGAATCACTCACCTGTGCACTCTCGTGCACGCACACGCACATATTTTCAACATAAGTAAATAAGTAGCTTAATTTTAATTTTTTAATTTAATTTTATTTATTATTTTAAAATAATTTTTACTGGTCATATTATACCATAATTATATTTTTTACAAGTTCACTATATAGCATGTCCAATTTTTTTTTTTTTATTATATTATTTATTTTTATGTATCCCCCGGTTGGTGTAGGACTATTACAGGATATTGAAAAATACAAATTTGGGAAGTAGACTGGTTACCAAAACTATGGAAGAAATATATGGCCCCTGCCTGACCAATGGTTTATATATACTTACACGGATAAAATGGCAGGGGGTGACTTGCAGACTGAATAATGGGCCTCCGAAAACGGTCGCTAGCACATAGTGACATAGCAACAAGGGGCAATATTTCCTGAGGTGTTTGAGGAGTGGAGAAGTATTCCACGGCTTTCAGAACAATCCCAGAGCCCGAAAGATGGTCAAGATTCCTACGAGCACTTACTGGAATACTTCCTTCCACCGAGCACGTTTGCTCTTGCGAATCTCCACTCAAGCCAGCCAATAAAGGCGAGAAAGAGGTGGGAGCTCTGTTTCTCATCAGTGCTCACTCTAGCCGGTCAATTAAGGCAAGCCAGAGGTGAGGAACAAGGATACTCCCGAGAGATAAGGTCCGTGGGGTCGCTACTGTCTAATAGCTCCCCACATGCTGCTCTGCGGGCTTCTGATTCATTTTTTTTTTATTTATTTATCAGGAACAATTTACATTGTATTTGATACATAATATTAATATTAATATACAATTCTAAAATTTAACATGCAATATAGGGAAAAAATAAAATTAAAACATGAATACGTGCTTAAAACTAAAATAATACAAATATTTACAAAATAGAAAATTGGAAATAATGTTAAATTATAATTCGTCTAAAGAGTACGAGACTTTCTCTAAAAGAAATGCTTTGAGCTTTGTCTTAAAAGAGCTAGTGTACAACAAATCTTTTAAATCCGCTGGGAGTTTATTATATTTGTACAGCTTGGTAATGAGGACTATGCTTGGCAATGTTAATATTAGGCACAATTTTATTTTTAAAGTCCTCAAATTCTCTCTTGGTCTGGCTCCTCATCCCAGATCTGCGGGGTAATTGCGTAACACATTATCAATGGGAATCGGTTTCATTTTGACAGTTCAACAACATTCATTACGTTATTTACGTGTTGAGCAGACAAATTTTTCTAACTTATGAAGCAATGGATTAGCAATTTGCTTCAAAATGATTCAGATTCCGATTGTTAGTGTGTTACGCAATTAGGGTGCGGTTCCGGCAAGGTAAACTCTACCGGCACAGGCCCAGAGTTCGGAGCGCGCAAGCCCCAACATGACGTCAAGGTAGAGATACAGCGGTGGGGATTTATTATTAATTCCTTTATTTCACTATATACATATAAATTATATATTTAAATATTAGGATATAAAAAATATAAAAACATTTAAAAATATATAAAATAGTAGCCCACCGGTATCGGGAACAGGGTACAAGCTATTGGTGGTCAGGGTTCCAGAGAGAGGAACCTCCTAACAATGCGGGCCATGTCCAGAAGTACCGCTCTCTGAATCAAGCCCTTGATCCAGCTGCCCAACGAGAGCCTCCTTAGGTGTTGGTCGAGGCTCTTGGCTATTAGCCCAGTGGCTGTCACGACTATCGGCACAAAGATCGCTGAGTCCACATTCCACATGTCGACAACCTCGTGAGCCAAGTCAAGATACTGGATTTGTTTATCTTTCTCGGCTTTCACGAGGTTCTCGTCATGCGGGACGGCTATGTCAACAAAATTTATTATTATTACTAGTCCCCAAAATAAGAACTATTTGAAGTTCACAAAAAAGAGCATTCACTATATTAAAGTGTTCAATAATATTTTTAGGAACGCAAAATGGGAATTATTTGAGGTTTAATTAAATACGTGCCATTTACATTCATATCAGCAAATATTTTATTTCAGTAGATAGTTTCAGTATATAGTTTAAAATCGCTGAATAGTGACTGTAACAATCAAATTTTATCGGCCATTTTATATAAAGCCTAAATCATTTGAACATTAAAATGTATTGAACTAATATCCGTGTAATTGTTATCGGTTAAAATCTATATTAGCTAATGATTTATAGCCATAGATAAAATTAGACACTATTTATCTACTTATATTCAAATTGGCTAGTCTCCTTCAGTGCAATAGTTATTACTACGATTTTTTTTCTGTTACAGTATTTTTATCTCACGAAGCGAGGCGCGCTTTGCTTTTGGTAACCAAGTGTACAAACACGCTGTAAATGAGTGCGTGAAGACGAGTAGTGTCATCACACACACGCAGACACACTTCCAATTTCACCATTGTCTCAAACTTGAGCTCCTGCGCTGACACACACATCCACAGCTTGTTTGCACGTTTGATAACCACAAGTAAGCTTCGTGAGATAAAAATACTATACGAATGTTATCAAGCAATATACCAAAATAGTATTCAACGAACAAACACTCTTCTCAATTTCTCTGTATTAAAATAAACATATTCCTTATTAAAAGTCGTATATCGTCCGCTTCCATACAGAAGTTGTTAGCGAGAGTAAGAATATGTACCAGGCAGTTATAAATTTCAAGGTTTAACGGAAAAACTTTGTTATCGTCTGTCGCCTACCGCGTACTGCCAGCCGATTTACCTCTTCGAGATAACGAGTTCCGTACTACCCTAGTACCGACCTGTTGGGGGATATTTTTTAATTTTCTAATCAATATGCGGTGAATAAAAACTTAATTTTCGTCGGAGACAACACCTTTTGTGGTGAACTTCCCCTATAGGCTGATAGGACGGACAAACTTGAAACTTCGAGGAAGGTACGAAAACAATGGCGGAGAATGGTAGATAAGCTGATCGAGGGATATTAAGTAACCCCGCGAAAGTTATAATTTTTGGATCATACCCATTTTGAGGCTCGGGGGCGTGGGGAAGAGTTAGCACTTAATCTTGACTTTGTAGCACATCGATGATTTTGTTATACATTTTGGAACTAAATAACTTACTTTATGCATGCTTTATGTTCTATCTCTGTTGACTTTACTTGACTTATGTGGTAGGTAGACAGCACATCTGTGCTGGTCCTACCTAGGTCCATCTATACCTAGGTCTATCTATATCTATACATAAGTCAAAGTCAAAGTCAAAGTCAAATCATTTATTTCAAATAGGCACTTAAAAGGCACTTTTGAGCGTCAAAATTAAAAAATAGAACTGATTCTAGTCGCCCATTCCAAAATGTAGTTTTCGTGTGGAGAAGAATGGGCAAGAAACTCCACCGTTACTCTTTTAAAATGTTTTACAAGTTTTTGTATACATTCATTATATAATTATATGTGAAGACGATGCACCTAAAATAAAATTTAATCTACCAAAAATGGTAAAAGAATTAAAAATACAACAGACTGGTAAATCAATTATGTGATAGATACATGGTGCTCACATATTTACAAAGATTGTAAAATTTTACTAGTATTTTAAAAAGTGTGTGAGTTACATTTGTCACAGAATGTAAAAAACAATGTATTAAAAAAAAAATGTCTATGTATAAATTAAATTAGCAACCAGTTTGATGTTGTCTAGACTCTAGATTGTCCTATGGAGCAGGACCAGCATGTTTCCAAACATTGTTATCTTGGATATAATCCTCCAATTTGTAATATCCTTGTTTACAAAGTGTACTTTTAATATGAGTTTTAAATTTTCTTTCATTTAATTGTAAAATATCAAAAGGTATTTTGTTGTAGCATTTAACACAGTACCCCATAAAAGATGTTTGCACTTTAGATAATCTGAAAAAAGGTTTATCTAATTTATCTTTATTTCTAGTATTAAAATAGACCTAGACCTAGATAACGCAAGTATCACGATCTCTATGAAAACCAAACGTGCCATTTTTTTTGACTACCTACTATGACGTCACAAGCACTCTTTCTCACTCACGCTCGCCAGCAGTACTCAGGACAGCGCGAAAGTGGCGGCTTACGATTTTTGTACGTAAGCTGGTGCGATTTTTGGCACGCGAAGTAGTTGCTCTTGCGCTATCTAGGTGTATCTATATCTGTGGTAGACCGGCTCTAATATGAAGTTTAAAATAAAAAAATAATCTACATTAAAATGGTTTATCATCTTCTTTTAATTAATTTATTTAAACTTTTCGCACAAAAAGGTAAAAAGGTGGGTTTAATGCTTTTTCTTCTTCGTGTCGCTGGCACGACAGTTATTTAAATTTTGTTGGCCCAAAACTTCGCCACGTCGACGGCGTTATCAGTGACAGCTCAGATGCCGCTCTGGCTGCATTTTTGGAGGCATAAAGGGCAGGATAGTAAGTGGGTCATAGTTTGTGACACAGCTTAACGTCCACACCCTGCTGCCACTCCGTCGAAGTACTCGTAGCCCAACTTTACGAGGTTCGACTTACATATTCCCACTTTAGTACGGAGACGGTTCAGGAACTTCCAATTGGATCACAGAAGGCTACAGCGTGCAGGAAGATGTTCGTTTGGTGGTAGATAGTGAGTCGGGAGAAGATATCCTGCCATAGTTTGCAACGGACGTCGACCGGATTACCTGGTTTATCATGAATTAAGTATAATGTCACATACATTTTGATTATAATTGTCATTTAGACCGTTTTACGATGCAAGTAGATATTTTAATATTTGAATAACCTCAATTAAAGTACCAAAGTACAATTTCTCATTTTGCATTATAAGACATTGCCCTTGACAACTGCAGATACATACCTATACCTACCTATTACCATTAACCGGGGCATATATTAGTTTAAGCGAAACCCGAAACACGTGTCTAGTATTTCTATGTAAAGAATCTATATACAAAATTTCAAAACTGTATCATGAAAAATCACAAAGTTATAAGCTTGTTATGTTTTTCCGTACAAAAACATCCTCACCGCGCGCCGCCCGCGCATGCCGCGTCGTCTTGCGCTCGATAATGATTACGTAGTGTCGCTTGGTGTCCAACTTGTAACCTTTTTTAAATATTTTTGGGACAAAATATAACATAGTGTAAAAATTATTGGAATCGATTCAGTTACTTATTCTGAACAAACTATATTCAGGTTTCGCATACACTAAAAATAATGTTGTATAAGCAATGTGCATCACTAAAACCACCGTACACTAATAAAGTGCAATTTCCCTCCTACACAGGAACACTCACGAGCAATCACATATTTATCTAAGCATACACTCTGACGTCAAGAATACAGGGTGTAGCCAAAAGTTTCACACCGCATGATTTTTCCTCTAGAGGCCGTCATCCAACAAAAATCAACTTATGAAAGCCGAGTGCGGTATTTTATTCGTTTTTCGTGCGGCTCACCACCTTTTCCGCCGCTACAATCCATGGCGCTTGAAATATTAAATAACAACATTTTGGAATTTTATTTTAACAAAGTCCTGTTCATTTAGGTCTGCTCACACTACAAACGACTACAGTTCGGCCGTCGAGAGAATGCGTTCCTGACACCTATCAGTCCGACAATTCTAGTAGCTAATAAAGATCAAATTCGTAAAACACGTTTATATGAAACTGACAGGTGTCTAGAACGCATTCTCTCGTCACTGTAAATACTATAAACGTAATTATTTTAAACATCATTCGGTCTCTGTCAACTTCAAACGATTGATATAATACGTAAATAGTTCGATGTTTAATTGTTAGGGCTTAATGTAAAGTCAGTCAAATTAATTGTTAAGCAAATTAACTACAAACTTAAATTGTCCGTATATTCAAATAATTGTCAAATCACCGTCATTCTTTGACAGTTGTGTGAAATGGTTATAACACGGCAAATTGAGATAGGTTGTCAATTTGCCTGGCTGTATTGAGTGATTTTGATGTTAGCTTTTATTAAATTATCATAACACCTGCCTGCTTATTCAAAACCAATCTGTTAGAGCTCGCTAGATCATGGCAATACCACCTGGCAACCACAGTTGCTAGCAGTAAATAATGAGACCACGTGTGTGATGTAATGTGATTACACCTGCAAGCGTTATATGGTGACTGGTTATACATGCTTGCCGTATACATAATATTGGCACTGGGGAGTTTGATGTAGCTACTGTCAGTTCCTGAAAAATATACCTACTCGTACACAAAGCTTCATTGACAGAAGTAGTTTTACTGTAAAATATTCAGTTCTATTTTTGTCGTCTAACACATTTGAAGGATATCATAAGACACATACATAAACACACATCTCTTCTCCACGGGGGTAGGCAAAAACTACAGAATGCCACCCGCTACAATCACGACAACGCCGGCTGTCGCTGAAAACCAGTGCTGGGGCATTATCTCGCATATGGTCTTAGCATTATGCCCAGCGACGGCCGTTTTGCGTAGATGTGACGCATATTTTCCCCAACTTGTTCTTTTCTGTATTTGCGTTCTTTCTTTGTGTCATGTTTACCGCGAATAAACGTTTTTTCTTTCCTAACTCCTTTCGTTTCATTTATACATTTGCTCATTCATACATCTGGTCTGGTCTGGTCGGTCGGGTTCGGTGGTCTGGTCTGGTCGGGTCTGGTCGTACCCATGGCCATCGAATGCCGTTTCACAATGTACCTAACTATCTATCATTTAACCGACCTATGTCAGTTCAACTTTCGACTTTAGTTAACGTTAAAAAATTGACTTTAGACTCGGCTACGCAACGGTACCTAATCCTTTGAGCGTAGTTGGTGTCTACTTAAGTGATAAAATATGTTAACCTGATGCCAAAGAACAACATTACAAAAACATGTTTTCATGGTTTTTTACATAGTAATGCTACATACTACTCAGCAGAATTCTACAACTCCAAAACTTGTTGATTTCTTAAACTCCGAAGATCGTAAAAAAAACTTCTTCTCCAATTTATTACAAGCCGTCAGCCCAGTCGACTAGTTGCCAACTTTACACCGAACACAATTTGTCTAACCGTAACCTACTCCCAGTTTACCTTCATTTGGACTGTTTTTGTACTTAACTGACTTTTAATTAACTAAACGGTAAGTGCTTCCAACTTGGCACTTGTCAGAACGAGAAAGTTTCATAAATAATAGCATTAAGTATGTCGGATATCCGAGAATGCAATGAGTATTTGTAAATGTTCGAGTTGTTAGCTTAATTAAATTGCCACGATTAGCATCTTCGCTGGTTATCAAGGGCCCCGAATACGCAGTTAACGAATTGATTAAAGTTCTGTATGTTTAATCTGGGTTTGTTTAAACGGCGATTAAGTTTAATGTCTAGAAAAGTATGGCTGACAGTCTTATCTTGGCTTTAAAAGTCTTGAGTTTGTTATAGTTATTGGGAAACATTAGATCTTAGATTTAAAATTGAGAGTTAAAGTTATTTGTGATGTTCGCATAGGTTTTTAATCGAACAGTTGTTTTTTTTTATTTGGCAGGTTATCAATATAAAAATATTTAATAAAACCTTGCATAAATCGGTTGTGCTTAAAATAATAAAATGTATTTATTTATCATATGACATTGATCCAGCAGTTTTGTAACAGTACACTTTGTTGTTTATGCTGCACTCTGCGTATTTTTCTATCGCGTTAACACAATACGCGCGCCAGTTATGATGGCGGTTTCCATAAAATAGAACAACACGCGCGCAAGTGAAAAATGAAACACAAGTGAACCGCTCCCGAATTCCCTGTGAAATAACAGGTGCTCGTAAGTATTAGCAAAACGGCGATTAATATAAAAGGAGTGCTGCACGTAAATACATCAGTGGTATAGTGCCAAGAATCCCAAGCGTATACTTAGCGCGAGCCGGCCGCCAGCCGCCACACGATACATGAGATTGGGGGCAGAAGACAGGCATATCAGAAGTATTAATCTAACCCCGTGGCCACGAGCTGCACAAGTGACGTGCGTCTTGCGTCAGCGACTGCGGGCAAAACAAATCAAAGCATTTGTCTAGAGCATGCCACGAGTCACGGCGACAAGACTTGCGGAGCGACGGACAAAAACAGACGCCGCGCGTGTGTTGTGCCTGACGCAACGCTCGAGACCGTGAAACGGCCTAATCCCGCATCCTAACGAATAAGAACAATAGCGCAAATACGCGATAGTCGCGTTCATATGTCACTAATTTGTTTGGAAAACCGGAAGGCGCCACTTGAGTAAAACCAAGACAATATACAAACTAACCTGGCTGAATGATTAATCCTTTAAGCACGGCCATGAACAATCCGAGAATTGCTCATGTACTGAGGCAAACCACCGAACATCTGATTTGCGGTCTACTGTTAGACATCGTTCATCTGAATTTGGTGGTAAACCAAACTATTGAGAACGAATTGAGGCCAGTTGTTGGAAACGAGTCGAAAAAGTTAAATACAGCTCAGGAGGGTCAACGAAATGAATTTGAAAATTTCTCAGAATAATTCCATCATCTCTCATAAACTGTTTTATTTGTTCTCTCTCCGTTTCCAAGCATAACCAAAGACCTACACGTCCAATATATGTAGCATCAGTTTAAATAAAATCAAAAGTTTTAATTAAAAATTTTTTTTAGACTCAAGCTAAGAATAATCAACGGGGCAACTTGCTATTTTTAATCAATCAATCAACTCAGCCTATCGCAGTCCACTGCTGGACATAGGCCTCTCCCAGGCTGCGCCACTACACCCTGTCTTCTGCCGTCTGCATCCAGCCGTCCTTCTCAGCCACCTTCTTAAGGTCGTCGGTATCTAGCTGGCTGGGACGTCCTGCCTATATTTAATACTTAACCATTACTGTCCTCTAAACATTCGGTTTTGACTGTTTTGATGAATCATCGAACAATCATCGAGATTTTTTTTAAACTAGTAAAATAGCTATCGAACGACGGTTGCAGTCTTTTGAGAGCTGCGGTGGCCCAGTGGTAATTATTTCATTACAACTGCTCTCAAAACAGTGAAGGAAAACATCGAGAGGTAACTCGGCATATCTTAGAATAAAAAATTCGAAGACATGTGACATCTACCAACCCACACTGAGCCCCCGTGGTAGACCACGCGGGCTCAGTGCGGGCCTATGTGCGCAGCAGTGGGAACATTATAGGCTGATTGCGCAGTCTTTACAGAATAATACTAGAGCTTTTACTTCTTTCTCATGCTCGTGTCTTATCATAAGCATAATGCTGTACAGGTACACCTACTCTAATTCCACCGTCTGTCACATGGGCATGACTTACAAGGTGCATCACAAAGCGCCGGAAACATTCAACTGTCAAGCATACAACACGGTGATTGACACATACTGTTGTGTCTTACGCCGAGAGGAAATTACTACTTGAAGAGGACATGGCATATACAATTCAGTGATAGCGATTTACGTTCTATAGATAGTGCAATCCATGAAGACGCGCCCCACTCTTCTTCCGAATCGTTAGTGGTTATCGCTAGTTTATTCCACTAGTGTTTTAGTTTTTTCGATATACACTAATTACCCACTAATAATACATCCACTAATGTGTATATCAACAAAGCTTAAACACTAGCGGAATGTCGCAGACTTGTGCTGTAAGCATTAGGAAAAAGAGTGGGGCGCGTCTTCGGAGATTTGCACTATCTGTACCTTTATAATCTAGCAGCTATAATTTACTACTTTCACCCATAGCTTAATAATCATAATCATTTATTTGTCAGAATATGGTACAGACGCCAGCACACGATGCTAATTCAATCTGTTAGATTTTATTTTTATTTTATTTTATTTTATTAGGTCTACCAACAATTGCTTACACTAATTTACAAACAAAAATAAAACATGCGTTTAAACTCTACACAGTGCAACAATTACTTAAAGGTAAACACCACATGGACAAAAAAGAAAAGAATAAAAAGTATTTCTTTAATAGATTTTCAACTTTATAGCTAAAACATATTAAGGTTCAAGGTGATTGGGAAAATTTGACAGTTTCGGGTAGCTTGATGTGCTGGCGTCACACATACATTTGGTATTAAGATCAGTCAGTGGTATGATGGCATTCTGCCCATTAAAGAAAAAAAAAACCAAACCCAACCCAATCCAACCCTTATTCTGCCAAATAAGTATATAAATAAATACCTTATTCCTGTAATAAATAAAATATTAAACTCTGAATAAATTCAAAAACAAACACAACATAGCGGTTAATAGTATCAGTGCCAGTTACATTTGGGCAGCCACCCAAACGCAAAGTTGATACTAAATATTGGAATCAGTTTTATCGTTTGGCATATTAACAAACGATTATGATAATTTTATGCTTCATTTTAACTACAATGTGTAACACAATTAACGCAAAACCTCATACATTCCAATTAGAGTATTGAGTTAAAAGCATAATACAATGGCCAAAACTATTTTTTTTAAGTTTATTATTATTAAGAAAATCGTGTTGATCCATTACTTTATGCATTCAAAATTGAGTCTTATTGCCTCAAAATAAGACTTAATTTTCTTTGGCTCAATCGGTGTATAGTATGGCAAAATACAGAATTTTTGAAAAAAAAACTATATTAAAAGTTACTGAAATTGATTCAGTAGTCAATTATGAACAATTTTCAGGTTTTGCGCATTTAACGTTACACGTTGTATATAGGCCATCGAACTTCTATTGCGTACTCGTGCAGGCAACTAATATATCGAAATCACAGAATAAAGTCATCTTTAAAAAAATATTCGGGTACCTTTGCATGTCAGATTGATTTTCATGTCTAATAGCGCCTACGCCGTAGCATCGTAGCAAGCTGCTACGAATATTCGTAGCTGCGTAGGCGACGTTTATTTCAATACTCAAATTTTATTTGCATTCCACAATGTGTACTTAGGTGGTAAATTAAAAAATAGTGATCATTATGGACCCTGTCGGGCACAGCAAATAATAGTAGTCCAACGACACCTTTTTTATCGCTAGCTAATACTGTCCCTCATAAGAGCAATTATTAAAATTAATCTCTCTATTACTTCAATTTCTTTTCGGTTTTTAAGAAGTCCATCGGTTTCGTCCCGTCATTCGATTTCTACCTAACCTTTTGGCGAAATCTCGTACAGGCAGATGTTGTATCTAGTTTATGCCTGCTATTTCTGTGTAAAAAATATTTCAATAATTATTACACGTAATTAGTTCGTACTTGACGTAGCGCTAGCACATCATGACATGATAGTGAGTTTTAACATCACGTATCCTACAAAGACACCAATACGTTCCACTACGCTAAATATAATTTAAGCTTTCATCGTTTCTGACGTGCTAATCTACACTTCTGTTCTCATATGCACATGTACTTAGACGAGGCTTCGGTATGTTTACACCACACACACACATACAAACGTCCAACGGATGAATTTCGAGTTCCTACACAGGTTTACATTGTACAATGAAGATTTATTTGTATTGCTGTGTTCAAGTATAACTTTCAGAATGAATCGGGAATCTGAATATATGTATAAGAATAAGTAATGAGGCTTGGAGCCTTTGTATCGAATTCTGTAGTGAAATAACTTTGAGGCTTAATAAATACATTATGCATGTAAAAGGGTAGGTTAGGTTCAATTCTATTTGACTTTCAAAACAATATTTTTAAGCTAACAGTCTTAAAATGATAGTGATAATATGCACAAGTGTTTTAAAAAAGAAGGGGAGAGAATCATAGGGCATCAAAAATTCGTCCGTAGCAACAACAACCGTCGTTCCGTCAACAGAAAAGGTGCCCAAAAGGCTGCCAGCATTGCCACGTTGTATTGCAATGCTGATTCTTTGGAACAAAAATAAGCCAGCCCTCACGTCACATGAAGAGTTGACCAACCGCTAGAAAAAGATTAAATTTAAAAAACCCTCGATACAAACCATAACATCAAAAAATAAAAATTACTAGCACTTTAAGTTTAATATAAGTTGTAGAAAGGAAAAACTGTTCAGGTGGAGATTCATAGACGCCTCCGCCTTGAAGTGTAAATGTGGTGCTGTTCCACAAACGATGGGACACTTAATATCGTGTCCTGCGTGTCCTGTCAGCTGCATGTTACAGGAACTGATGGACGCTGGTGATGGCGCCAAACAAGTAGCCGAATTCTGGGCCGAGTCCATTTAAATTGCTATCAACTCGCTAAGAAGAAGATAAGGTGTAGGTAATATTTTGATCCAGGTGTCCTCGCGTCGGGGGACGGATAATGAAAATAGGAAGTTAACAGCAGCTATTCTTTCCTAACATACATTCATTATTGCTAGCACAGTCTGGCGAATTCATTAGCCCCCTCTGTTTCCGTTGAGGGTAAAGGACGAGCAAAACAAAACACAAAATGCTATAAATTAAAATAATAGTAAACATTCAAACATGTCTTATAGTATGCATCGACAAAAAACTGTAATGCCACGCTATCGACTGGCAATGCGGCGCAGAAACAAAATAATATTTTTCCATGGCAGATTAAAAACATGCATTTTTAACGAACCTTTGTCGTCGGCGCCTGAATATTATTTTAATCGAAAACAGAACTTTTAATTAACGCGGACACACTTTGTGTAACATAACATAATCTGCAAAAAAGGATAACATTTCTGAAAAGGACGCCCGATTAAAATGTTCGGTTACAAATAAATAAGGACGGGCTTTGATATGGTTTTTTTGTAGTCATTATCACAATCCTCTCATTTCAAAACAACACGCCTGTAATCCCTAAAGGGTTAAGCAGACCTACCTATACTACACCTACATTTCTTACCAGGTAGGTATGTTTAAGAGGAAATGCGGGTGGGTGGTCGTTTCTCCATAGAAACGCTCTCGCCTGTTTTGTTTCTGGTTAATGACCATAAAGCAATGATTTTTACAGAATAATAAATATTAACTACTTGTCCCTATGTTTTTCTTTTTGATGATACATTTTTTTTTTTTTAATCTTTATTAATTATTAGGGACTTTTATACAATTGTACATGCCAGTCCCATCGGACCCTATAACGTAATGATACTAATAGTAAACGAACTTATATACCTTATAACGTAAAACGTAATAATACAAACTTAACTAAACTATAAGCAGCTACGGAGTTAGGTGTCGACAAAATATGATGGAACATACAAACATCGTTTATATTTATCTTAAGCTCTCTAACTAAATCCTCTCTTGCAGACTGAAATCTGACACACTCCGTCAGTAAATGCATAACATCTTCCAGTGTGCCACACACCTCACAATTTGGTGAATCAATTTTTTTCATTAAAAATCCAAAATTGTTGACCGGCATGTGACCAGATCTCAGTCTGTGAGCTGTAACTATAATATTTCTGCTTAGCCTAGAGTTAAAAAACCACGGTATATGAGGAGGCTCCGAGACTATAGACCTGTACCAAATCCCTTTATCTTTCGATCTTTGATTAAAATATTCTTTCCAAACTTCATGACATTTATGTTTATACTTAGGCAATATTTCTATATAATTAGTTCCAATGTTTTTTCTCTTCCACCAACAATACCCAACTTTGCTAAACGGTCAGCCTCTTCATTGCCCTTTATACCTATATGTGAGGGAACCCATTGCAATTTCAGATCTATATCTCTTTCAGATAGATAATGTATTTTAGATAGAATTTCATAAGCTATCGGTGCACCTCTGTAACCAGAGGCGCATCGAGCTATATGTTGTAGTGCACTTTTGCTATCTACACAAATTAATGTTTTTCTATTATTTTTATTGGATATAATATACGTAAGCGCTTCTGAAATTGCAAAGAGCTCCAAGGACATAACTGACACATAATTATTTATTTTAAAGCAGGTATTTGTATTCTCCGAATTCAAAGGATCATAGTAAGCAGCGCCATTACCATTTGCGCTCTTAGACCCATGAGTATATATTTTATAACAATCTTGATATTTTTCCGATATTTCCCTCAAAGTTTCTGCTTTAATTAAGTTGACATCATACGTCTTTTTAGGTTTTTTAATTGAGTCCAAATTAATGTATTTATTATACTTTGGATGTTACCCATACATCCAATGAGAACATTTCTAAAATCGGAGATGAACTTATACTTTCCTCTCTAACCTCCTCAAAAACAATAACAAGTAGTGGAAGCTTTTTATTTACCCAATATCTGGTGTGTCTAATAGCGCTAAGCTCTGACAGCTGTTTTATTACTACATTATTGGATATAGAATACGACTTTAAACAATATTTGAATGCTAACCATCTTCTCCTAACGTGCAGTGGAGGCACACAGAGCTCGCACTCCATAACGTGTATCGGTGTGCTTCTTATAAAACTCCCTACTACTCTTAAAGCCTGATTTTGGATTTTTTAAGAAGCACCCGTAGTCTAACCTACTTCTTATTAAAGCTATATAGAGCCTACGAAGATGAATTTGATGGACACCCCAAGAGGGACTCGTAAGAATTTTAAGTAAATTGAGAAGCCTCTGAATTTTCTCGACTATTTCGTTGATTTGTTTACCCCAGCGTAATGTCTTATCCAACCAAACGCCCAAATATTTGTAAAGACACACGCTGTTAAGTTCACTATTATTAATTAGAAGTTGTATTTGCTGTTGCCTAAATCCTCTACTAAAAACACAATAACGTAAAAGCTCCTATTAACGACCCCCTAAAATGTGTACTCTATTAACGATCTAATATTTAAATCACTCACATTAGGCATATTATAGGGTTCCAGAAAAGTCATACCTTAAAAGTTTGTTACGTATTTTTGTTGGACAACAAAAAAAGTAAAGTTTGTGAGTTTAAATAGCCAGTGAAAGAAATAACTTGACAGTGAGTGAGACGCGCCCGAAGCGGACGCACGTTTCATAGTGTCGCGTCTCCAGCCACGTAAGTACACCTAAATATTACTTAAGGAAAATAACACACTAAAAATGGATTTATCTTCTTGCTATCACATTACAACTATAACTTATATATTCGTTTTCTAAACTAACTCTTAATATAATACTTTTTATTGGTTTTTGTGTTATAAAATCATGTTTTAATTTAAGGCGGTAATAGAATCCAAATTTCAAAACTTGATTCTAATAACGATCCATGGCGTTGTTAAATTTTGAGAATATAGTATTTTAAAATAACTAATAGCTATTATAAACTACCTCATTTGGTTTAATTTTTTTCTTGTTCAATTCTTAAAATTATTTTACTTCGTTAGATCTATTAACGACAAAGCTATTTCTTAAAGTTTTTGTGTAAAACTCGATTCAACGTTAGACAATATCCCTATTATTTTAATTATATTATACTGTAAATAACCTTTATTATCTGAATTAAAGACTAACTGACATTAAAAGAAATAATATAGCAATGAGATCGAATTTAACAGTATTACATAAAGCGGATATTTTATCTGTTTATTGTTAATTTTATTGGTCGCTAATAGAATATTGTTACCTTCACACTTGATTCTATTACCGACTCACAGCTGTGACGATATTTTGGTAGTATTACAGTACACAAAAACAAAATGTATATTTTTGAACAAATTGGCTTATTTCTTGCATACGTTTTGAGAGATTTTGTCACAGGACATATTATTAATGTAAAATAATATTTGCTATCCAGTTTCATTCCTGGCTTCATGGCATTGGCTATATTTCATATGTTTTCAAATCATATAAAAATGGCTGGACGGAATGGGGGCAATGTAACTTTTTAAAGCTTCTTTCGAATAATTAAATTCTATATCTCTTTAAAGATTGTGTTCTTTTATAGAATCATGGAGCCGCAGAAGCGCAAGCAGTACGCCTCTGCTCAACTAGAAGCTGCGCTTCTAGCTATAAATGAAGGGACCAGCATATATGAAGCTTCAAAAACCTATGGCATACCGAGGACAACTCTGCGTGACAAGAGAAATAATAAATATATAAATGAACATTGTGGAAAACAAAGTGTTTTAACGAAGGAGGAAGAAAAAAGACTGGTAGACTGGATTTTCTATCTCGGGAAGTCAGGTTTTCCTGTAACTAAGGACCAATTGTTGGAAACAGTAGCAAAATTGGTGGAAAACTTAAATCGCTCTAATCCTTTTAAAGATGGTGTTCCCGGAAAAGGATCGTTTCTTAAGTTTATGGCGAGGCATCCTACCATTTCAAGGCGAATTACTCAGAATTTGCCTACAAGCCGTACACACATTACAGAGGAAGCTGTAAGAGCATGGTTCAATCGAGTACATAGTTATTTTGAACAAAATAACCTTCTTGATGTTTTGGAAGATCCTAGTCGGATTTTTAATTGTGATGAGACCGGATTCTTTTTGTGTCCCAAAGGAAAACAGGTTCTTGTCCGAAGAGGCAGCAAGAAAGTATATAGTAGAGTGGCCAATGACGAAAAGGAGTGTTTAACAGTGCTAGTAAATGTGTCTGCAGATGCTGCAATAGCACCTCCCATGGTCTTATATCCATACAAGCGTTTACCAAAAAACATTGTTCCAACTGTACCATCTGGATGGGGTATCGGTCACACTGAGTCAGGATGGATGAATATGGCCGCATTTTATGAGTACGTTGCCAATTGCTTTTATCCCTGGCTTATTCAGCATAACATAAAATTTCCTGTAGCTTTTTTTCTCGACGGTCACACTTCTCATATATCACTCCCTCTGACAGTTTTTTGCAAAGAAAAGGGAATAATTCTAATAGCATTATTACCTAATGCAACGCATGTTCTTCAACCCTTAGACGTTGCTGTGTTCAGACCTGTGAAAGGAACTTGGAGAACCGTTGTTCATGATTTTAGAGTTCAAAACAACTTTGCAAAATTAAGACGAATAGATTTTGCACCTCAAGTGGATATTTGCTTAAAAAAGACTCTTGTATCACAAACAATTAAGAATGGATTCCAATGTTGTGGATTATATCCCTTTGGACCTGATAATGTAAATTATGATAAACTTTTGACAAAAAACGCTAATGCAACAAGTGAAGAAAGTGGAGACAATGCAGATGATATTAGCAGCCATGGATCGAGTACTGTTATAGGCAATGAGAAATCTGTCAACGATACAGAAAAGTTTAAACAGCAGTTTGAACGTCGCTTATCACCTGAAGTTCTCTTAATGTTCCAAAAATCGGGATCGGTATGGAATGGCGATGTGACTTACAAAAAATTATTTGAGTTTTGGAGGGATATTGATCCTATAGACAATACACTTTTACAACAAACTTTCGATAACAATTTAGAATTTGGTGATACCACGCTTGTCAACAACATTGGTGGAGAAGAGACGTTGACATACGAAGTCAGTGCAAGTGGATGTCTTGTTCCAAACCGTTTTGATACCGTTTTTAATAATGTCTTAATGTTTCCCATGGACGAATTGGTATCTCCAATTATATCTAAAGAATCAGATACGGTATCTTTATTGAGCACTCAGCCTGAATCGAATCTTTTGGAATATGTTAATGAGATACCGCCCAAAACAATTACTACTTCACCTGATTGCGTCAGAGAGTTAAACAGTGAAGATCACAATGCAAGAACATCAACTCCTAAACAATTCAATACAAACTTTAGTGATGAACTAGTGATGCCTTCAGTGTCTGGAAAAAGTCAACTGAATGAAAGTCATAGTGACGATACATTGTTCACTACAGTTAATAATGAAACCCCATGTAAGTCAATCCGAAATTCTAGTCATTCAAGTTTTATACAAAAAGAGCTCAATCTTACAACTCCTTTTAAAAATGCTCTATTCTTTCCTAAAGTTGACACTAAATCAAATAAAAGAGTTTCCAAAAAAATTACACCAACTGTTGCAATATCAGATGAGTTTATGGAATACCAGAAAAAAGCAGAAGAGAAAAAAGCACAGGAAGAAGAAAAGAAAAAAATACGGAAAGAAAAATTACAAAGAAATAAAATAGAAAGAGAAAAGAAACAAGCAGATCTTAGGCAAAAGAAAGGAAAAATGTGGGAGCTGTGACTAAACTAACAAGAGTGAGAAAACATAATACATCAAAAGCGTTGGAAATACGTCGTAATACGACGTCAAGTTCAGAATCTGAATCTGATTCAGTATTAATCCCACGACAAAATAATTACAAGGTGAAAACTAAAAATCCAATATACTCTGGTCATGCTTCAACATCAGCTAGAGTTCTTCCAAATACATCATCATCTGATGTTGATGAGTTACATGTCCCAAAAACTGTTTCGTATAAACGACATATTATTTTTCCATCTGACTCTGATTCTGATAATATTTTTTAAAACTATTTGAACATATAAACGTTGATTAGTGTCTCTCTCTCTCTTCTCTCTTCTCCTAGCCTTATTAATCCCAAGCATCTTGGGGTTGGCTTCTGTATTGAGCGAATTATAAATGTGTGTACCTATTATAAAGGTATTTTGTGATTGTATTACAGATAAAAATATTTTTGTTACTGATTTATTATATCTAATTAGTATGTAGGTAATTAAAAAGTAAGCATTTATTTTTTTTTAAGACTGTTTTCTGAGACTGATTATATTTTTTATTAATTAAAATAACACAAAATAATTGCTCTAAACGTTGCAATAAATAATTCATTGCAATAAAACGTTCATATTGTAATAATGTTGATCTCATAATTATTGTTATTATATAATAAATACCTTAAAAACGATTTTTTATTTTATTTAATAGTATAGAAGAAGTGACAACTTCGTAGCGGTCGGTAAAAGAAGTAGAAAAATCGGTAATAGAATCTTGCCGCATTCTATGGGTCGGTAATAGAATCAACTACTCTTTTGGATTAAATAATTATTTAGTAACTATTGTGTTATTGAATATTTAATTTAAGTACTGAATTGCAAAGAATACTTCGTTGAGAATAATTATAAATTATAACATCTTTCCTAACATATCAGCTTATATCTATTTTTTTAAAGTGAATCCTAAGACAGCTAAAACTGGCGGTAATAGGAGCATTTACGTTATTTCGATTTACTTATGGATAGTTCCAGTCCTAATTCGTCCGATAAAATTGTAAAAGTATTTAAAGCATTTTGAATTTTATGCTGACCCTCTGTGATGTCCTTACAAGTAAAATACAAAACGAAGTCATCTGCGTACTGGCATGAATGCACATCAACAATATCCCGACAAAACTTATAAGTGGCTATATTGAAAAGTAACGGAGAGATGGGATCTCCTTGGGCTAAGCCAGTTCGCGTATATCTCACCATATCAACTGCAGACTCATCAGCAACTTTAAGGTGGCGTTCGCTAAGAAAGTTCCATAGATAATGGCAAATATTTTTACCTACACCCAAGCTATCAAGAACCTGCAATAATTTGTCTATTAATATATTATTATAAGCACTTTTGATATCAAGAAAGCAAGCAAGAGTTGAATGATTCTTTGAAAAGCCTATCTGAATTTGAGTCACTAAACGTGTAAAACAATCATAGCTGAATTGTCCTCTCCTAAATCCAACTGTATTTGGCGACAGAATTCGATTCTTCTCCACATACCATTCGAGTCTTTTAGTAATCATAGCATGAAAAATTTTGCATGTACACGACATTAAAGAAATAGGTCTTGGTTTGCTGTTAGAATTCGTGCCAGCACCTGCCTTTGGTATGGGGATAACTCTGATATCACGCCACTGCGAAGGAAAATTACCGGAACTTAATATAATATTATAGATTTTCATTATTTTTTTTATGCACTAGAACCCTCAAAAAATGCTGATTTAAACTAATGTCAACAGAGGCCTAGTGTACGAATTTGACAAATATTAATGAAAAAAGGGACACGGTATATATTCTTCTTATTCAGTTTATATCTTTTAAATTGATACAATATTGGAGAAGGAAGTAGCCGAGAACCAAACCTCGAATTATGACTTTTTACTTAGGCTTTTTCAAAAGTCTCTCCTACCGCATTTCCTCTTAAGGCCACGGACACGAAGTCAGCAGGCTGCGGCAGCGGCAGTGGGGAGCGCCCCGCCGCCGCCGCTCCGGCCCCGCAATCGCTGACTTTGAGACCCAGGGTAAGTCCGATGTAGCAGGGGGCAAGCCTATTGCCATCAACCGAGCACAAATTCAGGGTTACCCAACTAAATCACCCTTATTTTCGATTTCAACATCACATAAAATAAATTCTGATACATCGAAACCATGTTCATTATGATAAAAAATTCCAGAAATTATCTAAGTGCCCTATCTCACTGGGACACCAATGGCGGCGCAACCATGGTCGCACTGCCAAAAAATATATGGTTGGTTGCGCATCCGATTGGAAGCCTGGCGAGATACCCACCATAAAGCATAAGTATTTTGCTGGCAGTGCAAACATTTTGTGCCACCATGGTGTCCCAGTGAGATGTAAGCCTCAGACTGTGTATAATATCGCCTTTATTTCAATTCTCAGATAAATAAATTGGTACTGTATTGTCCCGGATTCTGGATTTGTGCTCGGTTGATGAGAATGAGCTCGCCCCCTGTTACATGGAACTTAAATATAACTGGTGAAATGTGGGTGTCCCGCAATGTCACCTATGCCTAACCCTTCGGGAAATACAGACGTGATTTTATGTTATGGGTATTGTCGGAAAACTACGCTATCGCAAATACGGTGAACATCGTAGGTACAAAAGTAGGTAATGAATCGATGATTGTGCACAAAGTATGAAAAATTACAAGAATAATATAAATGATATAATAATAATATTAATAATTGTAATTTAATTGTATTTTTTTATGGACTGGATGAGGAAGGCGGAGGACAGGGTGTTGTGGCGCAGCCTGGGAGAGGCCTATGTCCAGCAGTGGACTGCGATAGGCTGAGTTGATTGTTTGAATTGTATTTTTAATTGTATTTGGCAGTCAATGTAAGTAAGATGTATGATTGTGTATATTTTATAAATTAACTGCATTAAAAATAATGAATTAATTATGAAATACTTATATTATAATAATAAATAAGTATATTATGAAAATGGTCATATAACATTATATTGGGATCGATCCATCATCACTGACAGGACTATTGTTGCCAATAAGCCTGATATAGTGGTGGTGGATCGATCAGAGCGGCGCGCAATGATTGTTGACATAACCATCCCGCATGATGAGAACCTCGTGAAAGCCGAGAAAGATAAACAAATCAAGTATCTTGACTTGGCTCGCGAGGTTGTCGACATGTGGGATGTGGACTCAGCGATCATTGTGCCGATAGTCGTGACAGCCAATGGATTAATAGCCAAGAGCCTCGACCAACACCTGAGGAGGCTCTCGTTGGGCGGCTGGATCAAGGGCTTGATTCAGAAAGCAGTACTTCTGGACACGGCCCGCATTGTTAGGAGGTTCCTCTCTCTGGAGCCCTGACCGCCGGTAGCTTGGACCCTGTTCCCGATACCGGTGGGCTACTATTTTTTATATTTTTAAATGTTTTTATATTTTTTATATTCTAATATTTAAAAATATAATTTATATGTATTTAGTTAAATAAAGGAAATAAGTATATATATATTTTTTATATTTTAAGTGCTTTTTATAAAAATATTTAAAAATGAAAATAATTATATATGACTAGAGGTCCGTTCCGGCTTCGCACGGGTGGAAAAAAAATAGCCCATAATAATCAGTGATAATGTAGCATTCAAATGGTGAAAGAATTTTTAAAATCAGTCCAGTACTTTTTGAGCCAATTCGTTACAAACATACATACAAATCTTTCCTCTTTATAATATTAGTATAGATATATAAATGAAAAATTATAAGAATAATAAACGAGAAATCCAAAGAAAAAGAGATCAAAATGTAAAAGAAAACACTTGAACAAATATACCTAATTACCTAATGCTCTTAAGGTATTATCGATTTCAAAAGTCCAGAAAATCTCTTCGAATTCTGATGCCGATTTTCCAAACTAGACGCACTGTAGCGAAAATAAAAATTATCACAACGTTGAAGATAAAACGTATAATTTTTGTAAACCAAATTCAAAAAAAAAATTATAAAATAAATCTAAATATAAAACATGGAGTTTTATTACTTGACAATTACTGTTGGTGTAAAAATATTAGAAAAAAAACGAGTAATTAGGAGAGTTTATCAAATTCAGGATATTTTAGGATAAAATTTTATAACGAATTTCACGAATATTTACCTAATTGCAATCGGGTTTTAGGCTCGTTAGAACAGATTTTAAAAATAAATAATTACAAAATACGTTAGCTAAATTGTCCTGAGATAAAAAGGTCAGGAGCTGAAGTGTTAAGCGTAAGGTGGGACGCCCTCAGGCTAGGTGGAGCGACGATCTTTGCAGGATGGCTGGTAGCAGCTGGATGAGAGTTGCCGAAGATCAAGTTGAATGGCGTGCAATAGGAGATAGTCCTATAGGCCTGTAGGCCTATGTCCAGCAGTGGACTGTTATAGGCTGATGATGAAATATGACTTAATGTCATGCTAAAAAAACTAATTCCGTTTGAAAAAACATTAAAAAGCAGTCATTATTTGGAAAAAAAGGTCATAAGAGATAAGGTTTTACCCGCAGAGGTAACGCTAAAATACGTACGATATTATATAATGTCGTAAGATTACTCGCGACATGAGCCCGAGAGTAGCAATGCATTCGGCCTGTGCGGCTGTACACAAACAATTTCACCAATTTTGTACAGAATGGATTATATCGAGTATTTCCTGAATAATCCTTCGTTCGTTTTCGTTGAATATTCAAATGACTTGTGTTATTAAATTTGTACAGATCGCTTTTTAATTTGCTCTGTAGATATTTTCAGTTATTCGTAACAAAATAAAATAAACAAGTTTATACAGTAGGAATGAGAAATTGGAATCGCAAATCAAATTATACATTTTTGTATGGTAAGTGGTAACCTTTTTATTTCGCCTATTTGCTGTTTCATTTTAGCAATTGGATGAATAGAAAAAGCTCTCATATAAAAATTGGCTTCAGTAAGAACTTTTTTATCAAATTGGCCTTATATTTTTTTTAACTTGGTTATATTTATTATTTTACTAACAATTTATGGAATGTACCTAATTTATTTCTGAAATAAAATTATTAATAATAAATATAAATGAAAATTTACCACACTCTGTGCGGTTTGCAACACTGTTCAATAATCGTCAACCGAATTGGTATTAAAAATAAGACATTAAGGTATTTAAAATAAGTTCACTTTTATTAAAAACCATTCTGTTATAATGACAAACGTTAGAAAAGCGGTGATTTTTATTAATATTTCCTATATCACTTATGTCACAGAAAACGTTTTACGTTTCATGCTGTAAACTTTTCTGCTCATCCATTTATTGTAACTGGTTTTTGAGAGCTCTTAGACGGCTTATTTTAGTATACTGACATAACATAACATCACGCCTGTTATACCCCAAAGGGTTAGGCCGTGTTATACCCATACATCACACCACATCACACACATCATCGTCCACATTTCACCAGAAGTTCCATGTAAAAGGAGCCTATTGCCATTGAGAGCCTATAGGTACTACCTCAGCTAAAATTCACTCTTCATCTCGCTTGCACGATACTGCTCGCGGACTGAGTAAGAGCGAGACGGAGTGCGGTGCTAGGCGGCAGACAGCGCCAATAGTTTAGGTATTTGCTTTTTACGATGAAAATAATGGTAATAAAAAAAAGTAAAAAACATAAGAACTAACTATAAAGCAGGTCTTATGTTTTTTACATAAGACCTGCTTTATAGTTAGTTCGGTTAGTATACAAAGTTTCATGATCTAATTTGAAGTATTTTTTTAATATCAGCGGTTTATTGTTCGGTTTGGAGGTCAATTTGGATTTTTTTTTCTATCGAAAAAAATTTATAGAATCGTGTTTTCGACTAACATAAGACCTAACATTAATCCTCAACTTTACCATATATTTATTTCAAAATGAATGCTGCAGTATTTTCGACATAACGGAGGATCATGCTAACCCATTTGAGGTAGTATAGACCCTTAACCTGGGACACATCCAGACTGCTGCTAGTAAGAAATTCCTGATAGAAAAACACAAAAACACTTTGATCGACCTAGGAATCGAACCCAGGACCTCATACCCTATTGTAGCACTTGCGACCAACCCATGACTCCAACAGTTAAGAAAATACCGACATCTTCTATTTCAAGCCATGCCTATGCGTCTTATAAAGCCAGTCATACAAATAACTTGGAATAAGAACTTCAAGAGAATGTGGTGGGAGCGTTTACGAACGCTCTTAAGCAATCCCTTTCAGTCAATTAAGTTTAACTTGCTCAAAGTATTAACTTGTTTAAACGACAAACAGTTATAAATACTGCTTATGTTTCTATTCGTTCTGAAATCACCGGTGCTTTCAACGTATTGTCGTACTTTCTATAAATTGGATTAAATGTGGTTTTTAACTCGAAACTACGATATCCTTCATGTTATAATATACTAGCAGTCCCCGCCGTTTCACCCGCGTTATTTGAGGAAAATACCTACTAAACTACTAACATATATTCCACTACTTTAAGATTATTACTTAGTACGCACGACTTAACATAAAGCTATTAATAACCAGTATATGCTAGGGGCTAGCGAGGGGCCCGCGGCTAAATAATAACAGCCGCATAGGTCGATTGATCAGGTTAAGCTACGCTTGCCGCGGTTGGTCTGTGGATGGGTGACCACCTTTACATACCGAGACCCCTCCGTGCCTCGGAAAGCAGGTTAAGCCGTGGGTCCCGGTTGTCATTCGTGGATTTTTGTCAGTCGTTACGGGTAGTCAGAAGCCCGATAGTCTGACAACCAGTCACCAAGGGGTATCGTATTACCCAGTAACTGGGTTGTGGAGGTCAGATAGGCAGTCGCTCCATGTAAAATACTAGTATTCAGCTACATCTGGTTAGACTGGAAGCCGACCCCAACACAATAGATTGTTCCAACATAACTAGTATGAAATAACAGCCTGTTATTTTATAACAGGTTTTGGAACTGATAATTACATGGAGCAAGAACAGGCGGAACAGATATACGATTTTACCTGTTACAACTCACTCCTAGTATGTCTGCAAAAAAAAAACCTTATGTGGTGCAGGCTGGCAGAAAAATAACTCCGGTTGCATTCGAACATTCAAGCGAATTTAGAATGAGCTAGTAGGTTTTTTGTTTCAAAAACAGAGATAGTATAGGCGCGTTGATGTAAATATGTTCGCTCAGCATTGTATCATTTTATACTTCACAGTATATTCATCAAAAGACCCCTCTGCCTAAGCCTTTGGAGAATTCAGGCATGATCTCATGTTTCAAAGTTAATACCCTAAATGAAATATGGGCTTACTCTATAGTTAAATTCTAGTCAAGGCACAGAGATACAGCTACTGCTAACAAACAGTAGTCCTGTAGACATGTTCCTACCAACATATTGTGTTAGAACATCTACTGCAAAGATTGGCCAGCTGTCAAACATGAATGCCGATAAGGGAGAACACTGTCGATTGAATTCTGAAATTGATTCAATGCTTTGATCTCAAACTAAATGGTCTGAGTAATATGACGCTGTTATTACAATGAAGGTGTGATTGTGTAAATATTATGCCACCTTCCTCTGACCGTGACTTTCACTAACATAATCAAGTCAGACTATTTTCCGAAAGCAACTTTCAAATGTCTTTTGTGCATTATTGCAATCCCAGTTTCCCGCGTAATTATGAGTAATTATGAGACCGCAAAGCCGTTCATTAGTTCAAGTAGCATAAGCATAATCAACTAATAATGTCCACACTGCTGGGGCACAGGTTTCATCTCTTCGAGAAGGAGTAGGCTGAACCTAATCTACCAAGCGGGCATAGTACGAGTTGGTAAAAGACACATGACTTCGAATTTTTGATTCTAGGACATGCCGGTTTCCTCACGATGTTATCCTTCACTGTTGTAGTTCAAGCAGTCAACTTAATTCTGATATCTCTAAAATTTATACATTATACCCCAATTGACTTATAACATAACATTCCATAAGCATTCTAATTTACATAACAAGTGAAGCACCTTTCAGCTCCGAGCACACTTTCAATCTATTAAGTTTGCTTTCCCAAAATTACTTCAATTAACCTTCCACCATTTTGTTAACGCAAGCCATCTACGCCACGTGTATAGGGCGAAATATTAATAAAATTAAAAATGGACATACCTATAAGCGGGAACTATGGCCAAATGGGGTTTGTTCATGCAGGGCATACATGTTTTGTACCGCTGCCTGCATATTTATGTCTTAATCAAGGCTGGCAGCTGTTGCCTGTATGGCACATTACTGCTCTATGTTTACGTGTCTTGAACGTATGTCTTGGAACAAAGCCTAGGAGTTTAATATTTTGGCAGCTGAGTTACACAGTGTTTGCATTCTCGCTCATAAGCCGAGTCGACGTTTGTATAATTTTGGTGTTTAATATGTACGGTTTTGAAGGTAAATGATTCGAACCATTCATCAAAGCAGCTATTATGTTTCAAATAGTAATTTGCCCTCAAAATATATTTTTATCTACAGCCTAATCTCGTGTCATCAGTTAGCAATTATTGTTTGTTGTTATTTTCCAACCCAAGCCATTATTATCAATCAATCATAATAACTCTATCAGATTATCGATTGATAACTTTATGGGGCTTTTTATATAGGTAGGTATATTACAGCCCGAAAGTTTGATAACCAGTGTTATTAATGGATATCGTATTACCCAGTAATTGGGTTGTGGAGGTCAGATAGGCAGTCGCTTCATGTAAAATATTAGTATTCAGCTGCATACGGTGAGACTGGAAGCCAACCCCAACATAGTTGGGAAAAGGCTAGGTAGATGTTGATGACAGTGAAGATTAAATATCAAAACCTGAACCCATAATTATGTAACACCAAACTAAATACAGAGCGTAATATAGGAATAGGCAGTGCCAACAGGTTATACATATCTTGACTGTAAGATAAACAGTTAGTGATGTCAGTTTACACAACCCGATCTTGTTGAAGCAAGTATAAGTATGAATAATCATGGCCTTATTATATAGCGTGGTTGTCGGTTTGCCGCTATTGATTTATATATTAGGCTTGCTTGTCGTGTGTTGGTGTCATTATAGAACAGTGAGGTTTGAATCTGTTTCGCAATTTCAAATGAATTCATCTATTACTCACCGTGTTTCAGTGTCTCGGAGTTTCCGGTATCGTGTGTGTGTCGGAGTCTGGATTTGTGCCCGACTGATGGCTATAGGCTCGCCCCCCATTGCAGGGGAGATAACCATAACTGACGGAATGTAGGTGTACTATATAGGTACACTTCTGCCTAACCATTCGGGGATTATAGGTGTTATCTTATGTGCTATGCTTAAGTGTCTCCTCCGGAGCGTCAGGGAAAGCACTTCACTACATATATATGTTTGTCTATTTTATTAAAGTACATATTAATTCTAAAAGCCAAGGGCCGTCCGATCAGGACCAGGTCCGTGCCGGAAGGCGCTTACGTGTTCCACGCGCGCCTCAAAGAGATGTCAGCCGTAAAAGGGCCCATAAGGGCCTGCCAGGGCAGCGAAGGTTACCGCTACCCCGAACATAAAGGGCTAAGGAAGGAACACGGGTAGGTTTTAGTCAATAAGAGTCTGACACTCCCTTCTGCTCCACCCAGAGCGGGAGGGGTCAATTGATGATTACCCATTCTCAAAAAAAAAGTGTGGTAAAATTGCGGTCAAATAAGACTACACATTGCCATCTTCTTGATAAAATATCAAGAAGATGGCAATGTGTAGTCAGTGTCCATAGATGCTTATAGCCTGTGGTAACCTTTCTTTTTCGGTTAAAAAGTGTCGGCAGCTCCGTTTGGATGTACAAACCATGTCGCACCTCCTATCCAGATCTGTTTTCCAAAAAACACAGTCCAAATGGCCTTTGCGTTACTACCGACGACGCCGTGGAAGTAGCGCAGTTTTGGATCAGCAAGATTTTAAGTACAGTGGTGCCAACAACAAGAAGAAGAAGAAAAAGTTTCTAAGACTAACGCATAAAAAAGTTTCCCATCCTCAAGTAAAACAATTAAACACCTGGAAACGTTAAACTTTAGAAACATTAATACCTGTTGTTGAAAAGAAATTAAAAATGAACACCTTAATTTTCATCTTAATCGCTCGTTAAGTGGCTATAAATTTTCTTAATCTCGCCTTTTGCGTCCCTTTTTTGACGGATTGTCCATTTCGGGCAATTTTCTTCGCACATATTGACTTTACGAGTAAACCGAGGCACAAAATAGATAGGTACAGAAGGTGAACTCCATAAAATGAGCGAAAGCGTACGCACACAGACACTGTTCCGCGTACAGCGAGTGCGAGCGTACTCACAATTGGCACTCTTATGCCCGTATTACAGAACGTCACTCAATACTCAAGCATTACTTAAAACTAGTTTCAACCAATCAAATGGCTTGAATCTAGTTTTAAGTAATGCTTGAGTATTGAGTGACGTTCTGTAATACGGGCCTTAATGCCGCGTCTGAACGTGGCATTACAAATACCAATCTGTGTCTACTGGTGAAATATCATATGCAATGAAAGAATTGCCATCCACATTGCTGCAATGTGTCCGGCAAAGTAACGAATTCTCTTAATTTGGACGCCTTGCGAGCGCGATTTGTGCATTTCACGCGCTCGCTACGAGCTACAAATCGCTCTTGAAGCGATCCGTGACTTGTCGGTTTTTCGGACGAACACAGAGGAGGGACAAGCTGACAACGAGTGGAGTGAAGAAAATGCACTGCATTTGATCGAGGTGTGAAATTTTCTTTAATCCTTAAAATGTAAAGTTTTATAATAAAAAGCTTAAGCAAGATGCGGTCAGAAATCGAGTAAATTTGACTATTAGTACGAGTATGGAGACTGTTGGCGTCATCCTTGTAAAGTTGTTGTATTGTAAACTTAGGTATGTGCTGAAGCAGTCTGTAAACGGTTCTTCTCTCAGTTTATACAAATCTGTACGCCACCAACTTGGGGGTCTTCAGAGTTTTTTCATTACTTGATGTATTTTTTTAACAACTAAACACTATCAATTATTGGAACGAGAAGTTGATCGTCACACTCCATAGCGCTTCGCTTGATCGCGGTAAACTGACGAAAACAGATGCGCGGAGTAGCGGGGTAATTGCGTAATATACTAACAGTAGGAATGCCTTTTATTTTGACACTTCAACAACATTAATTGCCGTATTTACGTTGTAGAGCAGACACATTTTTCGAACATATGAAGCAATGAATTAGCAATATCCTTCAAAATGATTCATATTGTGATTGATTGCGTGTTACGCAAACAGGTGCTGGTTCGTCGAGTAGTAAATGCGCGGTTCGTGCGCGCGACGCGTCCTAACTGATGCATTGTAACATGCGACGTACTGAAAATGTTACATTTCACCAGTCTGTACGCGGCATTTGAGATCTCCGTACTCGTATGTGTGCATACGATAGTTTTTCGCTCGTTGTATGGAGTGTGCTTTCGTACCTATATATTCTGTGACTAGGGGATCCGAATAGAGCGAACCGAAATAGGTGGAAACCCCCGCTAGAAGGAATGCACTTAATTAAGGCAATTTAGGGGAAGCTGGGACGTATTCGACAATGTCCGAATTATTCAGGAGAGCCGTCAGCAGCGTTCTCGGTTTGTTTAATTATTACTGTTTAAATGGAATGTTTATAATGTTATGCGTCTGTTGTTCTGAAATGTTTATGAATGGACTCATTCTTTTTGTTTATATTATATATTTACAGTGATTATACAGGCTGGCGCAAAACTAATACCTAATGCTCGCATTTTGGATTTGACTTATAATATTTTTTTTTTCATATCTTTGATAATTGTGAAGTAAATAAAAGCCGACAAACCATAAATACATTTATTTGGTGCCCAATTTGGAGACAGAATATGATACTGATGAATATCTTTTAAACCATTTCATATTAATATTCACAACATGAGCGGGTTTCTGGCTATCAGAATATGTCACGCATTTGCTTCCGGAAATATTATATTATATTGCCAGCACATAATTATATTGCACGAAGGTAACGTTCTTTTCAGGAAAAATCATAAGGAAAATGATAATCTTACCGCGTAGTAGAAGCGTGACATATTGTTAGCCGAAAATCTGGCATGTATTCTTAACTCACACCAAGGCTTATGAAGTACACAATATAAGGTAATCTGTGCCGACGTCAAGATGTTTAATTAAAATTACATGGACCTGTGCTTTGTTTGTACTGATACTAATTATTTCAAGACTAGTATTCCTTTATATTATGTTGGGTGAACAAGTGATTTACTTTTCTGATTATTTCATAAATAAAATATTGGTAAAAATCTTTTCAAAGAGAAGCTTTTCATTAATTAAAAGGCACTAAATAAAACTTGGGTAAACATAGAACTATTACGATGTTAGTACAGTGGAGTTCATTAATATATTCGCAGTGAAAAAGTTTCAAAATATTATAAGCGTTAAAATGATGATCATTTTAACGCTTATAATATTTTGAAACATTAAATGTATGTCAACATTTAGATTATGTCAAGTTTGTATAAAACTATATTTTAACGCTTATAATATTTTGAAACTTTGTCACTGCCAATATATTAATGAACTCGACTGTACCATGGACAAAATTGTTCAGTTTGATGGTCTGTACCACGCCCTTACATTTGACTGGTCTTTGAAAACTAATCCTGTATAGATCTAATATCTACACATATCTAGACACGCGGCAGCGTGTCAAGCCAAGTTCAAGCAAAGGAACTGGCTAGCCAGCGGCGAGTGTAATATTACACGAACCACTTGGTGCCACTTTTGACACTTCTATAAATCAAAACTTCTTTAGCGTAAACACATAAAACTACGTGTGTTTAATTATATCTATAAGGACATCTAGAAGCCCAAATTTCATGAAGCTAGCTCAAACGGTTATAAAGATATGAAGGTCAATAAGTCGTAAATTTTAGCACTGACTGACATATAGTACCTAAATCTAACCTACTTCTGAAAACTGGCCAAGTCAAATTTAACCTACTTTAAGATCTCACATTTTTAAATAACAGCAATTGTTATAGGTATCCATTATAGCAAAGAAATAGAGTTTAATACTTGTTCATAATGTTATTTTGTTCCTATAAATACTGAACTTGGCACTCATTTAAATCTCCATTCTTTTTGCGGCGAAGCCCACAGCCAAGCATAATAATTTTTGTATTGAATTTGGCTCTCCTTTTTTACATTTATGTTTTTGGTGGGTATATCTATACAGGCTGGGTTTTAAAAGACTAGCATATTTAACTAAATAAAAAAACTGTAAAATCAATTTAAAAATAAACCTGTTATTTTCCATCAACGAATCATAGGATAATATTTTTACTTAAAATCGACGGATGCCATGCAGGTGACAGAGACGGTGTTTAATTAATATATTTAAATGACTGACATCTTTACAACCGGTAGTCGCTCATGTAAAATACTTATGCGGGTAAAGTATATGACCAAATAAAGGCGAGAATATTCCCACCGACTTATTGAAGGAAACTCTTAAAATCTAAAAGTGCTTTTAGTAATCTGCTCGGTTTACTGCAAAATACCTTGCCAGTTTCCATTCGATTTTCTTAAAATTAAATGGTGGATTATAAAAGAGTAGCCTGATATCCTGGCGTGGTTAATAAAATGGGAATCTATTTTTTAAGATCAATCATATCGGGTATTACGTTTTTGTGCCGGACTGAGTTATACAGGGCCAAATTAAATTAGCTAGCGAAACTCCGCGGGCGTGGTGGGATATCTACAAGATAAAACGAAAAAAATAGTTGTTAATTTTTTTGCTGCAGTGTGAATGCTCGAAGCATGAGTAGAGAAAGACAGATTACACCGGTCTACAACATTTTTGCGCACGGGTTATACATACCTATTTTTTATTCCTTTTATACCTAGAAATAAGAAAAATAACAAAAAATAGTTCTGAATTTGTTTTTATGTGTGAAAAACGGAAAATTCAAATAAATGAAAATACATAAAAAATAGACAGAGATGATTTATTAAAAGATACCAAACATCCATTTATGGTTCATTCTTACAATAGAAATTTTAAAATAAAGTCCAAACGCTTAAAAATGAACAGTTTTACTTTTCCTTTCATGTTCAGTAGAAGTTTCTCTTATTAACCCCCAAATATAGTCCCCCATCATGCTTTCGGTATACTGGCCTTGGTAACGTCTCTCAAATTCCATTATATCTTGATGGAAGCGTTCCCCTTGCTCTTCCGAATAAGCTCCCATATTATTTTTAAATTTATCTAAATGAGAATGTAACATGTGCATCTTTAAAGACATTCTACATCCCATGATGGAAAAATTTGTAATCATGTCAGTGATCAGCTCGTCATAATTTTCAGCTCTATGGTTTCCAAGAAAACCATGAACTACTGCCTTAAAACTGTTCCAGGCATTTTTCTCCTCATTGTTAAGTAAGTCCGGGAAAATATCACAATCCATGATTTTTTTTATTTGAGGGCCCACAAATATTCCAGCTTTAATTTTTGCCTCTGAAAGCTTTGGAAAAAAACTCTTCAAATATTTGAAAGCTTCGGACTCATGATTCAAAGCCTTTACAAATTGTTTAATCAGACCCAATTTAATATGCAATGGCGGCATTAATATAGTTTTAAGATCGACAAGTGCCTCCCATTTAATATTGCATTTTCCCACTTCATACACAGTACGTACAGGCCAATGTTTTTGACGGTAATGAGCGGCATCATTTCTACTATCCCACAGGCAAAGATAACAGGAGTATTTAGTATACCCACCTTGCATTCCGGTCAAAAAACACACCATCTTAAAGTCCCCAATAACTTCCCACTTGTATTCCATATATTTAATTGCAGTTAATAGCATTTTAATACTGTCATAATTTTCTTTAAGATGTACGGAATGTGCCAATGGAATAGAGGGAAATTTGTTCCCATTGTGTAGTAGAACAGCTTTTAGACTTTTTGTTGAGCTATCAATAAAAAGGCGCCATTCAGTTGTATGACATGGAATACCAATTTCTTCAAATAAACCTTTCACGTCATGACAAAAACAGAGTCCATCTTCCTTACTAAAGAAACAAGAAAATTCTTCATGACGTTTTCTTTGACGGGATATTCGTACATCAGAATTAAGTAGATTCCATTGTTTTAACCGTGATGCTAATAACTCTGCTTTACTTTTTGGTAGATTTAAGTCTCTTATTAAGTCATTGAGATCTTCAGAGTTGATGAGGTGTGGTAGTTTTAGCTCAGATTCAAGAAAAAATTCAGAAGGTACGGATACAGATGAACTTCTTGATGGAAAGCTGTCTTGAGAGAGTACTTGATTTTCCAACACAGGCGGATTAGGTACAGGATTTCTATCTGTATGTGGTATTGGAGCGGATGTCGATGGTAGATCAGGATAAGATGTTTTCTTTGAATTTTTACCTTTGAGTGGCTTTACAATGCAAAAATAACAATCTGTGAGATGATCACTGGGTTCCCTCCAAATTCTGGGCACTGCAAACTTCATTTGTCTTTTTTCACCTCGGTACCAGCCTACAATAAAACGTAACGTATAACCTAATTAATGTCTTATAAAATAGTTAATACAATAAAAAAAGAGAAAATATACTCACCGTCCAGAATGTATCTGCAAGAGTTACATGACACATGTGGAGTCCATTTTTTGTCTTGATTTTTAACAGGTAGATTAAAGTAAGCTTGATATGCCTCGCAAATCTTTAAATTTGTACTCAAATCATATTTTTTCTCTCTTACTTTAATAAATTCGCCGCAAATATAGCAAAACGAGTCAGCGTTTCGTTTACAACTTCTAGAAGCCATTTTAGATGGGTTATACAGCGAAAACAAAACAAAACACGTTATTCCTGTGTAATATGCAAACACATACTACTGTACACAACGAGCGACGCAAGAAACACTGCCCCCCACCCTCTAACCTCTCTTCGACAACGATAGCGCGCAAAGACCGACATTAATCAGGCGTGAAAAAAAAAAATGCTATAACTTCTTAAAAAGCAAATATTTTCATTCTGTAATCGCAATTTTTTATATAGATTTGCTTATATAATCAAAATATATTAGGTAAAACCCATGCGCAAAAAAAATTTTTTTTTTTGTTGACCGGTGTTATTTATGTTTAATTGATAAATGACGTCTGTGAAGTTTACATAAAAGAACTGTTTTAGGGGTACCTCAAATGAAAAAACGAAATCCTTATAAGATAATTTTGCTGTCCGTCCGTCCGTCCGTCTGTCTGTCAAGACCCTTTATTATAATTTTTTACTGATATTTCAAGTAATTACACAAGATGCTGTCATTTTTCAATTTTGTTCTTGTTTTATTGTTTAGATATCGGCGTTACGTCTGTTGAGTTTCACTACTTACACTAGCTATGTTTCCTGCATAGGTACCAATTGCAACTGATTATATAATCTTTAGCGCTGCGCTAGCTGAATGTCTATTAGATATTATATGTAGTATATTGTCGACAATATCTAGCACAGTTTACTCGCAGTAGGACCTATTCGGGCCAATGACTCGTGTGTGATAAGGCGTAAGCTAATCACCAAACCGAACACAATTACTGCGCAGGTCAACAGCTTGTTCTAAACCGCCAAACACGGGAAACTTTTCACAATATCCTAACCGCCTCAGTAACACTTTATCCTTGTGGAAATATCCTAGAATCTTCGACCATAAAAGACTAAAACTGTGTTTATAAAAGCAGTGGTTTAGAAAGAAAAAAAAAACGGTCAAGTGCGAGTCGGACTCGCGCACCGTGGTGGGTTCCGTACAGTAGGTAACTATGTAACTACAAATGTATGGTTTTCGGATTTTTTCCTTTATTTGTCCTGTAAGACATTGCTTCTTGACAAATTTCATGATTCTAGGTCAACGGGAAGTACCCTAGGTATTCTAGGTAAACGGAACATAAACGCCCATATCTTTTGACTGCGTTGACTTAGAAGTTTGTTTTTGTCATTGCTTCAAGGGATGCACCCCTGAGTATTTGATATTAATTTCAACTTGATAACTCCACGCGTTCCTGAGAAAATGGGTCTTGACAGAGGGATAAACAGATGAACAATGAAGTGATCTTATGAGGGTTCCGTTTTTCCTTTTGAGGTACGGAACCCTAAAAATTAAGTAAACACGTCACGAACATATTTTAAACGTTGCATGCGGAGAAATTTCTAAAACAACCTCAACTGCAACACTTCGTTTCATAAAAAATATCAAAGTGAAAATACAGTTTTAATAGATTTTTTTTTTATGATTACTTAAGCTTTTTAACTATTACTTCGTTTAATGTTCAGTTTACACGCAAACGTGAACAAGCCGGACTGGTGGACACTCAGTATTTCATTTAGCAAATACCCAGTGACCGAATACCAAACAGCTTTGCACATAGACTGCTACAAGCAACAGTCCCAGAGGTATTGTGTTGGTGCACTGTGCACAGTACAACTAACTGTGTGTAAAAGGAGAAATGTTTTACCTTATCATTTTCTGGTTCTGTGTGGTTCATAGCAAATAACCGTGCCACACGGTGCCTCCCCTGACGCACTCGTTGGTATCGTAAAATCTAGTCATAAATTATTAGTTACATACTCGTACCTCAAGGGAGTTGGCAGTTGTGTCCTCCTATTTACTTCTGCCCTTCTTCTTTCACATCGTCACGATCTGATAGATAATTCAGTGCACACAAAATTACAATAAAATGATAAAAAATTACATGTGTAAAAGGAGTGAGGTGTTGGTTTTATTTGGTTCTCGCGCAGGTCCCTCAGACTGCGAGAGAACCAAATAAAGGACCCAGAAGTGAGTCGCCCGCCACTCCAACGAGCGCACGTAAAGTTCCAATCGCAACGACCGCGGCTCTCGCTCGCTCCCGCCAAAAGTTTGCACTAATATAATATTCTCGTTCTGTTTTCGTGGCATAAGCCATCGTCTGTCTATCAATAAAGAGTACCAACACCTCACGCCTTTTACAGTGGCGCCCCACGTTGGGCGCCACCTCGCTCGATCCCGCCAAAAGTTTGCACTAATATAATATTCTCGTTCTGTCTTCGTGGCATAAGCCATCGTCTGTCTACGAATAAAGAGTACTAACACCTCACGCCTTTTACACATGAATATAAAAAAAACAACATACAAAAAATTAAAAAAATAAAACATACCTAAATAAATTAAATGACACGTACTTTAAATCAAAATAACGATCTGGTTAAAATATTTATCAGTATAAAAGATGGTTGTGGAGGCAAGAAATTCTAGCCGTACGTATAGTTAAGTATCGCCTCTCTGGGATAATATTCAAGTCTTTAAATGCTTTCCAGCAATTAATTTTGTGTCTATTTTTTTTACTGTCGCAGTTGTCTTCTAAAATCAAAGTACCTATATACATCTGGAATTTGTTTTGCCAAAGGATCTTTCCATAACACCGAACTTCAACAGCTGTATTTTCCCGCGTCGCAGACATACCACGGAATATTGACGTCACAGCAACGCTCGTAGGGTATTGGCGGATTATTTCTGCAGACATGATGGCTCCGTAATTGGCGCGAAAATGACAGCCCTGTTCCCGCCAGTCGGGCTTCAAACGTCAGAATACTTGCGAAGAGATTATAAAATGATAAACTGTTATGAAATTATTATTTTAAAGCCGTATAAAAAGGCCCGTATTTTAGAACGATGTGCGATGCTAAAAACATATTTTTTATTCAAAACTGTCACATATCACACTAATCTCAACCCAAATCTAGTTTCGCTTAAAATTCAGTTTTATTTTTATTTACATTCGGCCGTGACAACAAAGCTCTAAATTAAAATGAAAATCATTCCAATTACGCTCATAAATTCGCGAAATCAGCCGCCCATACAAAAACCTGATGTCGCTTCTTGCTACGCAAAAGCCTATCCACATTTTTATTTAAATTAAAAATATAATAAATTAGACTCTGAATAGGGGAGTTTCAAAAAGCTATCAAGAGAACAGTCTTTAGTTAGACAGGATCGTACAGTTTAAGGGGTGCCTGTTTAATTTTCCTCTCAAAACTTTTACCGTATATCTCGGAAAGTATTTTCCTAAATTTAAGTTTTATTGAAAGAATTATAGAACTCAACTTTAACATCGTCATTATTGTAAGAATTTTATGGATATCGCAAATTGCCCAAGGCCATAATTTTGTTTTAGTGAATTAAGAAGAAGGAGCCCGGAAGGGGCTCGTGGCTAAATAATAACAGTCGCACGGGTCAATCTTCAAGGTTAAGCAACGCCTGCCGAGATTGGTCCGTGGATGAGTGAGCATCCATAACATACCAAGACCCCTCCGTGCCTCGTAAAGCATGCTAAGCATTTGGCCCCGGCTGTCTTTTGTGAATCTTTGTCAGTTTTTACTGACGTGTCTTACCAGTAACTGGGTTGTGGAGGTCAGATAGACAATCACTCCATGTAAAATAATGGTATCCAACTGCATCCACGTTAGACTGGAAGCCGATCCCATCATGGGAAATGGCTATGCAGATTGATTGAATTACATCCGCAGTCCGGTCCGGACTAATATGGTAAGCTATGTTCAAAACGGTTACATGTGACCCCAATTTTTGTGCTGAGCTCTTGTCGATTTATTTTTAATTTAGTAGGTACTTACCTACTTAGGCACAAAACGTGACTAAGGGCATTCTTACCTATTGTTCAAAATCGAAACTTTTAGAAACCTTTTGTGAACATTATATACAGGGTTATTTGTAAAACACCAGCAATCTCTTAAGAGATCATTGTACTCATCATTATGAACAACTTTTACTATGACATTTTGACGAGATAGACGAAGATAAATGTAGGGAACAGCTGATTTTTTTTCGCGATTTCAGGTTTGGTCCCATAGTAAAAGTTGCTCATAATGATGAGTACAATGACCTCATAAGAGGTTGCTGGTATTTTACAAATAAACCTGTATATATAATCAGGGGGGCTTAGCTCGCCCAGGCTCTTCAACCTGTATATCAATCACCTGGTATGTGAGCTCAGCAACACCCAAGTCGGTTGCTCTATTGACGGATGATATGGTGTTGCTGAGCCCATCGATCAGTGAGATAAGAAAGCTCCTCCGAATCTGTGCACACTATGCGGTGACTCATGGTCTCAGGTACAACTCAACCAAAAGCAAGCTCTTAGTGCTTAGAGCGCAAAATAAAATGTATGTTATGACATTGTTCCACCGGTTACCTTGGGCAGAGTTCCGCTGAAAAAAGTCACTCGTTTTAAATACCTGGGGCACTGGGTCACCGATAGGCTGTCGGATGACAACGATTTAGAAAGGGAACGTAGAACGTTGGCTGTCAGGTGTAACATGCTGGCCCGCAGGTTCACACGGTGTACGCGAGAGGATAAAATAACGCTGTTCAGGACCTACTGCCAATCGCTGAGTACGTGCGCCTTGTGGGTCAGTTATGCACAGGGCTCGTACAATGCTTTACGAGTCCAATATAATAACGCGTTCCGGGTGATGCTAGAGTTGCCACGCTTCTGTAGCGCGTCGGGGATGTTCGCGGATGCACGCGTTCCGGATCACTAATGCGTCGGGTGCGCGGCTGCCCCAACAGCCTCGTGGTGACTGTATCCGGCAGGGTGGAGAGCCAAATAATATGTCACTGGGTGGCGGCACACAGACCGTCATTCAGATATGTAACGTAATTAGTTTTGTTTTTATTTTTATTTAACGTGTTTTCGTATGTTAAGGACCTTTGATCTGAAAATAAAGATTTATTATTATTATATAATAGAAGACTGTCTATGCTACCTTTCTAATCTATGTTCAAAGATCCTCACTGCTTTACGTAAATAAAATTTAAATGCTTTTCGTTGCTACCTAAGCGCATAACTTGAGAACGGCAGGACCCATTTGGCTGTTTTTTGTTTGAAAATGTTCGCAATAGTCCGAATAAGGGTTAAGAGAAAGAAAAATTTAAAAAGTCTCACGAGAAATCGGGAAAATTATGGGAAAAATTGAAGTCCTTTTTCTATGGGATTTTTTTATGAACTCTTGTTTAGGCTGGGGAACGTCTGTCGGGTCAGCTAGTAAAATATATAAACAGTAAAATCTTTCCTAGCTCAAATTAACACAAAATCCATAATCATCATTGTTATTCCATAATCTTATTCAATAAAATTCCGTCTGTGAAGTTTCCACCGGATACCAGTTGCCAAAGGGTGGTTTACATTTACATAATATTTAATATTCGTTTCCTTTGTAAATTAAATAAATTGAAACAATACCTAAATCGAATAAAGACTGTGGTTTGATTAAAAGATTGTTTTTTTTTTTGTGTTGCAGCATTGTTAAACGATCTTTATGAAGTTTTTTTTTTTGTTCGGGAAATAGTTCGTAGGTGTGGTGATGTATTTGAATTAAAAAAAAATCAAAGTACATGCTGTACAAAAGATGGTAGCTATATAAACAAAATTGTTAGTGCAATGGCATATTTTATCATACATGAAATGATATTTAAATAACCAGGTGCTCTTTTTAATAAACAAATCTCTAAACAAAATTGAACACAACTATTCAACGTAAAATTATTTCAAGTAACCTATCATACAGTATTTTTATCAGACAAAACGTCGCGTGCTTTATTTGTGGTTACCAAGTCTTCAAATACGCTGTGATTGTGTGTGTAAATTCAGGAGCTCACGGTAGGTACCGTCCGAGATAATGGCGAAGTCGGAAGTGTGTGTGTCTGTGTTACGTGCTGACTGACTGACGCTAGTCGCCTTCACACACACATTCACAACGTATTTGTACACTTGGTTAACACAATTAAAGCACGCTTCGCTTCGTGAGATAAAATACTGTACTACATAATATTAATCTTGCTGAACATAAGTCAGTAGATATGATTTTGGATTTTAGACACACTAACCAGAAACACGAGTGCGAAAAAGTGAAAAGGAAGGCCACGACAGGACGGGACCACGGCTTTACCTCGACCATTTTTGTACCTATGTCTTGATTTTCGTCTGAAATATTTTCTTGCTTCGTACTTTTTAGATCACTTTTATTTTTCCGTAGTCGGAGTACAGTTTTTTAAACGTAATTTTAACTAAAACAAACTAAAGTATAGCGTTGAAAAATTCATCCGCATCGCTGTCGACTGGTAATGTACCCAAGAGACTGGCGGCATTACCACGTTAAATGGCAATGCTTAGCCTCTGGCTCTCTGCCAGCCCTTGGGTCATGAGAAGTGTCAATCAGTCGTTTCGAGATTTCCTTAAAAAGAACATGAGCATAGTTAAGTTGGATTTAATTTTGTTATTTTTTGTTGAAAATAAATAACTTAATTTTTTATTAAACATTTGCCTACTTCCCGTGAAGTTTCCATGAATAAAATCACGCAATTAATTATCAGGACGTCAATTCAGCTGTCGTCAACAATTATATTAATTGATCAATCGTCAATATGCAATCGAATTCCCCGATAACTTCAATCTCATGTCATAGTGTCAGCTCGATACAATTTTCAGCGAAAAATAGGAGTAACAGATGGTTTTAACAGTCCATTACTTTTTATAACACCTCGCATTTTTATAGCTGCCATATGTAGATATAAGGGTGACATTCATTCATTCTTCAGGAGCTGGGGATCACCGGGGGCCTCCGGCATAGGGTGACCGCCACTGGCGCCCGCATGCTGGAGATCCCCGGCGCAACGAGTGGCCCCACCGCTGACGCCCTAGCTGAGAAGCTAAGGGCGTCCCTGAATGCGGAGGAGGCACGAGTATCCAGGCCCGTCAAGTGCGCAGACATGCGCATCTTGGGCCTGGATGACTCCGTAACGGAGGGAGAGGTGGTGGCCGCCGTCGTCAGGGCGGGCGGGTGTCTGGTCGACCAGGTGAAGACGGGCACCATACGTCCTGACTTCGCGGGCATGCGTACCGTAACGGTAAGCTGCCCCGTGACGGCGGCCAGAAAAATTGTGGAGGGCCGAAGGCTTCTGGTCGGCTGGGTTTCGGCGCAGGTTAAGCTGCTGGAACCCAGACCTCTGAGGTGCTTCCGATGCCATGTGGGGCACCACGTAGGCGTCCAGTGCACCTCGGAGGTGGACCGCAGCACTCTGTGCTTCCGCTGCGGTCAGTCCGGACACACGGCCGGCTCGTGCAGCGCCGCGCCGCACTGCGTCGCATGTGCGGCTGCCGGCAAGCCGGCCGAGCACCGGGCTGGGAGCAGGTGCTGCGTTCCACCCGACGGAGCCAAGAGGAAAGGGAGGCCCTCCGCCACAACCGCCGCCACCACCACTGTCGCTTCCGCCTTTGCTGCCGCCGCCGCCGCCACCACCGCCGTCGCCGCCACCGCCACTGCCGCTGCCGCCACCGCCGTCACCGCCGCTGCTGCCGCCACTGCCGCCACCGCCACCGCGGAGGGGCCCTCGCAAGGGACCCAGGAGGGGGCTGAAATGGAGGAGTGATGGCTCCATTACGCCTCCTCCAGGCGAACATCAACCACTGCGCCTGCGCCCAGGACCTGTTGCTCCAGAGCATGGCGCAGTGGTCGATTAACATCGCCGTGGTCGCTGAGCCGTACTTTGTCCCGCCCAGGGATGACTGGGTGGAGGACCTGAGCGGCTCAGTGGCCCTAATTTCGTCGGCCGCCGCCGGCACCCCGTCCCTCGAAGGAGTCACGAAGGGACAGGGGTGCGTAGCAGCACGGTTCGGAGAGTTAGTAGTAGTGGGAGTGTACTTCTCTCCGAGCCGAACTCTCGCCGAGTTCCAGAACTCTTTAACAGAGTTGAGTGTCGTCGTCGCCGGAAACCATCGCTTCCCCGTGCTAGTGCTCGGGGACTTCAACGCCAAGAATTTGGCCTGGGGTTCCCGTCACACGGACGTGCGGGGCAGGATGGTGGAGGACTGGGCTCTGGAAACAGGCCTGGTCGTCCTAAATCGGGGTTCTGTTCCCACGTGTGTGCGGATGCGGGGCGAGTCCGTGGTGGACATTTCGTTCGCCAGCCCCGCTCTGGCACAGAGTGTTATTGACTGGCGCGTCATGGAGGAGGTGGAGACCTACTCCGATCACCGGTATATCCGGTTCGACGTCTCCACCCAGACCTCCAGCGCGCCGGTCCAACAGGCCCCGAGTGGTCCGCGGTGGGCGCTGAAGCAGCTGGACCGGGAGCTCCTCCTGGAAGCCTCGATCGTGCAGGCCTGGGTGTCATCACCGGACAGGCCTGCCGATATCGACGATGAGGCGGAGTGGTTCCGGGAGGCCATGTCCGAGATATGCGACGTGGCAATGCCCCGAGTCCGGCCAGGACGCGCCCGACGTCAGGTGTACTGGTGGTCGCGGGAGGTGGAGTCGCTACGCAAGGCGTGCGTCGAAGCGCGACACCTGTACACCAGGCACCGCAGGCTCCGCATCCGCCCTCCGGATGCGGAAGCCACGGAGGCGGAGCTGTACGAGGGGTACAGAGCGGCGAAGACCGCCCTCCGCGAGGCTGTCCAGCGGGCCAAGGATATGGCCCGCGAGGAGATGGTGGAGACTCTGAACAGAGATCCATGGGGGCGCCCTTATAAAATGGTGCGGAATAAACTCCGCACCTGGGCCCCCCCGCTGACGCAGAGTCTCCGCCCCCAGCTGGTGGAGGAGGTGGTGAGCGCTCTGTTCCCTTCACGGGCGGAGCATACTCCCCCGCCCATGGCTCCGCCACTTGCGGTGCCTGAAGCGGACCACGCGGACGACGACGACATCCCTGAAGTGACCGGGGTAGATCTGAGAGTGGCGGTAAATAGGCTGAAGGCCAAAAATACCGCCCCAGGACCCGACGGCTTGCCGGGTAAGGCCTGGGTCCTGGCCTCAGGGGCTCTCGGGCCCCGACTAGAGGCGCTCTTAAGCGCATGCATGGAGAGGGGCCAGTTTCCACTCCGCTGGAAGACGGGGAAGCTGGTCCTCATACAGAAGCCAGGGCGCCCTGCGGACTCTCCGTCCGCATTCCGGCCCATCGTGCTGCTCGACGAGGTCGGCAAGCTCTTTGAGAGAGTGATTGCGGGCCGCCTCGTCGGGCACCTGGTGAGGACGGGGCCGGATCTTACGGACAGCCAGTTCGGCTTCCGCAAGGGGCGCTCGACGGTGGACGCCATCATGCGCGTGAGGGCCCTCACGACGGGGGACGCGGTGTCCCGGGGTGGGGTGGTCGTGGCGGTGTCACTCGACATCGCCAACGCTTTTAACACCCTGCCCTGGAGTTGCATTGGGGAGGCGCTCCGGTATCACCGGGTGCCGACCTACCTCCGTCGAGTAGTCGGGGCGTATCTGACGGACAGAGCCGTCATCTACCCCGGTCGCAACGGGGAATGGAACCGGCGAGAGATGTCGTGCGGTGTCCCACAGGGATCGGTTCTGGGGCCGCTCCTGTGGGACATCGGTTACGACTGGGTGCTGCGGGCCGATCTCCCTGATGGAGTCAGCGTGGTTTGCTACGCTGACGACACGCTAGTCCTGGCGCAGGGGAGGTCGCATCAGGCGGCGGCCGACGCGATGACACGCGGGGTTGCGATAGTCGTGGAGAGGATCCGGCAGTTGGGTCTCGAGGTGGCATTGCACAAGTCCGAGGCCATGTCTTTTCATGGGCCTCGGAATGGGCCGCCTTCGGGATCCCAACTAACGGTAGGAGGGGTTCACATCGGCGTCGAGACAACGATGAGGTACCTGGGTCTCGTCCTCGACAGCCGGTGGAACTTCGTCGAGCATTTTCGACGTTTGGCTCCCAAATTGGAACGGGCCGGGGCCGCCTTCAAGCGGCTCTTGCCCAACCTGAGGGGGCCAAACGCCTCCTGCCGGAGGCTTTACGCGGGGGTCGTGCGGTCCATGGCCCTATATGGGGCCCCGGTGTGGGCGCGTTCACTGCGGCGGCGAGCCGCCCATTACCTGAACGCGCCCCAGAAGGTGGTAGCCGTAAGGCTAATCCGGGGGTACCGCACGATCTCGGGCGAGGCGGCAAGCCTCCTTGCCGGACTGCCGCCGTGGGATCTGGAGGCGATAGTCCTCGCGCGCCTGTACGAGTGGCGCGCGGAGGCACTACGCCGGGGGGAAACTCCGCTTCCGCGGCAAATCGCAGCGGAGCGGACCGACCTCCGGCGCGATCTCATGGCGGCATGGAAAGAGCGACTGTCGCAACCCAGCGCAGGGCACGCCGCGATAGCGGCGGTAAGACCCCTCTTTGAGGAGTGGCTAGAGAGGCGCCACGGCGCCCTCACCTACCGCCTGACGCAGGTCCTCACCGGACACGGGTGTTTCGGGAGGTACCTGCACATTATCGGGCGGGAGGATACGCCCGGGTGTCACCACTGCGAGGGTCGCCCGGAGGACACGGTGGAGCATACGGTGGCGGTATGCCCCAATTGGGCGGAGCACCGCCGTGTCCTCGCAGAGGCGATCGGCAGCGGCGGCGACCTCTCGCGCCCGGCCCTGGTTCAAGCCATGGTCCGGGGCGAGAGGGAGTGGGAGGCAGTCACCTCCTTCTGCGAAGCAGTCATGCTAGCGAAGGAGGTGGCGGGACGGCTGAGGGAGAGGGCCTCACGTCCCAGCCGCCGCGGGAGACGCCCCGGGCGTCGGGAGCCGCGAGACGACTCCCGGCCACCGTAGGCGCGGGCCTGCGGGCGGAGAGTAATGGGTAACTCTCCGTCCGATCAGGACCAGGCCCGTGCCGGACGGCGCGTACGTGTTCCACGCGCGCCTCAAAGAGATGTCAGCAGCAAGGAAGGGGCCCGAAAGGGCCGAAGCCTGCCGGGGCAGCGGGATTGTCCGAAAGGGTTACCGCTACCCCGGAACACAAAGGGCTAAGGAAGGAACACGGGTGGGTTTTAGTCAGTAAGAGTCTGACACTCCCTTCTGCTCCACCCAGAGCGGGAGGGGTCATTGGATGATTTCCCATCCACAAAAAAAAAAAAAAGGGTGACATTCATAGCTCTTAAATTCGGGAAACAACCTGAGCTGAATGGATGAGAAAAGCATGTAGGTATACGGCCGTTAATACGGCACTTCGAGTTTTTAAAGCGAATAGGAGTGAGTTCGGAGCATGGTCTCTGTAAACCGAGTCTAGTATGTCGATTCCACGGAGCAAATACAAAGGTCGATTCGAATGACGTAGGACAGTCAGCAACAAAGGTCGACTGTTACCTTAACATAATGCTCTTAATTGAAACAAAATGATTCGATACATTGCTTTTCTACATTTCATATTTTAACTAAGAGTTAATACTCGTTTAATTTTATATCAGTTCAGATTGATATGAATATTTTTTCTTCTACGTCCGCATCGTGTCAATGACACACCAGTGAATTCGATTTTGTTGGCCCAAAACTTTGTCACTTCTACGGCATTGTCGGCGTCGGTGGCAGCGTAGAGGTCACTAATCGTCGGTGGCAGCGTAGAATTCGCTATGGCTGCATTTTGGAGGACATAGTTTGATATATTTCTTCAATAAATAAGATTTTAAAATCTGAAGTGTTAATCGATTATTGTTGCTGACCGTAGAAACCATACCTGTGTGGCAGTCTCTTTCTAAAACTCATTTATAATAATATTATATTATAATCATAACCCCGCGTTTACACCATAGCTATGCAAGTTGCGATAGTTGTTTTCGATAAGTCTTGTAAAATACTTGTCAAACACATGTATACAACGTGTAACGTTAAGGGTGTGGTTCCACTGAAGCGGAGCTGGGCGGAGCGGAACGGAGATTCCTGCACGTCTCCGACGATTCCGTCTAATCAGAGACGAGACGAGTGACGCTATGAGGATTTCAACCATTGTGATTGGTCGATTCCTGCACGTCTCCGCTCCGCTCCGCCCAGCTCCGCTTCAGTGGAACCGCACCCTAAATGCGCAAAACCTCATACACCCCAATTAGAGCATTGAGTTAAAAGCATAATACAATGACCAAAACTATTTTTTTTTAAAGCTAACTATTATTATTAAGAAAATCGTGTTGATCCTAGCGTTATTTTATGCATTCAAAATTGGGTCTTATTGCCTTAAAATAAGACTTAATTTTCTTTGGCTCAATCGGCGGATAGTAGGGCAAAATACATTATTTTTGAAAAAAAACCTATACTGAAATCAATTCAGTAGTCAATTATGAAGAAACTATTTTCAGGTTTTGCGCATTTAACGTTACACGTTGTATAAAACATGTTTAATACATGTTTTAATTTTCAGATATGTATGGATAACTATTTTGTACATCTTTTTGATATGTTTGACAAGTTTTGTCTCTACAACTTGTTTCAGGTGTAAACGAAGACAGCATGTTTTATACCTTGGTGAAAACCCGGGTTCAAAAGCAACTCCTTAGCTCAACAAGAGCTAAGCCCTTCAATCAAAAATAACCAAGATTCACTATGAAGTCAGCTTTTATGTGAAAATCCCCTTAGACCCCGGGGGGATTTCCACGCTGAAAAAGCAAACTTTATAATAAAACTGGTTTATTGTGAATGTTCTAAACAAGTCGATCCATGTCAACTAATACCTTAAGAAAATTCTAGAACATAATTGCAAAGCTTAGTGGTTAAACTCTCGAACAAGTCCCTTAGGTCAAGGGACACTTAACAGTTTTAGGTGGCCATAATTTTCTGTTTCAAACTGCTTGTCACCATTTTATCTTGCTTGCTAGAAAGGGCTTTGTTTTCGTAAGTTTTCCAAACATATTGAGCAGTGGAAAGTCAGTATACTTCTCGGTTGTCGGCTTGGTCGGCTTTTTTGATCAACAAATAATAATAGCCTCCTCGACCGATTTCGGTCATTGTGGCCAATCTCAACGGAGATTAGCCAGGTACGCATGAGATATTATAGTGCACAAGTGTGCACGCAGACACAGGTGCACTCCCTCTTCCCTCACTCTCAACAAATAGTGCCGAATCGAACATATAGATCCAAACCAGCTGCTGTCCGTCCATCCGTCCGTCCGAGCTTAAAGTACACCCACATTCCGTCACAAGTCCCGCGTAATAGGAGGCCTATTGCCATCAACAGGGCAATCCAAACTACGGGCTGTTACTGAGAAATTCCTGATGGAAAAATCCAACAACACTTTTAAAAAAAAGCTATAGGTATCTTAATACGACGGCATGGTTGGCGCAGTGGTTAAGAGACTGACTGTTGCGCTGCGTGTCGCGGGTTCGATTCCCACACGGAACAAATATTTGTAAGACCTACAAGTAGTTGTTCTGGGTCTGGCTGTTTGTGTGTGTGAGTTTTAATGTTTATAAACGCACCCACAATACAGGAGACATTCCTAGTGTGGGGCAACGTTTAAACAAAAGATATAGCTTTTTATTTATAATGTTCACAATTGTATTTTACTCTCCACTCCACTCTAATGAAATTCCTCAGCAAATTAAAACTTAGTAAACAGCGCCACAGTCCCGCCTTGTGAGTTCTATGCGAATGATACAAAACGCTACATTTATGAACAGTTCCATAAATAACTGAATAGTTGCGTAACTATAAGAAACAGAATTCACCGAGTTCTTGACTTTATAACAGGGCTGTTTTGTTTAGTTCGCCACAACTCGGGTAACTGCCGCGGGCGAGCACGTCTTCTGATGTTCGGGGATAAAACAGGAACCTTGTTTTTGATGAGTATTATTCTAAACTAGCTTCTACCCGCGTCTTTGTTCGCATGGAAGTCATAGGATACATAATGCCTATACTAAAATAACAAGCACATTTTTATAAAACTCCCTGTCGCTATTATTTCGTTTTCGTTTAGCGTTCTTTCTGACCTTTTTTTTCTTTTTGCCCGTCTCCTTGTGATTTTCGCGTAAAGTTCAATAGCATATAGCCTTCCTCAAGAATTGGGCTATCAAATGCAAGATTTATTCAAATCCGACCGGCAGTTCCATAGATTAGCGCGTTCAAATAAACAAACTCTTCAGCTTTATTATTCGTAGGTATAGATTATTCGATGGGTTATGTTATCCACATTGGCATCATAATGTCGTTTAGGAGACCATGATCAAAATATTCTTGTAAATGTATGAAGGATACTGCCCCAGGGTCAAGAAGAAGGTTTTTTTAACATCCTAACAGTCTTAAAATAATAATATGTACAAGTATATAAAAAGGAGGAGAAATAATCAAAGGGCATCGAAAAATTCGTCCGCATCTGTCAACAGGAAACGTTTTTTTCAAAAGGCTGGCAGCATCATGATTTTATCATCCCTGTGTTAAAATCCGACTATTTATTAAGAAATTTCTTTTGAACTTTTGAATATCGGATCTCCCCCCTCCCCCTGGACTGTGACATCATACTTGCTTTCGAAAATGGGATATTTTATAATGATAATAGTAATACAAAGGTATTACTTATACTTTATATATTATTAACCAAACCTATTTATACAAGGTGTAACATAATTAACGCAAGAAAATATACTCAAGAAGTAATACGACAGAGGAGTGCAACTAATATTTTATACTTAGGGCAAATTTTTCCATCACCAGATAACTTTTATTCGAGGAATAAAATTGACGTTTGACAATTTTTGCATGAAATAACTGTCAAAATTTCAAAATTATTCCTCGAATAAAGTTATTAGATGAATGAATGAATGAATGAATTGCACCGATCCCAGCGTGGTTAAACCAGACTCGATTAATCGAATGAACCCCAAGATTCGCACTAGCTTCTGTAGCCTCATGATCATGGTGCTACAGCGGCCATTGCATATCAAGGAATAGACCGGGGGGCGCGGTAATTGGTAAGGAGGACGTGCCCATAGGATAGGGAAGGATTTAAGAGCCTACCGGATATGCATCCTAGAGCAAGCATTGGACTAGTGGAGAGATGGGTAATTATTATCTATGGATGGGCATCTTCTAACGACCTTGCCGCCAGGCTGGTTCAGGTCGAGCTTCATCGGCGAGTCTTTTGGCGGAGTGTTACTGCTTTCTCGGTTCTTTTCTATGTCATTGTTCTGTTGTATTGTATTAGATGTTGCTGTTATCGATGTCATCTTCGGAAGTTTCGCTACTATCCGTTTCCGGTTTTTTGTAAATCTCACTAGCAGCGATCTTGATCTTACTTTTGTCTTCCGCTGTATCCATCCAGAAATTGATTCCCTTGTCGAAGTACTTCATGTCCTGTTTTAAATTGTCGTTCCATGTGTAAATAGGTCGGCCGACCTTCTTGGATTTGGCTTTGTATTGCATTGCTGCATGTAGCAGGTGTGGTTTGCGACGCCTGTAGACATGTGCGAGGTAGCACATCCTATGGTTCTTGATGCGTTTGGTTACTGTTTTTCCGTCTAATATTTCATGCATTTTCTTTTGTCTTGGTTTATTTCTAGAGTGGTTAATCAAGTCCCTCATGATAACTCGCTCATATTTTCTGAGTCTTGATCTGTTAGCTTTAGTAAGTGCCGAAACTTTCAAACCGTGTATCATGCACGGTACGATCACCATTCGATACATGAGTCTGGCTAATTTCCAGTCCATATTTGAATTATTTATGAATGGTAGTAACGATTTGGCGTTTTTCATGGCCTGTTCGCAACGTTTTTTTATAGTGCTTTTTCTACTTAATGTAGATGTTATGTATGTACCTAGGTATTTAACTTCTTCACATGTTGGTATACTTATTCCATTAAGGGTCACGTGGGTCGTTATCTGTGTAGCTATGGGGTCCCTAATTAGTATTTTTGTTTTTGTTTCGTTTATTTGGAGGCCTACACTGTTTAGTAGGGGTTTAATATGGTATATGATACCTTCTAATCCTTCTAGGTCATCTGTAATAAAGATAAGGTCATCCGCAAATGATAATACTAGAGGGAGTGAGATTTCGCGATCCTGGTCAAGTTTTATTAATTGTGTTTCTTCGTCGAGGGTTCTAAGGACTTCGTCGATGACCAGTGTAAACAGGCGAGGGGACAGAGGGCAACCTTGTTTGACTCCCTTTCCTTTAATAATCCAACTGCTTTGCTGGCCACACCATTTGATGCATGTTCGTTCATTCATGCATACCTTGATTATCCTGTTGGTTAGCGATTTGTTGGTTCGTTGTAATAAGATATCTCTTAGTGCATTGAGGTCGACGTTGTCAAATGCCTTTTCAATGTCGAGGGCGAGTACATAAATTCTTTTACCTGCACGCCATTCTTCGTCTAAGACCCTTTTAGTCGTCTGTTGATCTATTGTTTAAAAAGGCCGCTTGGTAGTTGCCCAATTCCGTTATTATCTCATCTAGTTTTTTTAAATTGAAAAATCAGCCCTTAGAAAAACATATTTCTGGGGAATTTCATAATTTGTACCTACGAAATTCTAATTAAAACAATCCACCGCACCTCAAGAGTTCGCGCGTTCACCTCAGCTGAGCATAATGTCAGATGACAACACAAGATGTGCCACCACTGACGCTGATTTTCAGCTGCAACCCACGAGTGCCATACGCTGGAATAACAAACACAGGGGAAGTGTGATTGCGTCCGCTTCGCTTCGCACCGCACCCACGTGCATCACGTTGGCCACCGCAACAGAGTATCATTGTTTGTTCCATTCGCGCCGCATCGCTTCTCGATCGCTTTCGCATTGAATCGCCTACGTAGGACACCGCATAAGTAATGAGCCCAAACCGTCTTGGACACGCGTGGTGATCAATACCTACTCGTGCATTCATTGTATGCGAAGAGGCCTTTGCCCGACAGTGGGACAATAATAGGCTGGTAATAAAAAATATCTTCACGCCTGTAAGCCCTGAATAGTTAGGCAGAGGTGTACAGACGCCAGCACATCAAGCTACCCGAAACTGTAAAACTTTTCCCAATCAACTTTGAACCTTATACTTTAGCGATGTTGAAAGTCGAAAATCTATTAAATAAAGACAGATTGTAGTAGGTTAATGTGCTGGCGTCTGTACGTCCATATTTCGCAAGTAATGTTTTAAGCCCAATGTAATAGGGAACGAACCTATTGCCATCAACCAGACACAAATCTAGATTCCGGGCTGCTATAGAGAAATTACTGATGAAAAAACCCAATAACACTTTGCCCGACCAGAAAATCGAACCCAAGACTACTATCATTCCGGCAACGAGGCAGTCTGTAATAGAATAGAATACTCTTTATTATGTGCATCATTTAAATCAAAGTACTTAAATCACATTAACAAATATCATCTATCTAGCCTTTTCCCAACTATGTTGAGGTCAGCTTCCTGTCTAACCGGATGCAGCTGAATACCAGTATTTTACATGGAGCGACTGCCTATCTGACCTCCATAACCCAGTTACTGGGTAATACGATACGCCTTGGTAAGACTGGTTGTCAGATTTTCGGGCAGAAGCCCGAAAACCGGTTACCGGGAGCCGGGATACTGGTAGTCAGAAGACTACCAGTAACGACTGTCAAAGATCCACGAATGAAAGCGGGACCAACGGCTTTACGTGCCTTCCGAAGCACGGAGGGGTCTCGGTGTGTAAAGATGGTCACCCATCCAGAACAACCGCGGCAAGCGTAGCTTCACCTGATCGATCGACCTGTGCGGCTGTTTTTATTTAGCCACGAGCCCCTCTATAAATTATAAATATAAATGTAGAAATTTTACAAAGGGTGACACAATGGGCGTTGTTGTCGCTAAAAGCAATATTTTAAAGACAACCTTTGGATGGATAAAAGTAAGGAGAGGCAAGATTGTAGGCTGGTATTATTTATTTATTCATTGAATAGGCACAGAAAACCCCTAATCCATAGTCACTGTAGTCATCGAAAACTGGTGGGTGCGGGTTTGTCACAAGAGACAAGCACGCCGGGGGGCGGAGCACTTAGATTTACGACCAACAACTTGGTCCGCACTTTATTTATGACGAGAAACTTTCCTCGCGCGTAAATAATAGTGTTCAGACGAATTAGCAAATTGCTTGACGACTTGACGACCATATTTCGGCGGTACGGCCTGTTCTTTGTTAGCCTATAATCTTGTTGTAAATACTTAATTTAGCCAAGCCAAAGAAAATAGAATTTGAATCAGGCTACGTACACACTTACTTAGCGTCTAGAGCCTAGTGAATAGCGAAGTGAAACGAATGTTCTAGAATTTACGCAACGGGCTGGACTGAGCGCTTGGCACCTTCGCTAGATGTAGGCTCTAGGCGCCAAGCAAGCCACCTGCCAGTGCGAACGTACCCTTGAAATTTCCTGAATTTGATCCCGAAAGCTATTAAAGAAGTGACTGAAAGTCCAATATCCTTCATTAAATTGTGGTGTCGAAGTCTGTAAAAATTTGATGGCTCGTCATTGGGTTATGTTGTAAGTAAGTAGGAAAATAATAATGAATATTAATAGACCTCAGTCTATTAATATTCATTATTATTTTAACCATGAAAACCCTTTAACGAAAACTTAATCCTTAAACGACTCATTAGGGACACAGCTATATAACACATATTAGCTAATCTCTGGTAATACGCAATCGCGATTCTCGAACACGATAATATTAGGCCCGATATGATCTAACAAATACCTTAGTTCCTCCATTATGTTCCAACTTTATCAATTAAATTGAAACTAATGTCTGCTTACGTTAATTTACATTTCCCGCAAGCATTGTTAAAATTCGCGAGCTTTAATATCTCGTATACTATTATTAAACACAAGCGGCCCGGCCCAGCATCACACGGGTTTTTATTTTTTCCAATTTCTGAAATTTTCTTTCATACAAACCTTATCCTGGCAATACCGAACACAACAAAATTAATTAAATTAATTAAGAATTATCCAATTTGGTGCAGTCATTCGGAAGTTATGCGCGTACAGACATTTCGGCGACTTTGTTGGTACAAGGATAAGGAAGAATAGTCGCTTTTCGTGTCTGTAGGTAGTGTGATTGCGTTGTTCTTCTAAACTACATAAAGGACTTAGATGCGGTTTTCATTGCTGCTGGGGAGTTTGTTGCACTGCTTTTTCTTCCCAGCTAAAGCACTAAGAAGTGGTGAGGGGCTGGCGTTTTGGGGGACTGCCTCGTGTAATTTTGACGTTCGAAAAGTGCTAATTCTCAGCCTTGTTTGAATAAATGACTTTTGAATTTGGCAATCATTCCGAAAGGTTTAGGTATGTGCAATTTACTAACAAATAATAAATAAATCTCAAGTGTTTTGTCTAGTCATAAAAGCCGTGCGAAACAGGGGCACTCGCTAGTTAATATGACAAATATTAACTATAATGTTATATTAATAACATGACTGTAATTAATTCTTGTTCAACAAGAAGCCTTCTTAAGAACACGGATTTTGTAATATTGTTCGCCATCAAGCTATACTTCAGTGAAGGGTCGTCAAGAGCCCTTCTGACATCTCATCTCGTTAAACAAGATCTCGTTCATTTAAAACAATGATTATTAATAACAAACCGAGAAAAACAAATCATTACGAGTAACGAATATCTTATCTACAATTTTAATCACTGAGGATTTCGCGACAGGTCCTGACTTTTTTTTTGTGGGGTTATCTAAGTGTGCATATGTCGCAGTAAGATGGTTAAAGCCGTGATATAGTTATATCCCTAGGGATATGCCGACGACGTGTCGGCGGCTGCAGTCGACAACATGCCGCTTGTGTAGGTCTGTGTAGGTCGTGTGCTCGTGTATTACTCGAGAGACGCGTGTCGGCGACAGCCTTTGATGCGTCGACGGTTGCACTTACCTCTGTCGTCAACACGTGTCGCTAGTGTGTGCACACTAAACAGACGTGTCGCGTATCTTGGTCAATCGTGATCCCGAAAACCAGAATATTTATGACTTTATTTGCTTAAAGTTTTATTATTTTCGACAGCATTTAATAATCATTATACGCTTAATTTATTGAAACACAAATAGGTAATAAACACTTAACAAATGATCTTAGTAACTTAACCTTAAGGTTAAATGTTAAGTTAATAATTCTGTGTAATTGTGTATTTCAATTGTAAGACTGCAAGACAATAGCCACGGGATTACTCGAAACGAATTAGGTAAGTACGAATGAAAAATACGGCTTTATTCATTAAAAATGAAGAAAATTACAAGATTCTATTAAGATTGCTGGAATATTTATTAAATATATGTCAATGCCTACGCTCTACTGTTTAATCCATTGCTAAAACTGAAATAAGTGTCTGTTATTTATATCAGTCGTAGGTATATAAGGTGGGATCTTCACATGCTATCAATCAATCGAATAAGATCAAATCAGCGCATTATAAGATGAACTCCCACGTGGACTAAGCAGGGGTAATTCAACGATATTTAAATGTCGCCCATTAATTTTGTTTTATGCGTGTATTTTGCGTTCAAAATGCGACACTTCGAAGCAATTCATTTTAGTTAAACCTATATATTCACATAATGATGGCAATTTTCGAACAGCAATAAATTCTGCTTCCCTAAGTATATTTATATAAAATTCAGAGAAAAGTTGGCGTATAGAGGCGTACGCTCGCGTGTGTTAATTAACTCCATTCAAGCGTCCGTTTCTTTTTTTTAATACGAAAGAAAAGCAGGCCGCTAACAAAGCAATTATTTTCTTTGCAAAATTAATTATTTCCCTTGTATTGGTGTTCTGTTCTCTCGCTTTAATTACCGAAGTGGGTGCTACGTGTTGCGACTTGCGACTAATTGACCGTAACGCGCACTAAAGTATACCGCCGCCGCGCCACAGGAGGAAAAATTCTCCAGTAGCCCAATGGGAACTAATCATACTGTTGGGAAATAAAGTACTTTTATAACGTATAGACGAGCAATGAACCGGGAAATTGAATAGCATTTCTATATGTAGCTCATGTTTCTGGTGTTTTATTGAACAAAAAATATCATTAATTCATTATTATCCAAAGTACAACTTGAATGAAAAACATAATTTGATGTTTTTGTTTTCTCGACATTTAATTAAGAAAAGTGACTAATGTTACGTTTGTGTTTTACTAATATTAATATTTGTTGAAATACCTACTTACAAGCTAAAGCGGCCCTCCTAAAGAAATCTCGTTTGCATTAAAACTAGTCGAGATTTATTTTTTCATTAAACTGTAGTAGGTGCCTAGCTACAGAGGTACTTAATAAACGGGAGCACCCTAATTGCGTAACACACAATTAATCACAATCTGTATCATTTTAAAAGGTAATCCATTGCTTCATTTGTTCGAAAAAATTGTCTGCTCAACAACGTAAATAACGCAATGAATGTTGTTGAACTCAAAATAAAAGTCATTGCTACTGTTATTGTTTTACGCAATTACCCCGCTATCGCTAGTATATGTTGCCCCGTTGGTCTCGTGGTTGCAAGCGCGACTGCTGAGCGTGGGGTCCTGGGTTCGATTCCCACGTCGGACGAAGTGTTATTGAGTTTTTCCATTAGGAATTTCTTAGTAACAGTCCGGAGTTTGGAAGTTGGCGGTTTAATACCCCCGTGCCTCGGAAAGCACGTAAAGGCGTTGGTCCGGCGCCTGATCTCTCTCCGGTCGTGTCGAATTGCCGTCCCATCGGACTATGAGAGTGAGGGAAGAGGGAGTGCACCTGTGTCTGCGCGCGCACTTGTGCACTATAATATGGCTAATCTCCGTTGAGATTGGCCGCCGTGACCGAAGTCGGTTGGGGAGGCTATTATTATTATGTTGCCTATGCAACATGTAACGCTTAACGATTGTCACCACGAAAGTGGTATCTTAGTGTCAATAGTATTTTGAAAATTGCGCCTTTAGTTTCTTGTAAACTATTACAATACTAGTTTTATATCCTTTGTAAAAGAATCCCGTACTATATCAGGATTCAAAAGATTATTGCCACCCATTCAATAACTTTGTGTACACAAGCCACAGTTGGAACAAAAACTTAGCAACAGCCTACTCGGCTTACTGTTTATTCCAGTCTGTGGCGAGGAACAATTTTACCGAACAACAAGAGTCTGGCTAATGGAAATTAGCTTCCAGGGCTAATTGCCATGAATACGTTTAACATAAATCAACGGTGTTTTAAAAAACATGACGTGGGAGAAGAGAGAATTTTTCGGGGAATAATACCTTTTTAATGGAAAATCTTTATCGCATGTACAGTATTTGAATATGTAAATGTAATTTTTCTTACGTTTCATGAATTTTCTATACCTACCTAGTAATAAATGATATAGGGAATTAAAATTCGTTTCTATTGTTGTTTATTGTGATGAATTACCATCTTTTAGTATACAATGGTAAAATAGCTTTTTATTTTTAAAAAAAATTTTTTCGTCTATAGCAGAGGTTTTTGTCAAGATCTATACCTACAGGATGAAATTGAAAACATGCGACAAACCGAAATGGAAGATTGTACTCATCATTATGAACAATTTTTACTAAGGGACCAAAGCTGCAATCGCGAAAAAAAAATCAGCTGTTCCCTACATTTTGACGTGTTAATGCGAACATAAATGTAGGAAACAGCTGTTTTTTTTTTTCGTGATTTCAGGTTTGGTCCCATAGTAAAAGTTGTTCATAATGATGAGTACAATCTCCCATTTCGATTTGTCGCATGTTTTCAATTTCACCCTGTATACCACGTAGTAATCTGAATTTTGGCATATTTATTATTCTTTCTTTTTTTGGTCTCGGTGACGCGCAGAAAGATTGCCAGACCAAATTTTTTTTTTGTTTCGTTCGATCTTCGGAAAAACAAAGTTTTGCCTAAACGTGTTTAGTATCGTTTAAAGAGGTGATATCTCGTAAGCATTTATATTAATCCAGAAAAGTTACGACTGCAAAAATAATTGTTATTTTAAAAATTGTTTATGTTCAAAAAATGTCATGTAGGATACGTGGTTTCATTAAAATGTTATAACCGATGAAACCTCATCGCCTTTCTGTATAGGGTATACCTAGCTCACGACGACAAAATAAATAAACAAAATAATTTTAATTATTTTAATGGATTGCATTGTTAATATTTTTACAAATAGGTGTATTGTAGTAAAAGGTACAATAATAAATCAATTAGTCGTTCTCGTTACACTTAAGATGGCTCTGAATCCCACAAACCTCGTCCAAATGAATGTTGATAAATTGTATTTTTACTAAGCCAGCAAGATTTATGAACTTCTGCGCCATATTTAAGCTTTTTAATTTAAATATTATACATTCTACGCAGCTTTACGAGAGGGTTAAGAGGCATCAGCGTTGCTTGAGACCACTTGAAGATAAGTATTTAAGTTTAAAAAAACGATGAAAATTTTGCATTATATAGGGATAGGAACTCGCCTATCGTCTACCAGCACAATATTTTCATTGAAGGCCGTAACGAGTCATTAATTATCAAGTTTTGAACTTCCCCCGAATTTTTTGACACTTTGAAAGTTCGACTTTTTTTAATGGAAGCAATAGCAAATAAGTTGCGGAACATATTCATTCCATTAACAACGTGAACTTTAAATGTCATAATTTTTCAATTATTTTCTTGCCTCGAAATATTTTACTACCACAACTCCAAAAGTAAGAAATCCTCTTAAAAACTGGACTTAAACAACAGCTGACGGTTTCCCACTACTTTAAAACAAACGTAAAAATACACATTTCACATCTTATCAACAAGGTTCAGTAAACACGGCTCTTAACAGAAATGAAAATTAGCCGCCCATTTAAATTCAAATTACCAAAACTTATTTTATGTTTCGTTTTTAAACGCAGCGGTGACTGTACTCATTAATTTTTATTTCTGCTAAGCCTCGAGTCTTTTTGAAGCAAATTCATATTTCAATCTGTGTCTTAATTTTACGTATTTTAATTTTTACTTTACATTCTACGATAAATAATATCGTGGTTCACCCAAAAAGTTGAGTAAACTCTAAAAACATTGTCAGTCTTATTTGCGAGCAATAATGAGCGAATGCATTGTTGTTCGTTTAAATGTGAAACAAAAAAGGACGCTGATTTTTTTCTTTTCTGAAAACTTCAACGAGTACAATCTTTGGTTCTCTGTACTCGGTTATCTCAAAGAGAAATCAGTAAATAAATGCAGGTACATTATTAACATCATTGGCATTGATATGTAAGTTTATTTTTTCTTGTTTCACATCAAACATATAACTTCGTTGTAATATTTCCAAAGGCAGTACACGTTCTAAAATTATATTCGTTATAAAGTTATAATACTAGGTATTTATCATAATATAGTGCGTAGTTATAACTACAAGGTGTCTGTTTGAAGGTTTTTGAAGAAAGTTACCGAAATATTGATTGAGTTTCTGTTCAAGCAGAAATTAAGTAAGTACTTCTTTTATCTTCTAATATACAAAATTCTCGTGTCACAGTGTTAATTACCATACTCCTCCGAAGCGGCTGGATCGATTTGTATGAAATTTTGTGTGCATATCGGGTAGGTCTGAGAATCGGCCAACATCTATTTTTCATACCCTTATTTTTTTTGCAAAACGAAGTTTGCGGGGTCAGCTAGTATTTAAATAAATCTTTTCAATCAATAAAATCTGGTTGACTCCATATCTTTCTTCAAAAACTTTCATGTTACATTAATGTGATGTTACGTATAAATTTAAATAAAACAAATAATAATATAAGTAGTCATTATTGTATAAATGCCTGTCCGTCCGTCACAACCTTAGAAATAAAAATATAATAATAAACAAAAATGTACAAGAATTAAAATATAATGAAACAGAAAATTACTGAAAGTAGTCAATATACAATTTTGTTTGTAACAAAATTCATAACAAATCTTAAGTACATTGCCTTTTCTACCATTTAAATTTTCGCATTTTCGCATTTTCGGCAACACTGGAGAGATTCTTATCTAAGCAACAGGCTAAAGCGCATAACACTAAGCGTTGCCAAGTATAATAATACATACTTACTACTAGTATCAGATCTACACAGTTCTTCTCAACACGTTAATAAATAAAGTTATCGTAAAACATGTCTTATAATATAATTAATAAATCAAACCATTATCGTAGCAATTTCAGCTATTCGAACAAAATACTTCAACACACAGTCGTAGCAAACTTGCTTAAAATCTTAACATCGGAAATTCGGAATCCTCAGTGCCCTAACATTTGATTCTAAATAATAATAATTATAAATATAAATTTTGTACTGTTATAAGTCCGTACACTTCGATATGGCGATAAAATGATATCACATTTCTCCTTCAAAAATTTCGTATTCTACCAAAATGGTAGCAATTATACCAGGGCAACAGTTTTTTAGATTGTGAACCTTATGTTTTAAGTAATTGAGTCTTTAATCACACGTACTGTCGCGGTGCTGGACCATTCTTCCTTGAATGTGGTATCGTATCGTCATTGTTCCCGGTGTTATTATTGTGTAAGAATGACATTTCTACCCCTGCGTCGCCTCCCTAAGGAAATAAAAAATATTTCTTATTTTACTGAAAGTTAAAATTTTACTTAAAAAATCAAATATTATGCAATTTATAACTAATAACCACACTACATACCTACTGATAAGCACTATTAGCCAAATATTAATAACTTATAAGATTTGTTGGAGCCATAAGCCCTTTTTTGTTAATATTAAAAAAATGTAGCTAAGACAACAAACTACAGTCTCAAGGTAAGTTAGTATTCTCGAGGAATGTTAATTTATTGAGATATTCCTTTAAAGTAATTCCTATCAATTGGCTGTCTTACCTCAGAATGCATAGGGTTGGCCGTAATAGTGATTGGCACTTTAGCGTTGGCAGGGATGTACCCGTTGGCCCCTCCGCTCTCCGGCACGGATCCTTTCTCCTCTGTAATAAATCATTCAATGTGTTTTGACAGCCCTGCTTTGAAGTCGGTATTATGCTATCAATGTTGTTATTATGTGATTCTATTGTTAAGTTAACCGCTCTTGACATTTCATGGTCGGATGATCTTGAGATGTTTTGACGTTTAATTAAATTTTGATGCATTTATAATTCTAATTAGGCCGTTTCACACAGACCAGACACGATATTGAGTAGGCTCGAGAGGCTACTATATTGCGCTAGGGATCTTGGCACGCTGACAGTTGGATACGATAGGTACCCTGTAGTGTAGTGCGTACGTGTGGAACTATGTGGTTTTGTTTTAATTCCCATTAGAGTAAATAAATTAAAGTGTCGGGTCTCGTGTGGTGACCGCATTTATGAAAATTGAGGTATTTAGTACCCAAATTACGCGTTTCAGTCTGTGTGAATGTGGAATTGCTTAATTATAATTTTTTTTTTTTTCTTTTTATTTACATTTGCAGCTAAACATTTCACATAAATTACATTATAGTGTCTCATAAAAATCACTGGATCAATTCAAAGCGCCATAGAATAAGTCAGTTTAAGGAAAATCTTCACAAATGAAACTAAACGCGATTAGCATATGAAGAGTACAGGGAAAGAATGATCAAAGTCATTTTTTTTATAAATTAGAAGATTAATGATTTCTCAACTTAGAAGACCCTTAAGTACTTGAAGAAATGACACAATAATAATAATTTCTGTCTTAAAATCACTGCTAATAATTTGTTTTCATTATTTACTAAAAAATTAAAATATTTTATATTTTTAATGAGAATTATTTAATATTTTTCAAGTTCAGGACCAAACCTAAATCATATAAATGATCAAAGTCTTAGTGGAAATATTCAAAAATGATCAAAGTCACTGTAATTGTGGCAGATTAGTAAAATAATCTTGAGCTTTTTGGGAGCAAAATTGTTTCAAGAAAAACGAATGTTACTCATAAAAATGTCACAGAGCAAGAGAACGTCCCCTCGAAGTGTCAGGCCATTGTAATTGGAAGCTCACGCATGATGGGTAGGGTGACGCTTAGCTCTCTTCCTCCTCTTATTTTCAATGGTACCGTCATACCCATTACCCCTACTGTGAAAGATCTCGGTTTGCATCTTGACTCTACACTTAGCTGGCAACGCCAGGTCTCTAGTGTTAGTCAAAGGGTCAACGGTACTCTGCGATCCCTGTATCGTCTGAGAAGCTTTCTGCCCGCTAAGACGAAAACCATGCTTGTGCAGACTTTGATTTTCCCTATAATCGACTATGGTGACGTATGCTACTTTGACTTGAATGCGGTTTTGCTGGATAAGCTCGATAGATTGCTCAACAACGGTATCCGGTTCATATTCAACCTCAGAAAATATGACCATGTGTCGAGCTATAGATCAGAGCTCAAATGGATGCCCATTCGCCAAAGAAAAAGTTTGCGCGCTTTAACGACGCTTTTCTCCCTTCTCAACTCTCCCACTCCTCCTTCTTATCTCGTGCCTCATTTCCAATATCTATGTTCTTCTCACGCTAAGAATTTGCGTTCTTCTAACAATCTTCTCCTACTCTGTCCTTCTCATACTTCTGACTTTGTTCATTCTTCCTTTCATATCCAGTCCATTCTTCTTTGGAATGCGCTTCCTCTTGATATCAGGACGGCCACCAGTCGGTATGCATTTAAGCGGAAATTGCAAAGTTATTTTCAACACAAGTAGAGTAGTGTCATCTCAACATCTCTCTCCCTTGAATTTGTATATATATATATATTTATATATATATATATCATTAGTACATATTTATATATTTAGTATAGTATGTATGTGTATATAACCTATATATGTATTTGTGTATCTAGTTTTAACAGGTTTTTTTTTTCTTCATTGTTCCTCTCAACTTAAGCACCTGCCATCTAATCTCTTCACCACCCTTGGTTGACTGGTAGAGAATGCCTAAGGCATTAAGTCCGCCTTTGTACCTTTTTGTGCGACAAGTTTAAATAAATAAATAAATAAATAAATAAATAAACGTCAACTAACGTTTGACTATTCGTTCGAAAACTTGTAAGAACGATCAAAGTCCCCGGACTATGATCGCTTTTAACTTTTATCGCTTAGTTAGACTATGATCACTAATAACTTTTATGTAAAAAAATAAAACGTGACTTTGTACGTTTATATTCTTTTCATGCCTACTGACAGGCAAGCTTAGCGTCTTACGAACTAGATGGCGTTATTAACCTCAAATCAGTTTTAGGGTGACTTTGATCGTTCTTTCCCTGTACTCTTCATATCTAAGAGTGTCAGTGTCAATATTCCAAAACAATGGTTACAGCTCTTGAACGCGGTTTAGATGTGCTGATCGCGTTCAGTTTCAATGGTGAAATTCGCCCTTGATGATAAGCAAAAATGTTTAAGTTTATTTACGCAAAAACTACATCCAGACACCCGTAATGTTTGTGTGTGGCCGCGCGAACACTCACTGTCAGTGGTCGGCCTCCTGGCGCGGCGACACAGCAGCAGCGCAGTGGCCAGCAGCACGAGCAGCGCGGCGGCGCCCAGCGCGCCGCCCGCCGTCAGCAGCGCGCCCGGCGCCGCGCGCGGGCCCGCCGGCGGCGCCGCGCTGGCCGGGCCCGGCGCGCCCGCCACGCGGAGGGTCTTAGCACTCTATGAATAAAAACTGACATTTTACAAACTATGCTAGTAGGTAATAAGTTATGGGATATATACAAAAATATTTAGTTCTAAATTCGCAATAACGTTCACTCATTCTGCCTCCAAGCCTGGATCTAGTTATTGTAGAAGCGAAACTAAATATTTTTTATTTATTGTGTTAGTTATGAAAATCAGGCTTCAACCTTTCTGACGTGTTTGTTTTTGGGCAGATGGTGCGATATGGACGAAACAAAAACATCAACAAACTTTGATTCCAAAATCAGTTGACCGTTATCGATTTTTTTTATTTTTTTTAAGTGAAATGAATGAATGAAAGCGAACGTTGTTCTTTTTTATTTCCCAGTCGCAGCCCGGAGCCTGGACATTATGGCCGGTTGTTGGCAATAGGCTCGCCTGCAATTTTCTGGGACTTAGGACGAAATGCGATGGGTGTAATATACACATCTGTCCAACCCTTTTTCCAAAATAATTTTAGCTTTAAAAAAAATTCTAAGGGATCTATTTATAAACGATGATTAAAATTAAGTGACGTTTAAATGTCAAAAATATACAGATAAGCAGTCGCTAATCACTACGTAATTTTAAGCAACGTTTATGAATGATGGGGATGTATAAAGGAGGGGTCTAAAAATAATATAAGGATAATAATGTCACGCCTGGAACATTGTCGTACCATTATTTTCCTTATCCTATATTTAGAGCCTTAGAATCTTGTTTTGTTTTTCATCAAACTATTACCCCAAGCCCCACAGATTTGACAAAGCGACGAAAACGCCTCATTGATCGCGTCTCCAGACTGCTTACTTCCAGAATCGTACCAACGTTCACGCCCAAATAAAAATGACACATTTCGACCAGAATTTTTTACTGTTTGTATTTCCTGTTCGTGTCGTAAATAAAATATTCTTCTTTCTTTCTTATTTACCTTAATAGCACTAAATTCAGAAGCCGCCTGTGCAGTATACGCCTGCAGCTTGATATCATAGCTGGTGTCAGGCAAGAGGTGCGTTAACAGTAGTTCCCGCGGTTCTCCCGAAGTGGTCACTTTCTCATAAGCACCAGCTGATGAAACAGCGCGGTAGTACACGTAGAAACCTTCTGCCTCCACCTCTCCGCCGCTTGTCCACTGACGAAATAGATGAGACTGAAGACATAAAGTCAAAAATACAAAAGAATACGAAATAGTTTAAGTTAGAACCACGGCCTATTTTTATGGAGTACGATAAACGTATGTTTGTCTATCATAGGGCCTGCCGGAAGAATTGCCAAACTTAAGTGCAAGTGGGAGGGGAACATTACTCGCATAACAGATGGAGGATAGAGCCGAAAGGATCTGGACCGACGACCTGGTGAAGACCGCGAAAATAAAGTGCACGCGAGAAGCCGTGAAAAGTTAGGTGAAGTGAGCTTATAGTGAGCTGTCAAGAGTATCAATCCCTAGCATCAGGATGACACTGACAGCTCACTCCACGCTGACTTCACCTAAGTTTTTACGGTGAGATGGTTACAGAATCGCACTGGTTGTAGTGGTAATGTTTGAAGGAGGCTCATCTCCAGCAGTGGATGTCATTAGACTGAACGACGATGTTGATATTTCCTGCAAAAAGCTTCGTATATCCTTCCTAAAAAGCTTGTTATAGTATCAGTATAGATAGACATTAACTGGACAGTATTGCTGCACCAATATTAATATTATTATTACCAATATTTTTTATTTATTATCATTATTACCAGTTCTTCCCAGCTCATTCATTTTGGGGGCTCTCTTTTGTAACTTTTGACGTACAAAAAGTGCTGCCGATCGTTCTGTAAAAATCTCACCGTGATAACTTAGGTGAAGTGAGCGTGAAGTGAGCTATCAATAGGGGGGATCCCTAACATCAGGTGGAATGACAGCTCACTTCACGCTCACTCCACCTAAGTTATCACCGCGAGATTTTTACAGAATAGCACTGCTGCAGTGCTATTCTGTAAAAATCTCACCGTGAAAACTAAGGTGCAGTGAGCTGTCATTCCACCTGATGTTAGGGATTGCCTCCATTGATAGTTCACTTTACGCTCACTTCACCTATGTTATCACGGTGAGATTATTACAGAATCGATAGGCTGATTCTCGATCTAATTTTTAATTGAATTTATCATTTTGCATACATATATCCCCCAACTTTGTTATTTTCGTATGTATGTGCTTTATTTCTTTCTTTCGTCAAGTTTAGTGCAAATAAATGACTCACAGTCCACCCCAGCTGTATGCTGGTGGGCGACATAGGCACAGCGCGCACCAGCGCGGGCGCGCGGGGCGCCTTGAACCCGCCGCGCTGCAGGTGAAAACGTGCGCTGCTCTTGCCGAGCTTGTTGTCCTGGTTGGAGTATACTGCTGCTATGCGGAACCTGGGTGGAATGTTTACGATATTAGAAAACCGATGATCTCCTACTTTTGAATTTTACAAGCCCCGCGCTTTGGGGGGCCCGCAATGACGTACAAAAAACGACAAGTCATGTTAACCACGACCACCGGTAAGTCGAATGGAATATTATGTATAAAAGGTTAAAAAAAACGTAACCTTTAGGTACAAGACAGGATGCTAAAGTTTTTCGCTTCGCTCACTCTTACATATTAGTATATCTTGATTCTTCAGGTTTTCTAAGTAACAAAGAAACTCCTATTTCTGTATGAATTGTCAAAAGCCCCTTTCTGAGGCAGGGAGCTAAAAAATATTAGTCTTTCTGAGGCAGGGAGCTAGAAAATTATTATTCATATGTCACACTCCACCGAACATTTGCACAGATGAGCATTTTCAAGTTTAATAGTTAAAACGGTTATGGAGAAGACTCGATCTATTGTAATGTCTACCTCCAGTAGTCTACATCTTCTCAATCCTACGTAGATAACGTAGTTTAGTATGCAGGGCTGCACCGCCGACATGGTCGGTACTTACTTGTAATATTTCCCGGGTGTCAGTCCATCAATCTGGTAGGAATGTATGTAAGCTGGGATGTCCTGGTTTGCGGTGTTCCACTGAACATTACTCGAGTTGCTCACCTCTCTGTATTGTACCTTTAAAAAAACCGTAAAACATTCTATCTTTATATTTTACAAGCTGTGCTCCCGATGAGATTCTCCAACAGTAAAAATTACGAACTTCTGTAAAAACTTTCATCCCCTATTAATAAACCCCTTCAGGGGATGAATTTAAAAAAATCCTTCCTTAGTTCTCACTTTCATTATAAATGAAACTCTAGTGCAAAATTTCATGCTTCTGGACCCAGCAATTTAAGCTGTGCGTTAAGCAATTTTCTAAGATATCTATTCCTTTCCCACATAGCGGGTGCAAGGCACTTTTCGCACTGCCGTTTTCATTCTAAATATTCGCAATACGGAGATAGAAAAATAATGTGTGTAAATAAAAACTTTTTTACAAAAAAAAACAACCGACTTAAAAAAAAACACCACAAAGTGAAAATTTACTTTAATTTCGGAAGTCGGTGTAGTTGGTTCCGCATTTTCGTTTTTTGATACCGACATCCGCAATTAAAGTTTTTTTTTTAGTTGTAGGTACCTACCCCACACAAATTTAATTAACACTACTTGCTATGTAAATATCAGTTAAATATCATCAATATAAACTAAGTGGAAAAAAATCGTATTATTGAAGCTAACTCAAACAAAGTTACTACCCAAGCAAAGTTAATCAAATTTATATAGGACCACCCGTGAGGCATACTTTGTCCATTAAAAACAATACATTCAAGAAGTGCCAAGCTAAGGTGCATTGAAGAATTGAAGACACCGATGAAACATCAAAATTCGTACGGAAATGCCGGAGATGAAATACATTTATGCATATAACTTCGTACATAAGAATAATTACCTAATGTATTATAATACTAAAAAAACCTTCCTCAAACTATGTATATCACGTTATTGAAAGAAACATCAAAATTGGTTCATAAGTTTTTGAAAAAATCGCCGACATACAAACATATATAGTACATAAGGGCCGCATACAGAACCTCCTTTTTTGAAGTCGGTTAAAAATCAACCTTAAGGTGCTTAACATTTTGATTCCTTGACTGTTACATGAACCGTTCTCATAATAACAAACATAAACTTTTAAGTATTTTGCTACTGGCAGCAAATTGGTAATGCTATAAACAACGAGAAGCACTATGATCCTCCCCTACTCAAGACTCCTCGTAAAAAAATAACACAGATTGAAATGAAGCTCGGCTATCCTCAGAAAGCGCTTTTATTAAATCCTTAGTTTCTAGAAGAACAGAATTAAAACGAATGCCAATTTGCCATCGTTAATTCCAATGAGTACTCTCGCTAGATGGGCTAGCCCACAAAAACTTGCAGCTCGTATAAAATGCTAACTTTTGTCCGCATTTCCGTCTACAAGGCACGGGCGACGGACCAAAAGCGAAGACTTAAACCGTTACTTCGGTACCCTTTGAGCATTTTATACAAGAAAATACGAGTTTCCAAGAAAATAATTATGAATTGGGTTGTGTATTGCTCTCTAAGTTGAAAGGCTGTTCTTTTCTCATGAGTAACATAAAATGAGACAGAAAACAACTAGCACCTGAAACACGAAAAACCATGCCGAGAACTCGTTACAACACAACGAATGTTTTTTTCTTAGGAAATTAGGTTGGGCCGAAAATCTAGCTAAATGGTAGTAGAGTCACCGTGTATCGAGTGGATTTTGCAAATGCTATTGAAATAAAAAATACCTTTGACTGTTTCAAAAGTATCTAATGGAAGTGTAAACAAACCCTGTTCAAGTAAAATTCTGACACAATCACTCACTACAGTGCGGCCGACGAGAGAATGCCTTCTAGACACCTGTCAGTTTCATACAAACGAATACGTGTTTTGCGAATTTGATCTTTATTAGCTAGTAGCTACTAGGATTATTGCACTGACATGTGTCAGGAAGGCAGTCTCTCGACGGCCGAACTGTAACTGTACTACAATACTGTACTTTGAAGGTTTCAACTTTATATTGCACCACTTTTTTCAAAAAATATTGTTTGAATAATATTAGCTATTATTATAATTGCAATTGAAAAATCATCGACTAAAATTAAGGTTTAAAGTTGATCAATTGAAATTAGAATTTCGGGTTTCAATTTGATCACGATTGTTAACACTGGAAATGGTTAGGGCGCCCAACGTGGGACCGGAATAAGTTCAGTTTATTTCAAGTCAAAACTATCTAAGGAGTCGTGATTATTGTATTTAAAATATCATAATCACGATGACGTTATTAAACAGATTATGATTATGGAAAAGTGAAAAACTGTTATTGACGCTGTTTCTATTGGATTGGCTATTTGCTGCTTCTACAGCCGGCAGCCGCGCAAAATCAACCAGTCTTACCTGATGCAGCTGAATGCAAGTAATTTACAAGGAGCGACTGCCTATCTGACCTCCACAACCTAGTTACTGGCTATTACGATACCCCATGGTACTGGTTGTCAGACGTTCAGGCTTCTGACTACCCGTAACAACTGTCAAAGATCCACAAATGACAGCCGGGACCAACGGCTTAACGCGCTTTCCTAGGCATGGGGGGTCTTGGTATGTAAAGATGGTTACCCATCCACGGAAAGCGTAGCTTAACCTGCTCGATCGACCCGTGCAGCTGTTATTACTCAATTACGTGCCACAGTCTGCCTCTACAGCACTCGTAATATGATATAGGTATATTTTTCATTATTACATATAGCTTGGTTATTACTATAGTTTCGTTGTTCAATCAAAGCATTCAATTTGTAAAATAGGCATCTACATTATACAGGTAGGTTTTTTTAATCAATTTAAACATACCATAACATTAATCCTTTTGTTCGTGGTAAAATACTTATAAGAAAAAAGTGCTTACCTTGAAAAACCGTATAGTTAATCCTTGATTGTCATGAGACCATGACACCATGACGCTTTCGTCATTCAGTCTTGTGACGTTAGGTCTCGATGGAGGAATCATCACAGCTGTAACAAAAACTTTACCTTTTAAAAGCGCATCCATTTAGGCTTCTTTTGGACGTGACCTTATTGATTTCTCATCATACCTTTATGTTTTCTTGGGTTCTTCCTGCTGTGCCTTTTGGGTGGCTGAATGGAGTACCTTGTCTTTGGAACTTGTACTGGGTAATCCTGTGCAATGAAACATTAGTTTATAATTTACTAGCTGCGCCCCACGGTTTCACCCGCATAAGTTTCGATCCCGTGGGAATATCGAGATGAAAAGTAGCCTATGTGTTAATTCAAGGTGTCGGCTACCTCCATACCAAATTTTATAAAAATTGGTCCAACCGTTTGTGCGTGAAGATATAACAAACACACTCACAAACGTTCGCCTATAAAATATTAGTGTGATTAGTTGGCAATTATTATAACAACTAGCTAAAATCTCATCCAGAGATGCCAACTCGTCATACTTTTAGCACTAGAAGTATGACGCCTTGGCATCTCTCGACGAAAATTGCCGAACAATGCACATATTATTTCAGTCCGGATTCAGCCACTGCTAAGTATAGGAATCCTATACCTCCACAGCCAAACCTTCAGACGTTCTGGCAAGAGTTTATTTCTTACCTGGTCGGGTATCTGCAGCGGCACCACAGTGAGCATGCCGGCGCCGTACGCGCAGCCGAGCGAGTTGCATGCGAAACACTGCACGATGCCCGCGTGACGCTTCTCCACGTGCTCGATGTACAGGTCTGTGTCTGATGAATAAGGATTTATAAGGATCGTTCGATAGATACATATGGAATAGGGCCTTTCTAGGCTCTTAGCTACCCATCTAATCCAGACACTGAACCTGAAGCCTGAAAAGCCCTAACCCGAACCGTGCGCTGCAGGGCCTCCCTTTCCTTTTTCCACTCAACTCTAACCTAAGCCAATATGGCCCAGTTCCACCTATTATAGGCGTCAAATTCGTCCCGTCATCTACACCTGGGTCTTCTGCGATGCCGTTGAACGTTTGTTTGTTTTATAATTCCTCCTGTACCCTTCACAATTTCTATTCAAAGACTCAAATCTGAACAGGAATATTTGCATAATATGTTCTTGATGACCACGGATGTTTGGAACAAGTTAGGATGAAATTTAAAAAAAACATCAAGGAGAAAGAGAGATCAATCTCGCATAGGCATGTAAAAGGTTTACATTTGGATTTTATTTGTAACGGCAGTGCAACAAGTTCCAATATTTATGTCCGTCACGGATGAATAAACTACCCGACAGGGGCGACAAAAAGTAATTGATTCATGAGGTTTCATGTAAAGGATAGTAGAAATATGTAACTAGATTTTATTTTGCACTGAAAAAAATGTGCGCGTTTTTCAGACAGCTGTTAAATTAATAAGCACAAGTAATCCAAATAGTTACGTAGGCACATCTCTATCTCTATTTTCCATAAAGTCAAAGTAAGATTTATAAACAGATAAAAAAATGTCTCATCCAAACCAATTTCTGCTAGAAAATCGTTATGGTAAATCAATTTGCGAAAACGAATTACTTAGGTACTTTTTGTGTGCGAATCTTACCTTCCCCAGTTTGCTTTATTTTCTATAAACGTTTGGAACTACTCACTATTTGCCTTAACTCCTTTTTCGTTCTTCAAAACCTCAGCATTAAGTACCCAGTACACACGGGGTGCTGGTTCTCCAAAGGAGTTCCCGCAGGTTACGTGCGCCTTGCCGCCTTCGTTGGGAGTCGATACGGACACGTTGCCGTCCCAGTGAGGAGGTTGTAACGCTATGACCTTCCAAGAGCGTCGGAGGCCGTTAGTTGTGCAGGAATATATGCCCTACAATAAGAATGGGTAATTTGATTATCCTATAAAATTAAGAGGATAGTGAATTAGGTCGTATAAAGACATAAATCCCGAATTCGCGACACAGTTGCACGAATTTTTTGAGGGAGAGCAGTGGTGGCCCTACTTACAAGTCAGCCAAGTGCTTTACTTTGTGTAATTATTTCATCTCCACTGCTCTCAAAACAGTGAAGGAAAACATCGTGAGGAAACCGGCATGTCCTAGAACCAAAAATTCGAAACTAGAAAATTATATTATGTACAGTCAGCAAAGGATATAAGTAAAGTATGCAGGTTCGTCGAATATAATTGAAGTTTACTAAGAAACCGATTGAAGTTTTCGAATGTAATTTAATTTAATAAATTAACTGTTTGTTTTCTATTAATTAAATTTAATTTAATTCGTAAACATCAATAGGTTTCTTACTAAACTTCAACTATATTCGACGACCCTGCGTACTTATCTCCTTTGCTGGCTGTGCATCGTATACTCGGAAACGTTCTTATCAAATTAAAATAAACAGAACAATGTTTGGAGCTGACAATCTACCAATAACCCGCACAAGGCCCGCGTGGTAGATTACAGCCCACTCCTTCTCGAAGAGAGAAAGCCTGTGTCCCAGCAGTGGGAACATTATAGGCTGATTATGCTTGTACGAATTTTTCCGGGCAGCAGTATCGGCAGCAGCTTCATGGTTCGTCAGAAATCTAAAGTACCACCGACTTATAGTATATCAAGTACTAGCAGTCCGTCCCGGCTTCGCACGGGTGGAAAAAAAAAAGAAAAAAAAAATAGCCTATAATAATCAGTGATAATGTAGCATTCAAATGGTGAAAGAATTTTTAAAATCGGTCCAGTACTTTTTGAGCCAATTCGTTACAAACATACATACAAACCTTTCCTCTTTATAATATTAGTATAGATAAGGAATGCCCCAGAAAATGTTTCTGAGACTTACCATAAGAACGAGCCCAAAGGCCAAGATATAAGTACACACATCAAAAGTGTCTAGGGATCAACATATATTTTTGCAATAACTTTTCTCCTGATTGATATTAATTAAAATTTTCTTTAAGGATCCATCAAATAAAGTGTTTTCGTTTGTCACAGTAACGATAAACCAAGTCACCTTTGCATTAATAAAGAAATTTGCCATTTTCCTAATAAAGGGATTTTTGACATTTGAACCACTAACACAAAAGTTCGAAAAAAAGACTGAAATAACAGTTTTCTCTAAAATTTTATTGGGTAACTTAAACAATTAATAATCCGTGTTTCTACCGCGAACACTAACAACACAAGAACATCGGTTTGGCATACTCAAAATGAGTTCATCCAAATCACGCTGTGGAATGGCCGCCCATGTTCGTTGCAACAACAAAAAAAGGTCTTCTTGCGACTGGATACCCTCCATATTCGGCAGAGCTCTTCTCTGTAGCATATCCCATGCATGCTCAATCGGGTTCAAGTCTGGCGACTGAGCAGGCCAGGGCAGGACATTGATGTTAGCTGCGGCGAGAGTGTCTTACAACTCTTGCGGTGTGCGGTCGTGCATTATCATGCATTAACTGAAATAAGGGACCGATTTGCACTTGTAGAGGAACGATGACGTCTGATACAATCGTCTCAGCATAAATTTGAGCGTTGAGGTTGCCTCTGATCCAAATCAACTCAGTTCTTCCGCCGATCCAAATACCCGCCCATACCATGATGGTTCCACCACTATAAGGATGGACTTCCTGGCAGGATTTTAATCGCTGTTGGCGTCCAGGGGTTCTCCAGTGTCGTATACGTCTTGTATCCGGTCTCATACCAAAACGAGACTCATCAGAAAAGCACACGAAACGCCATTGTTCTTCTGCCCAATTTCTGTGTTCAAGAGCCCATTGATATCGAATCCTACGATTGTGCATTGCTATAGGTGGTACCCGTAGCGGTCTTCGGGAATGAAGGTTCACTTCATGCAAGCGGTTTCTGACTGTTTGGTCGCTAATTAAGTTCCCTGAAGAGTGATGAAGCCTCACGGCTAACATCATGGCGGTTATTGTTGGAGCTCTTCGAGTTAAGATTTGAATGTATCGGTCTTGTCTCCGTGTGGTGCAGCGATACCGTCCTCCATGGCGCTCAGCCACGGTACCAGTGCTTCGGTAACGTGTCCAAAGTCGACTGATAACACTCTGACTTGTATTCAGAGCTAAAGCCACAGTACGTTGCCGGGAACCAGCTTCTATCATTCCCACGGCTCTGAGCATTTCTTCCCTGCTTAAATGACGTCGCCGCTCCATAATAACGTTGGTTTTAATCAGTAGTAGGGAAACAGTAGCACTAATAATGTCTTCAATGCGTTGTATGTTTTTATAGGGAAAATATTGACAGCTGATTTTCATCTTTTACTCGAATTTGATTCACAGTTCCTGATTCAAATTATGAAATGCACCAAAAAGGATCCATATAAATTTATAAAATCATAAATTTATTACAAAGCCACATCTCAATCTCAAGAAATCCGCATAAAAATGCTTGATCCCTAGACACTTTTGATGTGTGTATATATGTTCACGGCCTGAATATAATATTTGCATCTGAATGAGTTGCATCTCAAATAGCCTAGCCCTGCATTAGTATTGTACCTATATTCAATTATGGTTATCTATGTGAACCTACATGGAGGAGACTCATTCATGAGTGACCAGTATCGTTGTAACCAACTTTAAATAGTTTCTAAGTAAGTTTTACGTCCCTCATAATACCTATGTTACTTTTAGCAGGTACCTACATAAATATTTTAAGTCACCGAATCCAATTTTCAATCTAAAATGACCAAAACAAGTAAGGCCTCAGGTCATCCTTTGAGAACATCAAACAAAAATATGCCTTTAAGACACAAACGATTTTTATTTATATTACAAGAAGATGGCACTACTGAAAATCTTTTTCAAAGCTCTTTTCTCCCCCTCAAAGACTGAAAACACAATACGATGCTCACTCAAAAAATATTAAACACAATTTTGTTATAAATAAAATGTTTTCACATTTTATAATATTTGAGAAACATTAAAAAAAAACAATACTAGAAGCTCTGCATTATGTTTAAAAAAGGCTGTACTTACGCAATATGGACCGTTCATAATAAACTTGAAATAAAGATTGTGTGGGGTTAAGAGTTAGTACAGAGGCCAGCACATCAAGCTACCCCAATCTGTCAGATTTTCCCAATTGAATATGAACCTTATTCCTTTGTACTAAAGTTGAAAATCTATCAAAGGAATTTGACAGATTGGGATAGGTTGACCTGCTGGCGTATGTACATAAGCTGGTACATTCAGTTCCATAAATGGCAGTATGAAAAAGCTGCCAGCCCAACCAATACTTAACAAGCTCTAGTTGTCTGCATCAATGGAATGGTACAACCTTTGTTTAGTTTAAATGACGTCATCTGTAGCATTTGCGATCACCGAAGTAAAGTCTATTCAAATTTATGTTTCAAATTAATATTATTCCAAGTTAAACAAATATCAACTTAATGTTAATGGTAATTAAGTTGGTTTCAGAGTGACTAGCACAATTGAAAAAAGTACAAAAATGTTTGAAGTTTTAAACTAAACTTTATTTTGTAGGTTTTAAAGTTATTTTTCCATAAACTCATATTTGTTTACATTTTTGGCAAATAAATCGCGAACGCAGATTAGATAATCCACCCATTTCATTTTCTTACAAATCACCAGAATGCTAATAGTCCTCCAGACCGTATTTCGGCCATGGCGGCCTATCTCAAATAAGACTAGCCTTCGGAACGGTAGACATTATAGTGCACAAGTGTGTGCCCAAACACAGGTGCACATCCTCTTCCCTCACTCTGATCTAGTCCGATGGGACGGCAATCCGACACGACCGGAAAGAGATCAGGCGACCGGAATACCAACACAATCTACAAAACTAGGTAATAGGTAATACGGGCTGGTGTCCGCAACTCCACGTTAATGCGCGTATTTTGCGTACGGTCTACAAAACTATCCTCAAAAAACCATCTCAGACAAATCTGCATGGTCCTCATATGAACTGAACAACATTATGTCCGGACTTTAAAAGAGACCTCTGAGTCTGTTTCGGTCTTTCTTCTCAGAGTAGCCGGATAGGGAACACCGAACTCATCTAGTTTCAAAACAGATTTAATCTTGACTTACACAATTGTTTTAATTTAACCAATTTACAGAAATAAATATTTATCTTTCAAAATGTATAACAAACCTCATTAGCCGGTGTAAAAGGCGACACCATCAGCATATGCTCATTAGCATACGACTTCAACTCTCCCTCTCCTTCCAAGCTCCAGGATATCTTCGGAGGAGGCGTGCTGACAGCTCCACACCACAAACGGAGTACCCCGTTAGGTTTGACAGGCATTGTGAGTACATTTTCGTCATCTATTATACCTACGTAATCTTCTGACTCGAGGAATCTGGGAAATACGAAATTATGAACATTTTGGATTAGGACAAAAATATATACAAGTTGGTAAAAATGTCGTGGATCAAACGAAATAAGGAGACAAAGGAGACCATTTCCAACGCTTTTAAAGTAAGAAATAATTTTTGGTAAAGGTTAAGAAAAAAATTAATTGCTCTTAAAATTTGGTACCCAGAGCCGCAATAGAACTTTTGTAGTGCTGATATATTATCTAGCAATAATACAACTCCGTTTGTTTTTTTGTTTTAAATCACATTATTTTTAAATTAGTCTAATTTTAAAAGAACTTGGAATACAAAAATATTCATAACTTTTAGGGCAATTTAATTATGGCCATGCTGTAGAATTTTTTTTTTTTTTGTTGGAAATGACCTCCTTTATCTCTCTATTTCGTTTGATCCACGACTTTTTGACCACTCTGAATAAAAAAATTGAATAAAGTAAAAGTTGTTCGAGCCCATAGAAAAATAAACAACCTGTCCTGCGTGTCCAGTCAGTTGCACGTTACAGGAACTGATGGACGCTGGTGATGGCGCCAAACAAGTAGCCGAATTCTGGGCCGAGTCCATTTAGATTTGCTATCGACACGCTAAGAAGAATAAACAATATCTACAACAGCTAAACTGAACGTATCATACGCCACGTAACTACGGTAATAGCACAATACTTTGAACGCTTTTCTGAACGGGAATTTCGCTTCTAAAGAAAGTTATTTCTTTTTCAACAAAATTATAGCTCTTCATTACAATTACTCGAACATGTGAGTACTTACTACTTATTACCACAGTTCATTAAAATTCTATTAAACTTAAAGTTAACAAGGTTACTTTAAAACTCCAATATTTCACGAACATCCAAAAGACAAGTTCACGGAAGACAAAGTTTCAGAACCCCAACTATCTGTACATGCCATCGGACTAGTCTCAACATTTTGTGGTTTCGTTGGTTTTCAGTACCACTTCAATCCTACTAAAGGACTTGTGGTCGCAGCCGTTCGAAACACAGTAGTAGTTACAATACGAGTACCCGCACGTTAACGCATTTTGGGTTTTAGAAAGAGACGGCCATACATGTATGAACGACAGAGACGACACGACGTTCTTCATAAGCCATAACAAGATTTTTTGTAAAAACGCCGATCCATTCCACTTATAGACACTAAACGTTTTGGAAACACGTCCAATCGTCCATTGTGTGTACAGCAAAAGTGTGGATCTTTTTGCCTCGGTATCTATTTCCTTGTATTTTGCTTATATGTCACTTCTGGGCAAGCGTACATCATCGTCGACCACATCTTTATTTCCCATTAGGTGAGACAGTCATGAAACGTAAGTCTATCAATAGAAAATGTGTCTGATTAACGACATATACTTTAACAGTACGTATATCGTACTAACCTGACTTCCCTACTTTCTTCCTGCTGGACCTTCAAATGTGTCTTCTGGGCTATTTCTAGCGCATCTCCGCTGAGTTCATTGGTGGCTCTGCAGCTGTATGTACCACTGTCTTCAGACGTGGCGTTGTGTATGACTAGCACGCCATGTGGGGTTTCTAGTTGCTTTCTCTTACCCTGGAAAAAATAATGCCAGTACCAAAAAATCAAAAAATGCTACATATTTTTCACAAAAAATAAAGGAATCGCCTCGTAGGAAATAATGGAGTAGGTACTATCATCACGCTTTGTAGTTGACTACATAAAAAGAAGGTAGTTATAGGTATTATCAACTCTTAACCTGCAACGAGCCCGCTCCCTCTCACAAAGAGGAGCCCAAAGTATATTATATTTTGTCAGCTGATTGTATTTTAAAACCCAAAAGTAGAAGCTTATGCAACTTCTCTCAAACGGGAAACAACAAAGTTCTTATAAAATAATCAAAAGATAATATTTGACGCGTTCAATGTGTTCATGTTTGTATAATGTCGAAGTGTTTTTCAACACTTCGATATATACAAACATCGTCGATATGTTTATCAAATCTGTTGCCACAATCGATTCTATCAATTTAGCAAGCTTTTTAAGACAGCTTATCTAACAAGCAGCAACTGTCTACGCAATATTTCACAGCTAATACTAGCTGTCCTCTATTCGGGTAACTATTCATCAGAAAATAACAATAAACATCTAAAAAGTTAATTTGGACCTAAAAATCAATAGGTTTCAACAATAAAAGTAGTGAGTGAGTGTAGTCCCCCAAACATTGACTTAGTTCGCTTTCAAAAAACCCTCTAAAAGTGGATACGAAACGAACTTCGTTAAAAATATTCTCATATCGATTCACCGTTCAAAGCGACCACAAGTATACTGAAACACGCTTTGATTCTGTGAGATACAGGCTAAGCTTAAACTTTGTTTACCAACTATTCACAAACCAGCATTAGTTTTCTAGAGTATCGGGTTTCTTTTGAAATATAAGCTTTTGTTTTCATATCAAATACAAAGTTGTATTATTTAAGCAGGAGTTTTAATCCTGGACAAAAGTACCTATATAGTCAAACTTTATAATGGTGCCGATTCTGTTTTTCATAAACTAAACTAAATGTAAATTCAATGCGTTTTTCTTTCTATTTCATTAAGAAAAGGACAAGATAAATATTAGTTTAGTCCTGTCAAATTAAGATACTCCATAGACAAGTTTAGACGTGATTAAAAAATTTGCTACTAAAAATACGTCAATTTACGTCAGGCTCTGGTTGATTTGACAGAACTAAACTAATATTTATCTTCTGTCTTTTTCATAATGAAATAGAAAGAAAAAGATGCACTGAACTTAAATTTAGTTTGTAAACAACAGAATCGCCGCCAATATTAATTCTGAAAGCCAATTTCCGTAACTAAAAACGTTCAAAATCTTAGGCAAAGTAACACAATTTACATAGCATTTGTTCAAAACCTTACCTTAAATCCTTCTTTCCACCACGTTAGCACAGCTGGCGGTTCTGAAATCGGCTCCTTACAATGTAGGATCAAAGTATTCTGCAGGGGAGCGGTGATGACCCGTTCCTCTGCCCTGATCTCACTGGGCGAGTTGACCAGCCTCGCCACCGTCAGACGCGCAGGCACTGACGTCAGACTGATAGCACCGTACCATACCACGCACTGGAACAAATAAACAATAACATAGTAAGTCATCATCTTTATTCTGAAGCGGAAGGCAGAGGTGTACCTACCTATAGTACCTACAATAGGCACATTTCGCCAGTTATCATAAAGTCCCATGTAGGGGGGCGATCCTATTGCTATCCAGTCATAAATCCAGACTACTACAGATCCTGCCGGGGCAGCGGGATTGTCCGAAAGGGTTACCGCTACCCCGGAACATAAAGGGCTAAGGAAGGAATACGGGTGGGTTTTAGTCAGTAAGAGTCTGACACTGCTTTCTGCGTGGAGCAGAGCGGGAGGGGTCATTTGATGATTACATATCCTCAAAAAATAAAACTACTACAGATACATTCCATTATAAACTAGCAGTACTAGCATTTTGACATTACAAACAGACACTTACTAGATGAGTATCCAAGCTGACTACGAAGAAGAAGAAACACCGAAACAAACTCAGAGGTAACTATGGATGGAATAATCATATGAACCAACCTTTCAATACTTTACTCGGCCCGGGTCGAACCCAAAATCTATTGCTTAATAGCTGCGCTTAGTCCACTAGACCAAAACTAAAGGCACTAAGGCAGTCAAACAATATCGAATTAATTACCTTCTGAATGTTTGAGATGAAATGTTTGTCTGTCGATGTTGTACGAATCGGAGTTTCAATCAAAAAGTGTTGGTTCACTTTCGACTTACTTTTTAGTTCCGATATACGTGAGTAATTGGAAGTAAAACATTTCAAATCGGACTTCTATTTGTTAATTGATATACCTACTCAAACTCAAGGCATTTATCTATACTAATATAATATTATCTATAATTCTATACTAATATTATGAAGAGGAAAGATTTGTATGTCTGTTTGTAATGAATTGGCTCAAAAAGTACTGGACCGATTTTAAAAATTCTTTCACCATTTGAATGCTACATTATCACTGATTAATATAGGCTTTTTAATTTCAAGAAAAAAAGAAAATGTTTAAAAAATAAATGTCCACCCGTGCGAAGCCGGGACAGGCCGCTAGTTTCAAATAAACCATTTACAGGCACTTTTTGAATTGTCAAGGAGTCGGTCAGTTAGAAAGTTGAAGCCATTCCAAAATGCAGATCTCTATGTAGGAGAAGTTAACTACTTGTTTACCATTATGATATCGTAGATGGAAAGTTTCTATTTTCTTCGACTTGAGAATTCAAACCCAATCCAGTAATTACACTCGTAAATTGCCATAATCATGGAACTTAATCCCTATATAATCCACCGCAGGTGTACCACAGCCACTATTCACTATTCCCCGTGGTTTATCCCTTAGTCACCTCCTACGACACCCATGGGGGTGTGCCGTAGTCATCCGTAACCGACTACCACATGGGGACGATTGGAAATCTTGTTTGATATATTGCCTTTTAATGTGAACAGGTTTTGGCGAGATTTCCGGGTAAGCACCTTAATTATTTGGATCTCGAAATTAGAGTCTCGGGTACTTAATTATTGAATTCTGATTATCTTTCAATGACAGGTGAACTAGGTTTGTTAACATAAAGCAATAGGCACATCGTCAAGAATCATTTGTTTTTCAATGAGAAAACAACTTTATGGACAATGGACATGGGCAGTCTCACGTTGATATTATTTGCAGATGACTAGACCTATGAATGGACATCGCAATCCCCTCTTTTCCGACTTTGTCCTAAAATGGCCCTTTAATGAAGAACTTTTAAATGTCAATGTGAACTTTGGGTCAACGATTTAAATGAAAGGATTATATTAATTTCTAAAACTGCAGTGCGATTCTGTAACCATCTCACCGTGAAAACTTAGTTGAAGTGAACGTGGAGTGATCTGTCAGTGTCATCCTGTTAGTTAGGGATTGATAATCTTGACAGCTCACTCTAAGCTCACTTCACCTAACTTTTCAGGGTGAGATTTTTACAGAATCGATCGGCTGTTATGTCTTATGTTATTTACAATAAATTATGTACCTGATACCAAGTAGATTCCATATTCATCGTAACTTCTATCTCCATTTTAGTGCTTCTTCCTGGCAGTCCAGGTATGATCTTCTTGCCTTCTCCCCCTTCCACTTCAGTCCAGTTATCGCCATCCCTGTCTGGTTTCCATCGCCATACAAACCGCTCTCCTGGCACGTTGACTTCACACTCGAACGTCACTCTGTCTCCGAGAGGGGCTATCACCGACTCAGGGTATTTTGTGAACCTCATCTCGAGTTCTGGAAGAAAGTATAAATTGTAAAATTATATTCGGGAAATTGGGAATAGATTCTTTGTAATTTGTTGGCGAATAGGCTGAACCCCACCCGAATATCGTTCAAATCGAAACAGCACTTCAGCATTGCATAATCAGCCTATAATGTACCCATGCTGGGACACAGGCCTCCTCTCTTCGAAAGGGAGTGGGCTGTAATCTACCTCGCAGGCTCAATTGCGGGTTGGTAGATGTATGTCTTCAAGATTATGGTTCTAAGACATGCGGTTTTCTCACAATGTTTTCCTTCACCGTTCAGCATGCCAACAGAAATAATAGAGCATCCTGGAGAGATGTCCGCTGAACCCCGCTTACCATTAAAGGTAAGCGGGGTTTGAATGTGGACATTAGAAAGGTGCACAGACCACTAAATGCAGTCATCTCAGACCCTGTCTCAACAGCTACACCTACAACTCCAGCTACATTCTCTTCTGACCCGTTTTGGAAAACCCTGTCCAAATTCAAAACCTCTGTTCCTGTTTTGCACCGAGTTCCCCGCGGCGTTAGACCTCTAGTAGCGCAACACATAGCACGTTGCGTTCGTCTTGCCGCTCGCGAGAATTCGCTAAGTGCTTGGGAACAACTACTCACCTTCACTTACAGAATTCTACATATACAAAATAATTAGACATTAACTGCACAAATGAAAGTAAACTTTAATATTTTGGCTCATAATTTAGATTCAAAATTGCAGACACAGAGATATACCTCTTCAAGAGGTATATCCCATCTGGTAGGATGTAAGTTAGGGGAAGGTGACATTAGCGGAGCAGCCAGGATTCTTTTAGTAGTAATGTGGTGGCACCGTGTTTTTCAGAAACACTCGCAGCTCTGGAGAGCAGTCTTTTTAAAGAAATTTTGAAACGGCTGGTTGACACTTCTCGTGACCCAAGGGCTGACTTTTACCTTGGCCAAAGGCTGAGCATTGCCATACAACGTGGTAATGATAATGCCGCCAGTCTCTTGGGTACATTACCAGTTGACAGTGATGCGGATGACTTTCCGGTGCTATATTTTAGTTTGTGTACTTATAGTTTTAGTTAAGTTATGATTTAATTTTGTTATTTTTATTAACCAATTAGGTATTAATTGTTATTTATCTACTTAATATTTTAATTTAGAAAAATAAATATAGGTACTATAATAATTTGCCAACAGAAATATGTGTATCCTTTAACCAGGAGCTTTGCTACAAGCAGCTTTTAAAAATAACTATTATTTTGTTCTCAAACATTTTAGAAGGAAGCAGATAGACCACTTTATAAAATGATAATGCTGCGAGCAATACTGCATATTCGACGTGAAGGATGCATAGAGTAAAAGGAATTTCTGTAGAGGATATCGAAAACCGGTCAAAGCGAACACTGAGACGGAAGATGGAGCGTGACAACAGGACAGGACGAACATACCAATGAACATTTATGAAAATTCATTGTTATGCAAATTGACACACAATTTGGCATTTCATACACTGTCAACGGATGACAGTTGAGATTGGAAGATACGGACAATTTAAGGGGAAGCGCCAGCCCGCGAAATTCAAATTTTCTTAAGTTTTTTGCAATTTGCAGGGAATTTCGCGGGCTATCTAGCACGTGCCCCTTAATTTGGAGGTAAATTTGCTTGACAATTAATATAACTGACTTTACATAGAAAACGATATCCCAAGCAAAGGTAAAAATGAGAACCAAAACTATTACAGCATTACCCATTTTGAATGCAGCTTTGACAGTTTCAAAAATAACATGTATTTCCACCATACTATCAAATTAGCGCTTTGTACAAGTTTGGAATAAGTTCTAAGTAACAAGTTCAAAATGAAACTACAGCCGCAAGATCCACTGATATCCTTTTGCGAACGTAAATAAGTACAAAACGGGTTCAAAGAACGTTGGAAATGGAATAATTTCGAAAATGAAACAAACATTTTTACATCATTTAACAAATCAGAGTCAAATCTCCATAATCAATACACAAGTAATCAGTAATTCAAGATCAAAAAGAACACAATTAGAATATTTTTTTTATTTGCATACCAAAAGACCGGCAATAACAATAAAAAAAGAAATCTTGCCGTCCTTGATACCTTGTTACCCACACATTTCGATCTCGGATGACGCATCCGACTCCAGTGGAATAAGCTCATAACAATAAACCACGCATACAAATAACGACTTTATGTTATGCACCAATAAGTTCATATTGAAATGCATTCAGTAATTGAGATGTTACATTTTATTTTTCTTTGTTGTCGGGCACCAATTTATGTGATTTCAGTCCCGTCAGTCATTGACCGTAACTTTATGGAGAATTTTTAAATTTCATCTCGTTGCCGAGTGAATAAAAGTACTGTATGTACGATTTGTAAAGGTGTTATTTACGTTGAAAACCTCGTAGTTACACTTATTTTATAGTTATGCGTTTGCCAATCGATTTTATGTGTTTTTAGGAACTTTTTTTGTACTTATACTAGGCTCAACAAGTTACCTACTAAGCTTTTATAGTGTAGGTTATAAAAATTGTGGTAAAATGTTATCAGAATATTTAGCGATGCTTACTCAAATACACAGACACTGATGATTTTCCCTCGTATTTTACTTTTATATATTGACATAGGTTAGTTTTAGGTATTAATGTACCAATATGCTTTTTCTCTCCCCCTCACCGAGAGGTGGCCTATATCCCAGCAGTGGGTTTTTAATAGACATTTTTTTTATCAGTTTAACTTTAAATTTAACTGTCCTAATTTAATTGAAATATACCTACAGTGATAGCCTGAAACACAAGTTTGAATTAACCTACATCTGGGGCGGCGGGTCGCTACCTTACATTATTATTCCGAAATATCATTACTTGAACCTGTAATAAAATTTTAGTTTTAATTTATTTTTAGGCACTCTAATTGTATCAACATCTTATTACGTACAGTCGAGTTCATTAATATATTGGCAGTGACAAAGTTTCAAAATATTATTAAGCGTTAAAATTGTTGGAATAGTAAACATTAAATACTTCTTATAGTTTACGAACAAATTAAGATTGTCGTTGTTAAAACTGTCATCTCACTGTTCTATGACTTACCGTGCAATAAACGTTGTTAAACTATCTATTTGAGTTTATAAATACTTTTCCACAGGTTATGGGCCGTCCTGTAAACCTAAATAGGTTCAAAGTTTAATATTTATTGTTATAAAGTAAAGTACAGTCGTTGATATTTATAATTTGCGAATACTTCATCGAACGTTTCGACCCGACAAAAATGGCTACGTCAAACCTTCAAATTGAAAGATTAACCGGTCGCGAAAATTATTCTACGTGGAAGTTTGCAGTTAAATCATATCTAGAACATGAAGGATTATGGGAATGTGTCGATCCCGGCACCGATGTCGACGTGAAGAATGATATAAAAGCTAAGTCCAAAATCATTTTGTTGGTTGAACCAATCAATTACATTCATATTGAAAATGCGAAGTCATCCAAAGAAGTATGGACGAACTTACAAAATGCTTTCGAAGACTCTGGGCTATCAAGAAAAGTCGGCTTATTGCGAGATTTAATAAACACATCGCTAGATAACTGCGCGAGCGTTGAAGATTATGTGAACAAAATAATGAGTACTGCATACAAATTACGAAATATCGGTTTCGAAGTAGGTGATCAATGGTTGGGAACACTCATGCTGGCGGGTTTACCGGATGAATATAAACCTATGATCATGGGTCTGGAAAGTTCCGGCATAAAAATTTCGGCAGACTTCGTCAAGACAAAACTTTTGCAAGAAGTGAAAGTTTCCGAATCTTCCGTATTCTATACAAAGCACAAAAATACCTCTAATAATTATAATGCCAAGCCAAAAGGAAAAGGTCCTCGTTGCTATAACTGCAACAAATATGGACATTTTAAAAGTCAATGCACAGTGAAGAAGTCTAATGATAATACTTTTTCAACAGTTTTTTCAGCTTACAGCAATGTAAATAAAGATGATTGGTATATTGACTCTGGTGCCACGATGCACATGACAAGATGTTCTGACTGGATGTATGATTTACAACCATCTCCGATTCAACAGATAAAGGTGGCTAATAATGATGCAATCTCCGTGCAAAATATGGGTAAAGTAAACATTCAAACCAATTTTTGCAAAGATAAGTGTCCGATCCAGGTAAGAAATGTTTTATATATACCTGAGTTAAGTGCAAACTTACTATCGGTTAGTCAATTAACCAAAAATGGCTGTAAAGTGGAATTCACTGATATGGGCTGTAATATATATAATGTCGATAAGATTCTTATAGCTGACGCAAAACTGACAAATAATATGTACAAGCTAAACACTATTACTGGAAATGTTTATGCTATTTCATGTGAAAGTAAGGCAGACATTAATACATGGCACAAGAGAATGGGGCATTTAAACTTGGCAGATATAAAGAGATTAGAATCATGTGCTGAGGGTATAACTATCACCAACAAAGACATTGATACTGTCTGTATACCCTGTTGTGAAGCAAAACAAACACGATTACCGTTTCCCAATTCTGGTTCAAGAGCAAAAGCATTACTAGAAATAGTTCATACCGATCTATGTGGTCCGATGGAGACACCATCTGCTGGTGGTGCGAAGTATTTCATAACCTTCATAGATGACTATTCCCGTAAAGTATATGTATATTTTCTCAAGAATAAAATGGATATTAAATTGGTGTTTAAAGTTTTTAAAGAAGAAGTAGAAAATGAGTTAGAAAAGAGGATTAAAATAGTAAGAAGTGATAATGGAAAAGAATATAATAATAAAGAATTCTCTGATTTCCTAGCAGCTTCTGGCATCAAACATCAGACTAGCACTCCATACACGCCTGAGCAGAATGGGCTAGCTGAAAGGATGAATCGGACCTTAGTGGAACGTGCAAAATGCATGTTATTTGAAGTAAAGCTGAGTAAACAATTCTGGGCAGAGGCAGTCACTACCGCCGCCTATGTCATCAACCGCTCACCATCACGGGTTTTGGATGAGGTAACACCCTATGAAAAGTGAACTGGCAAGAAACCAAATATTTCACATTTGAAGATTTTCGGTTCTAAGGCCATGGTACATATTCCAAAACAAAAGCATTTAAAATGGGATCGTAAATCAAGACAATTGATTTTTGTGGGATACTGTGACAATACAAAAGGCTACAGATTGTATGATCCATTAAACAAAAAGATTGTAATCAGTAGGGATGTGATATTTATGGAAAAATCAATGAATAAAAATGATAATGTCACACAGCAACCCTTATCTGCTACAATCAATATCCCTTTAAATGCAGTAAATGATGGCGTAATATCTATTGATGATAGTTCACAGAATGAGACACAAGATGTAACTCCCTCACCCTCGAGTACTGACACATCATTTGATAGTTGTGTGTTGAATAGAATTTCTGATGATGAAACTTATTGTCCCAGTTCAAGCGATGATAGTTCCAATGATGATTTCAGAAGAAACATCACTTTGAGGTCACGTCAGATTCACAATAATCTCATGTGTGTTCAACAGACTTCAGATCCATTACGGAAATGTCACATTGGACAGCTCTGAAGCGGGTTATGCGCTATTTAAAAGGCACTGAAGAGTGTAGATTGAGTTATAAACGAAATTCAGAGGAGAATATGACTCATGGTTTCTGTGATGCACGAGGATGACCGGCAATCTTGCACAGGTTACACATTCTTGTTTCAGGGAGGAGCAATCAGCTGGAATTCTAAACGCCAGCCTACTGTTGCTTTATCGACCACTGAGGCAGAGTATATGTCTTTGTCGTCTAAGTTTTTTGGCCTCTACTGAAGAATGTGGCAATGATAATTTATAGCGATAATCAAAGTTCTATAAAACTTTCTGGTTCCGATGCTTATCATTCCAGGTCTAAGCATATTGATGTGAGGCACCATTTTGTTCGAGATAAAGTTGCTGAAGGAGTCATTGGTGTGGAATACATTCAGACGGAAATGATGGTAGCTGATGCACTCACTAAAGCAACGTCATATCCAAAACTGGTTTATTGTGCTTCCAAAATGGGTTGATTTATGTTTAAGGGAGGATGTTGGAATAGTAAACATTAAATACTTCTTATAGTTTACGAACAAATTAAGATTGTCGTTGTTAAAACTGTCATCTCACTGTTCTATGACTTACCGTGCAATAAACGTTGTTAAACTATCTATTTGAGTTTATAAATACTTTTCCACAAAAATGATCAATAGTTATATACAAACTTAGACATAAATAAAATGTTAACATACATTTAAAGTTTCAAAATAATAAAAGCGTTAAAATGATGATCATTTTAACGTTTATAATATTTTGAAACTTTGTCACTGCCAATATATTAATGAACTCGACTGTACAACTTGTGACAATTATCACCCCTCCCGCACCGCGCAGCTACCTCAAGCAACGTCTCAGTTAAGCGGTTGGCCTTTAATAGTGCTCTTAGAGTGTGCAACTGCATTTTATTACAAAAAAACATAATGAAAACGTTAGTAACACCTTTGATACGGTATCGGTACATAATGTGGGACGAACTTTGAGACAGATCTAGAAAAAGGTTTTAAAGCTCGGCGCGGGCTATCGTGTTTCACACCTGTAAATCTACTGCTCTCTTGATTTTATGATTTATAATAGGTATGATTATATCAGCGAGTCTCTACCTACGCTATAAAAGATGATTTAATTCCTGCCGCAAGCGATATTTATATTTTTAATTGATTCTAATCTTGCGTAATTATTATTGCGTTAGCAAAAAATTATTTATAGCTCAAGAATATAAACTGAATAAAATTAAAAAAACAATAGTGGATATTTTTATCTTTAGGAATAAACTGTGTTTCTTGTCTCTATGATACGTAAGTACTTACATTTATGGTTGTCAACTTTTTTATATAAAAAAAACAACCGACTTCCAAAAAAACACTACAAAGTCAAAAATATCTTTAATTTGGGAAGTCGGTATCGTTGATTCCGCATTTCCTTTTATTGACACCGACTTCCGAAATTAAAGTTATTTTTCACTTTGTAGTGTTTTTTTTTCGAAGCCGGTTGATTTTTTTTTGTAAAAAAAGTTTTTTATTTTTCACTTTTTAGTGGGCCAGTTTGTAACTTATCTAAGTTACAATAGCCTAATGTCAACTGCTCATCACCTTTTACAAAATGTTGCTTTTCCCGATGCAGGGACGTTAATTGAGGAGTTCTTCTTGTAAAAACCAAGAGAACTGGAGCTGATTGAGAAGTCACCATCAGCTCCACTTCACGATACACATTGTGCTTAGCAGCCACATTAAAGTACCAAACCGAATCGCAACCCGTGAAATATTTATTTTTGAGTAGTTCCGATGGCCAGATTCCGATTTGGTGACAATGGGACGACTTCAGGAGCTTTCAATTAAAAAAGTATTTTGAAAATCGGTCCACATTTGGCGGAGTAATCGCGTAACAAACACACAAAAAAAACATACCGTCGAATTGAAAACCTCCTCCTTTTTTGAAATCAGTTAAAAATATAATATTTTCAAAGACATTAAAAATTTTGCAGGTGGCGAGAAAATTAAAAATATATGGTAGGTATGTTTAAAATATAAATGAATTAATGCATAATTTTGTTTCTTTGAGCTTTTACCAACAGGTTTATTTTGTGACTCATAACCACTTATTTTTTACACTCTAAATTGAGGTTACAAAGTACCATTAATTCATAATGAGTTATTAGTATGAGATTAATACTGGCCCTAAGGCACTTAAATTTCGCCATTTTGTATTTAAATGAAAAATAGTAGTTTCGCCTACTATAAATATTTTTTACAAATACTTATAGTATTTAGGCCTCTATGAGGGAATATCTCGAGATACTATATTATATAATAGGGTTGGCAACCCTACCGACATCCTAGATCATATTTATGTTAATTTATACAAAACATAAACTTGCACTTCACTTAGGTACTTTTGGTCATAAGCCCACCGTGTACGTATTTTCATAGTTATTTTCATATGTCCTACATACAAGCAAATTCCTTTGCAACGCATTTCAAAACTCTACAAGTCCAAATCATTGACAAATGGTAGATATGCATCAAACGCCATAGGGAGACGCAACTAGTGACGTTCACATGCATTCCGATGGTAAACCGGTTCGTAGCACCATCACTACGAAGTATTATGGTTTCTGAGGTTGCCATTCATTTGTTACAATTGTTACTATGGTAACCGCGGAGATATTTTCAGGAACGAACAAAACCGCATTTGCATGGACCTATTTACATTATTTTGTAAATACGTTATGAGACCGCAAGGTTTCGTTAAATAATTAAGTTACTACGTTTTGTGAAAATGTCAATGTTACATGTCTTTTGAGTTGAGTTTCATGATTACTGTCAAATGCGTGCACTGACTGGACAGACCCACTCAATCTGAGTGGTTCTTTCCTCAAAAGACCACTTCAGTCATCAATCTACATGGTTTTCACATGATCTGACCAAAATCATGTCTGCACTTTAAAATAGACCGTGACCTCTGAGTTTGTTTCGGCCTTTCTTCTCAGACTAGTCAGATAGGAAACGCCGGCCTCAACTAGTTTTTAAAATATGATTGATGTGTAAAAGTGTTTGTACAAACCTACTTACAGAAATAAATTCATTTTCACTTCTCATGCTCTAAAAGTTCGTCTTTATGTTGTACGTAGGCGACATAAAGTCGCTTTTTATGCTCTAGTGCATAAATTATTTGTTTTTTTTTTCAAAGACTAAGATAATCAGGCCCAACAGCCACACGCACAATAAAACGTCGCAGATTAAAGTCGTTACTTACTTTAGTTCATTTTCTATCGTCAATTTAATAAAACCAGATAAAATAGTTGTCATTTATTATTTAAAAACGCAAAGAAATGCTTTAATGCCTTGGCAGTATGAAGTACCCAAGTCGAATAACACATGTTGAAAAAAAAACTTTTAAAAAGCTTCGTGGCGGAAATTAGCTATCCTCCTTCTTTAATTTTGCAACATTTTTGAACAGTCAAAATACTTTTATACATATACTTTATGCCTGCTTCATTTTCTCGCAATCGAAGTGAAAAACAGAGTGTATAACTCGGGCATAAACGAGCTATTTTACTCCTCGACTTAACTGTCCACCCTCGGCTGCGGCTCGAGTAGATATAAACGTCTCGGGGTGAAATAACTTCTTTTAAGCACTAGTGGTACATTCTACTATTATTATTTGAAGACAGAGCATATATCTTATGCTTATCTTATTTCTTAGTAAAATCATCATCTATTGCCCTTGTTCCATTTAATTTGGTATCGGCGGGACACTGATTTTTCTTCCATATCTTTAATCATCGTCTCGGAATTCTCTTCCTATCTGTCATCTTTCACACAATTCATTTTTCTTTTCTGTGGTCTACCTCTTGTCTTATCATATGATATCTACAAAATCATCAATATTATCTAAAAACTCTGATTCTAAACTTAACTGTTCAATTGAGAAGATTCTTAATCAAGCATTTTCAACCAAATTAATGTTTCACAGATCGCGTTCGAATCCTGTTCGCAAATAATAAGTGAATAATATTATTAATGCACATTGCATTTCATATCGTGCGGTCGTCATTGACAGGAATGTTTTATGATATTGCGTTTTTAATAATAATATCATGCAAACGGAATAAGCTCTCGTATCGTACTCAACATTAATTTCAATAAAGATAACTGACAAATGCACTGACATTTTAAAGCGTTAAGCATTTAATTATATCTTCTGCTTGTTGGGGTTTTTCCTGACCCTGACTATTGCATATACATAGGTACTTATTGTTAGGTTTAATGTTTCTGTGTTGCTCAAAACTATGGCTTGGTGACCTCAGCCTATATTCCTACACTTTAATAAACGAATACCATCACAACCGAATACCACAATCTTCGGTCACCTTCGGTTAATAAAGGTTTCTTAGTGATCAATGTGGACAGCACCCTAATTGCGTTAAGAATACACTTTAAATCACAGTCGGAATAATTTTGAAGTATATTGCTAATCCATTGCTTCATTATGTTCGAAATTTGCCAGCTCAACAACGTTAATAACGCAATGAATGTGGTTAAACTGTTAATGTCAAAACCATTGCTACTGGGGCCCAAGTCTGCTATTTTTATAAATTCGTCATTCCAACACGATCCCATTGTCATTTTGCTAAAAGTTCGTAATCTGCTAAATTCATAATGGTCAATCATTGGTCGGTCAATGGTCTGAGAAAAACTACTAAATTTCATGCTAGATTTCATTTAATATATATTTTTACATCTGAAGTAGTAAGAAGTTCGTAAATAGCAATAAACATTACATTTATTCATTTGTCATTATGTAGGTACGAGATTACCATTTTATGCCATTTCTTTCAACGGAGTGTCAGTGGTTGATCATTGGAAAGTCATAATGACGCCAAACTACCAAACCACCAAACCAAACTTTATTACCAAACTTGTCAAAATCAACAATTATGAAATCAATGATAGACCATTCTGACACTATTGTAATAGCAGACTTGAGGCCGAAAGGCCCAAGTCTGCTATTTTTATAAATTCTTCATTCCAACACGATCCCATTGTCATTTTGCTAAAAGTTCGTAATCTGCTAAATTCATAATGGTCAATCATTGGTCGGTCAATGGTCTGAGAAAAAATATGCTAGATTTCATTTAATATATATTTTTACATATTACATACTAGTGTTTGCAATCTGAAGTAGTAAGAAGTTCGTAAATAGCATTAGACATTACATTTATTCATTTGTCATTATTTACGAGATTATCATTTTATGCCATTTCTTTCAATGGAGTGTCAGTGGTTGACCATTGGAAAGTCATAATGAAGCCATTATATTTGTAGATTACCAAACTTGTCAAAATCAACAATTATGAAATCAATGATAGACCATTCTGCCACTATTGTAATAGAAGACTTGAGGCCCTGTTAGGGTGTTAGGCATTACCCCGCAGGTAATGAAATTACTGATCCGAATTTTGGATATTTTATGAGACAAATCGAATATCCAATTAACTCGTACCGGTCAGTGCTAGATCCTACGGTTATTATTAAACCTCTAGTGAAAACAAAACAATGTAAGTATAGGCATTCAGTGTGTAAACACAACCAGGCAAACAACAACGTATTCTCAGAAACAAACGTCAACAATTTCTAAAATTGACGCAAAACGTCAAACACTCCAGTGTTGGACGTCTAATCAACTGCGAGTGACCAAATCCAATTTCTGAACGAGCCGTTTCGAATCAAAACTAGTTCTGGCCGCTGTCAGGAATGAACAGAAAATAGAAGGAAAAAATATAACAAATCCTAAACGAGTAGGTGGTACTAATGACTTCACACAAATCCTTGGACAATATAATGACTAGTAAGCGTAAAATTTGTTCGGCACACACCCACTCAAACAATCCCGAACTTTTTTGGGTTCCCTTCGAAACTGGACGGACTTAGTGACCCTTTCGTAAAATATAAGCTGTCTGGATTATTATGTATATAGTTCTATATTTTACTTAAACAGTCTAACTACAATACACATAAAGTTGCCTATTCATTATAAAATAATAAATAAATAAAAAAGCCTTATATTTCTTACTAAAAAAGTTACAAAACTTAAAATCCTACTTCCTACTAATCCTACTATAATAATAATCCTACTAATATTATAAATGCGAAAGTTTGTGAGGATGGATGGATGGATGTTTGTTACTCTTTCACGCAAAAACTACTGAACGGATTTTGATGAAACTTTACAGTAATATAGTTTATACGTCAGAATAACACATAGGATACTTTTTATCGCGATATTCCCACGGGATCAAAACTTACGCGGGTGAAACCGCGGGGCGCAGCTAGTAAAAAAATAAATTTAAAATAAACTAAACTAACTAAGGGTTGATTTTTCCACCGCCAGATAATTATTTTATCCGAGGAATAATTTTGAATTTTTGACAATTCTTCCATACAAAATCTGTCAGGCGTCAATTATATTCCACGAAAAAAAATTATCTGTCGATTGAAAAATCAGCCCAAAGTTAACTACAATTTCTTAAATCCTATAAAAAGCACATTTTAAACTTCAGCGCTAGTAGGAACCGCTTGTTTAATTGAAGGTAAAGGCCTCCTCTAAAGATTTCCATTTCGCCCTATTCATTATTCAAACATATTGGGTTTATTATGTGAACAAAATTCAATATGCCCAAATAGCAAGTCTTATTCAAAACAAGACTTGCTATTGCTATATGAAATACAAATATATAATATGTAAAACAAGTTGTTTTACACATAATTATGAATTTGCATTTCTTAACGTGTATAAAAAAAATAAAAAAAGAACATTTGCATTATTCACCTGCTCTACTATGCAATAATAAAACGAATTTATTAGACAGAAATAATCAAAACAATGAAAACCTGTGTTTTTGTAAATTATTGCCAGACAGACTGCGATTGTTTTTTTCACTATCACTCGATGAAAATATTTTTTTTGTAAATGTTATCATCTTTGACTACTGGGAAGTACTGGGAACTAAGATATAAAAATAATACAAAATGTCGACAGAACCCGGTAATCTCTGGATATTTTTTGTCCGTTCGCCGCCGTAAGCCTGTGTCGCTGTGTGTGTAGCTACCTGCGGTATCCGGGAGCTTCTCTTGCCTGTTACAATTCCAAAATAGACAAAAAAAATCTTATCGTTTTACACCTCGTACACCACCATTCATCTTCCTTTTCACGCCATACCAGGCCTTTCTAAGCACGCAATGATAATAAAAAGAAATTAACTTTAAGATTTCCTTTCACTCGGTTGAAAACTTGAAATAGTTGGCGTGTGCTGACGCGGTCCAGTAATTTACTGTATATTAATAAAGTTAATATGCTTTTAACGTAATTATTAATATCTAGTTTGTGAGTATTGGATGTGAAGTTTTCAATATGTTAGTAAATAATAACGCTCTAACAACTTCTCAAACTCCTCTAAAATTTGGGAATTTCAACATCATTTAAAGAATTTATTTCGGAAGGCTTACGTCTATAACACACTAGCTTCCACCCACGACTTCGTCTGCTTGTTTTAACATATCCTATGTCACTCAGCCATAGCGTTATATTAATGAAAGAATTTTTGAAGTCGGACGAATAGTTCCGAAAAAATTGTACGTCTTTATAATATTAATATAAATTAGTAATAAAAATAACGATGTTTTGTGTAGCCGTAAAACCAAGCGAAGCGGGGGCGGGACATTTGTTTAAAAAAATATACTCACGTGCTATCGCTGGCACGAACATCGCCAGAAGCAGCTGTAGATGCAACGGTGCCACCATATTGGCAACCTGAAATAAAAAAAGAAAAGATTTAAAAAAAACTCGACAGGATTGTTTTTTTTTTAAGGCGGATATGCCCAGCCAGGTTTTTTTTTTTAAATTCAAGGAAGAAGTTTGTAATACGAATTTCGATGTTGATAATAATTATGGTTTTTCTAGATTTCTATTAGCTTGCTTCGTTCGTATGTTCATTAGTTTATCTTTTGTAACTAGACCTCGTTAGGCTCCTACATACCTAAGTGCTAAATATCCCAATCATTGATATTAGTCACTCACAGCCTCACAGGTTATTAGTTCATAGACAACGAATTAGGAGTACCTCGTTATCTTAATTAGACACTGCAAGTTCCATGATTGATTTAATTGTCTGTACGTTTAACGAATATCTAATCCATGGCGCTGCGCAACAATCCACGCGCATTTGAAACTGTTCAACTTGGTCAATTCTCGTAATTAAAAACGTTCCAAATCTAGACGCAATCTCATTTCAGCGACAATTAATGTCAAAAATGTAGGGAAGTTAAAGGTATTTTTTACAGATTTAGGCTGAGATCAGAATTGAACATTGTTAAAATGCACACATGCACATTTTATTTATTCTTGCTCCTTTTTTAAAATGCAAATCTCATAAGATGCAATAGATTTACGAGATAATGAGGAATCTGATTGTTCATCTAAATTGGCAATGACACTCTTTTTAATGTTGCATGCATAAAATGGAAAGACCGACCGACATCAAAGTCAGCGTGATAATAAATTAAATCCAAGATAAAACTTTTATGCGCTATAAATTAAAATGGCGTGACAACAACACACGTCTCACGTTATAGAGAATGTTTGTTTCACGAGTATGTACTTTAACTACCTACCCACCGACCCAAATATGACATCACTAACGTAAAAGTACCACCCACTATTTGATATATAAGAAAAGCTGTATTTTTGTAGAGCTCTTAACGTAAAATTCCTGCTTTTATCTCTCTGAACTAAATTGAACATTATCTATCCACCAGTCGGTCGGACAGTCAAGTTAAATTGTTTTCAAACGCTCCAAACAACAGTGCCGGATTAGCCACGTAGCAGGTATAACAAATGCTACCAGGCCCCGGGCTGTGGAGGCCCCGCGCTTGGACGTACAAAAAACAAGTCATGGTACCCTATACCACCATTAGGTTCATTGAAATATTAGGTAAGAATGGTCAAAAAAAACCTAAGCTCTCCGCGATGGTACTGCTAAAATTTTTACCGAGCTCGCTTCGCTCGCTCTCGCATACAAGGTTATCTCAGTACTTGCAATCACTGTTAAATCACGCGATAATATTTGCGAAAAATTAATCATGTAAGTTTTTACAAAAGTAACTACTATACCGGGCATTGTTTGAAGAAAGTATTTTGGCTCAAGTACTTCAACTGATATGGAACGGAAAAGAACGTATTTGTTAAGAAACATTGATTTGGCTAGTGAAAAATCACTATAATATAATAATAACATCGTTTATAAAATATTGTGCAGATTTACAATAACACAACTATAGTACATTATGATACATTTGTGCTATGTTGGTCATTATACCCGAGGCGGTATTATTCGCGCGAGCCTTAGGCGAGAGCGATAAGGGAGCCGAGTGTATAATGATCAATGCACACGCGTTTCATAAGACGTTTTTCAACACACTCGCGAGGAGAAAAACAGACTTGTATTAATTAATTATTTAGCAAATATTTATAGAAAATGGCGCGCTGGCTTTGTTTTTTCCGCGCGCCGCGATAGCTATGCGCGCGCAGTTGTAAATAAAGACACTGGCAAAACCGCTAAACAGCATGTAAAAAATATAATAAAAACAAAATAATGTTTTGAGTGATCGTAATATTGTCATAATTATGTCAAATTGTAGTTTAGTTAGTAGTTATAAAATTAGAAAGTAATATTGGCATAGAGAAGTATACATTAGTTCAGTGAGAATCCGCATTAATAGAACGCCAGTCAGTGTCTTATTCCATTTGGTTCCGGGAGCGACCACGGACAATTTAAGGTAAATAAATTTTGGTTTGGGACCATCTTTATCTGTCTTTGTAAGGACAATTATAATCAGACCATTTAAAAGAAAATGTGAAATATGGCCCGTGGATTCCTTTTGGCACGAAGTCTCTTTGATGAGATTAATAAAAAGCGCACATGGCCGACTAGTAAATTGTTATCTGTGGCGTTACCGCACTAGTGCAGTAACATAAAGTAAAAGGCACGCGAGTTTAATACACTGCATTATGGACCTAAAAGCGGTTCATTAAGAGCCACATACGAGTAAGTGTGTTGAAAAAACTATTATGAAAAAGTTCTATTTTATATCTTGTAAACTTTAGAACCATATACAAACTAAGTTCTACCATAAGGAGCCATCATCATCTGCCTAGCCTTTTCCCAACTATGTTGGGGTCGGCTTCCAGTCTAACCGGATGCAGCTGAATACCAGTATTTTACATGGAGCGATTGCCTATCTAAACTCCACAAGTCCACAACCCAGTTACTGGGTAATGCGATACCCCTTGCTTGCCAGACTTTCGGGCTTCTGACGACCTGTAACGATCAGTCAAAGATCCACGAATGACAGCCGGGACCAACAGCTTAACGTGCTTTCCGAGGCATGGAGGGGTAATGTAAAGATGGTCACCCATCCACGACCAACCGTGGCAAGCGTAACTTAACCTGAGCGATTGACCCGTGCGGCTGTTATTACAAAGCCACAAGGGGCCCCTAGGTAAAATTTGCTACAGGCCCCGCGCTGGCTTTATCCGGCACTGCCAAACATAAACGCTCCTTTCAATTTGTAATTAAAATGAAAATGTTCTAACGAGTCAGAATTTTATTGGGCAGCAAGGAGTATTATTTTAAATTGCAAAGTTCTAAACGCATTTCAAAAGCGAAAGCACTTCACCACTCAGCCTATGTATTTCTGTCATAACCCACGTGAAAAAGAAAAACAAGTTTAAAATTAGAACGTTATTGAAATCGGAAACCGACGCGTGCCAATAAACCAAAATACGTTAATAACGCGCTAACCGTTACAGATCGCTATTTATAAACAAAAAATAACCACAACAATGTGTCTTTTATTGCATAACTCCAATGCATTCTTGATCGATCAGTCGTTTAGGTACAACACTGTGTTGTTACTTAATCTCAACATCGCGAGATCAAACGTCAATATCTTTGAATATTTGCATATCAACACACAGAATCGACTATAAAACAGCAGTTATCACATTTATAAATAAAACACTGGGACACTAATCTATGGTAATTATTAATTTATGGACTGCCCGCCGCGATGTTTTGTAGACTATTTATCACAAAATTTACATTAATTCGGTCGTAATGGCGGTAGTATATCGTAATCATCTAGTAATAGCCAGTGAAGAAATCGCCGATCGATAACCACTTGGTATTGCTGGCTAATGGCTAGCTAATAACGTTAATAGATGTTAACTCTAACGTTATAGCTCCGGTTATCGAGCCGCGAACATTATTTTATCAAAGTAATCACAGTTCCGCCGCACACTAATACGATCCTATCTAGTCCTGACTTTCTTTTTCGTAGAATTACCAAGATTGTTAGTGGCAAAAGAACTTTGTTTTTTTCTAAAGTTAATTTGCAAGCAACTAAAAGAAAGAAAGTACCTATCAAATGTTTTTTCCTTGCCAATTGGGAGCAACATCTCTATGGCACTCATAGGTATTACCTTTGAAAAATGCTTTTATGTAAAGTAGCCTGAATGGGATAGTGGCGTAGTGCTTGGCTAAATTTTCTCATCCTGGAGAGTTCGGCGTATGTTATAGCAGTCAGTCCGAAACTATCTAATAAATATACTGGGTTTATTTGAACTGAACTTCGAATACCTCGTTTGATTGTATGCAGTAATATTAAAGTTCTACATCAGACAGACAGACGAGTACTTCGTTCACATTTCAATAAATGAGGGTGTGTCCACACTTGTGCATGCATAGTGAACAATGGCATAATGCAACAAAAGAAAATCATGGCGATGGCGTTGCAGTCAAAGCAACACAAAATATTGGGTGCATGCATAGATGTACAGTCGAGTTCATTAATATATTGGCAGTCACAAAATTTCAAAATATTATAAGCGTTAAAATGTTCTTACAATGCTATACAAACTTAGACATGAATAAAACGTTCATTTAAAGTTTCAAAATATTATAAGCGTTATAATGATCATCATTTAACACTTATAATATTTTGAAATTTTGTCACTGCCAATATATTAATGAACTCGACTGTATTAGAATGTAATATCCCATAACACTAATAAAATATGTAGGTATATGTATATAATGTGCAGTATCATAATACAGTGCGGTGCGATGCGCGGTCGAGAACGGTCGCGATTGCGCTGCACAGTACGAATATTATATTCGCGAATTGCGCGGCTATAGCCGCTGCCCGTTTTCCGCTATGAGTTCCCAAACTCTCATAGCCAACGAAGTATTGGCATTCATCAAGCATGCCATAGACTACATGGACGAGATCAGCATCTTGCAGATCTGCAAGTCTTCGTATAAGGAGGAAGAGATTAGCAGTGCCAAGTTGCTGCTGTTCACAACGCTCGGCAAAGTCAGCCAGATGCCGTCTCGTCGAAGGGACGGTACAGAGAAGAGTCTCCAGGACATCATAACGCTGATGAAGGAGACCGACCCGGACGACGTGCCTGAATTCGTGGCGAAGGATCTGCACAAGCTGCCTCCCGTCACGTTTGACCACGTAGACGTCACCAGGCTGCTGAAGGACATTACATTCCTGAAGCAAAGCCAGGCCGAGATGCAGCATAAGCTGGAGGTGTCCAACAACACCATCAGTGATCTACGGGCAGAAGTAGTGCTCTTGCGCAACGCAATTTCTGCAAGTAGGTCACCTACCGACGCCGCAAATGTGAACACGCGTCGTGGAGCACAAAACGCCTCCATCTGCAGTTTCGAGTCAGCGGGCTCGAATGCGTTACCAACTGCCGAGAATGCATGCGTTGCAACGCGTGCCGTGGCCGTCCCTACCTTGACACAGGTGGAGACAACGACATGTGTAGGTTTGTCGACCCCCAAACGAGCCTACGCAGCAATAGTAGCCGCTAACAAGCCTGCTGAGTCGCAAAACTCGCAGGTAAAACTAGCGGAAAAAACAAAAGGGGGTAAACGGAGCCGGTCGAAACCCAACAAGGTTTTGAAAAGGCAGGGTCCAGAGAAGGTCACGTGCGACAAGGATAGTTTCATCAAGGTGGAGAAGAAGAAGAAGAAGAAGAAGCTGCCTTGTCGAAACCAGTGCGGCACCGCGCTGGCAGGACCCAACATGCTGCTGCGTCCCGCAATCCCGACGACGCAGCTGTACGTGTCCAGACTGCACCACTCCACGAAGGTTGAGGAGGTCGTGGAGTACATGCGTGTGAAGACCAACTGGACTTTGAGGGTCGAGAAGTTGGAGTCGCATCACAACACGAACTTCAAGTCGTTCGTGGTGCGAGTTCCGACACATCATCTCGAGAAGTTCCTCAAGGAAGACTTCTGGCCGAAGGGTGTTGTGTACCGCCGGTTTCGTGGCCGGCTACATGACACCAGTCAGCGAAACACGACGCAGACACTAATTCGTGTGTGTTAGTTAGTTTTTAGTGTAATTATAATGGTTTATGTATTTATAGTATTTTTAAGTTATATTAATATTGTATTGTATATGTTTATATGGGCCTTTTTTTTTTTTTTTTTTTTTTTTTTTTTTTTTTTTTTTTTTTTTTTGTGGATGGGAAATCATCCAATGACCCCTCCCGCTCTGGGTGGAGCAGAAGGGAGTGTCAGACTCTTACTGACTAAAACCCACCCGTGTTCCTTCCTTAGCCCTTTGTGTTCCGGGGTAGCGGTAACCCTTTCGGACAATCCCGCTGCCCCGGCAGGCTTCGGCCCTTTCGGGCCCCTTCCTTATGCTGACATCTCTTTGAGGCGCGCGTGGAACACGTACGCGCCGTCCGGCACGGGCCTGGTCCTGATCGGACGGAGAGTTACCCATTACTCTCCGCCCGCAGGCCCGCGCCTACGGTGGCCGGGAGTCGTCTCGCGGCTCCCGACGCCCGGGGCGTCTCCCGCGGCGGCTGGGACGTGAGGCCCTCTCCCTCAGCCGTCCCGCCACCTCCTTCGCTAGCATGACTGCTTCGCAGAAGGAGGTGACTGCCTCCCACTCCCTCTCGCCCCGGACCATGGCTTGAACCAGGGCCGGGCGCGAGAGGTCGCCGCCGCTGCCGATCGCCTCTGCGAGAACACGGCGGTGCTCCGCCCAATTGGGGCATACCGCCACCGTATGCTCCACCGTGTCCTCCGGGCGACCCTCGCAGTGGTGACACCCGGGCGTATCCTCCCGCCCGATAATGTGCAGGTACCTCCCGAAACACCCGTGTCCGGTGAGGACCTGCGTCAGGCGGTAGGTGAGGGCGCCGTGGCGCCTCTCTAGCCACTCCTCAAAGAGGGGTCTTACCGCCGCTATCGCGGCGTGCCCTGCGCTGGGTTGCGACAGTCGCTCTTTCCATGCCGCCATGAGATCGCGCCGGAGGTCGGTCCGCTCCGCTGCGATTTGCCGCGGAAGCGGAGTTTCCCCCCGGCGTAGTGCCTCCGCGCGCCACTCGTACAGGCGCGCGAGGACTATCGCCTCCAGATCCCACGGCGGCAGTCCGGCAAGGAGGCTTGCCGCTTCGCCCGAGATCGTGCGGTACCCCCGGATTAGCCTTACGGCTACCACCTTCTGGGGCGCGTTCAGGTAATGGGCGGCTCGCCGCCGCAGTGAACGCGCCCACACCGGGGCCCCGTATAGGGCCATGGACCGCACGACTTTATATGGGCCTTGATGCCTGAAATAAATAGATAATAATAATAATAATAACCCCATCGTCGTATCTCTACGTTGACGTCGTGGTGGGGCTTGCGCGCTCCGAACTCTAGGCCTGTGCCGGAAGAGTTTACTTTGCCGGAACAGGTCTAAGATGAGGAGCCAGACCAAGAGAGATACAGAAACCCGCAGGGCAGCATGTGGCGAGCTGTTGGGCAGTAGCGACCCCACGGACCCTATCTCCCGGGAGTAGTCTTGTTCCTCACCTCTGGCTTGCCTTAATTGGCTGGCTGGAGTGAACACTGATGAGGAACACAGCTCCCACCTCATTCTTGCCTTTATTGGCCGGCTTGAGTGGAGATTCACAAGAGCAAACGTGCTCGGGGGAAGGAAGTATTCCAGTAAGTGCTCGTAGGGATCTTGACCATCTTCCGGGCTCTGGGATTGTTCTGAAAGCCGTGGAATACCTCTCCACTCCTCAAGCACCTCAGGACATGTTGCCCCCTTGTCACTACGTCACTATGTGCTAGCGACAGTTCCCGGGGGCCCATTATTGAGTGTGCAAGTCACCCCCTGCCATTTTATCCGTGTATATATAAAACATTGATCAGGCAGGGGCCATAGTTCTTCCATAGTTCTTGGTAACCAATCCACTTTAACCTCGAAAACCCATAGTACAACTTTTTATTTTTCCAATACTGCAATAGTCCTACACCACCCGAGGGTTGTCCTTGGGTGCACTTTCATAGTGCATATAGGGATAATCGTCGGTTGGTGCCACATTTCATTTAATTTTTCTAAGGGGCCTCTGCGAGTTGGCTTCGGCCCCTCGTACGCCTTCCAAAGGACCGGGACCCCATGGTCCCGAGATATATAAAATAAAATAATAATAATAATAATAATAATACGACAGATTACCAAACAGTTTAGCCCGAGAGCCGTTCACATTCACATTCTGAATTTCATTATACATTCTGAGCACGCTAGAGGTTACCACTTGTATCGGGATACTAAATAACAAGAATTGGCTCATACATGTGTGACTAACGATTCCTAGAAAAGGGATCACTCGTAAAATGTGGGTGAACGTGGTGGACAGTATTATTGTTTTTGTCCGCACACAAAAAATGCTTCCTCGTTCAGTTTTTAGACGGAAGTTAGTGGCATCCCAAATTCTTAACCCTAATTTCACGGAAATTGGATTTCAAAATGGATGGCGTAACTTTAATTAAAGACTTATTTTAATCTTCGTTTTAGTGTGTGAAAGTCCGCTGTAGTATTAAGTTTATACTTTCAAATGCCGAGAAGACAAAGCCACCTATTGTTTTAATATAGCGCCACCACCGCCAGAACATCAGAGGAGCAATTATCGTAATTTTATGAACATTTACATTCTGATCTCAGTATCAATCTGTCAAAAATACCTCTAATTTCCTTACATTTTTGAGAATTTTTTGACATTGATTGTCACTAAGATAGATTGCGACTAGATTTTGAACTTCAGGCCTTCAGGATTGGCCTTCAGGACTCCGTATGATCACGAAAACCCAGTTTTTTGCGATATACCTAAACGTGACTAGTAATTGGCCACTAACGGCTATACCAATAAAAAAAAACAGTCAAGAGCGAGTCAAGCTCGCACACCGAGGATTCCGTACCATCACATGTTTTTATAACACTATGCTGCCTAAAAATAAAAAGACAAAATGTTTGAGAATGTGCAAACAGCGCTCTTTCGTAAGATACCCCACATGCCCTAGTAACCCCACTTCGAATTTTTAAGACCCCTTTCAGTCCCTGATGCAAAAAATAAAATATATTTTTATTTCTTTCTTATTTGCAAAATAGTTCGGCAAACGTCATCTAAAACTATTCTAAATTTCAAGTTGATAGCAGTAGTAGTTCTCGAGATATCCAGCTGTGACAGACTGACAGACAGACTGAGTCGCACCATAAGGGTTCCTTTTTTACCATTTTGGTACGGAACCCTAAAAAGGAAACCTAACTTAACCTAACTTCGTCGATAGAATGAGCAGAAACATTTTACTGCAAAACTACAAAATAATTCAGTTGAAGCGAACCAATTCGTTTCCCAAATAGCCAATACAGACAAAATATAGGTACCTATACGTTATAATAAGCCGCTTTTCACAGATTTCTCATTCATTAATTTCTGTGTGTATTGGGCCAATTGGGGTGTGAAAAGCAGCTTATTATGTAACTCCCTGTGGCCACAATAACTTCGTGCCGAACACATAATTAACATTGATGCAGTTCACGTAATTACGCGGTAATCACTTCAAATAGCCAACTGCCAAATTGAAATACAAAATGGCGGATTATTCAAATCAAGCGTCATATTTCAAGCTTATCAGAAATACAATATATTTTTCGCGGAATACATACCACAAATTCTAGTATACTACAAATACGGTATTACAAATTTCAGCATCCGTTTTCAGTAAAACTCTAACCCATTACGCATTAGTAAACGTTGGACCGCGTTAGTAAGCCTATATAGGTATTGTAATTATAGTCCATTGTAATCATAGTACTATAGAGTATGTTAGAAATTCTGTTACGCGTTTCCGTGTAACCATAATATAAGTACCGAATAAATGGAACAACCGAAACATCCACGTAGAAATTGTATTCCAGTTTATTGCTCTCTTTTTCTTCATAAATTCATTTTCCGATTACTGGAAACGACTGGAAAATCTCAGCTGTTATAAAGCTGAAAAACTACGTAGAGACAGGGCTTTTTTTTTGTATTTTAGCTACAAACCACCAGCACCCTAATTGCGTAACACACTTTTAATCACAATCTGAATCATTTTGAAGGATACTGCTAATCCATTGCTTCATATGTTCCAAAAAAAGTCCTGCTCAACAACATAAATAACGCAATGAATGTTGTTGAGCTGTCAAAAGGAACGTTAGTGTGTTACGCAATTACCCCGCAGGTCGTGTTACACTGTAACTGTTGCCCTATAAGGTCTCAAACACCTTATTCATCCTGTAAAGTAGAATAAAACCTCTTCGGTAGTCACGGTCAATGTGTATGACTATGTATTTCCTGCGAGGCGCCTCGCTATGTAGTCAAACGACATTACTGTACCGTGCACTTTTTATACCCTGATCATCATTCAGGATTCCAGTACGAATGTCACCGGCAACCAAACAGGTGTGGGCAATCTTATCGATGTTGAATGTTGAGTTTTTTTGCTTGTGTTTTAATTTTTTTAAGTAGCCGTATGAGCAATCTTAAAGGATAACGATGGTAAGTAAATGTTTGAGCGATTTAAGTTGCTAACCGATTTTGAAAAAGGAACGTTGTTCGTCGTCGTCGTGTCGTGTTTTATTAGTTTTTAGGCTTCTGTACCCAAAGGGTGCCCACGGGAGCCTATTACTAAGTCTCCACTGTCCGTCCGTCTGTCACAGGGCTGTATATATTGAACCATAATAGATAAACGCTTGAAATTTTCACAGATTGTGTAGGTACTACTATGACCGCTATGACAACAAATAACAAAATTAAAATAAAGTCAAAAATTTAAGGGGGTCCCCATCCCCATGCAAAAAACGTGTTTTTTTCGGACATATTGTTTGCTCAATCTTAATATTTAAAGTGAGTCTGACTCGCACTTGGCCGCTTTTTGTTTTATGAGACGTGGGCTTCATTGAGTTTTCTTATCCATTTTTAATTTTACGATCTAATTATTATTTTGTGATTGTCTAGATTGAAGCCCATGTGCGTGTCTAGGAAAGCAATGTATTAATTACTTACATAATCTATATATATAATAATGAATTGCTGTTCGTTAGTCTCGCTAAAACTCGAGAACGGCTGAACGGATTTATCTTATCTTGGTCTTGAAATGTTCGTGGAGGTCTAGGGAAGGTTTAAAAGGTGAGAAAAAATCTAATAATTCCCGGGAAAACCCTAAAACAGCCCTTTTCTATTTCCCATACAAACATTTTCTAAATAAAATGTAGAGTCAATTTGAACTTTATTGCAAAATAATAATAACACTTCATGCTTTATTCAAAAAATGTTTTTTTTTATTAAATACGGATTCGTTTTGTTTGTTTTAAAATTAATTTATACAAAAGTTTAGGTCTTTTATTTATCGATTGAGGCAGTACGAAGTCTGCCGGGTTAGCTAGTACCTAATATTAATGTACAGACGCCAGCACATCAAGGCATCAAGCTACCCAAAATTAGCTGTCAAATTAACCTAATCAATCTTTTGAACCTTATGCTTTAGCGATAAAGTTGAAAATCTATTAAAGAAATTTGACAGTTTGTAGTAGCTTGATGTGCTGGCGTCTGTCTGTACTTGAGTATGAAAGATTCAGCATAATTATCCGACCAAATTGTGGAGTTAAGGTTATTATTGATTCGTGTGCATCACTTTTAACGTAGGTACAGACGCCAGCAGGTCAACCTACCCCAATCTGTCAAATTTCTTTGATAGATTTTCAACTTTAGCACAAAGGAATAAGGTTCATATTCAATTGGGAAAATCTGACAGATTGGGGTAGCTTGATGTGCTGGCCTCTGTACACAAATAAAATTTTAATTATTTTTCTGTAAAACTGTTCAATTTACGCTGTTTAACCTAACCTAATAATTTTAATTAAATAAACAACGGTGTACGTAAAATTTTCGTAAATGTATATATTTAATTACTCCTTAGATAGGTAGGTACATACTTAGGTAAATTAATACAATTTAATTTATGTACAAAAGGTCGTACAACTCCCACTGTTCAAAATGTACAACGATGTAAATACAGATCTACCTAATGAAAATGCAGTTTACGTATTTTAATCGAAGACCTAATCTAATTTGAAAATTGCTTTTCTTTCTTTTTGCTATTGAGAAAATCTTCCACAGAAAATGTATTCTGAAAAAAGTCGTTAAAGCCGTGCAATAGGTGCAAATTAAAAACGGGGAGTTATTTTCATTCGTGCATGTTGAAACATAAGTTAGAAACTTAGAACTATGGCTAAAGTAGGTACATATTGCTTGTTAGCCGTGCGTATGCAGCTGCATAGTTACTAGTGCACTGTAAGTACCTACTAAGACAATGATTTATGTACGGCGTGGTCTTTAAACTTGTACCTCACTAAGAATAGGCTGAGAATGCCAGTGGAGGGCGGGATCGTGTCAAAAAGCTGCTTGAATTAGACCGCACTGAAGCTTGTAATGCAGTTACAACCTTTTAGATAACAAAATTGGATGTATATCGTACATAACATAATCAGCCTATAATGTTCCCAGTGCTGTGACACAAGCCTCCTCTCTTTGAGAAAGAGTGAGCTATAATCTACCACGCGGGCCCAGTGCGGCTTGCTAGACGTCACATGTCTGCGAATTCTTGGTTCTATGACATGCCGGTTTCCTCGCGATGTTTTCCTTCACCGTTTTGAGAGCAGTGGGGATGAAATTATTTACTCAAAGTAAAGCGCCTGTCTGGATTCGAACCTACAACTCGTAAGTCGGGGCCGTTACCACTGGGCCACCATTGCTTATTTATTTATTTATTTAATAAAACTTTATGCACAAGCAAAAACTGTACAAAGGCGGACTTAAGGCGGCTATCTTATACAGGTTTCTCTAAACCAGAGACTTGGTTAAAATATTCGAATGCTGTTTTAATAGGTAGAACCTATATGGTTGTCCCTATTACGTCAAAGCTCAAAATAAAGTAATTCATTTAAAAAGGGCTAAAATTAAGGCTCTCTTAAATGGCAGAGATACCCCACACTACCCACATACAAAATACATCAAGAAACTTCCACTCTTCACTACTTTCCTGGTATTTAAGCTTACTGGGAACCCTGTAAGTTGGCTCCGCTTGAAGTTCCCAGAAAGTGTGGCAATTACCCTGTAATCGGGTAAGGTTTCTATTTACTCAATATTCTAGTCTTAACTCCCTCGCCTCGCTCAGAAGTTAACTCTGAACACTCTCGCTGCGCTAGGGAGCACTAGAATCTTTCGTTACGCTCGGAATTCAATATAGCGTCCGCCCGTGATATTAGACACTTCTTTATCCCCTTAAGATACTGACACACATGGTTATCGAAAACATGCTTGTACGAGTAAGCATGCTTAAAATGTGCATGCCCTGCAGCTGTTCTCATTTGCTAGAAATAAGCATGCTAGTTTAAAGCATATCCTAAGTAAACGTGTGCAGACGATTTCTGAGCATTCCCCTTTCCACCCGCACCGGTAGCATGCTGGAAAATCAAACGACTGTTGTTTTTGAGCCTGCTAAAAATAAGCATGCTCATTACTAGCAATGTTTCGAAACACGTGCTGCTAAGTAGCAATTGCTCAATAATAGCATGCTTTTGTGCTAATGATGAGCATGTCTGTCTGTATTCTTTTAACATTCGTAGACAAATTTATAAAAAGTTTTATAACTTTGTCTACGAATTAAAGTCACATCAATAACAATCATTGATGTGGCCAAATATTTAATGATGTAATTCCTCAATTAATTCGACAGTTAACGTACGACACTCATTGTTTATTAAATCAACAATTAGAAATGCTAAATGCAAGCCTAAACAAGACATCGAAGTAAATGTCAGGGGCTCTCAATCAAAACAAACGAGGCACGATTGATAGTGTGACACATTAATCGTTGAGTTAACATATCATTGTAAGGCCCGTTATACACACACGTTTTTCTTGCCGTGAAAACTAAGGTTCTACTAAACTACGGTTGATTCACCGTGTGTAAGTACGGTCGTTAGTGTTGTGGGGATCACTATGGAAGCTTGTTGACAGACGTCGTCGCCGTATACGTCGGCCGGTGGTTTGCCGTGCCATATACAAGCTCACACGATTATTCTACGGTGCGGCTAACGCGCCGTACCGTAAAGGAACCGTGCCGTGTACAACGGGCCTAATCGTTGAGTTAACATATCATTACAGGCAGGAGTGTTTGCATTACTATGCCGGGCACGTCCTGGCGAGGACAGTGTCTACGCAACGCCGGTGTTGTCAACTGTGTACCTTTTAAATATTAATTAAGGCGCATTTTTTTCTTGGCGCAAATTCCAAAAGTACTGCAGTGAGTATCGTTCACTTCTTCTTCTTCTTCGCTCGGAGACTGGTAAATTTGCAGTTGCCATCCTTTTTTATGAACTTACCATAATTTCATAAAAAAATAATGGCAACTGCTACTTAAATTCATAAAAATATTTCCAGTTTTAGGTACTTTTGTCATATCGATTTCAGATCATGTAATGTTTACTCTATGCTAGTAAAGCGATGGATTCTATGTAGAAGCTAAATAGTCATAGGTACAATCATCTATTCTGTGACTAAATAGAAGAACAGTTCGTTCTCTGACTACAGCTATATTTGTAAATGTACTAAATAGTAAACACACTAACGCATTCATCAGCCCATTCGCACCGCATTACAGAACCATGAATGCAGATACACTAACCCACTAAGGAAAGCAAGCATGTCATATCATTCATTGATTGTCCAACAATTTAGGAGTGGCCATTTTTTCTGTCAGTTCGTACTTTTGATTAAAGAATCCATAAGCTGTCACGTAATATGGCAACACTAACTCGTACACCGGTGACGTTTCCTCGCTAAATTCAAATAATTTTGGACATGGTTTAGTGCTTCCTCGACAGACATGCGCGTCGCATTAGTATTATTGAAATGCGGATTTATGGCCATCTAATTGACGGCTACCGGTCCTTCGTTACTTTGTCACTACATAACTTTATCTGACGTCATTGTACGGCTTAGATTAAGGATCTAACGTTTTCTATTCGTTGTGGGTACGAAAACAGGAAAGAGGCCCGTTGTGTTTTAGTTGTATGAAGCAATTAAATGATACAATGGTGCCGATTCCCTTGTTCACAAACTAAACTAAATTTAAGTTCAGTGCATCTTTTTCTTTCTATTTCATTAAGAAAATGGACAGAAGATAAATTTTAGTTTAGTCCTGTCAAATTAATCAGCGCCTGCATCATAACATAACATTACGCCTGTATTCACAGAAAGGTTAGGCAGAGTTGCACCTATAGCCACATTTCGCCAGTTATGTTTAAGTACCATTTGATAGAGGGCGAGCCTATTGCTATCAACCTACAAAAATCCGGTCTCCAGGCTGCTACTGAAAAATTCCAGATGGAAAAACCCAATGACACTTTGTCCGACCCGGGAATCGAACCCAGGACCTGATGCACCTCTCGCGCCCGGCCCTGGTTCAAGCCATGGTCCGGGGCGAGAGGGAGTGGGAGGCAGTCACCTACTTCTGCGAAGCAGTCATCCTAGCGAAGGAGGTGGCGGGACGGCTGAGGGAAAGAGCCTCACGTCCCAGCCGCCGCGGGAGACGCTCCGGGCGTCGGGAGCCGCGTGACGACTCCCGGCTACCGTAGGTGCGGGCCTGCGGGCGGAGAGTAATGGGTAACTCACCGTCCGATCAGGACCAGGCCCGTGCTGGACGGCGCGCACGTGTTCCACGCGCGCCTCAAAGAGATGTTAGCAATAAGGAAGGGGCCCGTAAGGGCCGTAGCCTGCCGGGGCAGCGGGATTGTCCGAAAGGGTTATCGCTGCCCCGGAACATAAAGGGCTAAGGAAGGAACGAACACGGGTGGGTTTTAGTCAGTAAGAGTCTGACACTCCCTCCTGCTCCACCATGAGCGGGAGGGGTCATTTGATGATTTCCCATCCACAAAAAAAAATTAAATTATCGCGGCGCTTGAAAGTCAAAAAAACACGTGCAGTCGGCAGTTGAAATTGGCATCTGGGTTCGGAATAGTACCTTTGTAATGAAAAGTAATCAATCTAAAACACAATTCAGAAAGTTTCGACCTACCGAACAAAATCAGATAACCAATAAAGACGTTTAATATAAATTGCAAGGGAAAGTACAAGGAATGGCCGAAGGAAACTAAGACTAGGTAACCTATCACGATCAAACACAATGATTTCTCTCAGAACTTGGAAACTTTTTAAAGATATTGCTACAAATATAATCTGGCAGTGTGTTTAAAGGTTGGGTAAGGCTTTCTACTCGATAATGTTATGATCTTTATACTCGACGATAAAATGAAAATTGTATTACTGTAAAAAAAAAAAACAATAATATTGCGTCAATATTTTTAATGGTCAATATTTTAAAACTAGATGGCAAGCATTTCCTAGCTAACTGATCTAATAACTAAAAAAAGATGTAATGATCTTTGTATGATGAGCATCCACAAACACTTTCAATCACGTTTAAAGAAAGGACTTGCAGATGTAATGATTGGTTACCAGTTGCTCGCCCATCGTCAATCTTCTTTAGAACCTACCTATAGTGCACAACAACAACCTTTACCCTAGTCACGAGTTACTCATGATAAGCTCATACATTCTGAACTCTGTTACCGATCAACATAAACCTCTCCCTTATTATAATATGATTATAATCATCTGTCGAAGTAAATCTTCCTCGTCTTTATCGAACAATAACTTCCTTTTATCGGGACGTTACCAGTTAACTTTTAAGTGATGGATAAACTTTGTAATATAATCTCCGTTTTATTCACACAGCGGGAATTTGGGAATCACGCCAGCTGGCTTTCCTTATGGCGTCCTCTGGCTTCTTTACCCTCCAAAATTGACACAAATTTCCATTTTCCTTGTAAACAAATGCCCTCGTTTATTTAATTCTACCTTCATAGGTATGTCAAAATACTTGAAACCAGCTGCATTTATTATTGAGGAAAAGGGCCGCAAACCATAAAACGTTCACAAAAACTAAAACAAAAAGGTTTAATGCATTCAAGCCTTACATTTCCTTTAGTATTTTTTAATCGGAGCCCCGTTTATTACAGCTATGAAACTTACTGCTTGCATACTTTTTAGAGGCTTACCCCACACGCCAGTGATCCTGGGAGGACCTTTAAAATCGTTATAAAACTGAACCTTTTATTCTCGTCACACACATCACACGAGTGTTAAAGGGATAGGAGACAGACATCATTGTTTTCAATAAATGTCTCGTAAAGTATTGTATGGACCCGCATACCACACAGTACGTGCGACCATAAAATTAATGCTTTTATTTCTTTGGGATCTTGAGCTTTTTATCATATTTTGGACAATGGTTAAGGAGACAGCACACTTTACTGTTAAGATGCAGTAATCGACGAAGCTATGCACGATGGCATAAGTTCTCAAGTGTAAATCTATTCATATCATAAATTATTAAATTCGCTTTTCGTGTCTGCCTGTGTGACCGCGTTATTGTTCTAAACTACGCAATTAATTTTGATACAATAAATGTGGCATACACGGGCTGGTTCTGCTTACAGAGGCTTGTAGTTAAGTAATAACAGCCGCATGGGACCATGAAACCAGCAAAGTCCTTCTCGAGACTCACTTCCCAGGCTGCAAACTCCTAGAGGACAGGACCTGGGAAGCTGTGCCCGACTGGACCCCAACGGAGCGGGACTGGTCGAGTGCCCACAGTCTAGTAACAGAAGATCGGATAAAGTGGGCTATCAACACCTTCCAGCCTTACAAGTCCGCAGGACTAGATGGCATTTTCCCAGCCCTGCTACAATGGGGGCTTGACCATATTACACCACACCTGGTAGAAATCTATCGGGCTTGTATAGCACTCAGATACATACCCCTAGCCTGGCGCGAAGTGAAAGTTATCTTCATACCAAAACCGGGCAAGGCCGACTACACACAACCCAAGGCATACAGACCCATAAGCCTCACATCCTTTCTGCTAAAGACCCTAGAGAGGTTATGTGATCGACACATCCGAGACGGGCCTCTACGGATAAAGCCACTCCACAAACAACAGCATGCGTACTCCACAGGCAAATCAACGGAATCCGCGCTACACAGCGTGGTATCTAAAATTGAATGTGCGGTGGATCACAAATGCTCAGCACTAGCCGCCTTCATTGACATCGAGGGCGCCTTTGACAAGACCACATTCAAAAGCATCAACACGGCCCTAGACAGACATAATATAGACCCGTCCCTGAGCGGCTGGATCACCAACATGCTCAAACAAGGGCAGTACAAGTGACTGTCAACGACACCACAAGGGCCATCGTGGCGAAGGGCTGTCCGCAAGGGGGTGTCCTTTCGCCGCTTCTATGGAACCTAGTCGTAGACAGTCTAATAAAAGAACTCAACGATAATGGTTACTTCACCGTAGGCTACGCCGACGACATAACCATAATAAAAAATGGAACCCACGAAAACACCCTGTGCAACCTAATGCGCCAGGCCCTGAAAATAATAGAGAATTGGTGTGGTAAACACCAACTATCAGTGAACCCCACAAAAACTGAATTAGTTCTCTTCACAAAAAAGAGGAAACTGACGACACTAAAACTACCACGATTCTTTGGTACAACCCTAAGCCTATCAACTGAAACCAAATACCTGGGCATCTTTTTGGACAAACAGCTGAATTGGGCAAAACATATCAACTACATTACCACGAAAGCCAGCATATCCCTGTGGCAATGCAAGCGAATGCTTGGCAAGAATTGGGGGATTAGCCCCAAGGTCACTCACTGGCTATACACCACAGTCATCCGACCAATCATTACATACGGCTCACTAGTCTGGTGGCCCAGGACAGACCTGAGCACAGCCCAAAAAGATCTCGAAAAGCTGCAGCGGTTCGCGTGTGTGGCAATCACTAGCTGCATGAGAACCACACCCACTGCTGCCCTACAGGCCATGCTCGGATTGCCGCCCCTACACCTCATAGTGCGGGAAGAGGCGGCCCTTGCTGCCTTTAGGCTCAATGTATCAGGTACCCTAAGCAAAGACTCTAGGGTCAAACACATACGTTTAAAAGAAGATGCGATCAAACGGCAGCCAATGATGGCATCACCCTGCGACAAAACCCCGAAACAATACAGCTCTCAAAAGCATTACAACATAGTGCTTAAAGAGGAGCAGTGCGACTACTCAGGCCCGAAGGAACTGAGAATTTATACTGAATACTGATGGTTCAAAGACCGACTGTGGAACTGGAGTCGGAGTCTTCTCACACGACCTCAACATAAAAATATCCAGACCGCTGGGAATGCTCAACACTGTCTATCAAGCGGAGTGTGTGGGCATAATACAAGCGGCTTATGCCATAACAGCCAGAAGAGTTACGGATGCCTGCATTCGCATACTCTCAGACAGCGCCTCAGTCCTCCAATCCCTAGGGAAGGAATGCATCACATCGAACCTAATACTAGAATGTCACAATGCGCTTGAACGGGTAACTGTTTTGAACCGCAATAAAGTGACACTACAATGGATAAAGGGACACAGTGGATCGCTAGGTAACGACGCAGCTGACGAGCTGGCCAGAAGGGCATCTAGTACGTCAGTTTGTGGACCGGAACCTGTCGTGCCCATCCCCTTCAACCAAATACGCAGGTGGCTAAAGGAGCACACCCATACACAAGCAGAAAATTGGTGGACGTCGTCACCAGGCTGCAGGCAGTCCAAGGAAGCTATGCCATCATTAGATGGCAGGCTAACCAGACGTTTATTGCGACTGGACAGGAAAGGCTTGCGCCTGGTGACGGGGACCATCACGGGACACTGCTCACTGAATAAACACTTCCACACTATAGGCATAACGGACAGTCCCCTGTGCAGAGCTTGCATGGAGGCTGAAGAAACCGTTACGCATGTGCTCTTTGAGTGCACAGGCGTCACCCAGAGTAGATCAGAAACCCTTGGGACACCCGGATCGTACACAGATGTTCTCAATAGACCAGGAGACCTAATCAGCTTCTGGAGGGAGGTGGGCTGGTTGGAATAACCACCGACGGCCGCCATGGCCCACGCACAATGGTCCAACTGAAGGACTAAGTGCGGAAACCAAACCCTTAACATAGAACATAGAACATAGAACAGCCGCATGGGTCGATCGATCAGGTTAAGCCACAATTGCCGCGGTTGGTCCGTGGATGGGTGACCATCTTTACATACCAAGATCCTCCGTGCCTCGGAAAGCACGTTAAGCCGCTGGTCCCGGCTGTCATTCGTGGATCTTTGACAGTCGTTACGGGTCGTCAGAAGCCCGAAAGTCTGAAAACCAGTCTTACCAAGGGGTATCGTATTACCCAGTAACTGGGTTGTGGAGGTCAGATAGGCAGTCGCTCCATATAAAATACAGGTATTGAGCTGCATCCGGTTAGCCTGGAAGCCGACCCCAACATAGTTGGGAAAATGCTAGGCAGATGATGATGACACTGGCTGGTTCTGCATCCCAAGGGGTTGTGTAGCGCATCCGTGGCAGTTTTCACCATCATTCCGGAAGGTTGATGTATACCTAATACCTATAGCCCATTCATATTAATCGGGCGTATAATAATAAATACGATGTTTGTCAAGTTGTAAAAACCGTGCGAAGCAGGGGACAGGTCGCTAGTTGCTCTTAATACAGAGAGATTAGATACGGAGTGTGAGAAAAAGTTAAGTCTTCTCGTGTTAACGCCATCAAATTACAATGTTCTCAGAAGGCAGGCTCTACGCGTAGTAATTTAGTTAAGTATTCCAAAATCGTTAAGATAGATTCGAACGTTTATCGCCTTAACGGCAAGTTGCTGCATATCAGTATTTCGGGCGAGTTTACTTTTATAGGGCTTACGCGCACTTAAAACTGTTTGTAAGTAGGGCGATAGTTTAATATATTGCTTACAATACGTATTTAAATCCAATTTTAAATCAGTAAATTGACGCATTCCAATAAAAGCTTTATAAGATATAGCCTCAAGACCATATTTCGGCCATAGCGACCAATCTCAGTGGATTTGGAGACTAGCCTTTGGCACGAGAGCGCGGGCACTCTTACTTCCCACACTCTCACAGTCCGATGGGACGGCAATCCGACACGACCGGAGAGAGATCAGGCGCAGGACCAAAGGCTTTAACGCTTTAAGGGCCTATACTACCTCAAATGGCTTAGCATGATCCTCCGTTACGTCGAAAATACTGCAGCATTAATTTTGAAATAAATATATGGTAAAGTTGAGGATTAATGTTAGGTCTTATGTTAGACGAAAACACGATTTCATAAAATTTTCTCGATAGAAAAAAAACCAAAGTTACATATAATATATAACGATAACAATAAACCGCTGGTATTCAAAAAATACTTCAAATTAGATCATGAAACTTTGTATACTAACCGAACTAACTACACACATCAAAAGTGTCTAGGGATCAAGCATTTTTATGCGGATTTCTTGAGATTGAGATGTGGCTTTGTAATAAATTTATGATTTTATAAATTTATATGGATCCTTTTTGGTGCATTTCATAATTTGAATCAGGAACTGTGAATCAAATTCGAGTAAAAGATGAAAATCAGCTGTCAATATTTTCCCTATAAAAACATACAACGCATTGAAGACATTATTAGTGCTACTGTTTCCCTACTACTGATTAAAACCAACGTTATTATGGAGCGGCGACGTCATTTAAGCAGGGAAGAAATGCTCAGAGCCGTGGGAATGATAGAAGCTGGTTCCCGGCAACGTACTGTGGCTTTAGCTCTGAATACAAGTCAGAGTGTTATCAGTCGACTTTGGACACGTTACCGAAGCACTGGTACCGTGGCTGAGCGCCATGGAGGACGGTATCGCTGCACCACACGGAGACAAGACCGATACATTCAAATCTTAACTCGAAGAGCTCCAACAATAACCGCCATGATGTTAGCCGTGAGGCTTCATCACTCTTCAGGGAACTTAATTAGCGACCAAACAGTCAGAAACCGCTTGCATGAAGTGAACCTTCATTCCCGAAGACCGCTACGGGTACCACCTATAGCAATGCACAATCGTAGGATTCGATATCAATGGGCTCTTGAACACAGAAATTGGGCAGAAGAACAATGGCGTTTCGTGTGCTTTTCTGATGAGTCTCGTTTTGGTATGAGACCGGATACAAGACGTATACGACACTGGAGAACCCCTGGACGCCAACAGCGATTAAAATCCTGCCAGGAAGTCCATCCTTATAGTGGTGGAACCATCATGGTATGGGCGGGTATTTGGATCGGCGGAAGAACTGAGTTGATTTGGATCAGAGGCAACCTCAACGCTCAAATTTATGCTGAGACGATTGTATCAGACGTCATCGTTCCTCTACAAGTGCAAATCGGTCCCTTATTTCAGTTAATGCATGATAATGCACGACCGCACACCGCAAGAGTTGTAAGACAGACTCTCGCCGCAGCTAACATCAATGTCCTGCCCTGGCCTGCTCAGTCGCCAGACTTGAACCCGATTGAGCATGCATGGGATATGCTACAGAGAAGAGCTCTGCCGAATATGGAGGGTATCCAGTCGCAAGAAGACCTTTTTTTGTTGTTGCAACGAACATGGGCGGCCATTCCACAGCGTGATTTGGATGAACTCATTTTGAGTATGCCAAACCGATGTTCTTGTGTTGTTAGTGTTCGCGGTAGAAACACGGATTATTAATTGTTTAAGTTACCCAATAAAATTTTAGAGAAAACTGTTATTTCAGTCTTTTTTTCGAACTTTTGTGTTAGTGGTTCAAATGTCAAAAATCCCTTTATTAGGAAAATGGCAAATTTCTTTATTAATGCAAAGGTGACTTGGTTTATCGTTACTGTGACAAACGAAAACACTTTATTTGATGAATCCTTAAAGAAAATTTTAATTAATATCAATCAGGAGAAAAGTTATTGCAAAAATATATGTTGATCCCTAGACACTTTTGATGTGTGTATAAAGCAGGTCTTATGTTATTTACTTTTTTTTAATTACCATTATTTTCACCGTAAAAAGCAAATACCTAAACTATTGGCGCTGCCTGCCGCCTAGCACCGCACTCTGTCTCGCTCTCACTCAGTCCGCGAGCAGTATCGTGCGAGCGAGTTAAAGAGTGAATTTTAGCTGAGGTAGTGTAGGCTCTTAATAAAAGCATCATACTGATGACTGATTGACCTAAAATTATTGGCCGATTACCTACAGTATCTTACGTTCGGGGGCTTAGGTTATAATGGTAGTCTAGAATGGACAAAGCTCTATCAAACTAGCCCAATTTAAAATTCTAATTACCCAAAACTGTCAAGTTTTCCCTATCAACTTTGAACCTTATACTTCAGCGATAAAGTTGAAAATCTTTTAACGAAATTTGACAGATTGTAGTAGATTGATGTGCTGGCGTCTGTACATAGACAGTGAAAGCAGCCAGCACTTCTATAGACTAGCTTGCCTCTAAGTCTATTTAATACTAAAGCCATTTTCTAATTCGACCACTTTCTACCAATGTAAACGCTCTCCTAAATACGAATTAAACTCGCGATATGAACCGCTAATAATGTTTGCGGTAGATGTTTATTACGTGTAGTTTCTGACACCAGGAGTAGTAAGTACTGCGTACATTGTACTGTATTACGTTAACGAGACACTTTGTTATATCACCGCGGCTTTTATACTTTATTATCGCAAGTTTTAAGCCGTATTAATGTGGGTGGGTGATGGTATCATATTGTGATATTGCTTCTGTTGAAGTCCGACTTTATTTATGTGAAGGTACGGGAGAAAGTCGAGAGTAATTGTTTTGTAAGATTCGGTGATTATCTATCTAAACTTAACGTGACTTGACATTATAAAGAGAAAAGATCAGAGGGGCAATTCTCGTAATTTTAAGAACGTTCACAGTCTGATCTCAGTCTCAGTCTGTCAAAAATTCCTACCTCTAATTTCCCTACATTTTTGACAAGTTTTTGACATTGGTTGTCGCTGAGATGAGATTGCGACTAGATTTTGAACGTTTTTAATTACGGAAATTGGCCTTATGGTTTTTGTATTTTTGTTTATTACGCATTAACTTAAAACGGCTGAAAGGATTTGGATGAAATTTGGCACATGGGTAAACCATGGCCTGGAGAAGTGTAAAGACTGTTTATCCAGAAACGCAGACTAAGTCGCCAGCAGAAAGAATAATAATTTACAAAATATTACTCTGCATAAACTACCAAGAAATTAAAAGGAGGTAATTGAGAGATTTTCGCTAACTTTTCACACTATTTAACACAGTTTCAGGCAGAACTTTGGCAACCATTGTAAGACTGCTTAACCCTTTAGTTATTCCAAGCATACAATATGCATAAAGTGTTCGCGAATGTTGCGTGAAAACTACTAACAAATATATTGCGGCATTTCAGGAGCGGTATCAGCAAACGACGTACAAAATTACCCTGAAAGCACTAGACTAGAAAATTAAGCTTTATCGCCAACACTCTGAAAATTAACACTTGCTGAGTGAAACGGAAAATTCTGGTTCACAGGAATAAAGGCAATATGCCTAAAAGGTAGATCACAGCAGACAATAGCTTAGAAGACTGCCAGGGACTGAAAATGGGCCATATATTTGCAAATAGCTTAGATTATGGGATCGCCGTCTTAGCCACTACACCTCTAACCGCCCGGCCAAGACTTTTGGCTTAGCAGCAAGGCAAGCGGCGCGGTGTCTTAACTGCTAGCGTTGACGCTACGAGCGGTGCGTCGTAGCATGGTTCATACATTTTTGTATATTTGTTTTTACCGCTCGCCGCCCCGCGCTATGCTGCCGCTGATAGTGGCAAAGTCGTGGCCGGGCCGTAAGGCGGCCGCTGATAGCGGCAAAGTCGTAGCCGGGCGGTAAGGCGTAACACATCGTGGAGTACTTACGTGCGCCAGAAGACGAGGTACATGCCGAGGGTGTAGTAACTGGAGTCGCATCGCACCGTCAACTTCAAGGCGTTCGTCCCCTTGTCATGGAAGAAGGCTTCTGGCCGCAGGACGTGGTGTTCCGTCGCTTCCGCGGACAAGTATCACAGAACAGCACAAAATGTGTTTTATCGTTTTTAGCCACAAGCCCCTCGAAGTTCAAGTTGTATCGACTTGAACTTGGAGGGGTTTGTGGCTAAGTAATAACAGCCGCACGGGTCGATAGCTCAGATTAAGCTACGCTTGCCACGATTGGTCCGTGGATAGGTGACCATCTTCACATACCAAGACCCTCCGTACCTCGGAAAAAATAAATCAGCAAATTTATTTATTTTTTGCTTTATCGTGTTTAGATACCTATCGATACCCATCACGTCTGCGGGGTTTCTCTAGCTAATTTAATTTGACCCGGTGTATGTTAAGTTATAAGTTACTCTATGATTAGGATATGTGGGCCCTTGTAGCCTGAAATAAATGTTTTATTTATTTTTATTTATCCGAAAAATGTTCATTAATAGAGACGGACCTCCCCCACGCATTGCCACAACGATAATTCCTACACCGGATTTTTCGCATGTAAAAAGTCACTGTTGAATATAAGAACCATCAACTACTGTAAAGGCAGCAGTAAGAGTACATGAACCGTAATAATTACATTTGGCAAAACGATCTGGCGATTGTAACAAAAATGCTGACTATCGGTGCTATCGGTCCGTCTCTTGACATTAATCCTGCAGCAGGCTGCAGTAAGAGTAGCCTTTTCCTTACGGTAAACAACAAAGAGTTTAAATTCGACTTTATTTTAAGTTGTTATCTTTGTATCGTTTTTCCGTGTGAATTCCTAAAGGTCCGATTGTCTAAAGGAACTCGCGATGACCTCCCTGCTAATGAGAAATGGAGAACACCATCGGTTTCTTCTTATTAAAATAACGAAACTTTCTTGTTTTACAAGGTTTAACATGTAGGTACTTATAGTAAGTATCGCTTGAACTGTGTAACCCCAGAAACTAGATGTTTGCTGTAAGCCGATCGATTCTGTAAAAATTTCACCGTGAAAAGTTAGGTGAAGTGAGCTTAGAGTGAGCTGTCAAGAGTATCAATCACTAGCATCAGGATGACACTGACAGCTCACTCCACGCTCACTTCACCTAAGTTTCACCGATGTTTACAGAATCGCACTAGGAGTGACAGCTCACTTCACCAAAGTATTCACGATGAGATTTTTACAGAATAGCACTACAGAATAGCACTGCTGTACCATATTTAGTAATGTCAATGGTTTTAATGTCAAGCAAGGTAACTTTCTTAGCTTACGTGAGGGTCTCTAAATAAGTAGCGATCGCTTTCAGAGCGTTTCGTCTTTCGACAGTTAGTTTCAACATTGTTTTATTATTGCAATAAGCTGTTCCGGCGGCTTATACAGTTTTGAGACATTTCCATCATCGTTATCGCTGATGTAGAATGTCACTTTGTCTAAGCTCTACGCCCAGTGGTTAGAAGATGCATAGGTACCTACTAAAGTAAAAATAAAATAATAAAGTTATTTATTTTTAATATTAATGCTGTGCTGGCGCTGCTGCTGCGGCTGCGGAAAACCTCAAGCGGCGAAAATATAATAACCTTATCGGAAAGTATATTTTCGAGCCGTTCGGAGTTGAAACCCTCGGGCCGTGGGGTCCGAGTGCTCATGTTCTTTTCAAGGAAATTTCGAAACGGCTGGTTGACACTTCCCGTGACGCGAGGGCTGGCTTTTACCTTAGCCAGAGGACACGCATTGCCATTCAACGTGGTAATGCCGCCAGTATCTTGGGTACATTACCGACATATTCATTCGACAGCGATGCGGATGAATTTTCGGATGCCATATTTTAGTTTGTTTATAGTCTTAGTTAAGTTAGGATTTATTTTTTTTATTTTTATTAATCAATTAGGTATTAGTTATTATTTGCTTAGGTACTTATTATTTTAATTTGCAACAATAAATTATATTCTTTCCAACTTTAAGTAAATATCTTTATTTTGAATGCCTTTGTGTGAAACCTTTTACAGAGAATACTTTCCAATTACCACAGTGTTAAAATCGATCTTGTTTAAATAAGCTTTTCTGTACGCTATTTGAGCGGATGTCTAAATAGACGATGAAAATAATAAAACTAATCCGACGCTTGGATCAGATTCCGATCGCAATAATCACCCTAACGAGCGGATGAAGAAAGAACCGGCAACGCTTGAAGCTAATAAACAATTACCTACTGTAAAAAGAACTATAAATAATAATGGATTGCAGAAGGGAGTCGTGCAGTTCGATACGAATCTCTGTTAATACATCCACCTGTCGACGCCGCAGTCACTAGGGACGCAATTTCCGGTACTTATTGTTAAACGCAAGGCTACTGTAGCTGAACACATTGACAATTCAGACAAGATGGATAGTTCGGATAAATAGAAAATACTGGGAGCTGTAATTGAATGGAAAGCACCTGCCTGTGTATTTCATTACTCACAAGCAATCTCAAATCTTTGCTATTTTCCGAATCCATATCACTAGCTTTAGATGTCATACAATGATAACGGATAATTCACGATTTCAATAAATAATGAAATGAAATATTTATGAATATAAATGTTTATTTATGACACGTTTACAAGTCAATATTTTGTTGGTCAATATTTTAAAAACTAGATGGTGAAGGTATTTCCTAGCTGACTGATCCCTCAGAAGAAATGCCGAAACAAACTCACGAAGTCATGGTCTCTTTTAATGTAATAAGGTATCTCGATCATAATTATATGCCGCAACCAGTATTGTACCTACCTAGCATTTCGTAAGTACGAAGATTTGCTGACTACCTTCATATTTTTCATTGTACGTTACAAAACGTGACCAGTGAAGAGTGAATTACCCTCATGTACTATTTGCTGTGGCAGCCTCGTGACATTCCGTGACCCAACAATGCCCCGCAACGAATTCTTTGTGCACGTCTCTGATAGAGACCCAATAATGCCCGACCGGCCCGACTCAATAATGAGGACATACCATAGAAATGATACAAACGATAAAACAGTAGTAGTTAATGGACCGGGTCAATACACATTATCGAAGAACAAACCCGAGCAACTCAACAAACATACGTCACCCTGAACAAGCACGTTGTCAGCTTATCAAACGTTAATTAAATTGTTTATACTACATTAAAGACTCATTTTTATCTTTCCACAAGATTTAATATACAACAAGAACTCCTTTTATTTGCACTTTCTTTAACGTGCGACGAGAGGTAGCTACTGAGTCTGCAACAAAGGGGAATTTTCTAAGAATTTGCTGCCGGTTTTACACCTCTGCCCTGGTATGTCATGTATAATACCTTCTATTTATCTTAGCTCTTTTCTTTGAGTCTAAAGCCTCGTCTCTGCACCTTTGTATGGGTAATTTAAGCTGTTTCAATTATTGAAACCACATACAGCAGGGCACTCTCGATGCTAATGTGAGCTCGCGTATTCGAGAGCTTTGGACCTGAAGCTGCAAAATACACAATCATTTAAATATCAGTGTTTATTGCTCCTACATTATAACCTAAAACATGTGTCAGGAGAGGGCTCGGATACTGAATTCTGTAGAGAACAGCCTCTCAACTAAATCGAAAATGTTTCTCTCTAAAATAGAAACTCCATAGAGAAACTTTACGGTTAGTGTACACAGTTCGACTAATATCCTGGAGGGCATTTCAAACATCGGATCGGTTAAAACGGAACACTTCCTCATTTTGTCACTTGCCCATTTCTAAACTCGTAGGTCTCTAAGTGCATCGATCACCATGTGTACAATTCGTTGTAGGGTTGCCTCGTTTGGACATCTTTTAAATAAGTTTTAACTGTTATTTACTCGAACATTCCGAACTTTTCTCAATCTTATTGTTGTAATTTAAGCTTCATAAAGTAGATACAATCACATTACATTTAGATATGGGTCTCAGGTATACAGAACACTCCTGAACCTCGAAAATGTTTTCTACTGAAGACTGTACAAAAAGTGGCAAAGCCGGTCTTTCCACCCAAAAAGTTAGGACTAAAATCTTGCCAGCCCTATATGCGTTGTGGGTAATACGAACTGGGCAAGTACCCGGAACTCTACGGTGTGTGGTCCCGGGAGGGGGGCAGGGAAATCGATGACATGCGATCCATTTTCAAAACAAACGCTTTTGGACACTGGCTATATTGATTATAAGACATAGACAATAATTTTAGAAGATTTTGAATATTGGAGGAAATGTTTTGTTGCCATTGAAGAAAATGTTTAGAGGCTATGCTTGACTTAATATTATTTCACACATTCAGTATGCTAGCGAACACCTTCAAGATGTAAAGACACACTTTCAAGAATGTAAAGACACACCTTCGAGATACTACTAGCTTATAAATCATCAAGTTTGGTATATAGTTGATGATTCAGAACACTGATTCTGTTTTATTAGTTTTTTTTTTTTTTTTTACATCAGGTGGACCAAGCTAAGTTTCCTTAACCTTCACAGTCACCACGCAAACAAGAATCTGTAGTCTTTATATTAATCCAATAATATTATATTGAACTACCAAACGTTATTAATATATCCTTCATGAACGTGATCAAATTTTGAAACAACACGCGTTTCACATATTACTTCATATAACAAGGTTGTCTAATTAACTAACTAACAAGACTAATAAAAGCATTGCTAACAAATAATTGGTAGACACTTAAGAAACAATAATAGTTCAGAATTAGCTGGATGATTTCATAGAAATGGAAAGGTTTTCATAAAACTATACAGTATGTATCTGAAAGGTGTGATCATATTTAAGGGATCATCAAACTGAACCACTTTTTCCATGAGACAACCAACATCGTAATCACGAAAAAAATATCAACTGTCCTATACAAAACTTCAATACTCGACACAAATAAATACATACAATGTGTTAATGAAATAACCCAAAACCTGAAACTAGTTTGTTTAGAATCGGCAGCAAAATCGAATAAAATAATTTTAAATATGGGTTATTTTTTTTTTTTAAATAATTATTTGTCATGCCGTGTCTAATATTTTTTAACGACGCTGTACGCTACTGTCCAACGCAATGAAAACAAACAGCGCGGGCGAGGGTGAGGAGAGGGGGTGCTAGAGCTGGTGCCAAGGCCGGGAAGCGTGCCGGCGGCGATAGAGCTACGAATCTGTAAGAAGTAGCGCGACAACAACATTTACAAATATCTTTTACTATAATTTTTGAAAATAAATAATTATATGTCATATCAATTTATTAATATAAAAATCGGTTGGGGTGTCCGAGGTTTTGGGTTATTTCATTAACACTTTGTATATGGTACGGCTGCGGCTGATTGTTTTATCGCGATTCAATGTTGGTCCCATCAAGACACTAGTTCAGTTTGATGGTCTGTACAAAAGAAAGCCTACAGCATGTATCAGAAAGGGTGTGGTACCTCCACACCCTTTCTGATACATGCTGAAGGTATAGTTTTATGAAGGTTACTGCCTCTTTGGTCTTAGTGGTCGCAAGCACGACTGATAAGCGCGAAGACCGGGATTTGATAACGGTCTCCAGGTCGGCCAAAGTGCTGTTGGGTTTTGTCCACTAGGAATCTCTTGTTATCGGTACCTTATTACATGGGAATAATATCATAACCGTGTAAATAAGTGTATGCACTTTCACCGTCTCCTTAAGGGAATTCAGGCGGGATGTTTTGCTTTTGTTGTTATTGGCTTGTGTCCTGATCACTACCTCACCTCACCTGATGTTAAACAATGATACAGTCGACGATGGGGCACGTAACCTTAGAAGTAAACCATGATTTGTAAAATTAGTCGAACCCTCGACAAACTAATGTTAATTTACCAGAATATTACTGAGCATTCAAGCAAAGCGTATGTAAATGATGTTGTATGTAGATAGAGGGTTAGTAACTAGTTATTTTCCCGAAATTATTCGAGCAAAATGAACTAATTAATGTTGAAAACAAATCCCTAAACAACACCATCCCATCGTTGCTAAAACATATTTGGGATGACAGTAAAATATTATTACACACTAGCACTTTGCCCGCGACTTCGTCCGCGTGGGTTTCGTATCTTCCTCTAAAAAATTGATCAGCCTCTCCACCTTCCCTTGAAAAATTACCTCCGAAAACTAATGTTTATGATTTTTTCGATAAAATGTCCTACCTTTTCACCACGAAAAACAAGCCCCTATGCTTGTTTTTCAAAAAGCGACTTAAAGATTATTTATTTTTGAGTTAATAAGCGGTAAAATCTACCCTTTAAACTTGATTAAAGAAAAAGAACCCAGTAGAGGTGATTTTTGAAAAACCCTCAAACATTACTTTTTTATTTTAAGTATTAGTACTGAGTTTCGAGTTAATCCGACAGCGGGTTATTTTTTTTAACTATTAAATTTGTCACCCCGTAAATACTCTGAGGGGTTTTGTGTAAACTAAAAGTGAAAATCTTTACTATTTACTGAGGCAAATGTGGCCAAGTTTGAAGTTTCTTAACCAAAGGAACAAGATTTTTCATATTAACTGTATCCCGCCTTTTCACCCCTACAGTTTTTATCCCCATAGGGGTGAAATTTTGAAAAAAACGTTTAGGTTGTTTCCACTAGTCTCAAAGATTATTTATACCAATTTTCCAATTAATCAAGCGACGTAATAAAACCAATCTTACTTTAGGGTAGTTTAGAAAAACATAAATTGACGATCTTCATAATAAGTATTCGTGGTAAGTTTCAAGTTTATTAACTCAAGGATTATGATTTTTCATACAAACAAAATCCCAATCCAGGGGGGATTGGGATTTTGTTTGTATGAACCCCCTTAAAGGTTGAATTTCCAAAACCCCTTAATGCTACATTATAAAAGGAAGCCGTGTGCAAAATTTCACATTAGTCACAATAGTCCACACTAGTTTCACACTAGTCCCAGTAGTTTCAGCATTGCGTTGATATATCAGTCAGTCTATTTCACCTTTTATAAATTAATATAGATAGATGATTCTTATTTGTCGGTTTTTCGGCATCGCAACTTTTAGATTTCCGACATCTTTCGATGGATAGATATCTTGATGACTTAACTTTTACTGGAAGTTCGATTACGGATTTCACTCACTTCCTTTTCTATTCGTTCCTCGTCAGCGAAATCATCACCATGTTACAACCTCGGTTATCAAGTTACTTTCTACGTAGACAAGTATAATGTGTAAACCTTTGCCTCAGGTTACAGCTTCCTACTCTCAGCTCAGATTATATCACTTTTCACAGCCCATTGTTTATTTTCTTGTGTTGTGAAGGGCCTAGATGTCGAGTCCCGATAAAAATAACCTTATTAATGGAAAGAAAGCCGGCTGCGTGGTACACTACCTTTCACTGGCACAATTGTTTTCACAAGCTGGGCTCAGGGCAGGCTTTGGCATCCACTCTGATTTACACAAAGCAACTGTGAGAAATTACTGCGCTAGAATGCAAGAATGAGGTGATATTTTTCTTGGCTTTATTTTATGTTTATTCAGTTCCATGTCAGCCATTTATCAATTTCTGCTGCAATGCAAAGGAATGTTGTAGATTTTTCGTTTCTGATTTTCTATTTTTGATAGTGTTCGTGGTTTTCATGAAAACATCTTCTTTCCGTTAAAGAAATGAATTCGCTAAGCACTTACTTACTCAGACAAAAATACTATTTTCCACCTGAAGTACCTACATTGCAGCCCTTAGTAGGAGGCCCTAAAGTAACAAAAGAGACGCCCTTATTATTGTGAACACAGATATTCTCACTCACAGATACTTCGCGCTGTATTTTTACGTCCATTTCTTTCCCTTTATGTATTCGTCCTGTAATTTTATGTATACCGAGCCTATTTTGAATAATAAGTCTATACAGTTTACGTAATCGCCACTTGGATGTAAAATTATCAAGCGAATGTTTTCGGAACAGGCGCGCAGTCGTTTTGCAGGCAACAATGTAATGATAATGATCTTAAAAGAAGATAAACGTTGGCGGAACGTAGAGAGAAGAATTACAAAGATTTACATAGTATTTTTATGACAGGTGTTTATATTTTCCTTCGTATTTTATTTTCGTACTCGCGACTAAAGTGTTTTTTAGTCGAGGCTTTAAGAGTCTTTTCAAGATATTCAGGGTGGCACGGATATCGACGCGCAAACTGAAAACCATGAATTTAGCACATGATTCTAGCGTAGAATATTTTCGTCGGTTATCAAAAAAGGGGCCCGTCGCTAAATAATAACAACCGCACAGGTCGATCGATCAGGTTAAACTACGCTTGCCGCGGTTGGTCTGTGGATGGGTGACCATCTTTACATACCGAGACCCCTCCGTGCCTCGGAAAGCACGTTAAGCCGTTGGTCCCGGCTGTCATTCGTGGATCTTTGACAGTTGTTACGGGTAGTCAGAAGCCCAAAAGTCTGACAATCAATCTTACCAAGGGGTATCGTATTACCCAGTAACTGGGTTGTGGAGGTCAGACAGGCAGTCGCTCTATGTAAAACACTGCTATTCAGCTGCATCCGGTTAGGCTGGAAGCCGACCCCAACATAGTTGGGAAAAGGCTAGGCAGATGATATCAAAAAAAGCTGCTTCAGAGAAAAGTACAATGCATACTTTCGCAAGCAAAATGTATGGCAGAGCAAATTTTGTTTTAAATAACCGACGTGGAATTTCAATACAGGGGGTTCAGAATTATGTGCTAATCTAGGTATGGTACGTAACAGGTTGTGTGTCGACGTCCCTTTCATCTTGTATATTGCGTGGTTAGATAAAACCAATAAAGACACAAACGAGAGCTGTCACCTTCGACAATAATTATAGTTTGTCGCACAATAGTCATGCCTGTGCGGTAAATTGAGAATGCCTATTTTTGGAAATAACTCAAGCAAACGACGTCGGAAGGTCAAAAGCGTCTATAATTGAACAGGTAATAACATGATAACGCTAATAACATACGCGTAATTAACATTGTAATGGTTGCTAAAGATAAAGATCGAAATGAGTTTCAATATTAATATTTTCCCTATGCGTTTATGAGTTACGCCGCCCGTACAAAAAAGTTCATTATGTTCTAGTGCTTTATTCCGAAGGCATAAAATACATACACAATTGAAGTTAGTCTTCAATTGTGTATGTATTTTAAGTATAGTAATGAATTTATTATTGAGTGAATAGTCAAATAATTCGTCAAAATGTATCATCAAAATGCCCCTGCAATTCTACATTAACACAGATTTAAGCCTACAAAGTTCCGAATTCCTTTCAAAGGATTTAATCCTATGAAAATCGACAAACAAGGTGCCCTATCTATCACTTCCTCAGCGAGACCTATGTCTGTCAAAAGACCGGTTTAATCTTAGATGATTGATTGTATTAAACTGTGAGCACGGAGCTGACGAAGAAGCGAAATGGTGGACTTCTCTTCCAAAATTATCTTTTCCGAATATTGATTTTGCCAACCAATCTACGTTAAAGCTTACATAATACGCCTATATTCCTCAAAGGGTAAGCAGAGGCTTCTTTACAATTACAACCCATATTTTGAGAAAATATTCTGTGAAAATCGCACCGTGAAAACTTAGGTGAACTGAGTTTGAACTGCAGGGTAATTGCGTAACACACTATCAGTAGCAATCGGTTTCATTTTAACAGTTCAACAACATTCATTGCGTTATTTACGTTGTTGAGCAGACACATTTTTCAAACTTAGGGAGCAATGGATTAGCAATATGCTTCAAATTGATTCAAATTGAGAGTAATAGTGTGTTACGCAATTAGGGTGCTGAATTTTCAATTGTGTCAATCCTTATAGTCTATTCAAACTTATGTTTCAAATTATTTTTATTTCAAGTTAAACAAATATCAACTTAATTCAATTTTAATTAAATTCATTTCAGAGTGACTAGCACTATTGAAAAAGTTATAAAAATGTTTAAGTTCCAGCGTAAACTGAACTTTATTGAGTACGATTTAAAGTTATTTTTCCATATTTGTTCACATTTTTGGCAAATAAATCGCGAATGCAGATTAGTTTGTTCCATATTTCAGGTGGAATTACAGCTTTTTTTTTTGTGGATGGGAAATCATCAAATGACCCCTCCCGCTCTGGGTGGAGCAGAAGGGAGTGTCAGACTCTTACTGACTAAAACCCACCCGTGTTCCTTCCTTAGCCCTTTGTGTTCCGGGGTAGCGGTAATCCTTTCGGACAATCCCGCTGTGGAATTACAGGTTACTTCAACTTCGAGCTCATCTCACCTAAGTTTTCACAGTGAGTTTTTTACAGAATAAATCGGAGAAAGGGAATGGCTACCGAAATGACGATTAATAGAGAAGTGTGGAAGAAAAATACATGTTGCACCGACACCAAATGAATTGGTATAAGGGAAGGAGAATGACGGTGATAAAATCGGCTGGATACCAAACGCAGAACCACACACACGCTCAGCCATCCCGCTTGCGACTAATAGACCTGATGCAGACAACAAGTAAAATACCTAAGCAAAATAACACACCTACTAATTTATTTCAATTCAAACACCAACAAAAAAACTCCTTTATACATTGTTATTAAAACACGCGTGAGGTCAAGCACCTACTTCATCCACGCTTCAAGACCACCATGAAATAGGAAATAGATGTCGATTAGTTTGATAAAGGCCGTTTTTGCACTAACCATTGTTTTAAGTGCGGCACGTGCTTAAGAGACTGCACGTGGTTCATTAACGAGATTGGGGTAATTTGTAGGGGAATGAGGGTAGTAGGATGTAGCGCCGGAATTTGGTGCAAAAGTAGGAACTTGGTTCTAGGAAAAGAAAGGACCAGTGATCCTTTGCTAAAAAGTTACTGAAAATGGATGAACTATTTTTCTTCCAAAACAGGTTTATAGTGATTGACGTGGTCAGTAGGCTACCTAAACATTCCGGATTTTATGTGGGATTTAAGCAGCAATCCAATTCCAAATTTTCACAGAAATTTCGTGACTATATTTCGACTACACCTTGACTAATGTCACTACGATCCGAAATTGCATTTGAAATAGTAACTTATTTATAATTTGCTGAAATGATTGGATGCTTAATATCGTGTCCTGTTGCCTGGACATTACAAGAACTGATGGAGGCTAGTGAGGGCGCCAAACCCGAAGCCGAATTCTGGCTTGAGTTCTTTTAGTTTGCCATCGACACGCTAAGAAGAAGAAGCTAGTCAAACACACCTCGAAAGACGAAGTCGTAAGCTGTAACGAAAATGTACTAGCTTCAATGAACCTGCCTAACTTGTTATTAATAGCTGCAAGATATCAAGATATTTACAGCCATGACGTGTTTAAATATATGTCCTGTCCATGTTCGAATAAATTAGATCACTCATCATAAAAACTAGGGATTGCATCCTTCAACTTGAACATTAAGGCTTGCTTTTTGAAAGACCAGTTTTTGTACCGCGTCTGATTGAAGACGGCAAACCAATGTTGATAAAAGTCATTTTAAATACCCAAGTATAGTTTTTTGTTTTGAGCTTATAAAATGTTTTAATCGTTTCTAATAACAGTTGGGACGTTGGGTAGTTTTGTCAGTCAGCTAAAAACGTTTTTGCGACAAAGCGATCTTATTTTAAAGAATTCAGGGAATTTAAAACTTATTTCTGCGCAGAATACATTTTCAGAAACTCTACGCTTTGGTAAAAAGCAATAACAATCTAAAAATCGAATGTGTCCGGCTTATAACCGGATCTGTCGTCGACATCTATGAAACCAAATGTCAAACGCATACCCATTTTCCAATAAAAATAAGTAAAAAAGCACCCTCGCAAAAGATGAAAGAGAGTATATTTTATTTTCTATTTACAAAAAAGAGTCAACACTGGTGAATGGTCAAAGGTTTCCGTTCCTTGAAGCTAAAGAGATACTGATGCCTACTTCCCTTTATGGAGACTAATTAGGTAAGTACTTAATGTTTCCTGTCAGAAAAAAAAAAAACTTTGATTTCATGCGAATGGCTAAAATGGCAAGAGCTAAAGGTACGCCACAATTTTCTCATTGAAAAAGACCACGTTACATTACTATTTATGAATTCAGTTATGGACCTAATCTGAGTCGTAAAACATAATATGTTATTGATACAAAAATACAGCGGATGTTGCTCTGGCAACACAAGACGAATGTTCTTGTATGGAGGCAGTTGAATCACATGAATGTGAAATCCCATCGTTCTATGGCGTCCCTGTCGTTGTACACTGGTTTCAAATAACCCGTTTATCTCGCGGCTAATGTTTGTGGAGTATAGCAGAGAAATGGAGCGTCAAGGCACACAGGCCGTCAGTTGGTGCATTCTTATTAACCTTTTAACTACACTGTTGTATTGAATCGTGCCCCTGGCGTCGTAAGTAGGCGTTCTCAACGTTGATTTATGCCTTAATGATAATAGTGAAGGGAACCGCTCGTGGGATATATTATAACTAGTAATTAATTCCTAAAATACCACATGTGACATGGCTAAATATATATTAGACACCAATTAAAATCGTGAACAAGGAATTTGACGTGTTGTGGTGATCAGCCGAGCGGAGGAAAGTGGGAGTTCCAGTGTGCCATGCTGAGCCACAATGACGCAAAATTATGTAATAGGTGTAGAAGCCTTGAATAAGACCAGTAGGTAGGTAAGGTAGGTACGCGTCCTAACTAGGTTTGTAGATATTTTTTGACAAACGCTCAAGCACGATGATGCACACTTCGCACGTAGCTATTAATACAGCTCTTTCTATGCTAATACTGAATTTATTTTTAAATGACACTTGTCTTGTCTTTCCTTCCATTATCTTGACACAATATACAAGGTGTAACAGAATAAACGCAAGTCCTGAAAGTAGTTTGTTCATAATTGACTACTGAATCGATTTCAGTATCTTTTAATATAGGTATTTTTTCAAAAATTATATTTTTTTTCTTACTAACCGCCGATTGAGCCATATAAAATTTAATCTTATTTCAAGACAATAATCAAGACAATTTTAAATGCATCAAGTAATGCTTGTCAACACGATTTTCTTAATTAAAATAGCGAGCTCTAAAAAATAGGTTTTGGTCATTGTATTGTGTTTTTAACTCAATGCTCTAATTGGGGTGTATGGTGTTGCGTTAATTATGTTACACCTTGTATATGAAGATAAATATTATATTATAAGTAATCTATGTCTACCTCCTTTAAAAAAGTATGCTATGCAAATTTTTACAGAAGTCAGTCGAAGATACATATATTTAAGAAAGACGCTATGTCTCAGAAATCACGTACGCATTTCCTTATCATGAATGTTCGTAATAATTTATCAACGTACGAGTACCTACCTACTTTATTGCTGTTTATGACTCCACAATATTGGGATCAAGCGACCAATCAAAACGATAAAAATAACCCTTACATCACTGACCATTTAGTATATCTGTTCAATATCTTTTTTTGTTGACGGTACCAATCAGAACGACGTGAACTATCCTGGAAAGATCTTTTTCTTAGTCCGTACTTCCAGTACAGGGCCAAGGTTGCAAATAATCACGATTTATAGGTCTCCAGGCAAACTTCATAATTAGTCTGGCTTTTAATGATCGAACATTAATAATTATTAGAATGGAAGAAAAGTGATTAATTACCACGATCAAGGGAACAAGATGAAAATATCCTCAAATTATCTGAAGTGTTTCTAAACTACTGCTGGTACAAGTTTTTATTTTTGGACGTCAGTAATGTAGCAGTTATTTGATCGCAGAAGCAATGTTCAAAATAACCCCGCAAAAAACTAACTACCACTACTACTATTACTAACTATTAAACGAAAATATCGAAACAACTCATAATGAACACACAGCAGCATAAACAGCATAAAAAAGGAATGATTTTGTCCGGACACGCTGTTACAGAAGCAGACGATTCCTTAAAAAAATGTGGTTTAATTTTTCCAAGAAATTATTAACAAGCGAATAACTGATATTGTATGCATATCGTCGACCGTAGGTTCAATTGAGGTAAGGGACAGAATACTCAATGTCCCTTACCTCAATTGAACCTACGGTCGACGATATGCAATATCTTCGCTCGATTTTAAGCGAATCATTTTGTGAAATACCTTGACCTTTTGAGCGCCACGTCAAAAAAGCAAAATCCTGCCCTTTAAACAACGTACAATGATACAACATGTAATATAATCTGACTAATTTTATTTTTACCCTTTTCCTATTGTTGTTTAAATGAAAAGCTTTTCAAGTACCATTTCAAATAAAATTCAGCATGATATTCTGGTGAAAGCATCGGAGTTGTAATTGGGCGTACGAAACGTATACGTGCAATTACTCTAATCTTTTGTAGCTAAAATTATTACAAATAAAGCAAAGTATGCACTCTGTACAGTTAGATTATCAAAATAAATTGGCAAGCACCCAGGTGGTATTTTTGTTTAACATTGAGTCTCCAAAAATGTTCGTCTGAAATATTTTGCATTTTGAGAATTACAGTCGTATTGGGCTAATTAGGTCGTGTGTTGAAGAACTACTGCGACGAATTTCTCTATATAAACAAAGAGATGACTATGCTGTATCTAATTATTATTACACTGGATAAATATGGAGTCTTAATAGTCAACGTGACACAGACAGAATCATAGCATCAGCCCTTTCAAGATCTAGAGAAATATATATACGAAAGCAACGACATAATTAATATAGGAGTTACTTTCAGTAGGAAGGAATACAGGAATTTACATCCACCATCACACGGAGTCACAATTTATAACGCAAACTTCTGCATTATTAATCATACCAACCCGCTGAGAAACCCATCCATCAAAAGAGGTGATTATACGAGAAAATTTTAATGAACGGGCTCAAGATGGCTCGATAATGCGCATCGAAGTTGACCGTCCACCTACGATTTTAACACTGATTTCGTAACGAAAGCTCTCCGACTTAAAATACCTGTTCTATACAACCTCCCAATTTCTAAGGGAACTTGGAGATGTTAATAATGACGCCGTACGTGATATCCGGAAATTAAAGCCGTATTCTCATCTCGAACAAGACTTAAGCCGCTCGGGACTATTAAATAGATAGTATCTAATTGAAGGGATGACGGGAACCGGGAATGAATTCACCGCAATTAAATTAATCACATGATTCTATCGAAATCGAAGTGTTACAGAGTCCGGATACCAAGAAAATATACCATTTAATAAGATGACTTTAGGAAATCGTAATAAAAGACAAAAGAAAAACGATAATCTGAAAAGGAAAGTTTTGATTCAGCTTTTGTTGTGGGGGACGTAGTGTGCGACGTTCCCCAGCTAGATGGACCGACGACCTTTTAAGAAGGTGGTTGGGACAGACTGGATGCGGAAGGCGGAGGACAGGGTATTGTGGCGCAGCCTGGGAGAGGCCTATGTCCAGCAGTGAACTGCGATAGGCTGAGTTGATTGATTGAGTGTAGAGGAAGACCAAAGAAAGGATGGATTGTGCAACAGGTGATATGGCTAGAAGGTTTCTTCTGTTATGATGGCTAATAGAGATGTAGGCATAGAACAAGAAGAGGCAATACTTAGACAGTCACAAATACATTGGGATAAGAGATGAGAGCAAGAGGACGACGAAAAAGAGAATAGGTTCCAAATAAACTCCTTTCTTCCAACTTCAAGTTACACACAACCAAATTGTTAACAGTTGAATTAATTCGATATTCGCTATCAATAATCGGATTCGTATTCGCAATGACTCCTTGGGGCATCTGGATCTGACATTGTAATCTAGCTTCAGCCGTACATTAATTCGGACTAAGGCGATATCTATTACTGCTATAGCCTTATAGCGGGCCCCTGAAGGGGAAACCATTTTGCGTAGGTATGTTACTGGTAAGACCGGAAAATCTTGTCAAATATTAATTGGATACAGTACCCTCCGGTAAGAGATCAGAAACGGCAAAAACAATGTAAAAAGTGAAAAAAATAAACTACATCATACAGTACCTAGTAACGAAAAAGTCACGTGAAAATACAAAATTGGTGATTTCGACTACGAATGACTAGTTCGAATAAAATATAGGTTGTAAAACTCATAGCTACAAACTTTTAAGCCCTACACCGTTCGCGTATGGTTTGAAAGTGAATCCGACACGAGTTTGTACTTATTTTTATCGTCAATACATCGTATCTCATGCGATTTATAAATATGAATGAAAGACACAAACAAACTTCTAAATTCACAGGAAGTAATAAACGATAAGCGTGCACAATTTGGCGGTGACTTGACCTCCAACCTTCTGATATTTCATTTACATAGCTACGGCTAACCACTTTAAAATATTCACGAATCCATAATATCTGGAATATAAATCAACATTAACGTCTTGTGGTTCAGAACACCCCAACCTACCCTTTACACTTTTAACTTGTAATTTCAAATGTGTTCGCTCGCATCTAATAATTTTTTTCTGGGTTGTTAATTACGGAAACTGGCGCACATGTCTCGGAATACATGAATATAATGTTTGTTTACAAAAACAATACAATGACATCTGTGTCCTCTTCCGTTTTTAACATTAAATCTCGAAATACACGTTCAGGTAAAAACCAGACACTCCGAATATTGAGTTATTGTATCGATTGGACAGAAAATTCGATAGACTCGCAAGGTGCGCCGGGCCACAGCGAGGTGCATTGCATTCCTCCAAGAGGGACGCGAGAGGGAATCGGCTGCATTCTTAGTTATTCTTACCTTTACAAACAAAAATCCCACCAAAATCCACTCGTGCTTGTGCAAAACTGACTTCAACACATGTTCTTATCGACACTCGTTTTATGAGAGTGCGTTGATTCACAGAAAAATTCAAGTTTAATTGTTTACATCACTGTCAAAAAAACACTAAGGCAGCACACACCCGAGCGACCGGCGTATAACAAGCAAACTGGATTCATTTGGCTTGTCTGTCTTTGACGCGGAATGCTATTGCTTTGTCTCTCTTCAACTTGGTATATAATTACATACAGCAGTCTCGCTCACTCGAAGAAAGGCGCCAGTGCACGGCGCGGGCGCCGACTTCTTCCTTCGGGACTTAAAAAAAACAAAAGCTCTTTTGAAACAAGTTACTGGTAATGGGGCTTTAGGTGCCTGTCAAGATATTGTATGATTTAAAATTTGTTTGAGATGCCATCAAGTAGAAGACGTGATGGCTCGACAAGGAATCTTGTGTGACTTGAAGACTTGATAAATAGTAGCGATCCAAAAGCCAGATTAATATACAGAATAGATATTTTGGAGATAACTAAACTAGAGATAGATTTGTTTGCATTGTCTACACAATCAATAATAGCATAGCACTTATTACAATAATGATTATAACAGAAATTATTGGTAGGTAAGTACGTAGGTATACTTTTCAAGATATTTGACTCCGTAGATCCCTGAAAAATATGAAGATTGTGAAACATGAAGCAAAGAATATTATAGCAAATAACTTTAAAAAATAGGCTTACCTCACATATGTTTTTTAATCTATCACGATTTTCAACAACGCATAATCTCACACCAATAAAAAATATTTATCTAAGCGTAGAACTCTGAAAAGTATTAAGACTGCAGGTAACCAAAGCAAGTCGAAAGAAATATGTACTTAAATTAAAATATGGAAATCGTACCTTACGAAAGTCTCTAAATGGGACAAAAAATAAAATCATAACTGTTCTTTGGTTTTAATAGTCGGGTAAAATGTGCTTTGAAAAAAGTTTTTTCTGACACACTGCCTTTATTGCCTAGTTCAGCTACAAAGTTACCGTGGGTACTTATTTAATTTTGCCAGATCATTTCGCCTTACCTGCCACGCTTTAGGACCATTTTTTTGCTGACCGTAGGTATCTCAATTATTTTAAAATGCTGTTGATTACATTATTCAAGTATGAGTTGACTCTCTACTGATGACTTACAACTACACAATAAACAAGATTGCTGAAAATTATAACAGCAGTGCAGAGCAGTGGTGTGGTGGCCCAGTCGTATCAGCCTTACGAGTTGTAGGTCGTAGGTTCGAACCCAGTCAGGCGCTTTACTTTGCGTAAATTTTTTCATCACCACTGCTCTCAAAACGGTGAAGGAAAACAGCGTGAGGAAACCGGAATGTCCTAAAATCCAAAATTCGAAGACATCCACCAACCCGCACTGGGCCCGCGTGGTGGATTACGGCCCAGTCCAGTCCCTCTCACCCAGAGGAGGCCTGTGTCCCAGCAGTGGGAACATTATAGGCTGAATTGTACTGAAAATTACAAAGAACCAATAGGTATGTCCCAAACACTTTTGTGATATTTGAACATAACATTAGAACATACTGGCCAGTATTCCCTGAATGTTTTGGCAAAGGTGTAGGTACAGACGCCAGCACATCAAGCTACCCGAAACTGTCAAAATTTCCCAATTAACTTTGAACCTTATACTTTAGCGATAAAGTTGAGAATCTATTAAAGAAATTTGTAGTACATATTACACCCACATTTCGCCAGTTATGATAAATCCAGACTCCGGAATGCTACTGAGAAATTCCAGATGGATAAACCCAATATCTTTTTGCCCGGCCTGGGAATCGAACCCAGGACTTCATACTCAGCAGCAGCGCTTGCGACCAACGAGACAATGGTTGTGATATTTAAAAAAAAACGGTCAAGTGTAAGTGCATTTTGTAGATAAAATGTAAATAGATTAGGACGGCAAAAAAATGGAATTTAAATACTTTACGGTTTTCGGATTTTTCCTTTACTTTTGCTTCATGACATTGCTTCTTGCGAAATATCATGATTCTAGGTCAACGGGAAGTAGGTACCCTATAGGTTTTGATTCCGGAACATAAACGCCCGTATCTTTTGATTGCGTTGCTTGATAACTCCACGCGTTCCTGAGAAAAAGGGTCTTGACCGACGGACAGACGGACAACGAAATGATCTTATAAGGGCTCCGTTTTTTCTATTGAGGTACGAAACCCTAAAAAATTCAAATTTTTATCACCAGCATTCAACATATATCATCTCGCCTGTTTCCCCCAAAGCCCCATATTCCCCCAAAATCGCCCCATATTCTATAACTGGAGGAATGCCATAGAAAAACTTAACATAATACAAACAAAAATCAAGAACAATCGACCAGCGGAATAAGCTGTGAGAACACTCAGTTTCTCAAGTGTATTTTGCGTTCAATATTTACTTTAGTCAGAAGTGTAAAGAAAGCCTTCTGTGGAAGCGCAAACCGTGAAATTGTGTTGCTACTAGTTTCCCCACAGTAAATACTTGGTTTATGGGTGCGCTCGTTAGACTAAAAGAATCGCAGAGAAGCGCTAGATACCTATAAAATGTTTTTGTAGCCTTATATTTACAAACAGATAACTAATTTATTAAAAATTATCAAAATGAGTGTCTATTCTGTAAAAATCTAAGGGTTATTACAAGCCGAAGATGCCTCACTGCGATACCACGCGATCGCGGTGTAGCTCGCTACCTCGTTTTTCACTTACATGTAAAACAAATGCACGCTAATAGACACGCACGCTTATGACGAAGGATATCTCACTGAGTCACTGCAATATATCGCGTTCTTCTTGGGCCGGTTTACCTAGGTCTAGATGCCTTGGCAATTAGTTCGTTATTAGGTGAATAGTGAGCTACCAAAGTTTTCACGTTGAGATATTTATAGAACAGCACCCTGATTGCAAAACACTATCGATCTCAATTTGAATAATTTTGAAACTTATTGATAATCCATTGCTTTATATGTTCGAAAAATGTATCTGCTCATCATCATCATCATCTGCCTAGCCTTTTCCCAACTATGTTGGGGTCGGCTTCCAGTCTAACCAGATGCAGCTGAATACCAGTATTTTACATGGAGCGACTGCCTATCTGACCTCCACAACCCAGTTACTGGATAACACGATACCCCCTGGTAAGACTGGTTGTCAGACTGTTGGGCTTCTGACTACCTGTAACAACTGTCAAAGATCCACGAATTGCAGCCGGGACTAACGGCTTAGCGTGCTTTCCGAGGCACGGAGGGGTCTCGGTATGTAAAGATGGTCACCCATCCACAGACCAACCGTGGCAAGCGTAGCTTAACCTGATCGATCGACCTGTGCGGCTGCTATTATTTAGCCACAGGACCATCTAAATATAAAAATAAAAATTTTAAAAAATGTGTCTGCTCAACAATGTAAAAAACGCAATGAACGTTGTTGATCTATCAAAACGAAACCCATTGCTACTAATAGTGTGTTACGCAATTACCCCGCGGATTGGCTGCAACCTGCAACTCATTTAGGGTTGCCAAAGCGTTGCCGATCTTCCAGAAAAGAGTCCATGTGAATATCGAAGTTGATCAGCAGTCGGCACGTCAATGAATCGTAAATACAAAGACCACGGCAAGACTATGTATGGGTAATCCTCAACAGCGGGGTAATAGCGTAACACACAGTTTCAATGGCTTTCATTTTGACAGTTCAACAACATTCATTGCGTCATTTATGTTGTTAAACAGACAAATTTTATATTAGCAACTAGCTGACCCCGTAAACGTCGTTTTGCCAAAAAAAAAGATAGATATATCCTGAGACCTACTGAATATGCACACAAAATTTCATACAAATCGGTCCAGCCGTTTCGGAGGAGTATGGTAACTAACACTGTGACACGAGATTTTTATATATTAGATATCCATCAAAATAATTCAGATTGAGATTGATGGCGTGAGGGTGCAGAAGTCAGTCAAAATGAAATTTCACGAAACTTGCAACAGTAGAAACGGCAGCTGTGTATTCAAATGAAATAAAACGACAATATGTTCATTCATGTATAATTTATTTCCATTTGCGACTGGCTATTGAACGAATCTCACTTAAAATGTTACAATTGTATGACCTAAGTCCGCACACTGTTTCACTAATACGGACACACCCAGGGGTTCGGAACACAGAATAGTGAAGACATGGAATGCCGATAAGCATGAAAGATCGGGAGACACATTTAGCAATAATGTACTATACCACATACAGGTTCCATCTTTACACCTCATTGAAGAACCATAACTAAGTACTAATCGCTTATTTTCGCTCCACTCAAAGAGTTATTAATCGTTCTTTACCCTGTAAACCCTACTTGAGTTCGCTTAAACTCAAAACGTACTAGTTCGCTAGAGATCGCGTCTGACGAATTTCCTGATGGAACCTTAAAGTTATTTAAAAAATAGTAGTATATTATTGTATCTGACAACGGTGTTTCCGCCGACGCAGAAGTATTTATTCATCGAACATAAGCACTCCATTTGCTCAATACTCCGTGTTTCGCAGACACACGCGACGGCGCGGACGCATCTATATTGCTATTTGAATGCGTTTACAAATTAAAAACAACGGTGTAATTACAAGCCTCTTGTTTTTACGTATAACTACTTAGGTCCCTTTTTTTGACACATCGGTTTCAGAAAATAAACGTATACTCAAAGTGATTCTTATTCAAATTACTGTGATGTTAATCATAATTTTATCAGCTTTAAGCTCACTGGATAAGTCCGCACCACCGTACATTTATACTACTCAATAAACATTGTAATAAAGGCATAGATACCTGAGAATTATAAGAGGAAGGAGTACATACATATTCTATCGCACACAATCCTGTCGAATGATTAAATAGGTACATAGATTTACACACAAATCGCTTATATTATAACTAATTTCATTGACGGCGCTAATAGAACATTGCGTTCGTTTACAATTTGTGCTTACACTGTGTCTGTAATAGAAAAACAGTATAATACTCACACAAACTTATAGCCTTTAATATATCACATAAAGTTTAGGTACACCTAAATAATATATTACTCTCGCGTCCGCTACTACTGGGGCCACAGCTAGAGAGAAGCCGCACTTTTAAAGGAAATTCAATGTAACAACGAAGATAACTAAAAAAATATATTTTGTATCAATTATTTCATTGTGGAAGGCGGCCACCATTTGATTTGAGATTTAATTGTAAGTTCCATTTAAGTGGCTTGTTCGTTTTCGGCAACGAAGAGAACAATAATTTAATTACATAAATAAATAAGAATATAAATATTGTAGATGAAGAGAATTTCATTCGAATTAAATTAACTAGTTTAGTGTAGAAAATAAATATGGAAAGAATCATTAACTTGGATGAGCGTGAGATCGTTCTAATTGTCCTCTATCAACGAAGAATGAACAAATTATACAACCAAGACGTGTATCAGGGAAAGCCAGCTGAGCCTAACCAAAAAGGGGGTTTAATATCTTGTAACAAGATCAAAATCTGGTCAACCCCAAAAACCTATTATAAAAAAATGCAAAAAATGGATGGATCGATAAGTGTAACCTAAATGTAAATATTTCAATAAATGAACAAAGTCAACATTCCGCAGTACCATATACAAAAACAAACAAGCCACGCAGTCATATAAATAAATTAAACTAATACAGTAAGTTACTCCACGCGGTGATTATAACTCGGAATGTTCATCTTCGCCATCTGAGATCTGCAGTGGCGGTTCTGTAGTCTCAGTTTCATTCTCTTTCACTGTTGCTGGCTCCTCCTCTTGTGTTTCTTCTGCTTTATCCTCTTTTTCTCCAGCCTCAGGTTCAATAACTATCTCTTCAGTTTTATTTTCAGTCTCCTTCTTTGCTGGCTTCTTAGGCCGCCATATCTTCATCTTATTCAACAGGTACTTCATCTCTCTGTCCAAATTCGCCATCTTCTCTCGAATGCTGTCGACCGTCAGTTTAATGTCCTCGTTCTTTTTAAGAGCCTTCTGCTCCTTGATAGAGGTGCTGAGCCAGGTGGTAGTTTCTTCAATCTTCTTCTCTAATAAGTTAATTTCTACGTCTGTGAACACGTCTTTGTCTGGGTTAGCATCTTTAGTGAAGTTCTTCGCCATTTTGAGGAATTCCCGAGAGCTGTTCAACATGCTGCGGAGAGCTGCGACCGCATCGGGCCTCTCTCTATGTTCCCAGTGCTTGTAGAAGATCGGGCTAGTCTTATCCTTCAGGGCAGCTAATTTGGCCTCGTACAATTCCGTGGCCGCCTCATAGCCATCTTCGTACAACCATTCAGATGTTTCACTGCACAGTTTTTTAATTTCTTCAATCTGTTCTTGAGTTCCGCATTGAGCGTACTCGTCCATATCTACTTTCATTTGGGCGTCGACTACAAACGCTTCAAGGTTGTTGAGGGCAGTCTCTCTTTCAATGCGTTTCTTGTCAATCATATTCAACTCGGTAATCAGAGCTTTGGAGGTCTTGTACTGTTCTGGTGAAAGTGGTTGAAGGTTTAGGAGTGTTTCCTCTGTTTTGATTGGCTCCTTCAGTATAACAATTTTAGGTTTGGGCTTAGTTTCTGGTTCAGTAGCATTCTGTTTCTCGCCCTCTGTTTGATTAACTTTCTTTGTGTCATTCTTAGCCTCTTCTTCTTGGAATTTCTCCTCAGGTTTCTCTTCAACCTTTTCAAGAGTTTCAGAATCTGATCCGAAGAGTTTGCTAATAGTGCTTCCTATTTTGGATAATGTACTATCTTGGTCTTCGTCTTCATCGACTGTTTTTTCAGCGACAAATTCGACGTTGACCAAGTTTAGAAGGCCAGAGTCGTCCATATTGAAATGAGCTTTGATTCCTTTATGTTCAACGTTTTCACCGGTATGTTTAGCGAGGGCGGCGCCGACACCGTTAAGTACAACTTTGCTAAGGTTTAGGGTACCAACGTATTGGAGCTCGTTAGAGGGAATGTGGTCTAACTCGGCATAGTTGACGTGGAAGTCAAAGTCATCAGTGTGTTTATTGAAAGTGATTACCTTCTTTTGTGGGTAAGGATTCATAGGGCCGAATAATGTCCTCTTGATCTGAAACAAATAAGAGTTTTATTAAACCAGTGCACAATAAAATATGCTTAAACTTATAAGTTTTCAAATTACTAATTTAGTATTCTAAATTAGTAATTTGAAAACTTATAAGTTTAAGAAAAAGCTACCAGGTTCTGAAAGAAACCCAAGACCTACATTAATTCAATATTCAATTGAACCCTCTAACATTATTAATACAAGAATCAACAATACAAACCTTTCGATGTCCATCACCGCAAGACAATAAATTATTTTCAGGGTGATTATAAGTTGTATGAATAGTAAACTCACCAGTTTATCGTTGCCGTCGACGTGTCTGGTGAATGTCACTTGTATGGGGAACAGTACAGCATCGCGTACGTTCAGCGGAGCAACTTTGTAACCAGTCGCAAGAGATGCCGCCCTGTGAATAATATTGAATATTTAGTTAATTGTTCGTGGAAGTTGCCCAGTAACTGGGTTGTGGAGGTCAGATAGGCAGTCGCTCCACGAACAATTCTGGTATTCTAGGTAGCTGGATCCGGTTACACTGTAAGCCGACCCCAAAAATGGTTGAGAAACGGCTGGATAGCAATTATTAAGTTTTAGGTTAATCATAAAAGACTTGGAGAGGTTCTCGATTGATTATTTTTGATGAAATTCAACATTTTTGTTAAGTAGACTATTGGCTAAGATTAATTCGTTGGGAGTCATTTTCATTTTTATTTTCTCCTTGAAATGGCTCTAGTTAACTGGTATTATCGACCTCCTCTGATAGTAAAGAGGAGTAAAGCTGATAGTAACGGACGTATAATAAAACTGTTGTTGGAATTCTGCCTGATTATGTCTCCATCTTTCATATACCGTTCAGCGAATGAGATGTCAAGCTGTGGTTTTTTATAAACTTTACTAAAATTCAGTGATTAAAGCGTAGATATTAGAAATTCTAAAAGGTTCATTCTTAATCGATACTTTAATAATATTACCTGTAAACAGCTCCCATAGTAGCAGCCTCATCAGCGTTAATAGACCTGGCAGGGTCATGTCCCACCGCATCCTTCAGCGCCAACATGGCTGCCGGCACACGCGACCCTCCTCCGGCCAACACAAGCCTGGCGCCGGTTCCCGCGCCGCCAGCCGCTGCGATAGCACGCTGCACCACCCCTGATACTCTAGGCCACAAGTCTGCGCATAACTCCTCGAATTCAGCCCGGGTAACCTGAAAATGGAAACAAAGATGAAGATGACTGTAGGAGTGACAAAACAATTGAATGTTTGTTTATTTGCTTTCCATTGTTTTGAGCGACAATGTGAACTGATTGTGTGGAAATGCACTTCATTGCAGATTATTGGAACTCATTTTGAAACAACTCAAGGGGCGGTTCACACTTAGGCCCGTATTACAGAACGTCACTCAATACTCAAGTATTACATAATACTAGATTCAAGCCATTTGATTGGTTGAAACTAGTTTTAAGAGGTTTTAAGTAATGCGACAGAACGTCGCTCAATACTCAAGTATTGAGCGACGTTCTGTAATACGGGACTTAATGCATTATCAGCTGGCAGGCTTATTATGAGTTTTAAGTGAATGTAAAGTTGAAAATGTATGAACAATTATGTAACAAATAGCACACATTTGGTAGCTAACGGAAAGCGAGTATTGCGTTTGGTGTGAACTGTCCCTAATATAGTACAGATTCGACTGATATAACATTCAGAAATTGCTGACGAGTTTGTTGCCGCACTTCTTCACAGCTGGAGAAGGAGGAGCTGCCTTTTGTAACTATTGGCGTTTAAAAAGTGCTGATTCTCAGACTAAAGCCCCATTTTCATGAAGCAACAACTGACTTGCAACTTGACAATTAAATCGCAATGCTCGCTTAAGCTTTATTCAAGGCCGAATTATGGTATCGCCGAGCGCGCAATAAGTCATATAATCGAGTCCTAATTCGACACGCCAGTAACAACCAGCATCGAAGACAGTAAACCGTGACTATCGCTCTACTAATATACTTTGATTCATTGAATTCATACCTACTTCAAAATATCTTCAATGCAGAAAATCAAGTTAAAAATAATTAAGTATGAGAGCCACACAATTGGATTTTTTTATTTAAATTCACTGAACATACAGACATTCCCAGATTACATTAGTTTATATTCACTATTGTAAGTTAATAAGCTTTTGGGCAAAGGCTGAATCAGTATGCAAGTTAAGTTTGATCCAAAAACAAGCACCTGCATAGCTGAATGAGAATATTTAAATATTAGGCTTTTTATATTTGTCAATTTAACATTATCCTTACTTCATGCATGTTACAGATATATTAAGTACCTATGCTACGTGGAAGTTTATCTTAGCTCGCGTGCATGTTTTGTGGATGATTTTATGTGACTTTAAATTTAACATTTGATAAGATCACTTCGTTGTTCGTCTGTTTGTCCGTCTGTCACGAACCTTTTTCTCAGGAACGCGTGAAGTTATCAAGTTGAAATTAATATCATATACCCTGAGTATTTGATATTAATTTCAACTTGATAACTTCACGCGTTCCTGAGGGCTGCAATCCCTTGAGGCAGTGAAAAAATCAAACTTTTATGTCAACGCAATCAAAAGATACTCGCGTTTATGTTCCGTTTATTCCGATTATTTTGACACTCGCAAGGGAATCAAAACCTATAGGGTACTTCCCGTTGATCTAGAATCATGAAATAGCACGAGTAAAGGAAAACATCCGAAAACCGTAAAGGAGATGGCTAAATGACTGCCCCAAGCATGAATAGGAATCTCACATTAACTCGTAATATTTAAAAAATCATTCATGAATTATTTAGTGTTTAATGATTTCCTAGAACTTTCGTAAACTATTAAACATAAAAAAGTATATTAATTGTTTTTTGATTAACGTGTCAAGTTCAAGGGGAATTATCACTACGGCAAGCTAGGGAGGGGTCATATCGCTTTTCCAGAATGTCAAATGAAACTGTACTTATATCGATTTTTGATAACAGGTATCATAACAATTATTTATTTTCCGAAACTAAGGCGTTTAACTCGGTGTCCTTTAGTTGTTGGTTATTATGTTTTCACAGGGTTTTAATTCGGAAAATGGGGCTGTTTTTAAAGTGACTCTCGATGTTACTCAATTCCAATTTATTATAATCAAAATCAAACAAGTAAAAATAACTGAAAGCTTCAGACTGTGCTTGTTCGTTTAATCTTACTATATACCTATTTTGTGTCGAAAAATAAAAACTGAATAGTGGTCGATAAAACTTATTAATATTCGTTTTTTCTTTCAACCTACTCGATTATTCTGATGATTCGGATAAACTTGAAGTTCAATCTCTTCTCTATGAAAAAACAAACGTCAGATACTAGTGTATTATCAATGGTCAGATGTTATGACTTATCTATGGTCAGATGTTATGCATGTCAGACTGTCGACAACAGACCGGTACGCTCTGCCGTTTTCTTGTTCGTTGTGCTATTTTATTTTGGATTTTCATTGGCCCTCGCTTGTTTATTGGACTTATTGTGTGCGCTCGCCTATCTACTGACCTCTCGCTACTCAACACGGACTTGAAATCAAATCATCATGCGATGCATAAACTGCGGTGTGACCACGCAAAGACTGCGGCGGCAGCAGATAATGTGTTCTAGTGTCTCGCCCGATGCGAGACACCAGAACAAATTATCAGCTCCGGCTTCATTTTTAAATAATGTTCTTGTAAGAATCACAGAATAAATAAATAAATCGTATTTTTGTTGTTTTATTTCAATATCATATAAGTCCTTGTCACTGCCTAAACTAGATAACGTAGAGGATTTATCAATAACCACATACCTACTTACTAAGCGCTAGGTCAGACATGCGGGAACCGCGCGTTCACGAATCGCGCTGTTTTTTGTGATGCTTGATTAACCGCGCGGTTATGTCTGAACGATTACTTAATAACTCATACAAATAAGACTCGCGCGATTTCCATGCGATTCTGAAATCGCGCGGTTCCCGCCGTGTCTGAACTAGCTCTAAGTCCCCCTGGCGCGTTTGTCTGTCAGCCTGTCTGCCTACGGATATATCAACAAACAGATTTTGATGGGGTTGTCACTAGTAGATTGATTGGTTCTTTCGGAAGGTTTAGGCATACTGGTTATGGCATATAATGAGTTGAAATATAGACAGTTTTCACAGATAATGTATAAATAGGTGGTTGAAATGATGAACGTATTTGAAAAAAGGGAAAACAATTCTGATAGGTAGGATACATTAATAATTGAACATGCGGGCGGGAGTGATTTTTTCGCGGATTGTAGACTGTCCGTAATTACCTCTTTGTAGATATATACTGTACCACCGTGCGAAACCGGGGTGTGTGGCTAATCAAAAATATCGTAAATCGTTGCAGAAATATCCAAACGCCTAGGTAAAAGTTCATAGCAATATGTCATTTGTTTGCAGTTTTTTATACCTATTGATGTAGGAGTTACACAAATATATTTTCAGGATTGTAAAGATATGAAAAGTTCCTGAAACTTTTTTCATATGAAATACTAATATTCAGCTATTCAGCATTACATATTGCAAGGTTTCATGTTTATTCTTTGCTGGGGCAGTCGTCCATACTTCTGTTTAGCCATCTCCTTTGTAGTCACGATTACGTACAAACTTGTTCGGTTTCGGTGCGCGAGTCCGACTCGCACTTGACCGTTTTTTTTTTATTAAATATTTCTATTTAATGTTCTGATCTCCCAAGAGGAACCATATTAAAAAGGGCTCTTTTATTCAAAGTACCTAGTTTAATTATAATTAATAAAAAAGCTAACTAATTTTATATCTGTATGGTTTTTTATACGATCATTACGAGTCATGCACTTTTGGATTATCCAAATTTTTTTTTAACTTTATTTTTTATAACTTTTTTTTAACTCTGCGAAAATCTCTGTCTACGTATTACGTTTTATGAGATACAGCCCACTGACAAATTGACGGATGGACAGCAGAAAATAAAAGTTAAAAAGTATATAAAAAAACCAACCAACCCGAAAACGCATAAGTCATCCAGCGTTTCCTAGGTCTAGGTTTAATCTTCTACTTATTAAAAACCTTAAATTCATTCATTCACTCACTGACTGCAAGAATTTTCATGCAAGTTTCTCATTAATTAATGTGACCACTAAGGATTTTTGAAAATTCATTTCCTAGAGAGGTTTAATGGAAGTTTGGTCTTTTTTACAAATGTTTGTTAATAACTCACCAGCTGTTTGAAGTCCTTATCATCTAACAAGCCTTCGATTTGCGCGTAGAACTCTGTATTTGCCGAGAGAATAATCTTCAGCCTCTCTGCTTCTAAGAGCAGTTTCTCCATAGAGCGTGGTGACACTCTGACGTCACCGCCTCCCTGTGCTTCCCAAGCCTTGATGAGGTGCTCCCGAAGACGGAGGGTCATTTCATGGCCACCTAAAGTTCTGTGAACAAAAAAAAAATATTAAATAATAACAAAAAAAGTAAAAATAACATACAGTCGAATGGAGAACCTCCTCATTTTTGAAGTCGGTTAAAATGGTCAGGAGAGCAGGGGTGGCTCTGTGGTATAGGCCCCGTCTTAGGGCCTATGCACACCACGTTTTTTAAACGCGCCGTCGACGCGCGTTTGTAGCGATACAGACGCGATACGCACGCAAGTCAGACGCAGCCTGTAGACCTTTGCACACCTGTATAAATACAGATGCGCGTGTGTAGCGATACAGACGCGATGCAAACGCGCGTGTGTATCGATACAAATGCGATGCAAACGCGCGTGTGTATCGATACAAACGCGCTGGCATTTTGCGTTTTTAAGCAGAACCTCGTCAACAGTAGCAAGATGGCGTCGGTCGAGACAGCATTGATTACATGCGCTTTGTTATTAATTTTTAAAAAAAAGAAGAAGAAAAATTACCGACGTTTTTGGGTACACCCATTTACAAGCGAGAGAAGATTGTGTGGACATTATACAACAACATTTAGAAAATTAATAGGACATGAAAAAAAATTTGCAAATTGTTATCGAATGTCGTATTCATCATTTCAAGAACTTCTTGAAATTCTTAAACCGGAATTAACTCGTCAAAATACAGTGCTAAGATCATGTATATCGGCGGAAGAACGTTTACTTATAACAATAAGGTAAGAGAGACATTTTGTCAATTGATTCAAATAGTTTTACTTTTATCAATGTATAAAGAATTAACAAAGTTTGGGTAACAATATTTGATATACATGGAGTTTTAATGAGAGCAAATATTTTGATGCTGTGTATGTTGAAATTGATCTGAGATTTCTACAGGGCGTCCCACGGCTATGCCACATGGCGGGAAAGTACCTTCAATATTGTAGATGGAACATTTTACTGAAAGAAGACAAAATAATTAAAAAAATAATTAAACTGCATTCATAGATTGAACCGGGAATCGAACCCGCTACACGAGAAAAAAAATTACCCTGTAGCTTTATCATACCGATCGAAAGGCTTCATCATAAGGATCATTTTTTGCTAAATAACATAGTGTCAGAAATAAAAGGAAGACCATTAACTTTAACATTTTTTATACAAAATTAATCAATTTATCAAGTTTTTTAAATTAAAATAGTGTCTTCTTTCAGTAAATTGGTCCATCTACAATATTGAAGGTACTTTCTCCCCATGTGGCATAGCCGTGGGACGCCCTGTATATTAAACAAAACTGCCTGCTAATCAGCCTACTATGGGTGAGTAAAAAATTAATTTGTCGTTTGATGACCTATGTTTATTTTGGAAAATTTCACTCATAGTGCACCGTCAAAATATTGCAAAATTAAAATTTTACCATTAGGTTAATTATCAAATCAATCATTATTACTTAATTATTATTTTTAAAATTGGAAAAAAAAATTACGATTGAATGGAACACCATTCAATCATACATGTTCGTAGTATTTCCGAATCATTTGAGGGAGAATCAATGTTATCTAAGTTTATTTGTGTTCTTCCTGAAGTACTTGCTTGTTCGACTGTATTTGTTTGTTGATAAGTTCTGTAGCCAGAAGGTCCTAATGTATTTTCTTGTTCAATTCTTTGTGTTGGTTGATAACTTGAATAGCCAGAAGAGCAATTTGCTTGACTTCCAGAATTATATCCATACTGATCGGTAAACGGCGCGATGTTTGATGTTCCCATTGCTTTGTATCTGCGAATTAAATTTATTATCTCTGCTTTTGCATCTAGCTTATATTCTTCCTTGATGGTAGAAAAATCTGGAACTAATGACAAAAAAAATAATTTATCTGGATGATCAGTCGTATTTGTTGCTTCAGACCGTTCAAAATGAGCAGTCAGAGCTTCAAATAATTTATCTTGTCGGTCTTCATGGGTTACATTATTTTTAGGCTTCTTTGGTGGCATTGGTTTTAAAAAATCTAAGCCTTCAGTGGATTTTTCTTGTTCCACATCACTTTGAGAGTTGTCAGAACACTGACTTGATGGTCTGATTTCAGCAAGTGGATCTAAAAAGGTTAAAATTTTAGAGTACATGTAGGGTTTCTTTGCTTTAGTCCCAGATCCACTTGCGCAACGCTTACTCTTCGCTCTGTCTCGGTTATAGGAGTCTGTTCACGCATCATACGCGTGCACCAGCAGCGGCGGGGAACGCGCGGGCGGAGGGGTCAAACAGCTGATCAAGCCTCGGCCGCGCCCCACTACTCGTCTATCTACTCGTCTACAGATCGGTCAACAGCGGACGTACCGTGCGATCAATATATTAATTCATAGTTTTGTTATCCAAACTGGATAATTAAATAAGTATTTTCTAGAACGAGTCAGTTTATTTCATATTCTAAACAATTGGCGACCGTCTTCGATATCAAGCAAATTCTGCAATCATCGGATCAAAAGTACCAACGGGTAACCGCTACACGAATTTGAATTTTAACCGAAAGGAAGATTGGATCGGATTGCTGCTTATGCTGCCTTCTGCCCTGGTGGAGTGAAAAGTTTGCTGAGGACTGCTGGACATCTGGCTGGATACTCAAGGGAAGTTGGCCTACATAATCCTATCCACTAATTCTTATTCTTTCCCTTCGAACTTGTGTGCAGCTAGCTGCTCCGAAAGCGCCAATGAGATAGCATTTCGTGTGCACGTACTATCTTTTATAATTTACGCTTCGGCTATTGCAAGAGCTTGCCAGTACCTACTTACTGCATTATAATATTCTTTTCTTAAACTTAAATCTTATTCAGTTGTAGTAATTAGAGTATCAGCTTATACTTTAAAATATCCATACACGCATATGCATAAAGCTGATCCTTCCCTAGCTACATATCTAAAAGTATACATCAATTTATACAAATATTGCCTAGTCATTTTTTCCGTCATCGACATTTTTTTTTTGTTTTTCCGCCTACCGTCTTATTGATTTCTTGTTAACTTGTTCGCATTTATGCAAAATTCCAGATAAATTCTAAGGGGACTGCCTAACGTCGCGCCTAGCAGTTTCCATTCCGCTGTGCCCAGTGCTTAGCTTGTGGTTGGCGAGCCCATCGAGTGTTTGAGTGGCGACTGCAGGTGGGCGGCTGGATCAAAGTGCGACGGAACCGTTGGTTTGATCATTTCATTCTCTTGCCTAGTTCATTGTTTAATTTTATTGTTTGCAATAATTAGTTATGGAAGGAAAAGAGAGTTTGAAGGAACTTGTTAAAAGGCGTAGCATAATGAAAGGAAGATTAACAAAGTTTAAAGATTATGTGAATGTCTTAATCCAGGTGGGCGCGAATAAATTGACTAGTATTCAGGTCAAAGAATTATCTTTACGGGTTGATAAGTTTCAAGAGTTGCTATCAGATTACAACGTGATGCAAACAGACATAGAATTACTCTCTTCAAATGAAGATGAGCAGCCAGGGCCGTCTTTACCCGGGGGTGCAAGGGGTGCGTGGCACCCCGGCGCAGGATCTCAGGAGGCGCAAGCGTCTCGCCTTATAAGTACCTACCCAACCCATGCGTGATGCGTAATCAAAATCAGTTTTAACAACTACTTAACAAATATTCATTATTTATTTGCTGACTTGCAATGTGCAAGCCAATTTAGATCTTATTACTACAAGAATTAAATTTATATTCCAACAAACACACGCCGCAAATTCAAAAAGAGCTTGCGCGTACAGGTGAGTGCGCGCGCGCCCTTTGACATGCGACGCCTACCTTTTGACTATCGCCGCCCGCTTGAAGGTAGGTATCTAGTTACCAATACAAATTGTGGTCAACAAAAGTTTCAGTTTCATTAAAATTGCGACAGCCATGCCATGAGCCAATATAGTACCTAAGTGACCATAGGACATAGGTATCGTTTGGCATCCTACTTATTTTGTAATGAAATAAGTTATTTACTTAATTCGTGTAATGAAATGCTAATTATGTGCAAGGAGTGTAAAATTGTTGTTTTGTGGAAATTAATTTTACGTTATCAAGTTAGGTAAGACAAGTTTTTTTTTTTTCAATATAAAATTTTAAGGAGGAAGCGCCAGGGAAGCCCGTGAAACAATTACTATTTCATGAAATATCAATCAATAGGAATATATGAACTTAGAGGGTTGTATTGATGATTTTAATGATTATAATTCTTTAAATACATACGAGTACTTGTTACGCTTGCGAATCATATTTTGTTCAACATTATCCTGACACTGACCTGAAAATTGCATAAAACGTAAAAAAATTGAATTTCGCGTGCTACCTAACGCATGGGAGATGTGCTAGGTTTTTTTTTAAGTAATTCGGGAAAAATGCAGTGCAGAAATATAGTAAGTACTTAATAAGTTTTTAACAAAAATCATGACCGTTTTATCGCAAAAAATTTTTACTAGAATAAAAAAAATACCTATGATTATTTTATTGTCCTTTGTTTGTTATTGGTAGATGGCAGAATCAGCGGGTGGTAAAGAGAAACTATAGGGGGTTGTGGGGTCATGACCCCCCCCCCCCCCCCGTAATCATTCAAGCTGCCGAGAGTCTGATTACTTGCATTACTAACTTAAAACTGTACTTGAGCCACGAAAACCCCGATGGGCATATACAAAAACATTAAGAACACAGGCAGACATGGGGACTGCTGACAGAAGTAAAAACTTAACTATGAAGTGACAGTGGGTTTTTAACGCGCCTTATAATTATTTACTTTAAAAAGCCTGTTAAAAAATTTAGAATCTAGGGTGCAAGGGCGAGCGAAGCAAACTCGGGATATTGGGCACCCCGCTCATAGGTACGTAAGGTTTGAAAGGCTTAGATTATGGCCAGATTCCAAAATATAAAACGAGTTTAAGCTTCTCTTTCTATATGAGCAAACAAAGACTATTCAAGGTAGGGTGCTAAAATTTTTAGGCTCGCTTCGCTCGCTCTTGCGATTTACATTCTTTAGATTCTTGAGCTTTTCTATAAAAGCCGACAAAGCAAGTAATTCCTAGTCCTTTTGGAATGATCGAAAGAAAATCGTACCCGGATAGGTACGATTTTCTTTCGATCATTGTGAGCAGTGTGCAAAATTTTCGAGCTCGCTTCGCTCGCTCTTACTCTACATTCTGTTAGTTGCTTCTTGGGCTTGCCTGCATAAGTCGACAATGTAACTCCTATTTCTGGTTGAAAATATAAAACAAAACCTGACCAAACCGAGACGGGTTGTTAAAATTTTCGCTCTTCTCGCTCTGCTCGCTCGCCCCACCCTACATACTTTACCGTTCTGTTACATACAACCAATTTGGCAGCATTATAATGACCCCAGACATGTAAAGGCTACGTCCCTTGAATAACATAATTAATGTGCAGCTGGAGATGTACAGACGCCAACACATCAAGCTACCCGAAACTGTCAATTTTTTCCAATCAACCTTGGACCTTATGCTGTAGCGATAAAGTTGAAAATCTTTTAAAGAAATTTGACAGATTCTAGCAGCTTGATGTGCTGGCGTCTGTCATCGGATGCACGATTTTCTGAAGATACCGCATTCGCAAATGACCCTGATCTCTGGCCACAAATAATACCCAATAAATTAAATGGACCATTTCAGGTTAAAATATCTGCATATCCTGGTGATAGCCCAGTGGTCAAAATAGACTTTCAAGGTTTACATTAATTCACAAAATGCTGAAAATTGGTATGAAGGTTGGGAACAGCATTAAAAATAAATTTTCAAAAGTCCTCATCGATCCGAAGCGTTCAAAAATTTTTATTCAAGCTCAAATATTGCAAAAATCGGTATTTTGCATTTTTCAGCTAAATGGTAAGTTTAATCACAAAAACAGGTACGAGAAAATGGTTCACCGTACAATTACCTACAAAAATTGTTCTTACTCTTTTTTTCCTACGAATCACTATTTCGGAGATATAGCGATGCAAAAAGTTGTGTTTTTTAACCCTAATTATATTTTTTTAATTTTTATCTAATTTTAAGCGGGATTACGCAACGCTTCTAACGATACCACATAAATTGATATTGGTTAAGCTTTAGAAGTTATGGTGGAATAAAAAAACCCACAAACATACATAAACCCTGAAAACAACACTCATTTTTTGGACAGACGTGTAAAAACAAAAATGTTGTTTTTTTTATGTTGGCAAGGGGGCGCAGGCTGATTTTCGCACCCCGGCGCCCAATATGGTTAAGACGGCCCTGTGAGCAGCTAACTGAACGGGAATCTATTGAATCACAATTCTTCTTTCTTCTTTCCACAGCTAAAGACTTGATTGAATGTGCTAATTTAGAGAAAAAATCAGTGAATGATGAAAGTATGTCGAACCAATGTTCACATTCCGTGAATTCTATAAAATTACCTACTATAAATTTACCAAAGTTTGATGGGAACTATTTGAAATGGTTAGAGTTCAGGGACACTTTCGATTCCCTCGTTAATAAAAACGACTCGATTCCATTAATTAATAAATATCATTATCTCAGATCAAGCTTAGAAAATAGTGCCGCTGTAGTTATAAGGTCGATTGAGTTTAACGCTGATAGTTATGAGAATGCATGGCAAATTTTATGTGACCGTTATAATAGTAAAAATATTTTAATAAATAACCACCTAAAGTCACTGTTAAGCATCGATCCTATTGTGAAAGAATCGTTTAAGGCATTGCGGTACTTAATTGATCACATATCAAAAAACTTGAGTTCTTTGCACACTCTAGGGCTTCCTACCGAGCAGTGGGATGTTTTAATAATATTCATGGTCTCAGCAAAGTTGGATTCCACCACTAGTATGAAATGGGAGGAATATAGGAATACTTTATCGGATTTACCGTCGTTGGATAACTTTTACTCATTTTTGCGCAACCGAGCAGACATTTTGGAAACTACCCACTATAATAGATCTGATAAACAGGAATATAATAAGGCATACTCTAAGAATAATAAACCAGTGAGATCTTTCTTGGCTGCTTCGGATTCGAGTACTACAAAATATCAATGCGTAATTTGTAATCAGAATCATTTTGTTCATGAATGTTCGAAGTTCAAGCAAATGAACTACGACGATAGAATTAGCGAAGTAAATAAGTTAAAACTATGCACTAAATGCTTGCGTAGTGGGCATAAGAGTCATCAGTGTCGTTTGAAGGGTTCTTGCCAGATATGTAAAGGGAAGCATAACACTTTGATTCATAAAAGCGAAATTAATTCTTGCGTAGAACAAAATGCAAATAATACACTAAACGTGCCGGTTACGTTATCAACTACGACGATGACTCACACGTTGTTGTGTACGGCGCAGATAGAAATCGTTAATGAGTCAAACAATAAAAAGATTAAGGCGCGAGCATTGTTAGACACTGGTAGTCAATCGTCATTTTTAACAGATGTTATGCGAGAGAAATTAGGGTTCAATAAGAGCTCCAGTGAAAGCTTAAATGTTTGTGGGCTTAATAACATTAAAACTAACATTTTAGGAAAGTGTGTCGTAAAAGTTAATTCTTATTTAACTGCATACAGTGCTCAGGTCTCTTGTTTATTAGTGCCAACCATAACAGGTATTTTACCCAGTGTCGAAATAGACATTCAAGAATTAGATATTCCGTGCGGTATACAGCTAGCGGATCCCAAGTTTTTCCAGCCCTCCACTATAGATGTGTTGTTAGGGGCTGACATATTTTGGAACATTATTGGGACAAATCAAATTAAACTAGGGTCTAATAAGCCTACTTTACAAGAATCACAATTGGGATGGTTAATAGCCGGCCCAGTCGGTATCAGTCAATCCAAATCTAAGGTCTATTGTTATTTCAATCAATTTTCGAACATTGATAATTCTCTGAAGAAATTTTGGGAGATTGAAGAACTACCTGCAGAGACAAAAACATATTCATTAGAAGAACAGTTTTGCGAAACTGACTTTATAGAAAACACGAGCCGCTTACCTGACGGTCGGTTTTGTGTCCGTATGCCATTAAAAGAACCCGAAACTAGTCTTGGTGATTCATATTATCTGGCTAAGAAACGTTTCTTGAATTTAGAATTAAAGTTAAACAAAAATCAGAAACTTAAGGAGTCGTACACTAAATTTATAAATGAATATAAAGAGTTAGGTCATTTGAGTGAAGTAGCTCGCCCAGAATTTGGTAATTACCTTCCGCATCACTGCGTGATACGTGAGAAGAGTGAAACGACGAAATTGAGAGTGGTATTCGACGCCTCAGCCAAAACTTCCTCTGGTAAGTCATTAAATGACATACAGGCTGTAGGTCCAGTTGTGCAATCCGACTTATTCTCAATTTTGTTACGCTTTCGCGGGCATAGATTTGTTCTCTTAGGCGACATTGAGAAAATGTACCGACAAACGGCCTTGCATCCTTCTCAACGTCACCTTCAGTTAATTCTGTGGAGGCAGTGGCGTGCACTCCATACATGCAAATAAGCTCTGCATACCCTGTAGTCCCATACATACATGCCCCTCTAAATGTTAGATAACTAATTTTTAAAAAATCATGTAATTTAGCTAACGCGCCATCTATTATATTTTTTGGAACTAACTCGTTGGATCGGCGAACACTCGCCGCCGTGCAGCGCGCAGGCAGCGCTCGCGTGAGCAAAAGCAATACTACGCCTTGCTTATTCTTCATTCAACGCATCTCGTGTAGTACAGAGTAAAAGTGTGAGTGTGTGCGTGAAAATGTGCGCGCGTGTTGGAGTTTTAGAAGCATAGCTTACATTGCAAGCCGGCCAAATTGAGAACCCGTAAAAGCACCGTTTAATTGTTGTTTGCAAAGGGTCGACTTTTTTTAGTCGGATTGACCAAATGACCCGAGTAATTCATTCGTTTGTATTAGTTCGTATCTAAAATTGCAAAGTTTTTTCGCCATTTATTGTTTTTCTTGGCGCAAGTGATTGCCTCTCAAGTAATCATTTAGTAAGTTTATTGTAAAAAATGGATAATTATACATATTCGATCTCATTCAAAATTTATATTCAAATCAGACGACTTCCATATTTTCTGTTTACAAATTAGGAAAATTAATAGTTACGATTCTACTCAGCGCATCGACCGAACGATTATTTTTAACCGACTTCAAAAAAGGAGGAGGTTCTCAATTCGACGGTGTTTTTTTTTGTGTGTTTGTTACGTGATTACTCCGCCAATTGTGGACCGATTTTCAAAATATTTTTTTTAATTGAATGTGTATGCTCCCGAGGTGGTCCCATTGTCACTAAATTGGAAGGAATCTGATGAGGGGATCCCATGGAAATCGAGGGAAACCCTCAAATTTTGTAGGCACACCTATAGCGATTTGGATATTTTTTATAGTAACTCGTGCATTTGCTCTCAAAAAGCAGCATTCGGTGAAATGAAACTGACGATGAAGACCACGGATGGCCATCGGAACTACTCAATAATAAATATTTCACGGGTTGCGATTCGATTAGGTACTTTAATGTGGTTGCTAAGCACAACGCGTATCGTGAAGTGCAGTTTTCCTGGTTCTTACAAGGAGAACTCCTCAACAATTAACATCCCTGCATCGGGAATAGCGATATTTTGTAAAAGGTGATGAGCAGTTGACATTAGGTTATTGTAACTTAGATAAGTTAGAAACTGGCCCCCTAGAAAGTGAAAAATAAAAAACTTTTTTACAAAAAAATAAAAAAACAACTGACTTCCAAAAAAACACTACAAACTGAAAAATAGCTTTAATTTCGGAAGTCGGTGTCAATTAAAAGAAAATGCGGAACCAACGACACCGACTTCCGAAATTAAAGTTATTTTTCACTTTGTAGTGTTTTTTTGGAAGTCGGTTGTTTTTTTTTTTGTAAAAAGTTTTTTCTATTCTAAAAAGAATTCATCAAAGAGTAGGTACTTGAATTCATACATATTTACGAAACACACAGGGCCAAAACAGACTTACAGATTTATCTATGATTACAATCGAAAAAGAACTTTTAGTCAGATAGGCGCGTCGATTTGATTTAAGTACAAACATTAACTTGTAGAAAGTAATCTAACTAACTGGTAATTTTTTTTGTGCATACCCTGTCTAAAATCTCTGTGCACGCCACTGTGTGGAGGGACTCATCTCCTGCGGAACCCGATAATAATAGTCATTTAAAAGTTTTACAATTAAACACAGTAACGTATGGGTTGGCCAGCGCTCCGTTTTTAAGCACCAGGTGTTTATTACAATTAGCTAAAGAATGTAAAGACGACACTATCGCGAACATTATCAAAAGTGATTTTTACGTAGATGACTTGAATACGGGAGCGGATAGTGAAAGTGAATTACAGCATATATATATAAATATTAAGGAAATTTTAGATTCAGCATGCTTCCCCTTAAGAAAAATTCGCACTAACTGTTTACTGGCATTTGCTGGTGATGATAATAAGTTCGACCCGGTAGATTTAACTAAAGAATCCAGTGTGCTAGGTTTGAATTATTCTCCAAAACTAGACATTATTGAGTTTCCCTCAAAGGTCGAATCGCCACCACAAATTATTACAAAAAAGGTCGTTATAGCTACTATTTGTAAAATATTTGATCCTTTAGGATTAATTTGTGCATGCATTATTAATATAAAACTCTTTTTACAGCAGCTATGGGTCATTAAGTTAAGTTGGGAGGAGCCTATACCACAAAACCTATTAAATACATGGTTCAAATTCATGTCTAATTTGCACTTCCTTTCTAATATTAAAATTAGCAGAAATGTTCTTTGTAATTTCCCGATATCCATAGAACTGCATTGTTTTGTCGATGCGTCACAGAAAGCGTATGCGTCATGTGTATACTTACGTTCCATAAATGACAAAAATGAGGTTACGGTAAGACTTTTGTGCGCAAAGGCAAGGGTTGCACCTTTAAAGCCTATTACTATACCAAAATTGGAATTACTTGGTAATTTACTGGGAGCTAGATTATGTAATAAAATTATACAGTCATTGCGATTTAATATAAGTGGCAAAACGATTTGGACTGATTCAACTGTAGTTTTAGGATGGTTAAAAACAGATGTGAGAAATCTTAAAATGTTTGTCTGCAACAGGGTTAATGAAATTAATGAGTTAACAAATGGTTTTGAACACAGACATGTACCTACGAATATGAACCCAGCTGACTTGGCTTCAAGGGGAGTTGAACCCCAGGACCTACCATCTTCTTCTTTGTGGTGGGAAGGTCCTTCTTTCCTAAAGAAGGAACGTTTAGAATGGCCACAGAATTCGTTCGTAGCTCAAAAATTACCAGAGTCAAAGGTACATTCGTTATTAAGTGCAGCAAACAATTCTGCTGACAATAGTTTATTTATAGATTTCAACAAGTACTCCAGTTTCAATAAAATAAGTAGAATATTTGCGTATGTTCTACGTTTTGCTAATAACTGTAATAAAAATAAACAAAGGTACTCAGGCCCTATAAACTCAGATGAAATAAATAATTCAGTTATGCTATTAATTAAATTTGGTCAATTACAATCATTTTCGTTCGAAATTGGGTTACTTAAGCAAGGGAAAACATTACCACAGAAAAATAAATTGTTACAGTTAACTCCATTTATAGATTCAAATGACATTGTTCGTGTGGGTGGTCGTTTAGAGAACTCGAATTATAATTTTGATAAGAAGCACCCTATAATATTAAATTCAAAACATCATTTAACTAAATTAATAATGATTAATGAACATACACGTTTGTTCCACGCAGGTCAACAGCTACTGTTAGCATCAGTGCGTGATAAGTACTGGCCTATTGGAGGGAGATGCTTAGCGCGGCAAGTGGTTAGACAGTGTATTATTTGCGTTCGTCTGCGAGCGAATACGGTGCAACCGATAATGGGTCATTTACCTGAAGCGCGTACTAATGCTTGTTTCCCATTCTACTCGTGTGGAGTTGACTTTGCTGGACCCTTTATGATAAGTAACCGTAAAGGTCGTGGTAACCGAATTAGTAAATGTTACCTATGTTTATTTGTGTGCCTTAGTACAAAGGCAGTTCACTTGGAACTGGTGAGTGAACTGACTACGCAAGCTTTTATTTTATGCCTAAGACGATTTGTGTCACGCAGAGGAAAATGTCATGAGATCTTTTGCGACAACGGCAGGAATTTCGTAGGAGCCAACAATGAATTAGGCAAGCTGCTTGGATCTAGCCGTCAGTCTGTCAGTGATTATTCCACTTCTGAAGGAATCAAATTCGTATTTAGCCCCGCTTATTCTCCCCACTTCGGCGGAATATTTGAGGCTGGAATCAAATCAGCTAAATTCCATTTAAAACGTGTAGCTGGAAAGGCTGCTTTGACGTTTGAGGAGCTAGCAACGCTGTTCACACAGATTGAAGCTATCCTGAATTCACGCCCGCTGACTCCTCTCTCGTCCAATTGTACTGATCCTTCTCCTCTGACCCCAGGCCACTTCCTAATTGGGAGACCACTTATGTCTATTCCAACGAAGCCCATCACCGCTACCAGACCTAATAGACACGAGCTCCTAGAGAAGATAAGGCAGCACTTCTGGGAGAGATGGCGCCGGGAGTACATCTCTGAGCTGCAGCAGCGCACCAAATGGCGCACCGGACAACAAGGACTCACCAGCGGGGACGTGGTTGTACTGAAGGAAGACAACTTACCGCCATTACAATGGCGGCTAGGGCGCGTGTGTCGCCTCTATCCAGGAGCCGACGGCGTCAGCAGGGTAGCTGACGTCACTACTTCAAGGGGCATTATACGAAGGGCTGTCAATAAACTATGCCTTTTACCAACTTCAGAATCCAAGGATGACAACGAAGTACAGAGGGCCGCTTCCAGGCTCCCTTCCTCATCAACGTCTTGAAAGCTAAGGCTTTCAACGCGCCGGAGGATGTTCACGCATCATACGCGTGCACCAGCAGCGGCGGGGAACGCGCGGGCGGAGGGGTCAAACAGCTGATCAAGCCTCGGCCGCGCCCCACTACTCGTCTATCTACTCGTCTACAGATCGGTCAACAGCGGACGTACCGTGCGATCAATATATTAATTCATAGTTTTGTTATCCAAACTGGATAATTAAATAAGTATTTTCTAGAACGAGTCAGTTTATTTCATATTCTAAACCCAAGCCAATTGTTTAGAATATGAAATAAACTGACTCGTTCTAGAAAATACTTATTTAATTATCCAGTTTGGATAACAAACTATGAATTAATATATTGATCGCACGGTACGTCCGCTGTTGACCGATCTGTAGACGAGTAGATAGACGAGTAGTGGGGCGCGGCCGAGGCTTGATCAGCTGTTTGACCCCTCCGCCCGCGCGTTCCCCGCCGCTGCTGGTGCACGCGTATGATGCGTGAACATCCTCCGGCGCGTTGAAAGCCTTAGCTTTCAAGACGTTGATGAGGAAGGGAGCCTGGAAGCGGCCCTCTGTACTTCGTTGTCATCCTTGGATTCTGAAGTTGGTAAAAGGCATAGTTTATTGACAGCCCTTCGTATAATGCCCCTTGAAGTAGTGACGTCAGCTACCCTGCTGACGCCGTCGGCTCCTGGATAGAGGCGACACACGCGCCCTAGCCGCCATTGTAATGGCGGTAAGTTGTCTTCCTTCAGTACAACCACGTCCCCGCTGGTGAGTCCTTGTTGTCCGGTGCGCCATTTGGTGCGCTGCTGCAGCTCAGAGATGTACTCCCGGCGCCATCTCTCCCAGAAGTGCTGCCTTATCTTCTCTAGGAGCTCGTGTCTATTAGGTCTGGTAGCGGTGATGGGCTTCGTTGGAATAGACATAAGTGGTCTCCCAATTAGGAAGTGGCCTGGGGTCAGAGGAGAAGGATCAGTACAATTGGACGAGAGAGGAGTCAGCGGGCGTGAATTCAGGATAGCTTCAATCTGTGTGAACAGCGTTGCTAGCTCCTCAAACGTCAAAGCAGCCTTTCCAGCTACACGTTTTAAATGGAATTTAGCTGATTTGATTCCAGCCTCAAATATTCCGCCGAAGTGGGGAGAATAAGCGGGGCTAAATACGAATTTAATGCTCTTCCATTTTTTTTGGAGTTCGATTGCTGAAAAATAAAATATTATTATTTTTTACAGGTATTTAGCAACAGGGTGCCATTTTTCAGATATTCACTACGACTTCAAGTGCGGAATAACTACTGCCCGGGTTATAGTCCGTGAAACAGTGAAAGTTATATGGCAAAAATTGAAAGTTATTTCTATGCCAGAACCAACCGAAGAATCTCATCTTAAAACAGCAGAAGGATTCAATAAATACGCAAATTTTCCCAATTTAATAGGTGCCATTGACGGAAAACATATTCGCATCATAAAACCACAACATACTGGATCAGAATATTACAATTATAAAAATTTCTTCTCTATCGTGTTACTTGCAATATGTGATGCAAATTACAATTTCATTGACATAGATGTTGGATGCTATGGGAAGAGTGCAGACTCGACTATAAATGATTTTAGTGAATGGACCAAAAAAATAAAACAAGGAAACTACGGAATACCAAATCCAATACCTATATCTGAGAACGGAGCACCTGTGCCATTTACATTTGTTGCGGATGAAGGATTTGCGTTATCTGAACATTTACAGAGACCATACCCCGGAAAGTTTTTACCGCGAGAAAAGAGAATATATAATTATCGTTTGACCCGTGCAAGACGTTTTATTGAATGTACATTTGGCTTGCTGAGTAATAAATTTAAAATTTTTAATCGACCATTGAACGTAAGCGTAGACTTCAGTGTGGACATTGTTAAAGCTTGTTGTGTATTACATAATTTTATACGCAAGCGTGACGGTTATAAATTTAGTCATACTTTGAGCATTGCTGGATTAGAAGACCGGCCTACTGGAGGTAGTTTGATTTCAATTGGTAGACGATCTCAAATAAGCGGAACTGCAATCCGAAAAATATGTACTGATTATTTTAATAGCGAAGAAGGTGCAGTGCCATGGCAAGATTCAAAAATTTGAAATCTTGTCATAGTACTAAAAAAGGGATATATGTATTGTGCATTAAAAAAGTGGATCCTATGTCTCACGATATTATACGCTCCTCGTTTTTTGAGCCCATTTCAATGTTAATTTTCACTTTGACCGAGACCTTTCGGAGCCTGTATTTTTTATTCCTTTATACTAAACCCTTACAAAGTATTTTTAGATTCCGTAAGTCCTAACTTATCTAATAAAATCACAATAATTACCGTAACACACAAAACAAAAATGTTCTTGGCAAAAAACTGGATGTAAACAAAATGTTTCTTACTTAACTGTACATTTTTCGATAAAAATAAAAAATGGGAATATTTACATGCTTGTTTTTGTTAGGGATATTGGTTTTACACATGTACCTTTCATTTCAGACTAAATTTAGCGAAATATCTCTGTAAACAAAAAAGTATGTTTTTCGTTTTACGTAATTTTCAAAGTAAAAATGTTGTCGATGCATATTATATGATGATGATTGTTTCGTGACCTATTCTGTGATGGGATGTGTTGCCGTCGCTTCAAGATCGGATTCATCGCCGACACTGACTGCTATCGGCGATCGGTGTCCGGGGTGTAACCTTATCACATTCATTACAACTAAGTAATAATAGGACGGTATAATATTAGCTAGACTTCTAATCGGTACTTACAGTGTTTTTGATAGGTGTCAAATAAAATAAAATCATGCTTATGAACGAATACAGCAAAGGAACAATAATATATCAATGGCAAAAGCAACATTAAGTACCCTCCTATTATTTAATTTAATTTTCTCAATTATTACGAAATATTATGTAAAAAGGCTGCATATAAGCATTTCAACAGTGTAATAAATCCTTTGAATAACTTACCGAAAAGATTTTTTTCTTTATTTGTTTTTTCCTCAAAATTGTCACAAAATAGACTACATATTTGTTCCCAGGCACTTTTCTTTAGTACTTTATTCGAATAATCCGGCAATCGTGAATTCCACAATATTGGCCGGTTTTGAATTTCAGTTATGAAGTTTTCTGTGTCGAAAGGCTCCATTTTTTTGTTCCAAAGACGTGCGGTGCACCAAATCGCTCGATTGCTACTAGCATAGATTCGTGCCGCGCGTTTGTATCGATACACACGCGCCGGTGCCGCGCGTTTGTATCGATACAAACGACAACAAACTGCTCTGCAGGATAAAAACGCGCCGGCGACGCGCGTTCCCAAAACGCGCGTCGACGGCGCGTTTAATAAACGTGGTGTGCGTAGGCCCTTAGGCGGACCACCCACTGCACCGCTTCACGCAGCGCGGAACGGGACGCAGATAACGTGCCACTGCGCGTGATTTTTTACATACAAATTCAATAAAAACGCGCTTCCGTGCGGGGAATTTGGCTCCGTTTCCCGCGCTCCGTCGCGTGAAACGTTGCAGTGGGTGATCCGCCTTACATCGTCGAGGTCGTGAGTTCGCACCCAAGCAGGTGCGTTCCTGTAATTTATTTCATCAGCGCTGCTCTCAAAACGGTGAAGGAAAACATAGTGAGGAAGCATATTCTTGAACCGAAACTTCGGAGACATGTGACATCTACCAACCCGCACTGGGCCCGCGTGGTGAATTACGGCCCACACCCTCTCACCGAGAGGAGCCCTGTGTCCCAGCAGTGGAAACATAATAGGCTGATTATGCTATTAAGGTAAGGTGTGTAGTTATCGCAACCAGCGCGCGTGTATTAACATAAACGAAGCAAAAGGAGTATTTAAGGATCATAGCAGGTGGCATTGTGTTGTTTCTGCCTACTGCCATTGGCAAAAGACCTGAGGTTATGTATGTATGTCATATTCAATTATGTAAGAACCTTACAAAGGAGATAGCCATATTGGACCCAAAATCCAAAATGGCCGGCCAACGAAAAAAAGTGTGTCACCTAAGTTGGGGAAGTCCACCCAAGCATTTTTCACTACGGCACCAAATCTCTACGACCGTTCCTACAGCTGTTATTTTATTCTAGACTAGAGATTCGGCGCAACAGTAAAAAAATTCTATAGAGGACTTCCCTAACCAGGGTAACACATTTTTGACCAGGGTAACACATTTTTTTTTATCAGTTAATTACTTTAGGTTTTGGGATCAACTTTGTATGAAACGTGTATGGTCTGCTTTACCTTCTACAAACATAATAGAGTCGGTATAGTATCTAGCTAAGATTTCTGACTGACTTCAGTCTTTAAAAGCCTATCCCAATATATTTAGGAAAAGATAGCCAGCAACTTCAGGTTCTATGCAGATGTTTTAGCTCGGGAGATAAATATTTCCAACAGCAGTAGGCTAAATTTTTTACAAGTGTCAAATCACTCCTTTAACATATTAAGTACACATTTACCAATGGCAAAACATGTAGAGATTTTTACTGTATCAATTTTTCAGGTAACTATTTTTATTGATTGGAATGAAATATAGATAAAAGCCAGAAATAACACACATTACATACCTTACCTGGACTAACCCTGAATCTTACTCATATCTACTTAAAGAACCTTTTCTTGCAATAAGTATTTTGACATTGTTGACAAAGCCAAATATGTATGTATATTCTATTTACCTGTCAAAACCAACTCCCAACACTTGCAGCTGAGGTACAGTCTCGACATAGCCCTTCTCCTTTATCTTGACAGTCTTGTACTCGACCAGCGCCGCCTTAGTGGACGCGGCGCCCATATCGAAGAACAACGCGTACCAGGCCGTCTCGTTGATTTCCTATGAAAGGAAAATAGGTGTTATTACTGAGGAAATAAGGAGATTGTGACTGTTGATTATAACATAGTTAGGTTAAGTACCCAGTGTTACTTAAATAAATAATAAATGTTATAAAATACACTGGCTTGTCAATGCCAGAAACTGAGAGGCAGATAAGCTAGGGAGACGAAACTTAGCGTAAAGTTATGCTGCAATATTTTATTTTATTTTACTTAAAATGACATTGTCATATCACATGTCATGTTTACCCATAAACATGCTTTAGGTCCTTTTCGCCTACCTAAACTGTTCGATACAGAACTCCAGTTGGCCAACGAAGTCAGGTACCTCGGAGTCATACTAGACAGTAAGTTAAACTGGAGTAGTCATCTGGACAATAAACTAAACAGGGCTTGCATAACCTTTTGGCAGTGCAGGAAAATGATAGATAAGAAGTGGGGCCTATCCCCTAAAATTATACTGTGGCTGTATACCGCTGTGATCCGCCCCATGATCACCTACGGGCTGTGGTCTGGTGGCCCCGGACAAAGCTAGTTACAGCCTCCAACAAACTACAACGCATGCAAAGACTAGCCTGCATGGCGACTACGAGCTGCATGAGGACTACTCCGACTGCAGCAGTTGAAGCCATCCTGGGAATCCCACCGCTCCATCTGTTCATACAGCAAGAAGCGACCTTGGCGGCAGTACGTCTAAACACACTAAACCTCTGGGGTAAGAGTGATACACCACACACCACATTGCTTGAGGGACTCCACAAGGAGTGCCCCATTACGAAAGCCATAAATGACCGGGTACCAAAACAATTTATCTTTGATAAAAAATGCAAGATCCAGCTTCACGAAGATCGCCGATGCGAGGGGTTACGCCCGGCAGAGCTGCGCATCTTCACAGATGGATCCAAAACAGGTAGTGGCACAGGTGCTGGAACCTTTACCTGTACCTTTGGGGGTCCATAACACAGTGTTCCAGGCCGAATGTATGGGTATTTCTCTGGCCGCTTCGGCCATTATGGCTAGGGAAGTAAAGGACCACTCAATCCGCATACTCTCAGACAGCATGGCTGTTCTGCAAGCGCTGAACAGTTACACAGTGGACTCTGGGTAACCTCAATAATATAACCATTCAATGGATCAAAGGCAACGATGCAGCCGACGTGCTTGCCAGAAGAGGGTCGAGCATGGCACCAGTGGGACCTGAGCCCATCGTGCCACTCCCCTTCGGGTATTTACGCACTCTGGTAAGGAAACGCACCAGAGACCAACATGGGAACTATGGACGGACCAAGGTGATTGCAGGCAGGCTAGGGAAGCACTTCCCACATTGGATAGCCGCATCTCAAAACAGGTTCTCCGTCTAACTAAACAGAAGCTGCGTATAGTTACTGCAGCTTTAACTGGCCACGGGTCATTTAATAAACACCTCTTTGTCATAGGAGTAACAGACAGTCCGCGGTGCAGGGCCTGCATGGAGGACGATGAGACAGTGGCACATGTGCTACTAAACTGCCCGATGGTCGCCACATATAGGGCAAAGTACTTCGGTAACCCAGGTACCCTATGTGAGACGGTCAGTAACATCAAGGCGTTGCTGGCCTTCCTCGAGGAGCTGGGGTGGATCGAATAATCGATTTTCCCACCCGTACGCAAAATACGCGCATTGACGTGGAGTTGCGGACACCAGCCCGTTTTACCTTACCTTACCTTACCTTTACTCAAAATCAGTGGATTTAGGCTGGATTTTGACACCCAATAATGGCTAACCCTTGTTCGGCGGTGACGGCGTGATGATTTAAATCCTAACAAAGGCCGTTTAGGCACAACGGATTTTAGAATTAGTTTGACTTTGTAGTGTTGTTTCTTTTATACATACAGTGATGTTCTCTTTCTAAAGCTTGATGTGTTGAGCGAAAGATAAGAATATGAACATTATGGACATATTGATAAAGTTCACATTTATACAAAATGCTAACTTTGCTTAGCTAGTAAAGTTAAAATGCGGTCTAAATTTTTCCTTAAGCCTAACCTACCAGCCTGTCATCAATGTGTAGACTTAATAAGTATATTTGCGGAGTGTCTTTTAACACAGATTGACAAATAATCTCACCTTCCTCCTGAAGATACCATAGTTGATGGCAATAGCAGTATAATCATTAATCAGTTGCAGCACATTCAAGCCGGCCAGCGCGGCGGCATCCTTGAGCGCGCGACGTTCAGCCTGGTTGAAGTAACCGGGGACTGTGATCACGCATTCTGTGATTGGTTGACCTGAAGAATGAAGAAATATGTATAATATTTAATTTGTTTAGGGTACAGTAAGTCAATACTCAGATTTTTATTGAGAAACTTACTATCTCTTGGAAAATTCTACTAATGCAGTATACGTAGGTACAGTATTTTTATCTCACGAAGCGACGCGCGCTTTACTTGTGGTCACCAAGTGCACAAATACGCTGTGAATGTATCTTACACACACATTCACAGCACAGGAGCTCTCAGTACCGTCCAGTTAAGGCGAAGTCGAAAGTGTGTGTGTTGTGCTAATGCTACTCGTCTATACGCACACATTCACAGCGTGTTTTGTACACTTGGTTAACACAAGTTAAGCGCGCGTCACCTAGTGATATAAAAACACTGTATTGCAGTTTAAATATAACACAGAATAAGTTTTCTAGTTTAAAAAAAAAATTGTTTTGGTTGTTCTGGAATTTTAACTTTCTGAAAAATTCATAGTAGCTAGCTAGACAGCCATTGTTAGCTTCTACTTCTAGAAATAATCTCAAAGATGTGTTGACATGAATTAAATTAGTATCAATGTGATAACTACACTAGTTGGAACAGTAAATTATTCAAAGTACTCTGATTTCCTCATCTTACTGAAGGATAGGTCATTCTACTCTCAAAACATCCACTCAGTAATAATAATTCAGATTCTTTCTTAATACAAAGTTGAATAATGCAGAGGAAATTTAAATCCATAAGTATCTTATCTCAGTTTCATAAATAAATCTTACCATGACTTATTTCAGCAAAATCTTTAGCCTTAGCTAGGAGTTGCGCGACCAGCTCCTCAGGTGTAAACTTGGTCTTGTCATCATGTATAAACAGTGGTGTGCCCCTGTCTGTTGCCACAATCTCATAGTATGGGTAGCGGGCTCTGAAAATGTGATTGACACTGTTAATAATTAATAATATTCTACATACTATTTCTTTAGTAGCAACCTAGACTCTGGATTTGTGCCCGATTGATGACACTAGGCTCGCCCCCTTTTATATGGGCCTTAAACATTACCAACCAAACATGAGTATACGTCTATAGGTATACCTAATCCTATAGAGAAAATATTTGTGATGTATTGTTAAGTATTTTACACATATGGTTCTTTTTTAAATCAATGTGAGTACCTACCTACATAATTATCTGAACTTAGATTAAAATTAAGTCAAAATTAATTCTAATTATGATTAATATGCTATTCATATTATTGAAATAATCACCAATATTTTTCCCTTGTTTAAAAACTTTTACAGAACAGCCTATAGGTAAAAATATAGCATTAAAATTAGTGAATTATTTTTCGCTATAGCTATTTGTTTTCTTTTTTAAATAATCACATTGCAAAACCACATGGATAATAATTATATCTGTCTATTTGATTAATTTGTATAAGATATCATACTTATTTGATAAGAAGAATGATATTTAATATTTTTGCATGCAAAAAGGTACAAAGGCAGACTTAATGCCTTAGGCAATTCAAAAATGATGACTCAAACATAAATAAAAAGTGACATGTACAATGAAAGTGTACAATTAGGTTAAATGAATTAATAATGAATACTCAAGTTCTTAGACAAAAAAAAAGTACAGGAGAGCAGACTGTTACTTTCTCTGCTAGGCTATATGTGGGCATGTCACTGACCTGTAAGCTTGCACCATTGGGTGATCAAAAGGCTTTCCAAGCAGATCCAGCAAGAATTTGTAAGTGTTTTTCGGGAATCTGACGCCAACAGTAACCGCGTCTTCCCCGAAGGTCCTTACATTATCTCTAAATGCCACGACAGCTGGCGTCTTCCTCTTAGACTCCTTATTTAATACTATCTCCATCGGAACTCCAGGAGACACGATGCCGACCTTCATCCATTCTGAGCCCAAGTCAATAGATATTACCGCTGCAGCCTCCGTTTGTTGACTTAAAAGTAGTGGTAACAGTAACACACTCAACACCCCAAACATTTTCTGTAAAGTAAAAATGAAACATTAAGATAAATCTCGAAACTACGAAAAACACATCAGCGATTCCGGAAAATAGTTTGCTGCGTCAACCTATTTTCGAGTGTTTTAAAAGAAAGTATGCACTTACAATGTTTAAAGTCATTTTCATTTAAAAACCTAACATCTAGAATATTTATTTTATAGTATCACTACGCTTATAACAGTGTGGAATAATTAAAATCTTAGAAATTTTATTTCGCTACAGTGAGCCAGCTACTTTAGTCCACGTCAAGTTTAACGTGTTTTCTTCTTTTTGGTTAATGGCATTGTTGCCATTTTATTCAGCCACGTTACAGAAAATATTGTAATCATCACGGAAAATCTTTCGTATTTTCTTCAATCACGATTTATAATATCAATAGGTTTTTAATTTTGGACACGTATTAAAATAAATTAATACAATATTGAAATGATTATGGCTAATTTATGTGTGACAAACTAACTGATTTTGAACGAAACAATAATCGACTAAGTAACGTTTTTCATTTTCACGAAAGCGCCTCACTAGCGTTTTCGGAAACGGAAAATCTACCAAAGACATTTGCAAATCATATGTTTATTTATGTAGGTTACTCTATAGTTTATGGTATGATTGGGTGTTGAGGAAGGTGTTTGTTGAGTGTTGATCACAAGTACGGAGGTTGCGGAATGCTGTTTATTTATTGTTATTAATTTATAATTAGTGCGTCTAACAAGCAATACAACCTCAAGGTAAGTGCATAGCATTGAAATCGATGATCATTTACAATTTTCCCCGTAAAACCAAGCTATCATCAAGTGCAGTATCATGATTACACCTGTTTTTGAGCTCAATATATTACGCATTTTGGATTTTGCACCCTGATTAAGGTTCTATTAGAATACAGAGATGCGCACATGAGGTGTATAGCGTGCCGGATAAAAGTATCGTTTACATGCGGATCTAAAAATGTGACTAGACGCATGAATAACGTCGGGACGCATTGGTGGCGCTCCTTCTAAATATGGAACGGGTGTTAGTCAACGTTTGTGTTGTCCTCGGCGTCGTATCTGCGGCGGTCCCTGCGATTATGTAAGAGCCCTTGGAGGTGCGCGTCGGCACGTGCATAGGAAGCTGCACGCGGCGCCTCCACGTCGGAAGCACGACGTAGGACGCTCGGGCACGACGCAATCGCGCACGCGGTCGCCGCGCTGGCCGGACACCAGTTTCCTAGCAACACGTTGTTGATGCCACTGCTGACCCAATGAATACAATAACACATGGTAACTAGCTGTTACATCACACCTAAATTGCATCGCGTCCGTAATATAGCTGCTTACGTTGCTAGGGTGTTTAATAGCCATAACATAAATGCTTAGGCGCATTGTAGGGGTGCTAGATTGACTGGTGTAATTTTTGAAGTTTCTGAGTAAGTATATCATTAGATATAGTCCTTTACTATTTAATTTAATTGAGTGGTGACCTTGGCGATTAGCTCACTATTGTTTTCAATCAAGTAGAGCTTGTCACAAACCCAGTGGTGCATAATATCTAGAGCCTGCTACAACTGGCTATAAATAGAGTCTAGACCTTTGTGTGACCTAGATTTCAGTTCGCACTTCCTGTAGGATTTCTAATTTTAAGTGTCACCCAGAGACAGTGTTCTAGTTTTCAATGAGCATGTAGCTACATTTTTAGTGTTTTCAATTTACCTATAAATAGTATCTTAACAAAATTGGAGATAGAATTACAAGAACCATAATTCATAAGTTTACTATTTATTTAAATTCACACTCATAATCAAAAAATCATCTTTTATGATGTTATTGTACCACCACATGTTCTGGTTCAGAAATAAAGGGCAAAGACCTTAAAATTATTATTAGAAACATGATGAATTGTCTTAAATGTCACCTATGTCTAGACTGTTGCCGAAATGTTATATATTGTATATGATTTACGTATTATAAGCTGTTTCAAGGCTACTTAATCTTCCAAATGATAACTGTAATATGTGGCAAGTTAAGATAGCATTCCTCGGAGACATAGCTATTATCTAAGTTGACAAAAAATAAAATGAATAAATGCTGAAATAATTAAATATCACTCATTCTTATTCTCAACTTAACATAGCAATACAAAGATACATTAGCCATGGAAAACAAATATAATTTTATTTCATATAAATAAACAACAATAAAAATATAAATAAGTATCATAATCTACTCATTTTTGTGCACAGTTTAAACCAAGGTGTGCTTCTGATATCAGTATCAAAACAAATAAATAACAACATTGAGAGTGATGTCATTATTTCCTGATTGGATGGACTCAACTGTGTAAATTGCTGATACTCAATGTTTGTTTCATCAAATGAACTGAATGATTGATTATATTATATTTTATGAAAAGTATTTTTTATCTAGTTAAAAAGTTCTGTAGAAAAAAAAAATTTGAAACCCTTATAAATTATTTCCTGTTGTGTTATTCAAGTCCTATGGTCCAACTATAAATGTATACTGCTCACTAAAATCTTGATACTTGAACAAAAAACATTTTGTCATGTGACCTACTTATTTTCTATTCATAGATCACTATTGTTATTCTGTATCTTAATTTTTTTCCTCTTAACTGTTGTCCATCCGTGTAAATACCTCATTGCGAAATTGTTTTTTCTGTAATTAATAAAATATACGGCCGCCTTTTCCGTGTAAAACACAAGTCTTTCCTGTTTAATGTGTGCAAACTGTGCTGACTCGAAGCTTCGTGCATGTGCCGGCCGGATCCATCCTCATCAACAAGATTGTTGACATCCTTGTCGTACATTAAAGATAACGTTTCTAGTATGCTGCCTCTCTTTTAGCGATAATCAATTATCGTTACGGTCAGGTTGGTTTTGAGCGAATGTTGTACCTTGTGTAGGTCCGTAATAGGGCATTGTAAATAAATCTCTCATTAGATAATAGCTCTTCTATGTCAGTCCGCGTCTCGGTCCGAGTTCAATTCGCCGATGACACGGGGACGCCACGACGACACGACGCAACCACGCCATTACATTTAGCTGTTTGTTACTATGCCAAGGTCACGCGATATTATGTGATTGTGTAGCTACTTGACGTGATAAATTAAAGATAAAAATACCTGTAAGTATTTTCTTTTTCGCGTTCCTACTCTACATTCTTGTTACGTAAATTCGGTAATGTGACACACAATAATGCTTAAAATTATACTGAAAATACTACCTACTTTCTACAGATCAACGCAGGTTGCGATATCATTTTGTTTTTTTTTTTTTTTTCTATTAATGCTAATTCCGCAGTTCGCAGTTGTTTGAAACCATACGCTGATATCTCGAAGTGGGGAAACAAAAAATAAAGCAAAGCTAACAGTTGGCTGAATAAGGAATGTAACGTTGCTTTGCTAAATCTTGCAACGCTATGTTAAATTCTATAGCACGTGCTATAGGTAGGTGCATTCTTGGAACTTGAATCGGTATTATAAGATTCTACCTACCTAGAAATGTCCTTGAACGTAGGTAGTTTTGATGAGATATGTTTTCTTTTGGTGAGATTTTGTTTCCCACTTAGCTTTCTCTACAACATCGCTGAGCCTGCCGCATTGCAAGTTCAAACATTGGAGTAGTTAATACTCTTGAATCACAACATTTATCTTTACCTATTACCACAGGACTAGAAGAGCCAAAGCAGAGCATCTAAATCACATGCTTAGGTGCTGAATTAATTTCGAGCCTAATGACTAATAGACGAGACATAAATAATTCGAGCGGTTGCAACATCGCTTCCAAAGGTTCGGACTTCGGATCACTTCGATCACTTTATTGCGTTGAATTGACAATACATTGAGGCATTTACAGATTTAAGTAAGTAGATGCTGGTAACATCAAATCAGCGCGGACTTGAACCAGTAGGTCCCTACTATGCAATGTAAAAGTGCCTTCATTCTCGAGAGACAAAATTTTTACATAATAACGTCACCTTCGGATCTTTGTTTTGTTAACCGTTCAACTTTGGTGCCCTTTACGCAATACTAGTTTGGTACCTACTTGCATTCGTCACATGATTCCTTTGAATTTTAAAGCCTCGTTACGTAGCTGTATTCGTGAAAATGAAATAAAACAGAATTGGTTCTAATTAACTTTAAAAATACCGATTATCAAGTAGAATCTGATTAGCATTCAACTTTGTACAAATTATCATTTAACTTAAGCATAAGTACACTTAGGGTTTATTTAGCTGGTATTGACAAGATTGGAAATGATTCTTCTCTAAGAAATTAGGAGTTAGTTTTTTGCTTATGGAACAAATAATTCACTACATGGCCATAGAACATGAATTTGTTCTATGGTGATTTATTAACTATTTTTGTATGCACTCACACGTTATTTCTCACCACCAGATGGCGCCAATGCGCGGTGAAAGGGGCGGGTCCCCAGCGCGAGGCGCACGCGCATCTCTGCCGCTCCCGCGCCGGCTGATTCGCCAAATTGCAAGGCACGTAGCTTCCAGCGGCCGCTCGCTACGTCGCCTTGAGGTGTCGGGCAGGATCATTGACAACTTTGACGACATTGAGGATGCCTCTGATGAGTCCGATATGGAACAGCCACAGCCTGCGTAAGTTTTACATTTTGTACACTTGCATTATCTTTTGGGCGTTCTTCCCGTAGAATTCCGAACAGTAATAGTAATATATGTCCAAAACTTCAGTAACGTTACATCATTGTAATCTCGACCCCTGAACTAGGTCATTATGTATGTCAGGAGCGAAGTTTCTCCTGTTACATAGATCAGACTGTGAACAATGGTTAGTGAATATTGTTTCCAAGCATGCGAGTAGGTGAAACACCAGCCTTGGTTCTTAAAAGATTTTTACGAAAAGTAGAATTTAGGATTAGGAAAGCAGTTTAGACAGCATGACCAGTTAAATACCAAAAACGAAAATAGACCCGTCAAACACTGCTCAAGCAACGTACGAATAGCACCCTCATTTCCTGAATAGAAACGAGATACGAACTTATTTCTGAATAAATTTTCGAAAGTGCGACAGCTACGACCTTTTTATTACTTTCCTGTTATAGTTTTCAACATTCACCCTGAAAGTCCACTCCCCTTTTATAGAGAACTCGTTTCATTTGTCAATAGTTCATATTCAGCTTTTCAAGGCGCACTGCCTAGATCAAACACTCTTATTGACTGTATATTGACCTCATAATAAAGTAGACAAGGAAATAGTGACGGCGCCTGTCCAACTGTTGATAAAGTCAAGTAATCAATAAATGTTCAGATGTGACAGATCTATGTTAACGTTTATAGTTAAAAGGGCCTTCAGATTGTCTCTTATCTTTGAAAAGGTGACTTAGCAACGGAACTGTCAAGGAGAATCAGCAATGTGACTTTAATACCTAATGGCTTTTCTGAGACTGTTGTCAATATTATTCGTTCTTTGAAAATAAGGGCTACATAGGTCATCCGAAAAGTATTTACTTCCCGTTGTATTACCCGTTATGAAAAAATATATTTCCCCTTTCTAAATGTGGTACGGTAACTCATCCTGTGTATACGGAAGTACATTTAAATCGGTGACACCTCACCGTCTTGACCGGATGACAACGTATTTGCATAAAGGAAACTTGCGTCCCGCAAGGAACAGGCCATCTGCCAACCAAATTGGTAGTTCCTCTGCAACGTAGTATGAATTTTATATTGTTTGTAAACAATCTAATATTAGTCATTTCAAAGAAATTTATCACTTTTCTTTACCTTTGTTTGTGTGAAATGAATTTCCTTTATGACTTTGGTCTGACAGTGCAAACATCTTTTGTGCAAAATGACGCGCTATTTGTTCGGTTCGGAGGTTGAACGACACATGTATGCACTATGCATATCAAGTTTTGCGAATATCAGTAAAAAAAAACGCGATAGGCCACAGAATAATAATAAACATAAAGTTCTCTTCATTGTGAATAATTTATTAGAAAACAAAATCTAAATATTTGATAACACGTGTCTCAGTCATCACGCGCGAAGCAACACGAGTTTTGTGATGTAATAAAAACACTAACAAGTTTTATTAACAGTCAATTTTGATCAGCTTTGTCTTTTGTGAATTTGTGATCCACTTCAGACTTTTAACTAGATTTGACGAACGCGCTTAAATTATCCATCTGATTTTGTAGAGCCTTTGATTTAATTATTCGCATTTTTATCATGCAAGTTCTTCAGAACTAGTGTTAATAATGCCATATCTAATCATCACTATACACCAGGAACCAACCGCAAGGACAGAAATTCAAAATAGACTGTTGCTATCTAAAGTATCAAGACGTTTCATGTCATCAATCAAGCGTAAGTCAGAGTAAAAAAAAAGTGATAAAATGTTGACAACATATCGTTATCATTTCGCTAGGTTAGTGGGTAAGACAAACGATGCACGATAAAAAGGGAATTGTCGCCGAGATTGATAAAGTACAAATTGTTGATTATGACATCGTGTGCTTTTGGACTTACGCGTCATGCAAGCAGGCCATATTGCAAAACTTTTAACGGCGCGACATACATAGGTGTAGGGAGATAAAATCATTAAAATATTTTGTTTAATTAACTGTGTAAACAATGAGGTAAATTGGAACTGTTGATACTATTACCATAGCGAGAAATTTACTATTAGACCTCCCCTCGCATAGTAAAGTCGTCATATCCTTAATTACTCACGGACATGGGAGCGGGAAGTGATAGGGTAGACCTGTTGTAGCCATCAATTCTAGGTAACAGGTATACCATAGAGTCATAGACTAGAGTTATAGGTATAAGTAATGAATGAAATTGAAGTGTCTGTTTTTAATGTAAAAATAATAGCTTTTGCAGACGCGACGTTGACGTCGCGTCTGCGCGTGACAAGCATTAACGTCCGCTGAACGCGACGTTAACGTCGCGCACATGATACTACACACATCAAAAGTGTCTAGGGATCAACATATATTTTTGCAATAACTTTTCTCCTGATTGATATTAATTAAAATTTTCTTTAAGGATTCATCAAATAAAGTGTTTTCGTTTGTCACAGTAACGATAAACCAAGTCACCTTTGCATTAATAAAGAAATTTGCCATTTTCCTAATAAAGGGATTTTTGACATTTGAACCACTAACACAAAAGTTCGAAAAAAAGACTGAAATAACAGTTTTCTCTAAAATTTTATTGGGTAACTTAAACAATTAATAATCCGTGTTTCTACCGCGAACACTAACAACACAAGAACATCGGTTTGGCATACTCAAAATGAGTTCATCCAAATCACGCTGTGGAATGGCCGCCCATGTTCGTTGCAACAACAAAAAAAGGTCTTCTTGCGACTGGATACCCTCCATATTCGGCAGAGCTCTTCTCTGTAGCATATCCCATGCATGCTCAATCGGGTTCAAGTCTGGCGACTGAGCAGGCCAGGGCAGGACATTGATGTTAGCTGCGGCGAGAGTCTGTCTTACAACTCTTGCGGTGTGCGGTCGTGCATTATCATGCATTAACTGAAATAAGGGACCGATTTGCACTTGTAGAGGAACGATGACGTCTGATACAATCGTCTCAGCATAAATTTGAGCGTTGAGGTTATGTGCATTTGGATTGAGTGATCTTTTTTTATTTCGTGACAAAATCTGATTGTACATTTAGTCAAAAATAGTCAAAACTGATAGCCCAAAGTAAAAAATTTGTCACTCTCAAGGGTCTTCAGTTATTGCCCAAAATGTGGATCACTCAAATCAGACATTTTGCAAAAACGGCTATGAGCTAAATCTCAACAAAAACTTACTCTAGTGACTAAGTTTATACCTCAAAAATTTGTTAACAAATTGTCACAATATTTTTTAAAACCATCAAGCCATTTAAAGCTACTTCCAGGTATCTATGACAGTATCATTGGATCACTCAGTACAGACACCATTTTGTCTGAGAGATCGTTGTAATAAGGCTTAGGTTGACTTTTCTATACACTTTTTTTTAAATCCTAAAATGTACGTTCCGAATATATTTGTACAATAAATATCATAACACAAATACCTTTTGTTAAAAAGTTATGAGTAATTCAATGTTTTTAAATTTGCTGAACTGAGTGATCCTTATGAATACTTATAGGTAACTACCTGTTTCGTATTCATTTACACAACTTACGATTAATTTTTGTACAACTTTATGACTAAAGTTTTACATAAAAAATATTTTCATAGACGGCTTAGTTTACGAGATATTAGATTTTTAATTTTTTAAAGAAATTGAGTGTTGTAGGGTACATATGATTTTAACTTTTAATGTATATATTTAAATGTTTCATATTTTATTGTTATTTGCTGCGTCGCACGAATAAATTACAATTTCGAGCGGCTATTGTTGTTTACATCTTTGGCAAATTTTGAGACGTCGGACCCTAAATAAATACGTTCGGTACTTACATTGTTCTTGCATAAAACAGGAAAACCACTGATACTGTCACTATCACGTAAGCTCACTTATGTGCACTAAATGTCGTACAAAAATAATTGAAATGTGCGACTAAACAAATAACAATAAAATATGAAACATTTAAATATATACATTAAAAGTTAAAATCATATGTACCCTACAAGGCGTAATTTCTTTAAAAAATTAAAAATCTAATATCTCGTAAACTAAGCCGTCTATGTAAATAATTTTTATGTAAAACTTTAGTCATAAAGTTGTACAAAAATTAATCGTAAGTTGTGTAAATCAATACGAAACAGGTAGTTGCCTATAAGTATTCATAAGGATCACTCAGTTCAGCAAATTTGAAAACATTTAATTACTCATAACTTTTTAACAAAAGGTATTTGTGTTATGATATTTATTGTACAAATATATTGGGAACATATATTTTAGGATTAAAAAAAGATGTACAGAAAAAGTCAACCTAAACCTTATTACAACGATCTCTCAGACAAAATGGTGTCTGTACTGAGTGATCCAATGATACTGTCTTAAATACCTGGAAGTAGCTTCAAATGGCTTGATGGTTTTAAAAAATATTGTGACAATTTGTTAACAAATTTTTGAGGTATAAACTTAGTCAGTAGATTAAGTTTTTGTTGAGATTTAGCTCATAGCCGTTTTTGCAAAATGTCTGATTTGAGTGATCCACATTTTGGGCAATAACTGAAGACCCTTGAGAGTGACAAATTTTTTACTTTGGGCTATGAGTTTTGACTATTTTTGACTAAATGTACAATCATATTTTATCACGAAATAAAAAAAGATCACTCAATCCAAATGCACATGTTGAGGTTGCCTCTGATCCAAATCAACTCAGTTCTTCCGCCGATCCAAATACCCGCCCATACCATGATGGTTCCACCACTATAAGGATGGACTTCCTGGCAGGATTTTAATCGCTCTTGGCGTCCAGGGGTTCTCCAGTGTCGTATACGTCTTGTATCCGGTCTCATACCAAAACGAGACTCATCAGAAAAGCACACGAAACGCCATTGTTCTTCTGCCCAATTTCTGTGTTCAAGAGCCCATTGATATCGAATCCTACGATTGTGCATTGCTATAGGTGGTACCCGTAGCGGTCTTCGGGAATGAAGGTTCACTTCATGCAAGCGGTTTCTGACTGTTTGGTCGCTAATTAAGTTCCCTGAAGAGTGATGAAGCCTCACGGCTAACATCATGGCGGTTATTGTTGGAGCTCTTCGAGTTAAGATTTGAATGTATCGGTCTTGTCTCCGTGTGGTGCAGCGATACCGTCCTCCATGGCGCTCAGCCACGGTACCAGTGCTTCGGTAACGTGTCCAAAGTCGACTGATAACACTCTGACTTGTATTCAGAGCTAAAGCCACAGTACGTTGCCGGGAACCAGCTTCTATCATTCCCACGGCTCTGAGCATTTCTTCCCTGCTTAAATGACGTCGCCGCTCCATAATAACGTTGGTTTTAATCAGTAGTAGGGAAACAGTAGCACTAATAATGTCTTCAATGCGTTGTATGTTTTTATAGGGAAAATATTGACAGCTGATTTTCATCTTTTACTGGAATTTGATTCACAGTTCCTGATTCAAATTATGAAATGCACCAAAAAGGATCCATATAAATTTATAAAATCATAAATTTATTACAAAGCCACATCTCAATCTCAAGAAATCCGCATAAAAATGCTTGATCCCTAGACACTTTTGATGTGTGTATTTGAGGCGTACAATCAGAAACATAATGGATTCAGACGAGGAAGCACTACTGTTGGCTTTACTACTTCGACGAAAATTACGTAAAAGAAAAAGAAAATCTCATCGTCAATTTTGGGAAAACCCTATATGGTCCAATCGATCACAAGAAAGTGAATATTTCGCACTGTACTCTAATCTTCTAATTTAAATAAAATTCTCGTGTCACAGACTCACAGTGTTAGTTACCATACTCCTCCGAAACGGCTGGACTGATTTGTATGAAATTTTGTGTGCATGTCGGGTAGGTCTGAGAATCACCAGTGCTGCGAAATTTATTTTTAAATATCGCAGCATCAAGCTGAGATAGTAGCCTTTGGCCTCGTATAGGACTTTCTGTTTCATTTTTGTTACTTTTTATATAATTTGGTATATTAATTTAGATTGTATTTAGTTTAATTTGTGATCCTCCTGTACGAGTCGCAATAAATACTTTTTCTTTCTTTCTTTAATCGGCTACTATCTATTTTTTTTTTTTGCAAAACGACGTTTACGGGGTCATCTAGTAATATTAAAAATAATGAATCGGAATTTTATAAATATTTGCGAATGCCAAAGACTACATTTGACGAACTTTTAAAAGTGATTCAAAGTGACATACAATATTTAGACACTAATTTTAGAGTTTCGGTGTCAGTATAAGGACAGGACGGCGTGATTGTACCTGTTGCCAACAAACGCGACGTTAACGTTGCGCAGACGTGACGTTGACGTCGCGTTCAGTGGACGTTAATGCATGTCACGCGACGACGCGACGTCAACGTCGCGTCTGCGCAACGTTGACGCTGCGCAGACGTTCGAGAGACGCCGACGCTCGTAAAACGCCAGTGGGATAGCGGCCTTATAAACATTGTTTTAAATGTTTGTCTGTCTGTCTGTTTGTTCCGGCTAATCTCCGAAACGGCTGGACCGATTTTGATGGTTTTGCTGATGTTATAAGAAGTAATTTATTTTACAAAAATAATTAGGGTTCAGCTCAAAAAAAATAAAACCCATGAAATGTAATTTTTTTTCGACAATAAGGTACCTAGCCACCTATGAAGCATTGTTACACGTGCCAACATTATTAGTAGGTACTACTAGGTAGTAGAAACAGATTGCACAAAATTATTCACATCCGAGTATTCAGTTACATCTTCTATACATAAATGCACAGAAATAACCTAGACTAGGGTATTTTTGGAAATCGATCTAAACTTGAGGTATTTTATGAACATTTCTAGACGGATATCAACCTGCATTATGGATAGGTATGAAATGCCCGATTAACAGAGTTATAAAAGATATTTAGCTAGTTTTAACCGACTAAAAAATGGAGTAGGGTCTCAATTCGACCTTATGTTGTTTTTTTTTTGTATGTTTGTTACGCGATATCTCCGGCAATTGTAAATCGATTTCTAAAATTATAAATAAAAAATATGATTTGCATTCAAAAAATATTAACTTTATATAATTTATCTTAAATAAGAATTAAGAAGCAATTATGCATTTAATTTTTTTAATGGATAGGGTATGCCTCAGAGGTGGTCCCATATAAATTTTATTAACTTTGCTTTGCTAGTTTGTGAGTTAGCTTCCATAATACGTATTTTTGCCACTTACTTTATATTGATGATGTTATAATGACTTCCTGTCACTGATATTTACATAGCAAGTAGTGTTATACACATTTTTGTGGGTAAGTACAACTTAGAAGTGTAAAATAAAAGTTATTTTTCACAATGCAGTGTCTTTTTTGGAAGCACGTTGTTTTTTTTTTTTTTTGTAAAAAAAATGGATTATATTTGCAACTAGTTTTTGCCCGCGACTCCTTCCGCGTGATGTTGAAAAAAATTATGTGTCGTTAATCGTTATTTCATAAATATTGTAATCTATGGAACTAGGAAATTATTTTTTTCTTAGAGAATCCATATATAGCGTTTATGAAACACTAGTGGATCATCGTTCTGTGCTTACATATTTTTTGGTCCTGTCTACAATTTTTTTTTTGCTTTCAAGCCCAAATTCCTGTGCCTAAGTATACGTAAGTAATGTTTTTCATGGTCTCGCGGAGTATACGAATGTGATGTTCTCAGCAGGGTGGCTTGCGGAGGCAACGCCGGCAACCTACCCCCCGCTGACCACGACGATGACCTCACCAGTTTGAGCTGGCTGCAAGACAGGAATTTACTTAGAGGTAGATTAGATACACTTAAGCAGCGCATTCACGATCTAATTTGAACTCTTTATTTAATTGTTATAAAGTATAAATTACAATGATTGCCGTGATTTTCATAATATTCTCGACAATCATTCTTATTTATACCTTACCTTACCAAGATTAAGAGTTACATTGCAATGACGTACTGTTTTACGTCGATCGTGAATGTATCCTACCTTAGGAACTTTTCCCACTGTGTCTTGACGATTTCGATATCGGCGGCTGTGGTTCCCACTCAGTCGCTTGATGACAAAAGATAATGAAGGTAAATTACAAACGCATTTTACAGCGGAAGACTGGTAATTGTGTCTTGGTAATATAAACACCTGTAATCAGTGTGCCTTCGCATCTGGCGTTGATTGACGTTGCGTAGACGCAGCCTAAACAGAGCGTATACGTTACAGAAACGCCTACGCTGTTAACCGACTCCAAAAAAGGAGGAGGTTCTCAATTCGGCTGTTTATATTTTTTTTTTTAATAAACAAACCGCTATGAACTTGAACGGACGTCAAGACACAGTGGGAACGTTCTTTAAGACTACGGCTTCACTTGACCAAAGATCGCATATTATTAGAAAATAGTTTAGTGATTATGCTTGTGACGTAACGGCTAGCCCTTGCTAGCAAAGACGCACTACTCATACTTGGCGACTACTTGAGATACGAGCTGTAATATTTAATCGTCTCTACGCGTCTGTTGCCCAGCCGGAACAAAGCTGAATGATTTTTATTTTCCATGGAGAAGATGTCAACGAACGCATCTATACTCTCCAGTCCTAATTACACTATGAAAACTTTGGTGAATTGGGTGAATTGAGCTGTCAATCCGTGGGGATCCCCAAGTGTCAGGTGCAATGACAGCTCACTTCAAACTCACTGCATCTTAAATTTCATTGTGAGGTTGATACAGAATATATCTGCAGAGATATGAGTCAATGCAACAGTGGAGTGATTAATTGTACCGCTTCAGTTGCATTCACATTTCAATGGTCAAACTTCACTCATAATTAAATGCAGTTACTGCTGATAATAATGGCCGCCAGTGTAATGTAGCCATTAAATCGAAAAAATAATAAAGCAACAACACTTCTATACATACCATAGCCTTAGTAACAATATTAAGTGCCGTTTCAGATTGTAAATGAACCGTTGAATAACATGGAAGTATGTTATCACTATTAAAGAATAACATGCAACGTTCAGTCGTTTTTTGCATTAAAATCTTGATTAATTTTTAAATTGCAAAGGTTATTCTTGTGACGTGGTATTAAAACTGAACAAAAACTTGTTCTGTTCCAGGTATAAATCTAACAAAAAGTGGTGTGGATATGGAGGACACGAAAATGGTTGATAACCAAATTATTGTGAAGGTGAGTTCATTATCATAATCTGTACTTACATTATAATCAACCAGTAATGATATGTGGGTGCGAAATAAAACCCAATGAAACAACATCGTGTAATGTAACTGTGCTTGAGAAGTATATCTGTGATATAAGGGAATAGGGATACAGGAAGACGCTGCTAGCAATTCTACTAGTATAAATCGGTATAATAGTTCTTCTTTTACAGTTTTCATAAAGTATACGTTCCCAAACATTTTATCACTGATAATAAATGAGTAAAGTAAACTTTAAGATTATCATAACAACGTTGACTTTTCAATGTCGCAAGTAATCTGTCAACTTGTCGTACGTCATTGGTGCTACCCGTAATTAATGTTATCGTAAATATTGTATTGTAAGTATGAGAACCGCTGAATATTATTACCGGTAAGCGACGTGTACTCCTACGTGGTACAACACACATTTTATTAAATGGTTTGCGCAGGACATACCTACAGATGATAACGTGGCATAAACGAACTTGTTAGTTTTTGAGGTCGAATTTTTTGTATGAACTAAATTATGTAATGGTGACTGATAAACTGAAACCACAATGCAATAATATGCAATTTGATGGTAATTGCCCTCCCAGACATTTAAATAAATAATAATTAAGTTACTTAATCTCAAAAAAAAAAATAATAATAAACGCACCAACCCATGCCTGAATCACCTCTTTTACAAACCCATGGTTGCTTATAATTATAATGTAAACTTGTTGCCAGAAGCATTATTGCATCAAAAATCTACAAGGTTTGTTAACTGAATATTTTTCCACGCTTGTTTAAGTGACTGACTGCTACGGGAAAGTATGTACCACAATACCATGTATAAATCTTATGTGACCTAAGTGTAACCTATACTTACTGACTGCCTTATCATATGTGACCCCAAAGACATACCCGTAGTAGGTACATAAGTACGTAATTGAGATTAAATTAATGTGAACTTAAATTCAGGTTTATTCATTACTCACTAATTAATAACTCCTTCAGTGTAACATAAACAGATTGAACGTAGATACGTAGTCTTTTGTATCGTTCAATGTGATATCATTACTATTTGTGACACAATATAAGTAGTTACTATTAATAATACCTTGAAATGTCTTGGCAGTGTCGTTTCAAAGGTCCAATAGAGTCCAATGGTTAAATGGCAAATACATTGGTACTATAATTTAAAAATAATGGTTTTTCTGTGAGTTTTTTGTAGCCTTAGCATAAGCTGTACCAACTTAGTATAAAAAATAACATATTATGGAGTACTTATGTGATTTTTAAATATAAACTTAAACGTTGTATTATTAATTGAATATTTGCCTTTTAGAAATTGTAAACGTAGAATCTTTCAATCATAAAACCCATATTAACAGCACAAACATCAATTACATTTGTACACACCACTTCTACTCAGTGAAGTAATATCAGTGGCTATAAAATGCGCCTGCACAGGCCACTGTGTACTCCAGTTTAGCGTAGAGAAGACGTCACTCTGGCACGTAGTTTTAGTTCGTAGTTTTAGTTTACAGTTTCACTGTAAGCGCCACGCCACGTGTAATTACGTGATGCGCAGATTGCGATAATGCGCAAGTTTTGATAAGCTACTATCGCCTACTGTTTTCATAAGTAACCCATTTTATATGAAGATATCCTAACTAATATTATAAGTACGAAAGTAAGTTTGTTTGTTTGTTACGCTTTCACGCTAAAACGGCTGAAGGGAATTGGATGAAATTCGGCACATGGGTAGACCTAGACCAGGACCTGGAGAGGACATAGGCTACGTTTTATCCTGAATCGCAGATGAAGTCGCGGGCAACAGCTAGTAATCTCCCGAAACTGCTCCTGCACCCGGATGAAAATCTCAACCATTTTGACAATTTAACCATATCAACCAACAATTAGGGTGCTAATCTCCTAACTTTTGGGACCACAACAGCAAACAGCCGTTAGAATTGATAAATAGAGCCCTTGTCTAGCAGCGGGATAAAATATGGTGAAATATTAATGACCTAGTCTCAGAAAATTCAGAATTAATAAACCTAGATAGATGCTACTTCAGCAAGTGTCTACGCAGATGTAAAATGATATATAGGGCCATGCGCAAAACGTGCCAGTAATACAGATTCACTTCATACAAAGCGGTGACGCTCCAAGCGTTTCGTGGAATTTCAATGCATATTCTAATTTACTAGGAAACCTAGTCTCGGGAACTTCATCATAGACATCATCCATCGTTTTCCATCAGGCGTGATCGAGGTCAAGAGCAGGCCTATTTAACAATAAAAAAAAAAACAATTATCCGCTACTAGCGATTCCTCTTTCATTAGATATTTTAAATGAAATTTTACTTAAGCATTGAATAAACGAAGATTAGTAGATACTAGCTTTTGTCATTTAAGACACATTTACCCGGTGTTCCGGGGCAAATGTAATAATGTTGGTTTTCTTAGGACTGTAGATAATTTTAAATCGGAGGTAATAGCAATAAAATGCGAAAATCGAATTACCTTTAACTTAATAACTTTCATCATTAGGTACCTCAAAAGCGTGAATTGGTCGGTGAGTAGTTCAAAAAGTACTTTACACATACTTATCAGAAACAGCAGCACCAGTTTTCTTTAGTAGTTAAACTATAAACACACCCTATTACTTATACCCCGCTATTGCAATTACCCCACCTGACGATATGGATTAAATAATTTTCCTAGAAAATATAAAGCCTTTACCCATGACATCATCACCTACATCATCATCATCATCAATATATTTGGGGTCGTCGCAACATGTCTTTTTCCTATATATTTCTCATACTTCTGGCTTTTCTCATGAGAGACTGTTTGAAATCACATCTAAAATCAGTAATGGCATTTTAAGGTTAGGTTAGGTACTGTCCAATGTTTTACTCAATCAGTAGGTACTTACAGCGTGCAGGAAATCAATTTATTTCATCGTTATTCATCATTCATTGACACAATGCAAAGCTGACTCATACTTTTAACAGTTCTATAGTAGGAATGCATAATAACCTCTCGCTAATTGCCCACTGCCCTTTTGAGAGTAGATTATAATGAGATGTAAACATAATAGGCAAGCTTCGAGAATAAAATAACGACCTATTAATGTGTTTATGTTCAGCTGCTCTGTTTATTTAGTGATGTATTTTCTCACTGCCTTTCCGGGTGATGATATGAGGAAAGCTTCGAAAATAAACATATGCCCAACTAGCTTTTGCGAGCGACTTCGCACACGTGAAGGTCGGAAATTATTGTTAGTATTGTCTCTCCTTAAATCCATCCAAGGGTTGATTAAAAGATCGCTTTTAGCGATAAGAGCCACCATTGTGTCACCCACAGATATAGATACACCTAGATAACCCAAGAAAAACTACCTCGCGTGCCAAAAATCGCACCAACTTACGTTCAAAAATTGTAAGCCGCCACTTTCGCGGTCAGTCCTGTGTACTCCTGGCTGAGTGAGCGTGAGTGAGAAAAAGCGCTGGTGACGTCATATTAGGTAGTCAAAAAAATGCCACGCTTGGTTTTCGTACAGATCGCGATACTTGCGTTATCTAGGTCTACCTATATCTGTTGTGTCACCCCTTTTTCCCAAAATTTCTACATTTTTATCTGTAATATTTATGGTGTCCATAATAAAGACTTTTCTATCCCACGGAAACGGGATGAAAAGTATCCTATATCTTAATCCAACTCGTGGTCTACCCGTATGTCAAAGGACAATGCCAGATCCTATCCCAGCAATTTACAGAAAATGTAAATTAATGAAAATAATTATTATAAATATAGGACCTTATCATAATAAATCGTTTATCTCTATGACCTGCGGATTACAAATCAATGTTAAATGGAATTCAACCCCTGTAATTCCTTTTTACTATTTCCGAAACCAACATTTCAGAAACCGCAAGTTCTACAGGCATTAGGAAAAATGTTTAGTTATCACAGTAATACAAAAGCAATAAGGTGCAGCATATTGCATGGTTGTAAATGAATAATTGTATTGAATGGGGCAAAGTTCTATAGAGCTTCTGGCATTGTCCTTTCATGCCAATCCGTTCAACCGTTTTTTCCGTGATTGAGCTGATGAACAAACATCCAAACTAAAAATTAATAACTATTTCTACTCAGCTGGTTTGATTTATTTTCTCTACCATTTTAATTTACAACTATGACTTTATTTTATTGATCAGGTTATAAAAAAACATATAAGTATACAGTACAGCAGAGCTGAGATCAATAGAATTTTCTTTTGTTACCAGCGGTGTTTACAATCGCATCGTTTTATTTACACAAGTGCATGTTGAACGACCACCTACAATCGTGTGGAGGAAGCACTCGTTTGTAACCGACCTACACTTTCTATGTTTACATACGTAGATATGCGCTTTAGAAATTTTATCTTTGTCCATCTACGATTTTATTTGAGGTTTTTTGCCTTGCTCTTGGCAATCAAATCAAGTTCATTAAGAGCGTTTTCGACGTACGGCATTTCATACAAACTTTCAAGCCCTTGATTTTCGAAATTAATGAACCGATTTTAATGAAACTGCATACGCATAAGGAGGATACAAAGGTCTAAAAAGTTAGTTAAGAACATTTTGAAAAATAGTGTTACAGCCAAATTAGACAGATTTTAAATTTACCATAGAAACAGACATTTCCAGTTATATTTTTTTAAATATGAAATTTCTAAAACGTTCTTTACTAAATTTTTAGACCTTTGTATCGTGCTTATGCGTATGAAGTTTCATTAAAATCGGCTCATTAATTTCGAAAAACAAGGGCTTGAAAGTTTGTACGAAATGCCGTACGGCGTAAACACTCAAGTTGATTTTGTAGATGATACCGAGGATTTAAATCAAAAGGATAGTTTTTGCTAAAGAAGAAATAATATCATATCATTATAATATCTGCGTTCTACTGCAAACCTGCACCCTAATTGCGTCACACACTATACTCTCAATTTGAATCATTTTGAAGCTTATTGCTAATACATTGCTCCATTTACGTTCGAAAAGTGTGTCTGCTCAACAACGCAAATAACGCAATGAATGTTGTTGAACTGCCAAAATGAAACCGATTGCTACTGATAGTGTGTTACGCAATTACCCTGCTGGACTCCGGGTCTCTGGATATGTGTCTGGTTGATGGCAATAGGCTTGCTCTCTATAACATTGGACTTAAACATAACTGGCGAATTGTGGGTGTACTATAGGTACAGCTCTGCCTAATCCTTTGGGGATTGCAGGCGTGATGATATCTTGTTTATTGTACTGCGACATAGTGCTCTCGTCGGCAGTCGCCAGCTTGTCCATAATATTGCAACTGTTTATAATAATAATAATAATCATTTTATTATCAGGCAACTTGATTTTTATGATTATTTTGTGTATTTTATCTATGGGCCTTCTATAGATAAAATACACAAAATAATCATAAAAAATAATAAACTAATCTATACATATAATAAATCTGTAGAAAAGTCATTTTTGTACATTGAAGAAATTGAAACAAAAAATAGCCAGCGTGTGAAAAGATAAGTAACAGAACCCATTTCCATCATTTTTGAAATTTTTGTCTGTTTGTCTGTCTGTTTGTCTGTTTGTTTGTGCGCACATCACGTAAAATCTACGAATTCAATGCTGACAATGTTTATATACAAAAATTATACGCAACTTGAGGTTTAACTTAGTTTTTGTTTCATCGAAATCGGTTCACTCTATCAAAAGATATGATTAATTTAGTGAGTTCAAGAAGTAAAATATTACGTTACGCAATTAAGTATAGTACTTGCAACGACATCTTAAGACTAAAAATAGAACTAATGTTGATAGTTGAAATCTAAATCCGATAGATGGCGTTGTGCAAATGACGTCATTTTCTGAATCGCGGTGTTAAGATTTTCCGCGCGAGGATGACGTCCACCGTGTTTACTAGGCAAATTGGGTTTCGTTAGGTGTCTTAAAAGTTCTTGCGTGTGTCGTAAAAGTTCTTTGGTTGCTTGGTTTATCGATTTTGTATTTGATTTACTTCGTAGTTTGAATCCAATAGTGCCAATCGTTATACAGTAAGTTAGTGTTGCCAATTCGTTGAGTCACGACCACGAACAGACGATACGTTGTCACACTAGACTGTTCGACGCACCGTTCTTTTAAGTTTGTAGGCTATTCAGTCATAAGTGTTGTTAGTTTTGTTTATTGCTTTAATTTTCCTTGAAAATGCCTCAAAGAAAAAAAACTAACCTTTCGCTGCGTAGCCGAAATGCGAAAAGGATGAGACTTTGTAGGTCTCAGGAATCGGAAGAAGATCGTGAAGCACGGTTATCTGCTAACCGAGAGCACATCGCTCTTTCACGTGAATCGGAAACGTTCACCGAAAGGGAGTCACGTTTAAGTTCACAAAGAACACGGACCGCGACTTTGCGGTCTCAAGAGAGTATCCAGGAACGCGAAGACCGGCTGTCTGCTGATCGGGAGCGCCAGTCTCTCTCACGTGAGTCAGAGACATTCACAGAAAGGGAGTCGCGCTTAAGTTCGCAAAGAACTCGGATCGCGACTTTGCGTTCTCAAGAGAATATCCAGGAACGCGAAGTTCGGCTGTCTGCTGATCGGGAGCGCCAGTCTCTCTCACGCGAGTCAGAGACTTTCACAGAAAGGGAGTCGCGCTTAAGTTCGCAAAGAACTCGGACCGCGACTTTGCGTTCTCAAGAGAATATCCAGGAACGCGAAGTTCGGCTGTCTGCTGATCGGGAGCGCCAGTCTCTCTCACGCGAGTCAGAGACTTTCACAGAAAGGGAGTCGCGCTTAAGTTCGCAAAGAACTCGGACCGCGACTTTGCGTTCTCAAGAGAGTATCGAGGAACGCCAAGCACGTCTGTCATCTGACCGAGAGCGACACGCTCTCTCGCGCGAGTCTGAATCTCTCTCCCAAAGAGAAGAACGATTACAAATAGCTAGACATAACTATGTAGGTGTACAAAGAAACAATGAAAGTTATCTTGCATCTGAAAGGGAAAGAATAGATGAACTAAGACGAGCAGAAACAGCAGAACAACGTCAATCTCGCCTAGAAATAGAACGAGCTCGATACCATATGAATAGAGAAACAAATAGCGGAGCTGATGAGTCCATGGAAAATGACGATGCAAATATTTTATTACCTTGGGACAATAGGGAAAAATCAGGGTTCACATATTCGTCTAGAATTAATTATGCTGGCTTTACTTTCGTGGGTGACATGAGAGAAATTTGTAATTTTTGTCATGCTTTGAAATGGAGGAAAGAGACAGATGGAATGTGCTGCTCAAATGGAAAAATTGTTCTTCCAAATTTCCAAGATCCACCACACTTACTTAAAAGTCTCCTGAATGGCGATCATCCCCAGTCGAACCGTTTTTTGGATAATATTCGTTTATATAACAGTGCTTTCCAAATGACTTCCTTTGGGGCAAAACAAATAACGGAAGGACCGTTCATGCCAACCTTCAAAGTACAAGGTCAAGTTTATCACCTTATTGGATCTTTGCTGCCAGAAAATGAACCCAAATTTCTCCAAATTTATTTTGTATCCGATTACACGCAACAGCTCAATGTTAGAAATCACAATTTTCCCCAGCTCAATGCTGAGCTTTTGGGTCAACTTCAAGAATTGCTGCATCACGTTAACCAGTACGTTCGTGAATTCAAAGCTGCATTGGAGTCAATTCCACAAGGCAGCAATGATTTCAAAATTGTTATAAGTGCCGATAGACGTCCTGTGGGTGAACACCGTGGAAGACACAATGCACCCGTCGCAGATGAAGTTGCAGTTGTTTTAGTCGACCAGGAGTGTGAGAGACGTGATATCGTGTTGCGTACACGCGACGATCGCCTTCAACGCATTTTGGAAACCCACCGAGCTTACGACGCCCTGCAATATCCACTAATTTATTGTCATGGTGAAGATGGGTACAATTTTGGGCTGTACCAAGTGAACCCTACTACGAGAGTCACTAATTATCAAAAAAAAATATCTGCTCAACAATACTATTCCTACCTTTTACAAATAAGGCAAAACAGTTTCGTATATTTGCAACGATTTCGTGGTTTGTTCAGCCAATTTATTGTGGACATGTACGCAAAAATAGAAACTGAACGTTTAGTGTATATTCGCACTAACCAGCGACGGTTACGCGCTGAAGAATACGTGCACTTGCGGGACGCCATGCAATCAGATAATAACGTCGAAAACTTGGGTCGATTGGTTATTTTGCCATCCAGTTTCACAGGCGGTCCGCGGTATATGCACGAACGAACGCAAGATGCTTTTTGTTACGTCCGTAAATACGGCCGGCCGGACCTTTTTATAACATTTACAACAAATCCAAAGTGGACGGAGATTTGCCAGGCACTTCTCACAGGACAGGCGTCATACGACAGACATGACATTATTGCTAGGATTTTTCATTTAAAACTCAAAGTCTTGATTAATCTACTTACAAAGGAGAAAGTTTTCGGTTCAACTCTTTGTTTTATGTATAGCGTCGAGTGGCAAAAGCGTGGTTTACCCCACGCGCACATTCTTCTGTGGCTGGAAGAAAAAATTCGTCCCGATGCTATAGACAGTGTCATAAGTGCAGAATTTCCGGACTATAATGCAGATCCGATTTTGCATGACATAGTAAAAACACATATGGTTCACGGGCCATGTGGCCTCTTAAACAGGGAATCACCGTGCATGAAAGATGGTCAATGCTCAAAAAAATACCCCAGAGCACTGAAAGAACTAACTATGGCTGGGGAAAATGGGTATCCGCAATACCGGCGAAGATCACCGTCACAAGGTGGTTTCACAGCTACTGTCAGATTCCGTGGACAAGAAATAATTCTAAATAATAGTTGGGTGGTACCGTATTCTCCAGTTTTGTCAAACGCTTTTCAAGCACACATTAATGTTGAAATTTGTAATAGCGTCGAATCTATAAAATATATATGTAAATATGTTAATAAAGGTAGTGATCAAGCCATGATAGCACTAAGAAATAACAACCAATTTGATGAAGTGACAAGGTATCAATCTGGCCGATACATAAGCTCTTCGGAGGCAGTTTGGCGCATTTTGAGTTTCCCTATTCATGAAAGGTATCCGCCAGTCATCCATCTTGACGTGCACCTGGAAGGCGGGCAGCGAGTTTACTTTCAGCCAGAAAATGTGGCAGAAAGAATGAACAACCCAAGACAAACCACCTTGCTCGCATTCTTTCGCCTTTGCGAAAGAGACAATTTCGCTAAGTCTCTGTTGTACAATGAAGTGCCACATTATTATACTTATAACAAGCAGCAAGGTGTTTTTAATCGCAGGAGACGTGGAACTGCTGTAGAAGGCGAGTCCGGCATTTTTAAAGAACACGTGATTGGAAGAGTATACACGGTGCACCCAAATAATGCAGAGTGTTATTATTTACGCCTTCTTCTTCACACAGTGCGAGGACCTACTTCTTTTGCTGAGCTCCGCAAAGTGGACGATATAGAATATCCCACATTTCAAGCTGCTTGCCGCGCACGGCATTTATTAGATGGCGATCAGCATTGGGATGATGCTTTAGCCGAAGCATGCGTCAGTGATAGTCCACATCGTTTGCGCCATTTATTTGCCATTTTGTTGACATTTTGTGGCCTATCGGACGCTGGGCAGTTGTGGCAAAAATATAAAGACGCGTTTGCCGAAGATTTTTTGAGACAGCAAAATATAAATAGTGAAACTTCTGACCAAGTACGTGAAAGCTGCCATAATAGGGCTTTGCTGGCTATACAAGATATAGTTACAAGTATAGGAGGGAACCCCCTCAGTCAATACGGCTTGCCGACACCGACAGTTGGTGGGGAACGAATTAATAGGGAGTATACATCTGAAATAAATTACAACCCCGAAGAGTTAGCAGAAATATTGCGAAATGGCTGTTCAAATTTGACGTCAGAACAACGTCAAATCTTTGATAGAGTATGCTGTAGTGTAGAACATTCATTAGGAGAAATGCTGTTTTTAGATGCACCTGGTGGAACAGGTAAAACTTTCCTCACTAAAGTTATCTTGGCTCAAATAAGGAGCCAAAACAAAATTGCCCTTGCCGTCGCTTCCTCAGGAATAGCTGCCACTTTATTACCAGGAGGAAAAACTGCACATACAACATTTAAAATACCAATCGACTTGGACCGCACAGAAAACCCTGTTTGCAACGTGTCTCGCAATAGTGATAAAGCAAGGGTTTTACGCGATTGCGCCCTTATCGTTTGGGACGAGTGTACGATGGCAAATCGTAAAGCTGTGGAAGCTGTAGATAGAACGTTGCGAGATATAAGACAAAATGACCGACCGATGGGAGGCTTAACGGTGCTATTCTGTGGAGACTTCAGGCAGACACTCCCTATAATACCCAGAGGAACGAGGGCCGATGAAATAGGTGCCTGTTTAAAGAGCTCTATTTTATGGCGTAGTGTCATATTAACTAATTTGAGCTTTAATATGCGAGCATATTTGGGAGGTGACGCAAACGCGCAGGTTTTCTCAAATTTACTACTTCAAATTGGTAACGGCACATACCCGACTCAAGAAGGAGGTAAAGTAACTTTAGTCGAAAGCCTGTGTTCTTCTGTTGCCTCACAGCAGGAACTCATTTCCTCTGTATACGGAGATCCATCAGAGATCTCGAACCATGACGCTGCTTGGCTATGCCAACGAGCTATTTTGGCACCTCGCAACGACCAAGCAGCAGCAATAAATTCTCAAATATTGGTACATGTTTCTGGAGAAAGTAGGGAATATTTATCTATTAACACGGTTTTAGAAGAAGGAGATGCCACCCACTATCCAGTAGAGTTTTTAGACTCTCTAAATACACCAGGTCTTCCAGCACACAAAATTTATTTAAAAGTCGGAGTACCAATCATTCTACTCAGAAATTTAAGCCCACCAAAACTATGCAATGGAACTCGGTTGAGAGTAACAAATCTCCAACGAAATGTCATCGAAGCCGAAATCTTAACAGGTTGCGGCTCCGGTGATGTTGTTTTCATTCCCAGGATACCCATTATCCCCAATAATTTTCCGTTTACTTTCAAACGTGTGCAATTTCCTGTAAGCCTCTGTTACGCTATGACTATTAATAAAGCCCAAGGCCAGACGTTATCCGTTGCGGGTGTAGACCTTACTTTTGATTGTTTTTCACACGGCCAACTCTATGTTTCTCTATCACGTGTTAGCAACCCAAACAACCTTTTTGTATATGCTCCGGGTAATTCCACCGCTAACATAGTATATAGAGAAGCATTAACGTAATCAACTATACCAAAGTCAGGACTCTTATCTAAATCATCAAAAAGGTGATATACTCTTATCTAAACGACGTTGTTTTGTTCTCGACAACCACGCGAACGAAGTCGCGGGCACAGCTAGTACATATTAAAAACCTTAAACCTATGATTATACACGTAATGTCGGCGTCGTGTTTCGCTGCGTGGTGTTGCGTAACCGTCCTCGGAAACGACGATATGCGACACCTTTCGGCCAAAAATCCTCTTTCAGGCAAGTCTGCAGATGTTGGGTTGGAACTCGTACCACGAATGACTTAAAGTTGATGTTGTGGCGCGATTCCAACTTTTCGACCCTCAGAGTCCAGTTGGTATTCACCTTCAAATACTGCACCACTTCCTCAGTAAACTGTTGCAACTGTTTATACAGGGTGTCGCCAACTTAAGGGTGTGGTACAGACCATCAAACTGAACAACTTGTTCCCGGGGACCAACATAGTAATCGTGAATAAAAAATCAGTCGTCTCATACAAAACTGCAATACCCTCTTGATCAAATGTATGGGACGACTGATTTTTATTCACGATTACGATTTTGGTCCCCGGGAAAAAGTTGTTCAACTTGATGGTCTGTACCATACCGTTAAGTTGGCGACACCCTGAAGAAGTAAGTTCAGCAGCAGCATTCATAAGTTATTTTCTCTTCTAAATGATAAGAATGTGGAGTAGGTCAGAAAAAAAAAGAGTTTAGTCACTTTAATGACTGATTTATATCTTTATATATCAATTTGATATAAGAATTGTATCTCTCGAACCGATAACGATATTCATGTGACAAGATATTTGTTTCAATTTCAAATTAATCTGTTACCGAAAGAAGAAAATGATTTCTGAAACATAGTTAAATGAATATGGGACAACCTAAAAATCTTTATCGCTGGTGCCGATTTCATTTTCACATTTTCTTGGAATGTTGCCAAAGTACTCTGTTTCGCTCCCTTGTGAGAAAACTTATGTGCATCTATGCAACTACCCAATATTCAAGTGGAAATAACTTGTAAATGATAGTGCTGAAAGGTCCTTTCACGATATAGAAATTAATTTCTAGTGGAATCCTCTAGTATTGCGTTGGAATCCTACTAATATTATAAATGCGAAAGTTTGTATGTATGGATGTATGGATGTTTGTTACTCTTTCACGCGAAAACTACTGAACGGATTTTGATGAAACTTTACAGTAATATAGCTTATACATCAGAATAACACATAGGATACTTTTTATCCCGATATTCCCACGGGATCAAAACTTACGCGGGTGAAACCGCGGGGCGCAGCTAGTATTCCATAAAGTTATTTTGTTTATTAGCTGTATCTTACACTGGTGTAGAAACAGGTGTTTATTTTTAAATTTTGCTTTAACTTTAAGCAAGTAATGATTAATCATAAGTGTGTAAATGTAAGTATGGCTAACGTTGACGTCTGCTTAGCCTTACATTTTTTGACGTTTAAATGTCTCTTGTAACTTTGAGCAACTTTTATCAATAAAACCGCTAGTGTCTAGAAGCTAAGAGCATATACCTCATTATTGTCTATGGTTCGCCATAACAACAACCGACACGACTAGACACTACAATTAATCTATGTAAATGTGTAGTGTACATGAGACCAAATAATTGGTGACGTTATAACATACTAAATGCATTTTTTTCTTTTCGCCCACAGAGAGAAACAAAAACACCACCCCCAGTGGCCCGAGTCCCCTCTCCTCCCCGCACCCCTTGCAAGGCCCCTCCTTCCCCTCCCGCGAACACGCATACAAAACCTCCTTACTCCTTCTCCTGTCTCATTTTTATGGCTATTGAAGCTGCGCCCGCGAGAGCGCTACCCGTAAAAGAGATTTATGCGTGGATCGTACGTCACTTCCCCTACTTCCGACATGCGCCGCAAGGGTGGAAGAACAGTGTACGACATAATTTGTCGTTGAATAAGTGCTTCCATAAGGTGAGTGTCGGTTAATGGTGATTAGAGAATAAATAAACTGAGTTACTTACAAAAATTCTTGCCCTCAAACGATTAAAATGATTTTTATTTTACTATCCTGTGTCTTGACAAAAAAATTGTATACAATTTTCTAATAATGTTGTAACTAAAATCATAAGCTTGTTTTCAGATATAAGAACAATTCCCATACGAATTGGAATGTAATTTTTATCACTCTTCTTCTTCGTGTCGATCCATTTCTCATTCATTCATTTCGATTCATTTTTCATTTTTTTTTCTTCGTGTCGTTCGATTCCATTTTCAGACTACACTTAAAATGAATTAATTTAACAGAAATCATTTGTATTTCAGGTGGCAGCTGCACCAGGTCTAGGTAAAGGTTCATTATGGACGGTAGACCCGCAGCATCGCGCCTCGTTATTACAGGTTGGTTGGCACTATAAACATATGGATACATCTTAGGTATATCTTATACCCAGTATGTCCTGCATGGGTCTCCTAAGCTGTAAAATTTTTTCCTAGCATGTGCTGTAACGAAATCACAAATGACTGATTTACACAAAACATCACGCCTATATTCTGAAAGAGGCACATATAAATTTCGTAAATTATGTTATTAGATTGCGTGCATAAATAGAACCTTTTAATTTAATTCATTTCTTTATTGCATATCACATTTTTTTTTACAAGTGTTTAATAATAATTATAAGTTCACATAGACCCTGTCGGATACATCAATTTAATAAATAAAATTTGAATAGAAGCATAATTCAAAATTATTCAACTAAAGAGAAATTAATAAAACGTCATAATAAAGAAAATGGTATTTAGTTATCATTGAAAATAATTTCAAAATCTAAGTCATTAGTTCAAACTAAGCTGAGAATCAGAATTTATCTTACTTATCTAATCTTATCTTATCTTACTTTGACGTTCGCGTCAAATTACAAAAGACAGTCCCCCAAAACTACCGCCCTTCACCACTTCCTAGTGCTTTCGCTGGGGAGAAGAAGTGGCGCAACAAACTCCCCAGCAGCACAGCTGTCTGTTCAGTTAGAAAATACTTGATTGTATACAATACTAGGTATACAAAGTAATTGACATTACAGGACACAGAACATTAAATTAAATGTTTAAAAGTGACGATCCTATTCCACCACCACAAAAGCCACAGTAAGTATCCACGCCCAATAACGTAGCAAGCGGACAACACTAGGAAGTTCTAATCAGAAAACATCTCCACAGGCTTTCGGTCGGCAGCCCATACCCACACCAGGAGACGCGGTGGAGAACACCGAGCCTGTTCCGGAGAATGGCGCAAGAGTGTCGCTATTAGCGCGTCGTCTGGCAGACCCTGAGCCTGGCGCTGACGAGTACCTCGCGGCAGCTACCGTGCTGGCCATGAAGTATGGACCTGCGGTGTTAGATCAGGTAAATTAAGGTATTTATTCAGGTATTTATTTTTTTTGCGTCAGGCCTGTTGGTCTAGTGGTTAGTGACCCTGACTGCTATGCCGGAGGTCGTGGGTTCGATTCCCACCCAGGACAAATGTTTGTGTAATGAGCACGATCATTTGTTCTGTGTCTGGGTGTAATTTATCTATAATATTTATGTATTTAGAAATATATAAGTATGTTTATCAGTTGTCTAGTACCCATAACACAAGCTCTGCTTAGCTTGGGACTAGATGGCGTTGTGTGATAGTTGTGGAATATTATTATTATTATTATTAATTAACAACTAAAGACAACACAATTGACACTCAAAAGACGTCCATTACTGGAAGTAACCCTCAAACATCGCCGCAACGACCGGTCTTTTGTCTCTCCATACAGCAGATTCCTGAGCCCTCTACTAGCTCTTTAGTCCATCTTGTGGGGGGAGCCTACCCACACTGCGTGTACCGCTAGTCAGTTACCATTCCAGAACTTCGGCTTCATGAGCCATCCGTTCTGCGAGCAATGAGCTCTTCTCAGTGCATATTTCTTCTAGAATTTTTCCTCTACCATGGGGGAGATAAACTGAACACAATGACGCTATACCAGCTGTTCTGGTAAACGTGCTCTTGAATAAGGACCGCGAATCCGTAAACAAAGGGAGGTCGCATGCAGGCTAGATAAAGCGACGGATCTTCGGCGGGTCGCTAGTATTGGGTGTGTGTAGCTGGCGTGAAATCGGAGAAGCCTATGTCCAACAATGATCATCTAACCATTCTCCATAAAAACACGGTGGTAAGACGTTGAACTAGTCCTTTAGGCTCCTCGGATCCCTTCTTTTTGATCCGTTGAAATTTTCGGACGTTAAAGAGCCTATACAACCTCAACTAAAATTCACTCTTTATCTCGCTCGGACGATACTGCTCGCGGACTGAGTGAGAGCGAGACAGACTGCGGTGCTAGGCGGCAGGCAGCGCCAATAGTTTAGGTATTTGCTTTTTACAGTGAAAATAATGGTAATTAAAAAAAAAAATAACATAAGACCTCCTTTATAGTTATTTCAATTAGTATACAAAGTTTTATGACCTAATTTGAAGTATTTTTTTAATACCAGCGGTTTATTTCGTTTTGGAGGTAACTTTGTATTTTTTTTTCTATCGAGAAAATTTTATGGAATCGTGTTTTCGTCTAACATAAGACCTAACATTAATCCTCAACTTTACCATAATATATTTATTTCAAAATGAATGCTGTAGTATTTTCGACATAACGGAGGATCATACTAAGCCATTTGAGGTAGTATAGGCCCTTAACATAAATTAAACTTAGATTTTTTCCCTGTAGCTACCGCCGGCGGCGCACCTGGTGATCTCCCGCTGCGCGCGCGACGAGCACTCGTACAGCGGCGGCGAGGAGAGGCGCACGGCCGAGGCGCTGCTCAACTTAGCGGGCGTGCGTTCCGAGCCCGCGCCCAGCTAGTGAGAACGACCCCTTAGGTCTCCTAGCGCCCTCTCTTAGACTCCGCAGGTACTAAAGACCTGAATGTTACGTACTTCAGCTTATTCTCTTCACGACGCTGTTCGTCATTGTACGTCTGCTGTACTGGACTATACCGACACTTGTCTGCATGGCCGAGGCGCTACTCGACCTCGTCCGCGTGCGCTCCGAGCCCGCTTCCAGCTCGTGAGACCGCGCCGAAGTGACTCCTAGCGCTCTCTTAAACTCCGCATCTACTAAGCTGACTGTTAGGTTGCTAATCGACGCGATCGTCGCTATAAATTTGTTCGGCGAACCAGAACGCGTGGTTGCGTTGTCAGAAGACGCTGTCATATTATGAACGCGACGATCGCGTATTCGCGCGATGTTTTTGGCTAGGACGCGCAGTTACGTATGTACATTGCCTTATTCTCTTCATGACGCGACGCTGCGAAACAACGCTGTTTGTCATTATACGCCCGTCATGTAGTGAGTGACTGTACGCACACCTGTCTAGCGCCCTCTGTTGACCTGTCCAGGTACTACATACTTCAGCTTATTCTCTACATGTCGCCAGTACACCACTGTTCTACATTGTACGCACTGTATTGGACTACTGCGCTTAATTTTACAGACGCCAACACATCAAGCTACCCTAAACTGTCAAATTTTCCCAATCAACTTTGAACCTTATGGTTTAGCGATAAAGTTGAAAATCTATTAAAGAAATTTGACAGATTGTAGTAGCTTGATGTGCTGGCGTCTGTACTTCTTATGTCGCGGAGCCAGTACGCGGAACACCGCTGTCTCCGATTGTACGCTCTTTTTAAAGCCTGATATCTCGATTTCATCTGATTGTAACAAGACATAATGTACTCTTCGATTCGGTATTGGGTACACAAAGTGCGAGCAAAAACTTTGTTCGCTATCACCTTCACAAAATCTAAAATAACACCTGCTCTTGAATTTTTGAACGCCAAAAATATAAAATATACTGGCAGCACACTGAATACCCTGTATCTTTTGCGTACGTCGATTTGTGAGATGAACAGCCACGTTACCGATGTTACTCCCCCCTAGTTTCAGGCGCGAATACCAGTCTTGTAACATATTATACAATATCTAAATGGTAAAGTTATTTTGCGACAAAGTACAGCGCTTGCAATTATGTTGTGTTCTTTTTTCAAGAGTATGGAATACTTTTCGTTATAAAACACTGTTTTCACGAGGGCACTATTGAAATACGATCAATAATAATTCTAAAATTATGACTAAGTTATTGAATCAATAAAGTATAAATTAAATAAAAAATTAAATTTCTCGGGGCAAGGCCCCCAAAAAGTTCAGTGATTCTATATTGACATATGAGTTCGAAGAACGAAAAATTTGTTATGGAACATGTTTGACAATTTCTGATTCTGTTGTCGCAATTTATAAAATAGACATAAAGTTTACCATTCTCTAGTCCAATAAAGACAATCCATATAAGCAAATCTCGGTGAGATACACAGATGTCTTTACTATATATAAATTATATTCAATATGAAATAGTTATCGTGCTTAGGTAAATGGCTCACTTGCTGTCTAGTTAGGACCTAATTTCTCATTCAATATGTTTTCCAAGTGTAAAACATCACATTTATCATAGAGACAGGCGTTACGCGAACCATGTTCTAGAATAATACACTTTACATAATAGTAGATAATAATTATAGTGATAGATGTGATACTACTGATACTGTTTAGTATGAAATATTTTATTTCAAAAGAATAGTTACTCCCTATATGCATTTAGGTTTTTTTTTCCCATTTACTAATAGTCAATCAATCTTAATATACTGTAAGAATTAATTATTCTATACATAATTTAAAGTAAAATAGAGTTCCCGTATTTCCGTCGATCAATTTTATTTTATGCCGAATGTTGCCAGAGTAATATACAAGTGTACGTTTTATAGAGTTGCTATTGTGCATAATTAGACGGAAGTGTGGCGCTTGATAGGTTTTAAGTTAAAATTACTCTTTATGTCATACTGTTTTATTTGCACCTTCAATATCTCAGGATATATATTTCCCTGGTAAGTATAGAGATAAAATTACTGATTCTAAACTGAGCAATATTAAATGTATAAATCTATTTAATATACCTTGTGATCTGAACATACAAATATTGTATACAGGGCGATCAAAATGTATTTTATCTATTCAAGTTATGTTACTTCCAAAAGTGATAGTACATGTATATATGTATTTACATTATTGTAGCAAATACTTGCATTAGCCATAAGCAAGCCGTATTTTGTGTTCATAAACCAAGGGAACTAATTCATACAATCGCCTACAGTGTTAACAAAAAAATCTTATTTATCATATTGATAAGACTTATAACTTCGTATCTGTGCGTGATTAGATGAAAAATGTACTCAAATAATTTTACCAGTATATTTGCTAGCCAGTAGACAGAGTTCCCATTGTCTCGCAGTTAAGACTTAGCATGTAATGGCAATCGCCTCAGATATAGAGAAATTTTATTCGTCATTATAAGATATAATTATTAATTTTCTATATATTATGTAGCTGCTTCCTCTCTAGAGACTATAATATCAATCATTACCGTAAATTAATCTCTAATAAGTACAGAAAACGTTCAACCTCTGGATCCAGATCTAAAAATCAACCCAAATCCTTTTAATTCTTGTTTTAGGTCCGTGATAGAAATAAATATTAATAACAAACCCAGTAACCTGATATAATCGTGTTCGCCATTTTAGAACTCTATTTTCAAAACTATAAAAAAACAAAATGTCATAAAAACGTTATGGATGGTGTATGAGTGTTGCTATTTTACATAGCCAAGGTTATATCATTGCCTCTTATATTGGTGTGGCTGAATTGCTATTGTATAAACTATTGGTTAAGTAATATATACTTGATATGAGGCCGTTTTCTCTCAAGTGCCTACTAAAATGCTTCTATTCTATCGTTAAAGAATTGTAACTGGAGTACGGAGAGTCGTTAGAGAGGACGAGTGCCGAGATAAATACCTTTGAAACACCCTCATACATATAATGTTAAATATTTAAAGTTACAACCCGCAAGAGTTAATGTCTTCGCTCGGATGACGTAAGCAAACGTACTGAGGCGTCGATGTCGAGAACGGTAATGGCCAGGGATGAAGGGCTGAAGTTAACTCTTGCAGGTGTAGTTGATGACAGCAGGGACGTATTCGTGGATGTTTACATACTACTTTAAATAACACCAAAATAACTAGTGATAAGTAGGCTGTGACAGACTTAGAATAAAAAAAAAATACAATTCTATGTTAATAAGTCCATTTCAAAATGTGTATTTATCTGGCGCTCACGGCAAAGCCTTGAAAGAATACACCAAATAGAGTTAATTGTGATAAAAACTTCAGTTGAGTTTAACGTTTGTTTAAATGTCTCATAATATTAGTTGGGTTTTTGGTATAATAATACTGTCCAATGATCTCCTTCGTCACAGTTTACGAACCATGTCTCTTCACTTAAATTGTACTAAGAATATATTTTAAATGTAAGAGTATGTATAAGACAGAAAGACAAGTAAACTGTGGTGTCGGAATGTCTTAAGGCGAAAGCGGCAGGGTAGCAACGAAATTCAAATTTCCTTATGTTTTTTTGCAATTTGCAAGTCAGAATCACGTTGTATGTTGATCTAAATATGATTCGAAGCCGTAGCAAATATTTATTTATAGAGTTATAATCATAAATACAACTCTCAAGGCTATTATTTTATATTATCCTATTGAAATTTCATGACATTTGAAGCCAATTCTAACTCAAGGAGTTATATTGATGATTTTAATGATTATAATTCTGTAAATGTATACTTGTTACGCTCGCGAATCATATTTTGTTCAACTTACAATCTGACACTGACCTGCAATTTGCAAAAAACGTAAGTAAATTTGATTTTAGCAGGCTACCTTAGCGCAGCCCCCTTAATTGTTATCATAAGCAACTGTATTTTGATTTGAATGGCTTGATTAGTACAATTTCATTGGTGTTTCGTCGTGTTTACGCGTAGGAAGTACTAGACTGATGCAATGACTGATTTGTGATGAAGCAATATTATTTATTAGTGAAATTGATATATTATATATATATATTTTCGTTTCCCCCTGAACCTGCTGCGGCTTGTTCCATCATGACAGTGGCGATACATGGTGGTGTAACGTTAGTATATTTTGAATAAATGCCAAATAGATATTTCAAATTTTAACTACAATACAATTTTCGAATCTGCTAATACATTTTGGTATTAGTGATTTAAAAAAATCACGTTATAATAGACGTGTGACTCCTTTTTATACTTAATAAATAATATAAAAAAGTGTCACTCGTGGACTTGTATGCTTCTTCTAGTAAAATATGGCAGATTAATTTATGACTGTCAACTTTCATAGTGCTTCTAAACCAATGGCGAAATGCTTAGATATATTTTCTCCAATCCTTATGATTTGTTGACTTCCTCGTATGTTTTGTAGGCAAATGAATGGTCTATGTGTGCCAAATGTTTATGAAGATGATAAAATTATTACCATAATTATTATATCAAGCAAATTCAAATACCAGTAATATAAATGTATTTATATTACTTAATAAAAAATACTATGTAACGCATAGATAGATTAGGTCGTAAGTGATATTATAGTAATATAATTTAATTGCTAAATAATTAAAATACATACATTTTTGCTGTATTTAGGAGCGTCTTCCATCTTACTCGTATTGTTTTCTCTTAGATAACTATGGTTGGAGAAAAAAGTTTGCGTGATAATCATTTTGTCGACCTCTAAAGAGTACAAGTATTTGATACTGAACTTGCCTTTGAGGTAAAAAAATAAACAGCCAGAGACTGTGTTAAACACGTCTTTAGAATACGAACATTGCATTCAAATGTAGTGTTTATTGAAAGCGTATTTCCTTTGCGGAAACTTCTTTGTCTGACCGTACACACTAGCCTTTCTTTCGGTGGTATGTAGATAAAATTTTACAGCAATAATTAGTACCTAATTGTAGTACTTTGCTGGTAGATGCTACGTATATAATTATGTGTGATAAAACGCGATTTATTTATTAAGTGCTGTGTTTAAACTAAATTTTATGATCTTAAGCAACTTTCAAGCAATATATTATTCACCTGTTATGGTCTCAGACCAACAAGCTTTTATGATAATATCGAAAATGGATTTAAAAACCAGTTGAATGATAGAAAAGTAAATTAAATCACTTCAGTTGTTAACGATCATAAAATTCCTTTTAAAGAGTTATATCAATATGATATTAAAATTGTTACGGCTCATGTTCTATGGTCAAAAAGATTTTTTTTATCAATTAATTTATTCTTAGGTTAATTAATGATGCTGTTATTATTTGTTTGTAAAACGGAATTTTTAAACAAAATATATGTCTTTATTTGAATTAAGTAGTATTTATTTGGAATTTTCGTTTTACGGACTACGTTGTGACGTGATCTCTGTAAATGTTCGCTTGTGAATGCGGAAATTGATTGTGAGAAACATCTTGTTGGTTAAATGTTATAGGTGTGTATATCCACAATGATGCGTGTTATTACAGTGGTGACGTCACAATTCGCTAAAAACTAGCCCTACGTTGGTATGTCCGAACTATATTTAAGTATAAAATTAAATTATTGTTGTTGATATTTTGCCGGCTTTTGAACGACACCACTCTTTATTAATTAATATTATTGCTATTGTTGAGAGTTATTGCCAAAATTTTATTTGTCCTAAAATCTTTTGTCTTTGTACATATCCATTAAATAAATTATGTACCGAGAATGTATCGTTTCTTTTTTATTTTTTTATGAAGACCCGCTCCCAATGCCGCCCAAATAAGTCTACGAGATATTGAAAGGAAGAATACATTGTAGAGCTTACCAGTGCTGAGTTTGATGAACGGCGTACCCAGGGTACTGTGCCCCACTGCCAACTTTGCCGACGCTATTGGCAACAAATATGGAAATAATTAAAAACAGATTAAATATTTCCGTATTTGTTTTATGTCACAGTATCCCTAGTGAGAAAAACCAGTATAAATATTATAAGTATCAAAGAAAGAAATACTTCTTTGACTTCAAGTCCTTGGCGCTCAGAGCACGTTAAATTCAACTTTGATTAGGGATGTGGTCTATTTTGTCAACTCCCCGTGTTTTTTTTAACTACTTCAGGCAACGTTTTTTAACGTAGGTATCCAAGCGACAGAATTTTTCACTGTATTTAAAGTGCTTTTCGCTGTGTTTTTCAAAATGGAAAATCAAGTTGGGCATACCTCAGAATCATCTTCTGGTTCAACGTTCTTCAGAAAATACTCTGAGGCCGAGTCCACACCTTATATAATGTTTAAAAGCTCATCCGAATCTAGTTTTTCATTAATTTCATTAATTGACTATTTGTTTACTTATTAGTAAATAGAATAGTATTGTTACAAGCAAAGTGAAAGAAGGATGCGTGCACGCTCACCCCATTCGATCAACTCAGCCTATCGCAGTCCACTGCTGGACGTAGGCCTCTCCCAGGCTGCGCCACAACACCCTGTCCTCCGCCTTCCTCATCCAGCCCACCCCATTAGTGCTGCACTATGCCAAAGTGACCTTGAGCCCCCTCATGAGCAATTCACCAGATTCGCAACTGCTCTGATAATATACTATCAACAACAAAGTACTTATATAACTTTGTTATGGAGAAAGGAATAGGACCACTAACGCCATCGAAGGGTGGCATAGACGGAATCGACAGCCGATTCCCGGCCACCGTAGGCGCGGGCTTGCGGACGGCGAGCAATGGGCAGCTCGCCGTCCGGTAAGGACCAGGCTCGGGTCGACGGCGCGTTGTGTTCCACGCGCACCTCAAAGAGATGTCAGCACTAACTGACGGGTCCGCTAGGGCCGATGCCTGCCAGGGTCGCGGGTTGTTCGAAAGAGATACTGGCGCAGGCAACTGAAGGAACACGGATGGGTTTTAGTCTGTAAAAATCGAACACGTCCTCCAGCTCAACCCAGAGCGGGAGAAGTTATTTGATCATTTCCCACCCTCAAAAAAAAAGGATGGGAAGACGCTTAAATTTACACAAAAATCATCACTGTTTAAATGTGTTTTGATTTTGAAAAAAAAAAAGAAAATGTCCAAGATATCAAAATTAAAAAATCGCTTTGCATTTATGTCATTCAGGCTGGCTGGACAAATCTTCAAAATAGCTCGCATTTAACTAGGTCAATAGCGCATTTTATGTGACGGCTAAACACCCTTATTTCAGAATTTGTGACGCTACAGAATCTTAGATAATCGATCGAAAACGTGTCCAGCCATCTTGAAAAACCACTTTTCGCTGGTCTCTCAATCTCGGTAACGGAAGTGATTTTGACGACTTTTTGCATATCAACGGGCGTCACATAAATTTGTAACAGGCATCGAGCTAAAAGTTTTGTGATACTAACAGCGGTTTAGTAGAAAAATGCAAAAATCTGTGTCCAGCCATCTTGAATTTACGTATAAAACTTTTGGCTGGCACTTCTGAATCTCAATAACCGGAGCGTTTTCGAATATGGTTCCTTTACTAACATTTAGTGACGTAATTTGTGACAGTAATAACGTTCGATTTATGGCGTCACATGTAAGGGTTTACGAGAAATCAGTAAAAACTTACATGTCCAAATAACCTGCGTTCAAGCTGGCTGGACACATGTATCTCCGCTGCCTGATGATCTACGGCCTTCGAAATATATTCAAATTTTTGTGACGAGGACAATAATGATTTACTGAATTTGTGACGGAGAAACTTTGAGTAGTTTCAAAGATATTGATCATTTAAGTTTTCCCATACAAACATCCATTAATATTGTGAGGTGACCATAATTTTTACATAAATAAAGTCTCAATGGTATTGAGATAGAAAGTGTCGATTCCATCTGGTTTTTTTTATTTTTATTATGTCCGACGTTTAAAAGTGATGCCGATACTTATTTTATTGCCGATATATACTTTTTCATTTAAATACCTTCGAGCATTAGTTATCCTGACACAATGGCCGAAGCCGAGCCAAAGGGACATAGTGGGGCAACCTCGACCTCCTTTTTATGGAATTTTTCACTTTTGTATGGAAAATATTAAAAATTATTACCAGCGTGTTTTAATGGTATGCGAGTTTCTAAAAGGGGATCGAAATTTTCATTATTTTTGCGATAGGACACACCGTTTTCTAGATATAAGCAAAAGAAAAGAAAATCAAAAAACAGTACTGTTTTTGCATCCGAAGTCTAGGTGTTGGTGTGAATTTTAGCTCATGCCAACAAATTTTATTCCACACCTTTTAAGTCGCGATTAAAAATAGTCAGATTTAGTTAGAGAATCTAAATTTTAGGTGAAAAACCTCAAATTCAGAATAGCAAAATTACTATTTTCTCTAAACTATTAACTCAGTGCAATCTTAGTGCTGTCAAACTAAAATTTAGTTAAGTTGTGTCACTTTAGTTAATTTCAGAATGGGAAATCATCATTTGACAGGAATTAAACTAAATTTTGGTGATTTGTAGTCTAGTTTAGACGCATTTGTGACAAGAGAATCGGCACCACTACCCCCCCCCCCCTTCCTCACTTCTACACTTTTGTCATCTATCGATTTACGTTTTTTGCAATTTGCTGGCAGTATTAAGTTGTACGTTGATTAAAATATGATTTGCGGCCGTAACAAATAAGTATGTATTTACAGAATTATAATCTATAAATTCATTAACACAACTCTCTAAGACCAAAGTAATCCCCAAGAATGACTATTTCATGAAATTTTCACATTTGGGGATTACACTAACTTAACAAGTTGTATTACTGATTGTAATGATTATAATTCTGTCAACTACTATCACCAAAACACGGATTTTCGTCCATTAAAGAAATCACCTTAAAATATACTTAGTCCTACATAAAACCTACAATATTGGTAACCCTACTGCAGTGTTTGTATGGGAAAATTTAAATGATCAATATCTTTGAAACTCCTCAAAGTTTCTCCGTCACAAATTCAGTAAATCATTATCGTCTCCGTCACAAAAATTTGAATATATTTCGAAGGCCGTAGATCATCAGGCAGCGGAGATACATGTGTCCAGCCAGCTTGAACGCAGGTTGGTTGGACATGTAAGTTTTTACTGATTTCTCGTAAACCTTTACATGTAACGCTATAAATCAAACGTTATTACTGTCACAAGTTGCGTCACTAAATGTTAGTAAAGGAACCATATTCGAAAACGCTCCCGTTATTGAGATTCAGAAGTGCCAGCCAAAAGTTTTATACGTAAATTCAAGATGGCTGGACACAGATTTTTGCATTTTTCTACTAAACCGCAGTTCGTATCACAAAACTTTTAGCTCGATGCCTGTCACAAATTTATGTAACGCCCGTTGATATGCAAAAAGTCGTCAAAATCACTTCCGTTACCGAGATTGAGAGACCAGCGAAAAGTGGTTTTTCAAGATGGCTGGACACGTTTTCGATCGATTATCTAAGATTCTGTAGCGTCACAAATTCTGAAATAAGGGTGTTTAGCCGTCACATAAAATGCGCTATTGACGTAGTTAAATGCGAGCTATTTTGAAGATTTGTCCAGCCAGCCTGAATGACATTTGCATTTTATGGAAAAGAAAAGAAGTATTAAGAAGTACCTATTCTGTTATTTTTTGTTTCATTGTACATTTGGTGAGTTGCCAATCTGGTGAGTTGCGAATCTGGTAAGTTGAGAATCTGGTGACTTGCTCATGAGGGCTTGAGCCGTAGGCTTATGACATCACAAAATGACTTCTTTATTAGTCCGTGGCGCCCGGGGCCCTGACAATCAATTGTTTTGTAGAGATGGGATTAAAATTATCGACAAGGATTGCTAACAACTATTTAATTCCGGATCGGCACCCATATGAAGGTCGCAATTCGTCTATTTTTCCTTTTTTATAAAGTAGTTAATTAAGTTCATAGTTTACTGACTTCAAATTGCTTTCGATAGTACCTAGTACCTATTTATAAATATTTCTACTGCCTAAGTGGATTCTCGGACATGCCTTTCCACGTATCGATCCACTTTAGGGTGGATAAACCACGTCCACACAGATTTTGACAACTAATTCCTCGCTAACGATGTCAAAATCTGTGTGTAGAAATGAGATTTCGAAATAGCCGGCGACTAAAGTATGTATATCACTAATATTATGGATCACACTAATATAAAAGCGAAAGTTTGTGAGTATGTTTGTTACTTCTTCACGCACAAACGGCTGGACTAATTTTGATAAAACTTGGTATAAAGGTAAGTGACACCCTGGATTAACACATATGCACCGTCTCCACGTGCGAGAGAATCGCGACGGATCCGCGCTTCTGTCGTCGGGTAATCTCCACGAACGAGCGATTATTCCGCCGCCAGCGTATCGTCGCGACTCGTAACGAAATCGCCACGTATCCGCGACGACTCGTTACGGAATCGTCGCGTTTCCGCGACGAGTCGTTGTGCAATAGATTTGTTGAAAGAGTTCAGTTAGTTACAGACGAGAGCGAAATAACTAGTGTCATAATACTGCGTTTGACAGCGCACTCTCGCCGCGCACTCGCTGCAAAGAGAATCTAAACACTATGACTCGCTGCGAGAACGCCACGTTCCGCGGCGTGCGCGCCGCCAGAAGCGAGAGGCGCGCGGCGGCGATACGATGACGTTTCGCTCGCACTAAGCCAGTCGTCGCGTCGCCGCAATAACATCGCCGTGTGTAGACACGTTTTAGAAAGTGTATAGAAATACGAGGCACAACGATATTATCGCGTATTTCCCTTTCCGTGTTCAACTGGCGACACCGGTCTCGCGAAATCAACACGCTTTTGTTTTACTACGGAATTCTACGAGCCCGTGTTCAATTCGCGTCAACTGAGCACGCATTTGCGATCAAGCAACGTTAAAAGAAGTTTCACAACTATTAGACGAATGACGTGATGAAGTATACAACAGAAGTCTAAGGTTAAGATAGGTTAGGTTAGGTTAGAGTATGACTCGGATCGTACCTGCACCGAATCGGACGGGAGGAGACGCCGTCCTGCCGCGACTGTGGCGCGGCGGAGGACACGGCGCAGCACACCCTCGAGGTGTGCCCGTCGTGGTCCGAGACGCGCCGCAGTCTCACCGCGGTGATCGGGCCGGACCTCTCACTCCCCGGCTTGGTTAACGCCATGCTGGGGGACGAGAGGTGCTGGGCAGCAGTGGCCTCCTTCTGCGAACACGTCATGTCCCAGAAGGAGGCGGCGGAGCGCACGCGGGAGGACGATCCCGACGCGGCGCCGCTCCGAAGGCGGAGGAGGGGTCGAAGAAGACGTCAGTATGACCGTCATCTTCGGCTCCTCCCAGGTGGGGGCCAGCAGGTAACGGGTGTGGGGGCTCCCTTGCCTGCATTGCACAGGCCTTCACCAGTGTCGGACGGGAATGGCCAGGTGTTCCCGGCCATTCCCGTAGCCCCCCAACCTGGGGGGCACGCGGGGCCCGCCAGTTAGGCGGGCATGCGCCGGGAGGGTTGTGGAAGTAAAGGTTGAACCGGTTTCCCATGACCCTCCCATCACGGCGATGCGGGAACACCGCTGAGTTTTAGTGGGTATACTGTCATTCCCCATTCTCGACAGGGAGTCCCACATACCCCCGCCTCGTCCCCCACGAGCGGGCATGCGTAATAGCATTTCTCAGCGAAAAAAAAAAAAAAAAAAAAAAAAAAAAAAAAAAAAAAAAAAAAAAAAAGTTAGAGTATGACAAACAACGCACGAGCCGAACGAGCGAAGCGAGCGTGCCGCGGCAGCGGCCGGCGATGTGCCAAAAGCGAATCGCTTTTGCAAAAGGAAACAGTTAAGTTAGGTTAGGTTAGAGTATGACAAACAACGCACGAGCCGAGCGAGCGAAGCGAGCGTGCCGCGGCAGCGGCCGGCGATGTGCCAGAAGCGAATCGCTTTTGTAAAAGGAAACAGTTAGGTTAGGTTATAGTATGACAAACAACGCACGAGCCGAGCGAGCGAAGCGAGCGTGCCGCGGCAGCGGCCGGCGATGTGCCAGAAGCTTAGAGCATTAAACCAACCGGAGACGCCATTGTCAGGCGTTCCCCGCTGCCAAAGGTACGAGAGCGTATTTCCCTTTCCGTGTTCAACTGGCGACATCGGTCTCGAACAGTCTTTGGAGTCAAGTCAAAAAAGTGTTCAGTAGTCTTAGTATAAAATGAGTAAATGCAACCAGCAACAAGGTCGCTTCAAATTAAAACAATAAGAATTGAATACTGAATTCATTTTATTACAAAAAAGAACAAAAGCATGGCTCTACAACCAGTCAGTACGTTAACATACAATATTTGTCTTAAAATTACTATATAATGTTGTCTACCTTATTTAACATCTATTAGAATTAGAATAGTATTCCCAAAATTCGCCATATAAGACTCACCACCGTAAAATGCTCCTTTGACTATTTTGATTCCGAACCAATTTAACTTTTCAGGCTTCTAATGTTCGGCTTTTATAGTTAGAAAATCAGAAGCACTGAATAACTGTAGATCTTTTATATTTTCTTTGTATGTAGAGCATGTTTAAAATGAAACTAACAAAGTGCTCAGAAAGGTGATTTTACCTCCATTTATAAGTCTTCGACGCTAATTCGGATGCTGTATTGCACATAACTTCAATAAAATGAATTCTTCATAACCATTCATACATCATCTAAATATTTGAATCAAAGACATTCTCGACCATGACTATTTTTTATGCTGCCATGTTTTGCAAATTTTGCATGTTGCAACATTTAATTTAGATGTTTTTTCTGACCAATTTGTAAAAAAAAATGAAAGCCTTTTAGGCTTTCATTTTTTTCTTCTGTCTTCTGTCAATTTATAAAACGTACTTAAAAGAACAGAATATTTATCAAATGTTACTTTTCAGTCCCCCAAAGTTATACCTAAATCTTTGATTATTTTGTTATGCTAGACACCGCGTCAGCTAGTGATAACAATCATTTAGTAATACTTTGGCCACGTTCACACATTCTATACAATCTAGACACAATGGCCCCGATTCTGTTGTTCCCAAACTAAACTAAATTTAAGTTAAGTGCATCTTTTTCTTTCTATTTCATTAAGAAAAGGACAGAAGATAAATATTAAAGTTGCTCTGTTTATTGTTAAGGTTGCTCTGCAGACACTCATGTAGAGCAGACGTGTGTATAATTTTATAAGCATAATTATTTATCATATGTCGATAAAATATTTCCAAGTGATCTGTGACCTAGAAAACGAATCGCGCATTTTTTGCTAAGTTAGTGATTTACTTTAGTGAATAACATTTAATTATGAGAATCATTTAATACTTAAGTATGTCAAATAGTGAAAACAGCCCTCGGAAGATCCCACCACCAGGCAGCCCTGCCAGCATATCTCAAATACCTTACCATGCAGCTGAAGAAAAAATTCAAGCAGTGGACACCAGGGACATTAGTAACTGGTTGATCTCAATTGAATCATGCCTAAATGAAGTCTCATACCATTGCTCAGGAAGGAAAGCTGAACTCCGAGCAAAAGCTGAGGATCAATTCCCTATCGCGCAAGGTTGGACATGGCGTTTCACAAATGGCGGTTTACTACCAGGACTTGAAGCTAAAGGCCCAAGAAATACAAAACTCTAAATTAGTGTTGAGAGAAAAGGGTGACCTCACAGATTGCCTCGAAAATATCAAGAAAACTATTCAAGAAAACTGCGCTAAACCAACGATGGCAGAAAATGTTTCGTTCGCTGACATGGTAAAAACCAATAGAAATAATTACTTGCGCCCCAATAACGTCAGTTCTATTGCAATTTATCCAGCGGATAAATTAAAATCTAGTGAGGACACTAAATCTCTTGTACAAAAAATTATATGCCCTGAACAAATTAAATTGCACGTTAGAGGACTGCGCAAAACAAAAAACGGAGGCGTTATAATCAGGACGGAGACCAAAGACGACATAGAAAAACTTAAGAAATCATCCCAGCTAAGTAGTTCTGGCCTGAAAGTGGAAGAGCCCCATAAGAGAAGACCAAGAATTGTGGTTATAGGAGTACCGACCGTTTTAAGTGATCAAGAAATTTATGATTGCATCTATGAGCAGAATGTAGTCGAGAAGCTAGCTAGTTTGTCCCGGGACTCTTTTTTGACCTCTATAAATTTAAGTCACAAGTCAGGTAAAAAAGAGGGACCTACGTGCAACTTTATTCTTGAAGTTACTGCTAACATAAGAAAGGCGCTTATAAATCAAACTCGAGTGTTCATTAATTGGACTTCCTGCCCGGTGAGGGACTTCACACTTGTGACCAGGTGCTTCAAATGTCAACAGTATGGACATGCTGCAAAGACTTGTCGGGAGGCTATACCTATACGTGTGGACATTGTGGGGAACAGGGTCATCAGGTGAATGAGTGCACTAAACATGCTGAACCGTCACATTGTGCAACATGCTTGCGTTTTAAAAAACCGAGCGACCACAAAACAGGCGACCAAGAATGCCCCGCAAAGAAAATAGCTGAGACAAGATACATTAATTCTATAGATTATAATGACGTCGCATAAGACCACCAATGTTTCTCTATAAGCCTTTTTTACTTTTACTTTATTTTATATAATTATTCGTATTTCGTCTTTAACTAGTTATAATAAGTACGTAAAATAAATGTTTGTTTTTAGTTTTTACAATTTATATTATAAGTACCTAAACATGCAATCTTAACATTTTGTTGACACGGCAAATGTTTCTGTATGACAAAGTAAACGCGACCTTATTTAAAAGTAACATTGCGAAAATCATAAGTAATAGAATACGGTTGTAAAATGAATATCTTACGATTATGTAAAAAAGTAGCATTATACTTACTATTTTCTCAAGTTAAATATAGCCATAATTAAAGTAGATAAATTAGGTATTTACTATTTGTAGACATTTTAGATAATACTTACGTATAAGCACTTGAGTGAGATACCTGAGATACAGGTTAATTCCTAGTTCAGGTAGAATCCAATTATTTGTTACCTACCTCTAGTTTAAGGCCCTAATTTGTAAATATTTATGTAAATCAATTATTTCAATAAACAATTTCAATTCAATTTCAATTCAATTAGTTTAGTCATGTCAAATTAGTCCGCGCCTGACGTAAATTGATGTATTTTTAGTAGCCATTTTTTTAATCTCGTCTAACTTGTCTATGGATTATCTAATTTGACAGGACTAAACTAATATTTTATCTTCTAGAAAGAAAAAGATGCACTGAACTTAAATTTAATTTAGTTTGTGAACAACAGAATCGGGGCCAATATAAAAAATTGTAGTTATGTTGACACCATATGAGTGAGAACCACAGATATAAAATAGACCTAAATAACGCAAGTATTACGATCTATATGAAAACCAAGCGTGGCATTTTTTTTGACTACCTAGACCTACTATGACGTCACAAGCACTCTTTCTCACTCACGCTCACCCAGCTAGCAATACACGACCGAGCGCGAAAGTGGCGGCTTACGATTTTTGAACGTAAGTTGGTGCGATTTTTGGCACGCGAAGTAGTAGCTCTTGCGTTATCTAGGTGTATCTATATCTGTGGTGAGAACCATCTGGATCTTAATTCATTATGGCCACTGATTCCTTACTTCAAAACCACGTCAATTCCTTATCTAATCACGACATCTGCTAATAACGTATTGACACAATGAATGAAACCGCACGAAATTAACGCGAAGTTTGCTTGGTTTAAACTGTCAAAATACCACGCATGACAACCGTACGTGGTAAGATTGCGCGGGGAATAATAATTACCATACAGAATTGGGGCCCTAAATGGATAATCGGATCTTCAAAAACAAATTGTCTATTCATTTTATTTCGAATCGAGAATACTCGTAAAGTGTCAACACAGCTTAACCGTGGCAAGTTCATTCCCGTTTGCTTCCTGTGGAGATTATTTCAAGTAAATAACAACGGTCTCTAGTGGTATAACTGTTCACGAGAAGTAAATCTGTCGAGCTTCGGCCGGCGACTGTTCCATTGGACAGTAGGGACATTTCAATCTGAAAATGGAAAAGAAAACTTGATTTTAGCATGCGTAAATAAACAACAAATTACCCGTTTTGTATCATCGCGCTCGGTGGGTTAACGCGAGGTAACACATTTTGTCTTCCTAAAAATTCTATTATAAGTAGTTTTTCACATAACACAGGTTAAGTTAAAAGCTTGAATTTCGCTTAAGAGCCTATACTACCTCAGCTAAAATTCACTTTTATCTCACTCGCACGATACTGCTCGCGAACTGAGTGAGAGCGAAACAGAGTGCGATGCTAGGCGGCAGGCAGCGCCAATAGTTTAGCTAAGCCATTTGAGGTAGTATAGGCTCTTAAGACTATGCCGACCGCACAGTGGCGCCCTCATCGTTTGTTTGGTTATTTCATACAATTTAGAATGAAAATGCAGAAAATAAGCACGTTAAGTGTGTGCTTCACAAAATTATACGTTAATATTATTAGAAACGGTAGTTTTATATTGTTTAGTTTTATTATAATCCTTAAAACGGATAACAGTGGCCACTATATTCCTATTCTGTAAAAGTCTCACCGTGAAAACTTAGGTGAAGTGAGCTGTCACTCCACCTGATGTTAGGAATTACCCCTATTGATAGCTCACTTCACGGTCACTTTACCTAAGTTATCACTGTGAGACTTACAGAATCGACCGGCTGGTGACCCCGACGTGATCGTCAGCGCAGCCTTCGTGCAAATATACAACGCTTACGCTCATCAATTCCTTATTAATGGGAATTATTAACACTTTCATCTGTATTTAAAAGGTTTCAACTTGATATCTCGCCATTTTTTTTTTCAAGAATTATTGTTTAAATAGCAATTGATGATCAAGTAAAATTGAAGTTATTAAATTTGCCTAGCGAATAAGGCTCTGAATTTGGCGTAAGAATATTTGGATTGGTTGCCTAGCAGCGAATGTGTTAGCTCTTTACACTGCTCCTAGCACTCCTTCTATTTATAAATAGTAGTTATTAATTTTACGTATAGTAGATAATTAACTAGCTTCAAAACAACAACCAAAAAGACAATTCAAACGTGCCTGTAAAGCCAAGCGCACATTACAGCCGCAACGGGCCACAGCGCAACGCATTTTCATACAAAAGAGTGCGGTGCGGGGCGCCTGTAGTGTGCGTTGATACATTGAAAGTGATCTAGGAGGATTTTTACAATGCGGTGCGGCCCGCCCAAGTCTGCATCAGATTGAAATAAATGCTGTGAGTTTATAGTGATTGCTTCTACGCTACTCTGCGCAAGCGGTGCGCGTCAATGCTGAGAGCGGCAGAGTGCGAGCTAGTCGCAACAGCGTTTTAAGTATGGTAGCTGGTAGACTTGACTGTCTGTACATGAGTCGATGTATTAATGCTCACATGAGTAATTGATACTTCGATTCGTGGGTCTGGCAGGGGGCGAGTAGATTACGGTTGTTTTACTAACACTAGGTATAAGTTTTTGTACTACTAACACACTGGATCCTAGTTAATATCTGAAATAAACGTTTTATAATTTTTATTATTATTATAGTTATTGCTAGTATACTCACTTGGCACCCATTGCGAGTTTGTTAAGAGCGTCTCTGGAGATGACATGTCCACAGAGGAGTCTCATGGGCGGGTTCTGTTCTGACGCCTGTTGGCGCAAGATAGGGCACGCGAACACAGAGTGGTAGCCACCGCCGTCCTCGCCTAGGTCCACCTGATTCATAATATTATTGATCAGATTTTCGAAGTAAAATGGTATGCAAATACTGAAACGAAGGGGGGTGGAAGATGAAACAGAAACACTCGGTTTCTGAATTGAAACTCAACTTTAGCATTACTTAAGGTGAAAGCCCGCTTATCAACGCAATTAACGTAAGTAATGGTAAAGTGAAGTTTCAGAAGTTTTCAGCTTCTTTTCAATTCAGAAATCGGTTGTATGACTTGTATGTAAATAGTATTTGTAAGCCCCGCTCCATATGTTTTTATTTTTGTCTTAAGGCAGTTTCTGTATGCCTTATGATATCCAAACGCCTGCTCAATATGGTTTATTATAATAGTGTGTTGTTGTGATGTCATGTTATCCTAATAAACTGAGTTCCCCTACTGAAATGGCAACTAAAGAATCTTATATTAATGAAACGGATATCTTACCTCGAAAGGCAGCTCATCATCAGACCAGGCAGCGATGACGTGCGGGTGCGTCATCTTAGCCCTGATATCGTGTAGCGCAGGTAACACGCGAGCTCCTGCTAACACTCCGCCAGCGAGAGGGGATAATGGGGCCAAGCGGAGCAGTGCACACGCCTCCTTAATGAATAACTCTGCTGCTTCAGCACCTGCGAAAACGATGTTGGTTTGTTAAGGCCATATATCGCAATAACTATCGGCCCCACGTGAATATTGTATAGGACTTTTTTGCGCAGAATTAGATACGTAACGCTGTAATGACCAAAATTGACAAAAAGCCAATACTTTCAGAAATATCTGCAAAAACTGACTTTCGACAGTCGGTATCTGTTATTTCGCACACGATTTCCCGATGGACTTTTAGTACTGTATTTCTGAAACTAATCCGAATTTAATAAAGATAATCCCGTTGAGAAATCTTCACAAGGATTTTTTTCGCATTTTACCTGTAATTTGTCTTATTTTATTTAGGGAGAACAAACAGCAGTGTAATAATAAGTAACCATATTATTTTTCTGAGCTATGCAGTGCGATCTTCTTCTTAGCGTGTCATGGACAATATTGTTTGAAAAGAATGTTAAACTTTTTGTTTGGCTCGGTATTCAGCAACTCTAACACCATTCGCTAACGCAGACATTAGATTCTCTCGTGTATAACAGGTAACAGGGCCATGTGGTGTAAAATGAAAGGTGTGTCATGGTCCGCAGTGCTATGTAAGAAGTTATGTTACAACTGACCCAGCGCCTTCGGGTCCAGCAGGTGCTGGTAGATGGCGGGCGCGGGCCCGGCGCCCGGCGTGCACCAGGCCAGCGCGCACACGGCCGCCTGCAGAGCGCGCTCGTGGCGCATCGCGTGCATCGGGAACTGGCGACGAGCGTACTCTATGGCTGCACCTACGCCCTTCTCGCGTGCCAGCTGTGGGTGGATAATATGGATGTTTACATGGGAAACATCTGGCAAAGCAGATGTATCGTTAGCCTTTTTTTTTTTGGGTGGGAAATTATCAAATAACTTCTCCCACTCTGGGGAGCGCGTGTCAGACGTTTACTGACGTTCACCCTTCCTCTCCTTCCTTCAGTTGCCTGTGCCAGGGGCCACGGTATCTCTTTCGAACAACCCGCGGCCCTGGCAGATGTATCGTTAGACTTTCAGCGCGAGTATTGAAAAAGACCGAGATTTGTTTTGCGCCGATCCCAAATAAATTAGGATAAGGCCCACAAAATGATGATGATGGTTACAAAGTGTTACAAATTATAAAGGTTTCACTGTGTCTAGTGTCCTGCCACAACAATTGACATACAAAAATATAGCACACGGAAATACAAACATTAATAATAGAAGATACAACAAAATAGGAGACATGTCAAACATATCAATCATCAAATACTCAAATTCAATACATTGCGTGTACTTTTAAATATTACAGGGGCCAAGGGAATTAAGTAAGACCTGTATAGTGCATTATTATAGTGAATTTGTTAAACATACCTTTAAGGCCTGCATTCTATGCAGGGTGAATGGAAGGGGCGAGTTATGCAACTCATGCGCACGACGTTCGGCCCAGTGCAGGGCAGCACTCGGCTCTCCTTCGGCCAACGCCGCCGCGCAACGTTGCAGCAACGCGAACGTACATGTACGTTCTACGCCCGTAATCTTCGCTTCTGATACGAACGCGTCCCCTACGTCTTCTAGGCCCTGTGGATTATGAAGTATAATAAAGCTTTGGCTTGGCATAGGACCCCCAAGCGTCTCCACATCAACTGGCCCTGAATTGCCACATCCAGTGAATTCCCATTATAATTGATAAACAGTCAATCAATTTTTCTGTTTCTTTGCCTGGTGTCTACTGAAATCTGCCGTGTAATACCGAATACTCAGCATGGTGACCGGTGAGTGGTGAACTGATGACACATAATCATATAATTATAAACAGTCTAGGCACATAATAACAAAATAAGGAAAAACCAGAGTTAGGACCTGTTTGCAGACATTTATTAATTAATAATTGTGTCTCATGAACAGGATACTATTGTACTTATTTATTTCTAACTAGCGGCCTGTCCCAGCTTCGCACGGGTGGACATTTTTTTTTTTCTTGCAATTAAAAAAGCCTATATTAATCAGTGATAATGTAGCATTCAAAAGGTGAAAGATTTTTTAAAATCGGTCCAGTACTTTTTGAGCCCATTCGTTACCAAACATACATACAAGTCTTTCCTCTTTATAATATTAGTATAGACTAGCTGACTCGGCGAACTTCGTTCTGCATAAATTTATAAGAAAATGAATAGTTTTCATGTTATTTTTAGTGTTTTTTTTTTTTTTGTTTTTATAGTTAGTCTGCTATTTGGGGCGTAGACAAATCCCAACAAACCAGAGATCATGAAAATCGCTTTAGCCGTTCTAGAGTTACAAATGGTGTAACTAACCCGACATTTGTTTTTTGTTTTTATGGATTATAGTACTTAAGGCGCCTCCCCGACCAAAACGCCGCGCAAGCCGTTTTAATGCAGTTTTTTTGGAGCTATTTACTTGTTATTTAAAAGAAATATCAACTAATAAAAAATACATTAAATTTCTACATAATCTTGACTCCATAATTGTCCTTTTATTTTTTTTTCTTAATGAATATATCTTTAATAAATCTCCTTACAACGAAACCCCAGAAATGAGAAATAGTGATTGATAACATGCATCTCCTCGTAAATTAAACATTGTTTAATTTTTGTACTAACACTAATGGATAGACAATTTAATAATGAACATTTTGTAGCGAATATTTTTTCCAAAAGACCAAAATTTGATTTTATACAGATTTTATTCTAAAATATGGGCGTATTCACTACTGTAACTCATGCGCTCCGTATCGGATTCAGTGTGCCACAAGCTCTCGAGGGTGAAACTCGTGCCGTTTGTCACCGCGTCGCCGTCGGTTAGCGCACTTGCTCACTTACGTCACATTATCAGTAGTGATAATTATTAGTTTATTGAAGGTTGTTTTGGTTATAGTTATTTATTGTGTTATTTACTGCGAAAGGACGCTTTGTGTGTGTATATTATAAAAACTGTTGAGTTTTGCGAAAGGACGCTTTCTGTGTGTATATAAAAACTGTTGAGTTTTGCGTAAGGATGCTACTGTTGTGTACAAACACTCAAAATGCCAAAGTACAAGAAAGCTGTGCGATTAGGACGTGCAAAAATAGCAAAGATGAACGAAGTTCGGTAAGCTGTCTCGTAGTTATATTTATATACCTATATATTATACATAATTAAAATGTTACACAGTGCAAATTATTTATCAGTATTTTTTTTGTAGCTGGGCTAAAACAAAAGGAAAAAATAGTTATGACGAAACACCAACAACATCTACACATACTCAACAAAATTACGTAGATGGCGGGTATGTACCTAACTACTATAAACCTACTAAGTATTGGTCTAAGATGTGAGTATTTAGTAAAGTGACAACAAATAAAAATGAATCTTCGTTATCATGCGTGTGCCATAGAGTTATGGACCTACACACATGAACATTCACATTGATTCAGTACTTACGTGGTTCAGTGCTAGTCATGTATGAATGATTTTTGTATGTAAATATTTGAAATTTTATGTTCAGACGCCAGCAGGTCAACCTACCCCAATCTGTCAAATTTCTTTGATAGATTTTCAACTTTAGCACAAAGGAATAAGGTTTATATTCAATTGGGAAAATCTGACAGATTGGGGTAGCTTGATGTGCTGGCCTCTGTACCTACATATTTTAAAATAAATAATCTTTTTTAGGTTAAAAGATAACCAAAGTGATGCACCTCTAGTGGAAATTTCTATTATACAACCGATGGAAATAAGCAATAAAGAGTAAGTATTACATACTATAATCCTTTTCTCGGTTACGTAACGTTTACAGGGTAAATTTCCTTTTTAGCAAGTTATAGTACAATATTTTATTACATGTCAATGTCATACTAATTTTTAATTGGAGTATGTCATACTAAATTTTAATTGGTGCGGGCGGGAAATAAGTACTTGCAATAAAATTGTAAAAGTATTTGCTAGTCGGGCGCGAGCAAAGCTGGAGCACAGAAATACCTACTTGCATAGGAAATCGATCCATGTCTTCATATAAATAAGGAGCACAATCGTATTTGCAAAAAAATACTTTGAACTTCCTATTTTTTCGCAAAAACGATTGTGCTCCTTATTTGTATAGCAACACGGATCGATTTCCTATGCAAGTATTTTCATCTCTGGAAGCCGAAGGCGCGGGGCTCGCGGCGCGGCGGTCGGCGGCACTAGTTGCGAGTTCGGGGCTGGCTGACCGTGCACGAAGTATTCCGAAGCTGCCCGAGTGCGGCGAGATCACGAAACGAAATCTGTGTAGGTACTTCGCGCACGTGCGAGTCAGTCGAGTCGGGAAAAAGTTGGCATGTATACACGGCTACACATCAAGCCATACATTTCCAGTTTTAGCTGAACTCGCATTGTATAGGTTTTTCGTAAAATCAGGAGCCAGATTATACTGGTTATGTATAGCTTGATGTGTAGCCGTGCGTACATGCCAACTTTTTAATCATTATGATGATAATTATAATAATTATGAATCATTATATGAATAATTATGATACATAATTATAATAATTATCATCATCATCATCATCATCATCATCATCATCAGCCGGAAGACGTCCACTGCTGAACAAAGGCCTCCCCCTTAGACCACCACGCCGAACGACAATCCGCCACTTGCATCCATCCACTGTATCATAATAAGGAACATAATTGCATAAACACAATTGCTTCTTCGTAACTAGCTAATCGCCTCAAATTCTTTTAGTCTATTTCGCGCCATTTATTCTCAGTTCTATACAACAATATAATTTATATATACTTTATTCTATACTAGCGACCCGCCCCGGCTTCGCACGGGTGCAATACTGATTGTTGTTTTCGTGGTTTTAAGGGTACTAAGGCTGATAGTGAGGTCAAAATGTAAATCCAAGATGGCGGCTGCAATTTTTCGTCATGGGTGTCGTTTTCATGGTGTTCGAGGGTGCTAAAGCTGATGGTGAGGTCAAAATGAAAATCCAAGATGGCGGCTGCAATTTTTCGTCATGGGTGTCGTTTTCATGGTATTCGAGGGTGCTAAAGCCGATAGCGAGGTTAAAATGAAAATCCAAGATGGCGGCTGCGAAAATTTTCAAATTTATCGTTACGGGTGTCGTTTTTATAGATTTCGAGGGTGCTAAACCTGATGGTGAGGTTAAAATGAAAATCAAAGATGGCGGCTGCAATTTTTCGTCATGGGTGTCGTTTTCATGGTATTTGAGGGTGCTAAAGCCGATAGCGAGGTCAAAATGAAAATCCAAGATGGCGGCTGCGAAAATTTTCAAATTTACGTTATGGGTGTCGTTTTTATAGTTTTCGAGGGTGCTAAACCTGATGGTGAGGTTAAAATGAAAATCCAAGATGGCGGCTGCAATTTTTCGTCATGGGTGTCGTTTTCATGGTATTCGAGGGTGCTAAAGCCCATAGCGAGGTCAAAATGAAAATCCAAGACGGCGGCTGCTAAAATTCTCAAATTTTTCTGTCATGGGTGTCGTTTTCATCGCATTCGAGGGTGCTAAAGCCGATAGCGAGGTCAAAATGTAAATCTAAGATGGCGGCTGCGAAAATTAAAAAAAAAAATTTTTAATTATATTCATTTTTTTTATGTCTTTTCTTCGAATTTTTGGTTTAGGGACATACTTAGTCGTACTTGGAAGCGTATTGAATTTTACGAGTATATCTCACCCTTATCACAAATCTCCCGAACCTTAAAAATCTGTCATCATTATGCAAAATATTTTTCTTTTGCAGTTTACGAGAGGACTTTACAGGAGACTTGGCGGAAGCTGAAAACACTGGAGTAACCAGTAAAAACATTGAAGATGTAAGTTTCTGATACCTTTCACGTGTGTTCTGAACTTCAATGAAAGTTAGAAAGGGTAGTCCATTTATATTTGAAAATAGAAAACCTATTCTACTTCAGATAAAAAATGGATTATTCTAGTACGATTGTTTTTTTGGGTACATAATAAAAACTTTTTTTTATTATTTTAGTTTCAAATTTCGTATGAAGAGGAAGCAAAACCTTACGAAAAAATAATAAGTAAACAGAAGAATTATTGATGTCAGCCACTTCCTTTCCGAATTAAAACGCATTTCAAACCATGGACCACTTGGGTGCAGCTTCACAGGACTTGACCTCGTAGCTGAAACACTAAATAATCTACAGTAAAAATTTACATTTAAATGTCGGCTTTGCAATCAAAAGTTTGTTATAAATGGAGACAATTGCAGTGACAACTACCTAAATATTAATACGTGCGCTATCGCAGGTACTATTGCTATAGGTGGGGGCATGCACAGTTGGATGAACTTATGTCAGCAATCAACCTCCCGTTATTATCTGAAAAGACGTATTCAGACAACCATGACCTTATCAGTAAGAAATTTGAGCACCATGTATCTATCACATAATTGATTTACCGGTCTGTTATATTTTTAATTCTTTTTACCATTTGTGGTAGACTAAATTTTATTTTAGGTGCATCGTCTTCACATATAATTATATAATGAATGTATACAAAAACTTGTAAAACATTTTAAAAGAGTAACGGTGGAGTTTCTTGCCCATTCTTCTCCACACGAAAACTACCTTTTGGAAGGGGCGACTAGAATCAATTCTTTTATTTTTATTTTTGACGTTCAAAAGTGCCTTTAAGTGCCTATTTGAAATAAATGATTTGACTTTGACTTTTGACTTTAGAAAATAGTTAAATTAATAATAATTTATATATTTGTACCTCCTTTAAAATAATAAATGATAATAAAATTAACTTTGTTGTTTATTTATTATTTTTCTACTTTTAACACTGTCTGAACAGGTAACTCACCTTCAATCTAAAAAATATACACCGCATAATATTTATTATAAAGTAACATACACATATATATAAATACATATTCTTGCCCTACTTTAGCTAAAGTTGACCATTTGAAATACCTAAGGGTCACTATTGACTCCAACCTAAATTTCTGTAAACATATAGATCTGCTATCTATATATTTATATAATATATATTATATTGTTGGTGGCGCCATCTTGCATTTTGATTTTGACCCCATAATCTTTGTCAGCGTTCTCGAAAAGCTTGAAAATGACACCCATAACGAAAAATTTGCAAATTTTTGGAAGCGCCATTTTGTATTTAGATTTTGACCCCATAGTTGTTGTCAACGCCCTCGAAAACTATGAAAACGACACCAACGAGGGTAAAAATTTCAAAATTTATGGTGGCACCATCTTGAATTTTGATTTTGTCGCCATAATCTTTGTCAGTGTCCTCGAAAACCTTGAAAACGACACCCATGATGAAAAATTTGCAAATTTTCGGAAGTGCCATTTTGTATTTTGATTTTGACCCCATAATCTTTGTCAGCGTCCTCGAAAACCATGAAAACGACACCCATGAGGGTAAAACTTTGAAAATTTATGGTGGCGCCATCTTGAATTTTGATTTTGACCCCATAATCTTTGTCAGTGTCCTCGAAAACCTTGGAAACGACACCCATGACGAAAAATTTGCAAATTTTTGGAAGCGTCATTTTGTATTTTGATTTTGACCCCATAATCTTTGTCAGTGTCCTCGAAAACCATGAAAACGACACCCATGAGGGTAAAACTTTGAAAATTTATGGTGGCCCCACCTTGAATTTTGATTTTGACCCAACAATTGTTGTCAGCGCCTCGAAAACCATGAAAACGACACCAATGAGGATAAAAATCTTAAAATTTATGGTGGCGTCATCTTGAATTTTGATTTTGACCCCATAATCTTTGTCAGTGTCCTCGAAAACCTTGAAAACGACACCCATGATGACAAATTTGCAAATTTTTGGAAGCGCCATTTTGTATTTTGATTTTGACCCCATAATCTTTGTCAGCGTCCTCGAAAACCATGAAAACGACACCCATGAGGGTAAAACTTTGAAAATTAATGGAGGCGCCACCTTGAATTTTGATTTTGACCCCATAATCTTTGTCAGTGTCCTCGAAAACCTTGAAAACGACACCAATGAGGAAAAAAAATTTGCAAATTTTTGGAAGCGCCATTTTGTATTTTGATTTTGACCCCATAATCTTTGTCAGTGTCCTCGAAAACCATGAAAACGACACCCATGAAGGTAAAACTTTGAAAATTTATGGTGGCGCCATCTTGAATTTTAATCTTTGTCAGTGTCCTCGAAAACCTTGAAAACGACACCCATGACGAAAAATTTGCAAATTTTTGGAAGCGCCATTTTGTATTTTGATTTTGACCCCATAATCTTTGTCAGTGTCCTCGAAAACCATGAAAACGACACCCATGAGGGTAAAAATCTTAAAATTTATGGTGGCGCCATCTTGAATTTTGATTTTGACCCCATAGTCTTTGTCAGCGTTCTCGAAAACTTTGAAAACGACACCCATGACGAAAAATTTGCAAATTTTTGGCGGCGCCATCTTGAATTTGGTTTTGACCCCATAATCGTTGTCAGCAACCTCGAAAACTATGATTTTGACTCCATTTTACTTATCGGCAATTTTTGTTAGGGACGAAGTCTCGTGGAGTCGCAAAACGCTTTTTCGTTCCAAAAATTAGAAAGAATTGGAAAGTAAGTATTCATGGACGTAAGTATAGTCACTGAATTTATGACCAAAATTATTTAGGCGCACCGTTTCTTTCATCCATAGATTTTTTTTATTCAATACCGTCTCTGTTTATTCTAAGGTCTGTGATTTTTACTAGTCGCAAGTTTATAGTTCGAAAGTTGTTCGCCAGATGGCGCTAGTAATTTTTACGAAGTATTGCAGAGGTGGGGTGCGGCAAAGAGGGAACGAAATGCTCAAGGTTATTTGCTCAGGGTACGGCCTTAAGTCTATACATAATATTTACGTATGTAAAATTGCATTTTATTTTGTATCATCTTTTTATACCTACTAAGTAATTACGTATTAGAGAAGTAATTAATATTCATGAAGTAAATGTAAAAATAATATCCCATTTCTTACAAATTATATTTTATTTACTATTTTTAGTCAATAAATCACAACAGCCGGCTAAGATGTACTGTATTTAGTTGAATGACATTTCTATAATATTTGCACACCTACAATATTTGAAAAAAATAGAACTCGTGTAACTAGGTGAAGCAACGCACATGGGACATGGCGGACTTTAGTCCGCGTTGTGCGCTCGAGTGACAAATGATGAAATGATCGAACATCGTGTGCGTTGAGTTCGCGGTAAAACCGCGGCGGACTTTTTATTCGCGGAGCTTTTTTCTCCGCCGCGGAGAAAAGTCCGTCGTCTGCGCAGTCCGTAGTCTGGCCTCTGCTCGCGACCCTCGTTCGCGTGGAAGTCGTAAGATACACAATATACTAAAATAACCGCCACATTTTTACCCGACTGCGGCGAAGCCCAAAAGGAGTGTTATATGTTTGACCTGTATGTAAGTATGTATACGTGTATGTGTGTGTGTATGTCCGTTTCTTTGTTCCCTCGTAACTCCTAAACGAATGAACGGATTTGGATAATTTCGATTTGTCTTGGTAGCGCGAGTGTCACTAGCTACATTAAAATCAAAAAGAAATGAAATGGCGGATTTGGGGTGCCATACTGTGGAGTTCGAATTTTTTTTTCTTCTTCTAATACTAAACTGAAAAGCTAAAAACAAGCCCATTTTAAATTAAATAAAATGTGGAAGCAGGCGGGACCCATTCCATTTTTTTTTTTATATTTTCAAACTCAAATGGGTCCCCGTGTGCTTCACTAGCTTTTCAGTTTATTTTTAACTTAATTTTTTTACCGCAGTCGGGTTTTATTGTTTTTTTTAATTACTTTTTTTATAAGCTCCCTCGGCCGCGGTGGGAGCGTCACTGTGTCGCATCGCCTGCTCGCGTTATTGCTTCATTTTCGCTTAGCGTTCTTTCTGACTGTTTTTCTTTTTGTTCGGCTCCCAAGGGTCGTAGCATGATGTTAAATAGCCCATAACCTTCCCCAAGAATTAGGCTATAAAATGCAAAAATAATTTTTCAAATCCGACTAGTAGTTTCAGAGATTAGCGCGTTCAAACAAAAAAACAAACATTATATACTAGCTTTTGCCCGCGACTTCGCCCGCGCGAATTTCAGAAATGATCACACGAGAACGTGCTCCCGGGACAAAAATTCGCCTATGTGTTTCCCCAGGATGCCATTTATCTGCTTGCCAAATGTTAACGTATCGCAATACATTCAGTGATTTAAGCGTGAAAAGATAACATACAGATTTCGAATTTATATTATTACTAGCGGCCTGTCCCGGCTTCGCGCGGGTGGACATTTATTTTTTAAACATTTTATTTTTTTCTTGCAATTAAAATAGCCTATATTAATCAGTGATAATGTAGCATTCAAATGGTGAAAGAATTTTTAAAATCGGTCCAGTACTTTTTGAGCCAATTCGTTACAAACATACAAACCTTTCCTCTTTATAATATTAGTATTAGTATAGATTACGCTTAAAGTATAAATTAACACCATATTATGTTAAACTACATTCTGATTAAGTTTAGTGGATTAATTCTGCTTAATACAGAAAAATGGGACTAAGTTACTATTTTCTTACCTGTCTATACAAATGTTGAGCTATGGCCTGCTCCATGATAGGCCTGTTGACGTCATTACAGAAGGATTCAGCTTTAGGCGCCACAGACGCATAGTCAGCAATAAAGTGCCTGTCAATAGACTTGCCTACTCGGGACACTGTTGCGTGAAGTTCCCTATGTTCTGTGGAATTAGAAGACGAATTATGTCTTACTTATTCAATACGATTCAGGAATATAAAATAATGAAAACGCAGATGAATTTACACCAAGTTGTACTAGGTTGGTGTGGTTAAATTAAGAAGTTAATATTTTTATTGATGTGAAACATCTAATGCGTTGGGTCAGACCGGCTGTTCGCCACACACTTGTAACTCTGCGTAATTTTGGTATTAAATCAATATGTAAATATTTTTAATTAAAAAAATAAATATGACATAATCAAAAACACAGTAATCTCATATTTCCCCTTTAAAAAAATCTGAATATTGTGTTTTTGATTATGCCATATTTATTTCCTTTAATAAACCTTCCCTTCATGCATATTTTCTATACAAAATAGTTTTGATGACATCTTCCAGGCATCCTGCAACCTTTATTTTTATTAGATTAAAACAATAATTTTATTATCTCATTGAACAACAACCTAAATGGTCTGATAAGCTGAGAATGTAATACTTTGTTAGCTTGACTTTAAAATTACAGTAAAAGTGTTGCAATATTTACCTGTTGACATTTGAAACACAGTCTGCTTGACTAGTGTTGCTAAGTCACTCACCACCATAGCCTGTGCTGGCGATAATGGTGTGTTCTCAGCCTCTGAAAATAATAAAGAAAAGTAAGTATCATTAATTGGTTGAAGTATACTGAACACTTGACACAACAGAAGTATTATTGCTAGCGTCTCACAGTGTTAAAAACCTATTTTGCCACAAGCAAGAAATTAAATGAAATTGTTCATTATGTAAATAGGATATCAGAATGACTTGCTTGTACATGTCATAATATAAAAAATAAGCTAGATGGTTTCAAAATTTCCTATCTGACTACAGTCGCCAGTACTTGGCAAGAGTTGTTAGACACGTTTTTCCTTTCTTTAACTTTCTTCTAAAAAGACATGACTTTAAAAAAAATTATGGCAATAACCTTAGAAGAATGACTGCAATAAAAGTGTAAATTTTTTGTTACACTAAGTGAAGTGTACAAGTGTGAACTTACTCCCACAATGAGAATACCTTGCCAATTTACATGCCGGCGACTTTAGCCCTGAGAAGAAATGGCGAAACAAACTCAAGGGTCAGTCTTTACTACTCTCTCTCTAAGGGGACTACTACTCTATGACCCAAAGGTTGAATTCCGCCATTTAAAAACTACTCTCTCTCTAAGGGACTACTACTCTATGACCCAAAGGTTGAATTCTGCCATTTGAAAACTACTCTCTAAGGGGACTACTACTCTATGACCCAAAGGTTGAATTCCGCCATTTAAAAACTACTCTCTCTCTAAGGGACTACTACTCTATGACCCAAAGGTTGAATTCTGCCATTTAAAAACTACTCTCTCTCTAAGGGACTACTACTCTATGACCCAAAGGTCATATTCTGCCATTTAAAAACTACTCTCTAAGGGGACTACTACTCTATGACCCAAAGGTCAAATTCCGCCATTTAGAAACTACTCCCTCTCTAAGGGGACTACTACTCTATGACCCAAAGGTCAAATTCTGCAGTTTAACCGATTCGTTGCGATGCCTAATTTCACTAACTTCTAGCCGTGGCGTCGAACAAAAATAACGTGACACTGATCAGTGCCCAACGCCATACGATTAAATGACACTCATCTGTGTCTTCAGCCATGCGGAAAAGAAAACAGTGTTTTGACATTTTTTTACGTATTCAAAGCTCGAATACTTTTAGTTTACATGTGAAATCTAACGTGAACGGTCAGGCACGTTGTTTAAAGTGGCGAAACAAGTGTATTTGTGGAAATAGAAGGTAAGTGACTTATTTAATACAGATGTGCTCAACCTTTTCAACTTATTTTGCATTTCCTAGTAATTTGATTGATTATGAGGTATTAAATTGGGTCTAAAAATTTTTGCATAACAAATTTCAATTGTTTATAATTAAACTACGCAAATAAAAACTGCTAAGTTAGATTAAATAGTAATAATAATGATAGTAGTACTAATATATAATTATTTTATATGATTATTTGATACTAGCCGATGCCCGCGGTTCCACCCGCGTAGAATTTGTTTCCCGTTGTCCCACAGGAACCTATAATCGGAATAAAAGGTAGCCTATGTGCTATTCCAGACCAAGACTTATCACCTGTGCTAAATTTCATTGAAATCCATTCAGTAGTTTTTGTGTGAAAAAACAAAAACATCCAAACATTCTCACGGATACACAACAAATGTGAAAATTATTATTGTCAGAAAAAAATAATATTTGGCAAGATACTGATAATGTTTATTTATACTTGCTTTACTGTAATACATTTATAATTTATTATCATATGATGATTTAATATCAAATACTTCAACTTCCAAAAAGGTTGGTGCCCCCTATTTTTTTAAAAATATTACAGTATCCAGAAACGAAGGCTACGAGCTTAATATACGTGAAAAATGAAGATAGTTTGGTTTCAGGTAAAACTTCCATAAAACTTAATTGAAGGAGTTATCATCGATTTCAAAATGACACATATCCGTGCCTGACGCCACACTTAAAAAGAAGTGATGGCACTGAAACGTGCCATCCGCAACGAATCGGTTAAAACAATCTTTTGCAATGCATAACATGTGTGGCAATGTTATCAAAAATATAAGTTACTCACAGACCCATTTTTATAAACATACATGTTATGAATAGCTTGTTTACTGCTGAGCTTAGATAAGAACTGGAGAAAGAGTAAGGGCTGATGTCTACAGAACTGAGGAATGTTGTTTGATTATTTTTATTACTAAAGCATTTATTACTTGTCTTGATAAGAGGTGAAAGGTAAACTCAGGTAAATGTTATAAAACACTGCAAGCTGGCATGTAACAATCTATCTTATTTATAATTCTTATTACTTTAGTTTCCTACATTTTAATAGGGTAAAGCTAAGAAATTGGCATTAGTAAATAAATGAAATTCGTCTTGTCATGGTCTTAAAATATACGTAAACAGGACACCCAGTGAACAAAGAGGGCACGTAGAGGGGGGACAACAAATCACTTACGTTTTGCAGTTTCTTTTCTCAGTTCTTCAACTTGGTCTATTATATCCTGTAGAACTCTATCGGTGTGACCGTTTAGAGAGTTAAATTTTGTTAAAGCTTTGTCCAAATCCTGTTCAACTCCAATACACGAATCCATAGTTAGGCGATCACAATATTCTAATTAATCAATTTAAAAACAACGTTTTAACATTTATCAATGTAACTGAACCACAAAAGAACAAAGACGCTTTTCATTACAGGTAAATATAGTAAATATTTTAGACGGAATTTACGAAAACAGACATTTTGCTTTCAGCTGAATTTCTAAAATACACAAAAATTAAACGTCATTTTCATGTCATTAAAATAAAAAAATATTGCTGATGGTCTAGGCTTGTACACTAATAATCGCCTAAAAGTTCGGTTATGCTCAAAGCAAGTTGCCGGTTTATAAAAAACAAAATCTGTTATTTCTTTTCGTCTATGGTCATGGCCATTGCACAATAAAATTGTTCAATTTCGGCCTGCCGTTTTAGGTTAGAATTTTTTTGTCGAAAGTTTCGAATTTTAATATTATACTTACTGGAACGTTACAAACATGGCTCAAAGTAAGCTTAACGATATGGCGGGCAAATTCGCCAAGGGTGGACCCCCTGGCCTCAACATCGGTCTGAAAGTGGTGGCTGCTTTAGGTGCGGCAGCTTATGGGGTATCGCAATCCTTATTTACTGTCGAAGGTGGTCACCGTGCCATCATGTTCAACAGAATAGGAGGTATTCAGCAACACGTCATGAGTGAAGGTTTGCACTTCCGTATACCTTGGTTCCAGTACCCCATCATTTATGACATCAGGTCAAGACCTCGCAAGATTTCTTCACCCACTGGATCTAAGGATTTACAAATGGTTAACATTTCTTTGAGAGTACTCTCCCGCCCCGATGCGATGTCACTCCCCACGATGTACAGACAGCTTGGCACTGATTATGATGAGAAAGTATTGCCATCAATTTGCAACGAAGTACTGAAATCTGTAGTTGCAAAATTCAATGCATCTCAATTGATTACTCAGCGTCAACAGGTTTCACTTTTGATCAGAAGAGAGCTGGTGGAGCGTGCAGCTGATTTTAATATTATTTTGGATGATGTCTCCCTGACTGAATTAAGTTTTGGTAAGGAATATACTGCCGCTGTTGAGGCTAAGCAGGTGGCCCAACAGGAAGCTCAGCGTGCTGCTTTCGTCGTTGAAAGAGCCAAGCAGGAGCGTCAGCAGAAAATTGTACAGGCTGAGGGTGAAGCTGAAGCTGCTGAAATGTTGGGAAAGGCTATGGGAATGAACCCTGGTTACTTAAAGCTACGTAAGATCCGTGCTGCTCAAAGCATCTCTAGAATGATTGCTCAATCTCAAAACCGTGTATTCCTTCCTGGTAATAGCTTGATGATCAATCTTCAGGACCCCACCTTTGACGACTTGTCTGAGAAGCTTACAAAGAAGAAGTAACATGAGGCTGAGAGTGTGTATGCTGAAAGCCTGGAGCCTGCTACCACTCTTACAGATGTTGATGCTGCTGTACTTATAGGTGGCGTTGCTTCAGTTCTTGTTTAGTGCATTTTTCTATGTAGGTACCACGAGCATTACAAATAATATTATGTTTAAAGCAGCCAGTTCAAATGTAATATTATAGCATTTTATGTTATTTAGTTGTAGGTTTAAAGCATGTATGGGAATCTATTGATTGAAATAAAATGATTACAAAATTTTATGTTCTTGTTTTTCACGATTTGGTCCCATACTAAAAGTTGTTCATAATAATGAGTACAATGACCCCATAAGTGGAAAACGGTGATTAAGGTGATTGCGCAGTGGTTACCGCCAAATTCAAATTTTTTTACGTTTTTTGCAATTTGCAGATCTGTTTTAGGTTGTATCTTGATCAAAATTTGATTCGCGACTATAACAGGTACGTATCTAAAGAATTATAATCATTAGAATCATTAATACATCTTCCTAACTTAGATTTGTACCACAAGAAGAAATCTCTCATGGAAAAGTGTTTGTGGTACAAATCTAACTTAGGAAGATGTATTAATGATTCTAATGACTATAATTCTGTGAATAAGTACCTGTTATAGTCGCGAATCATATTTTGATCAAGATACAACCTGACAACACTGACCTGCAAATTGCAAAAAACGTAAGAAAATTTGAATTTCGCGGTAATCACTGCGCAATCACCTTAAAACACCCTATAAACATCATAATATTTTAAATTACTTTCATTTTGATTTATAGCTGAAGAAACATAAGCTTTTTGTGGATTTATAAACCAAACCGCACTGGTGGAATTATTCCTATCCTTATTGTTCATAAAGAGCCTGTATACATCATCTGCTAATATATAAAATTCTTGTCACAGTGTTAGTTACCATACTCCTACGAAACGGCTGGACCGATTTGTATGAAATTTTGTGTGCATATCGGGTAGGTCTGAGAATCGGCTACTATCTATTTATTTTTTTTGCAAAACGACATTTGCGGGGTCAGCTAGTAATATTATAAATTACTTTCATTTTGATATAAAGCTGAACAAACAAAAGATTTTTGTGCAATTATATATAAACCACACCGCACTGGTGGAATTATTCCTGTCCTTATTGTTCATAAAGAGAAGTTATAATGATAGACAGGTACCTACTCAATGATTGCCAAGTATTGGAACAGTGCCAGGCAGAAATGTGCATTCAGTATATGAAATAAAAGATCTGCAGCAACCCTGTTTTATAGACAAGGACAGGAAGTTTACATGAGGATACTTTCTCTTTTTGTGTGGTTCACAAAGTAAATTATTATTCTATTGTTATATAAACATGAATCTACATAATGTCTGTTGCTGATATAAGACATCAACAAAATCTTATAGGAAATGCATTTAATATTTTAAATGAACTAATCTAATGGAAACTTGTCCTTGTAAACAATGTCACATATTCCCTTTGCAATGGGAGCTGTGTCTGATTGACTGACTGGGCTGTTTGCGATACCCATTCTTATCACTGTCTGATGAGTTAGACAGTGTTATGGATGGGTATCGCAAACAGCCCAGTTGGAAAATTTATAGTGTGAGCAAAAAAATAGTGGATCAAACGAAACAAAACAATAGTTGGGGTTATTTGCAGTAAAAAACTATACAAAATAAAACAAAATGAAAAAAAAATTCCTAAGTATCATCAGTACAAGTGCTTAGAGAGTGGGTACCATGATTTATCAGTATTGGCACTTTTTCAGTATCTTTTAAGTCTCACGAAAAATTATTTGTAACTTTAGAACCTTACTGTAAACACTCACATTGTCATAACTTTTAAGGAAATCAAGTTAGGGCTCTGCCACAGAGAAATGTTTTACTGCAAATAACCAGCCCGTTTTACCTTACTGCAAATAACCCCAACTGTTGCCCTGTTTCGTTTGACCCACGATTTTTTGCCCACCCTGTATATCAGCCATAATAATCATAGAGCTTTTGGGTCATCTGAACCTGCCAAGAGAACTTGGTCAAATTAAATGCATCAGCCAACACACATAGGCTGGCACAGGAGCGTGATGATCAGCACAAGAGAGGCTTATGCCCCAGAGTGAGTGAAGTTGGGCTGTATATGATGACAACCTTAACACAAGTGCTAAAACATGATATAGAAATAAATAAAACAATGGTTAACCGTCTCTAATAATTTATTAAATGAACTATAACAAAAGACAATACTCAGCAAACATTACTTTTTGAGAGCAGATGGTTGAGGGCATCTAAAGTTCGCCATTTCAATTTCTGCTTCGAAGAAACTCATATTATCATATTGAAAATATTCAGGGACTTTGTAGGCTCCGGTCTTTTTGGGGTCAACGCCAGGACCCACGGGTTGAACCGCCGGGTGGATTACATTGCTGCTCAGTCCAGGAACGTTGGGGATTGTCTGACTGGCCTTCGCAGGTGGTGGGGGCGTACTCTGAGTACCCCCGGCACCTTCACTGTAATATCTAGTTAAAGCTCTTAACGTATTCCTCCTTAGAGCATTCATTATTATTTTATTACACAACCTGACAGCACTAAAAAAAATTGCAATATTGACTGACACAAATGACAATTTAACTGACAGCAGTCAAGAATCATAGATAAAATACGAAAGTCAAGGACTCAAGGCAGATTCAGCCATTGTACCTGCTACCATGGTATAAATACCAAAACTATGTTTTTTTATACCATTCCCGCTATTGTTTAATTTCTCTTTGATTGTAGCGTTAATTTTTTTTTAATTCGCCCAAATGGCAGGCTATTCTTTCGACCGTACCGTGTTAAATTTCTGGTAAGTTTAAAAAAACAATAAGTCATTATTGTTTTTTTAGACATAACAGAAATTCAGAAGTTTAGAAAAATACTAAAGACATTGTAGTCAGGGACTTGAAAACGAAATTAATTTCATTCCGTTATCACTAATGTTATTCCAAAATTTGTAACGACACTAAAACCTAAAAAATCAATAACGTTACAAAAAATATCGATAAAGAATAGTAGTAGTTTTCGTAGATCGTTAATATAACTAACGTTATAGGTATCAGTAACAGCTTGTAATAACGTTACTGGTGTAACGTCACAGATTCATTTATAACGTTCTTCTTCATACTTTTTCGTCTTTTTCGTCATCTTTTACGCTACAACAGTGGCAACGTTGAGTATCGAAATTAATAACGTTATTGATAATATTTATTAGTTACTGATGAGTTTAGAATTTCATTCCGTTTGTCAGTATCGTTAAAGCCAAGGAATTAATTTTGTTACGATCCTGGTGGAACCGTGGAACGGTACAAATTAACGGTACCGGAACTAGGCGTAACGTTATTTTGAGTAACGTTTTAAGTCCCTGATTGTAGTCAAAGACTATTAACTGGCAAATTGTGGTACGTATTAGGCATAGCCGCATAATCAATATTCTAGAAATGCCATTTCGGTTGAGCATTTTTATTATATCTTTTACAAATCACATAACTTTGCTAACACGGTTAAATTATTAAAATCATTATTATCCTAGATAAATAAGGTGTTTGTAAATATAAATATTTTTATTTTTAACTTTTGCTTCTAGCATAAGTATAAAGTCATCATTATGACGATTAGGGGCCTGCTAGCAAACTCGAGGGGTATACAAGTAGCCCCTAAAGAGACAAAGAGTTCCACTATCCTCCTCCTGGCTCCAATATCATCAGACCCTCGACACCAAGTGGAATATATTGGACTCGTCAAAACGAATCATATAACACCAAACTCGAGGATAAAACTCCAAAATACCAAATTATAATTTTGTCTTCCGAACTACATAAACATAAAAACGTATTATTTCGAAAGGTACGACAATTAGAAGTAGATATAAATTGGCTTCTAAGATTTTGTTACATCGTTAGTTATAATTATAAGTGAAGCTAATATAAGCCTGTTAAAAAGCACATAAAATTTGCTCAAGAAGTTATGAAAACACGACCTTTGTTACTACATTACCGGCGACGAAAGCATCACTTCCCCACTGCTGGGACACAGGCCTCGTTTCAGATAGGCATAAATTCACCGCGCGTGTCCAGTGCGGATTGGTAGATGTCACATGTCCTCGATTTTTTGGTTCTTAGGACGTGCCACGTTTACTGATCACGATTCACGATATTTTCCTTCACCGTTTTGAGAGGAGTGGTGATAAATTCATTTATCTAAAGTAAAGTGCTTGACTGGATTCGAACCTACGACCTACAACTCGTAAGTCACGGTCGTTACGAGTACCATTGAGCCATCACTGCTGAAAAAATTGAGTTTCTGCAAAACTGAATGCCTAATCTTCGAACCGAATCTTTACATCCAAGAACATTCTTAGATGATGGAATTGAAAACCTTTTAAAGTAGGTAAACTTGTGTGATTTGTTTTGTACGCGTACGCATGATTACACATTAAGCTATGCATAACCAGTATAAGCTGACTACTGATTGTAGGAAAAACCTATACAATGCGAGGTCAGCTAAAACTGGAAATGTATAGCTTGATGTGCAGTCGATAGCCGTGTGTACATGTAGGGTGGCCCGTGAAACAACGTCCAAAGAGAAATTTTAGAAGCCTCTCTCCAAAGGCTTCCCGGAACACCTTCATGTCTGATCAGCGATTATTTAGAAATAGTTTAGAAGCTACAAAATTTTATTTGGATTTAACCTTTCTAAGACCGCTTTCACACTTAGGCGACTTTAGCAGCGCGACAGTCGCGCGGCAGACGCACGACCGTCGCCCAGTCAAATTTTATATTATAAAACAGAAGCGCAGCAGCCGCGTGCGGCCGGCGCGGCCTCCGCGTGAGATCAGTCGGTTATTGCAAGCGGAAACAAGTTTGACACCGAGAACGAATTGTTGTAAACTACGGCGCGGCAGCCGCGCTACTATCGCGCTGCCAACGCCCTAATGTGAAAGCGGCCTAATTTGAGTCACGTCTAATGCTAGGTACTCGTAAACATACGTTCAGTTGTGAGACACTGTGAGATTATGAAATCCCAGCGACTAAAGTCACTAGTGTATTTGAACTGATTTTATAGTCATCACGAACCGTTTTGCCAAGACTTGCCGAATTCAGACCTTAACTGAACCAATTAAGAGCCTACACTACCTCAGATAAAATTCACTCTTTATCTCGCTCGCACGATACTGCTCGCGAACTGAGTGAGAGCGAGACAGAGTGCGGTGCTAGGCGGCAGGCAGCGCCAATAGTTTAGGTATTTGCTTTTTACGGTGAAAATAATGGTAATTAAAAAAAAGTAAATAACATAAGACCTGCTTTATAGTTAGTTCGGTTAGTACACAAAGTTTCATGATCTAATTTGAAGTATTTTTTGAATAGCAGCGGTTTATTTTTCGGTTTAGAGGTAACTTTGGATTTTTTTGAGGATTAATTCTAGGTCTTATGTTAGACGAAAACACGATTTCATAAAATTGAGAAAATTTTATGAAATCGTGTTTTCGTCTAACATAAGACCTAGAATTAATCCTCAACTTTACCATATATTTATTTCAAAATTAACGCTGCAGTATTTTCGAAATAACGGAGGATCATGCTAAGCCATTTGAGGTAGTATAGGCCCTTAACTTTGGAAAGACTTCAGTGTTGTTTGTTTATTTTTCAAAACCACAATTCCACAAACCATGCCAATGCCAACGTTCTGTTTATGTTTACTGATTGTGCTAATGGCGCCACCTATGCACATCGTTTTATTATCCAAAAAGAAGCCTTTAGTTATTATTGAATGGGCTCGAACCAGCACAATATTTTTTTTTATTTATTAACCGAATACGAAGAAGCCGTAATTTGTATAAACAGAACACCCAGAGAACTAATGCTTCTAAGTATTTTCAATAGGATGTCACAGGGTTTAGTCATGAAGTCGATTATTTGATGTTACAAGTATCGATTCGAATTCCATACCTGCTTATCATAATATTTGGTAAGTATTTCAAAATATTCGTTTATTTTTATACTGTAAGAGTAAAAATATATGTATGACTAACTATCATCATGATACAATTCAGTTTCCCTAAATTAACAGTATTATTTATTCATCAACCGAAAAAACTGATGATGGATGGATCGTTACACAGACATTCTTTACTTCCGTGGTACATTGCGTCTCCTCTAGTGTCTATGGTTCTTTTTCACGACTGTTTTGGATAGTTTACCTACCTTGCCTATATTGCCGATTTTTCGGTCTGGAAGCGGAATATGTGTATAATTTTACTGTGTAATCTTTAATACAACACGTTATAATGTTTTTCAATCATAGTTAAGTCTAATTGCTTTGTAGGTGTCCGTAAAACACAAGTTCAGCCATTTACATGAAAGGTGAGTACAAAAAATTGGTACCTCTATTTTTTTTTTGTAAAGCATAGGTTTCACCTTAGTGACAAGAGGAAAATAGGGATTCAAATAGTGCCATTCTGTTCTAAAATAGATAAATGAATGTTACCTGATTATGAATAATTATTCATACAGCGCTGCATAAGTTATAGTTCATATATATACCTATTTGCCGCTATTTTGTATGTTATATTTATGTATAGTAACTATTACCCGACCGAGTTGAATAGGTCATGAGGAAGCACTGCGTTCCATTTCAAGTACGAGTATTTTGCAATCGATAGAATATCTCCTCTAGCCAAGATAGTAGGTGGTGTAAGTTTAGTGACCTCAAAATGAAAGTCTATCAAAACGTTTTACTAGTTCAAAATTTGGATGTATCTTACAAAAATATTTGAAAATAGAGGTGGACTGACAATTTACACCAATCAAAGAAAAAAAGTACGGAAATGGAACGTTTTTTAGTCTATGGTTTTTTATTTGGTTTTCGAAAAACGCGAATTGTTTTCTAAAAATCTCATTATTTCACATCGAAGTTCGATGATCAAATTGCATTATTGACGAAGAAACTCCCAAGTTTATTGTTAAAATCATCAAGCTATGACATTTGTGGTAATCTTATAGAACATAAGTGCGCTAAGCTAAATATCTAAGGCGGATACGTGAAATGGCTGCCGAGGTGCCCGTTTGTGATGTACTATGTGAAGCAATGGAATATTTGTGTAAACTCGGATCAAATTTGCGAACTCGATCTGAGAACTTGAAAGAGAAGAGAATATGCAAGAATAAATTAAGGAATGCACACGCTGTTCATAAAGCTGCGAAAAAGGTACTTCTCATTTGTGAATTGTCAAAAAAATCACTTGAGAATGTAGAAACCGGCGTTCGGAAAGTACTAGCTACAGTTGACGCGGCTCAAGCACACACAGTTAATGGCGGGAAAACGATCGAGAGGAAAAGCCAAGATAGCAATAAAAAGTTTTATTATTTCAATTATGAGTCGTTCAAATTGCGAATATCGAAGAAGATTTCAATCGATCATTTCACGAGTGTTAAAGTCCTTGCCAAAGAGATGCCTACTTCCATGCAAAAAAAATATCCTGTATTTTACGATTGTAAACTAAAGCGAATAAGGAGAAAACTATCAGAAAAACAGACTGAAGAGGAAATAGGACGAAGTTCAAAAAGAAAGGACTCCTCGTGCAGTTCTGATACAAATCAGAACATTGGAAAATCTAAAAAAAAACAAAGTGAGTTTTCAAAACTTGTTGAATCTGATGCAAGTGAATCTGAAAGATCTAGTAATAATGAGGAGTCCACAAAAAAAAGGATGGATTCTGACAATACTAAAACTGTTAGCAGGCAATCTTTAGATGTGACGAGAAATTCTAAGCCTGCAGATGTAATTAATGATACTATTGCTACCGATTCATTGGAGACACAAGACAATAATTCCACATGTGAACAAGGTGCGAATGAACAGAATAATGCAAATGTAGATACTAATAGTAGTCAAGATACTATTACTTCTAAGGATGATTTAGCAGTATCTGAACTTATTGAATGCTTTGCAAATGAAGCAAAGGTAGTTGATGATAAAACAAATAGTATGAAAAGTAAAAGAGGAGAGAAAGAAGCAACCGGTATAAGAAAGAAGTTCAGTAAGATTAGGATTGCTGATGATAGCTCAGAGAGTGATGAATCTATAAAAAACAAACATCAAAACACCACACAAAACAAAAACCAATCCTCTTCTGGTAAAGAAAATGAAGTAAACAAAAAGAATACTACTGAACTTGAACCCAAGACTAAAAAAAGGAAATTAGGTGACACTTGTGATAATTCAAACTCTAAGGATGATTCAGATCATAATTCGAAAGAAGCAAATCATAGTGAAAATGATTCTAAGCCAATAATAAGATGTGTCAATATTACTAAATTACTTAAACCTGATATACTAGATACCAAAACAAGTGCATCATCCAAAGGTAAACAAATGACAAAAAATAATCACTTAATGAAAAAAGGAAGAGTTAGGAAAATTAGTACAAATTCTAATAATGCACAAGAGGAAAATAAAAGTGATGATGAATTTAGGGCACTAAAAAGGAATGAAGTTAAGCAATTTAAGCCTAAACCATTTACTGTACATATAAATAAATTACCCCAATTAACTATAAGCTTTATGCTTATTCACAATCTCCAAAAAATAATTCATGGATCTAAAATTATTTGTGAGGTAACAAAGGCTAAGGATAAAGAAAATGACAATTTAGAAAAAAATATTGATGAAGTTAAAAATGCCTTACTTAATGAGTCTGGGTCAGAGGATATTGATAATGCCTTAACCTCTGAAGCAAAAAAAGTAAAAAATACACTTCTTAATGATTCAGATTCTGATGATATGGAAAAAACTTCAAAAAATACTGATAATAGTAACCAAATAAACCAGGACAAGTTAACAGATACTGCAGCAATAAAAGATGCTCTCCTAAATGAATCTGATGACAATGGACATGATAAGGAAGTAACAAATAAAACCATTGCTGCTAATGAAAGTGAAAAAGAATTAGATAAAGGAGTTGCTGAAAAAATTAAAAATGCATTGCTCAATGATTCAGATTCAGATAAGAATCACAGTGATACTGTTGATAAACAAGAAAAAGGCAATCAAGTTAAAAGTGCATTGATCAATGATTCAGATAAGAATCAAAATGATAATGTTGATAAATCTATTAATAGTGATAAAGACAAAAGCATGTCACAAATACAGTCTGACAGAACTGAGCAATGTGAATCAACTCAAGATCCTGAAAAAATTAAATCATCCCTGTTGAATGATTCATCTGATAGTGAGGCAAAATCACCAGGAATCAAAAAGAAAATGAGCAAACTTGAAAGAAAGCATGCCATCAAAAGTAGGGAAGCTAAGAAAAGTCTTTTACATTATTCATCTAGTTCAGAAAATGACGAAGAGAACTCTCAAGAACCAAAGAAGGATTTTCATAAGCACACTCATAAACATACTAGACGAAAATATCGTATTTCAAGCTCTTCTTCATTGAATGAGGGAAACAGTCAGGATCTTAGTTCGCGGGAATCTATCTCTCAAGACAAAAGCAGTAAGGCACACTCGGACATTGAAGATAGGGCTTGCAGAACTATTGACCAGATTGATGGAACCATAGATGAGCAGTCAAATTCCAGTGTCAGCAAGGTTAGGACATAAGTACACTCAAAATACATATAAGTTTTATCAACATTGTACATAAGTCATAACAGTATACAGGGTTATTTGTAAGACCAGCAACCTCTTAAGAGGTCATTGTACTCATCATTATGAACAACTTTTACTATGGGACCAAACCTGAAATCGCGACAAAAAAATCAGCTGTTCCCTACATTTATCTTCGTCTATCTCGCCGAAATGTAGGGAACAGCTGATTTTCGCGATTTCAGATTTGGTCCCATAGTAAAAGTTGTTTATAATGATGAGTACAATGACCTCTTAAGATGTTGCTGGTGGTTTACAAATAACCCTGTATACACTTATTATTGCTAAAAACTATGTAACATAAATTGCATTTTTGTAGTTTTAAGTTTTTCATGTTCATGTCTACTTGTGTACCAAGTACCTATGTGTTGCAATACTTATTGTTCTGTATTATTGATGTGCATTGGTAGTTAGCAATTAAATGCCAATTGAAACATATGGAGTTTTAATTTAGCGCAAAAATGAGAAGCAATGCAAGGTAGTTTTTCATTATTTTACACACTAAATGCAAAATAGAGGTATATACTAAATAAGTAAATAGACAACACTAAACTAATGATTGGATAAAATTTTAATATTTTATACCTTTACTTTGTATTTGAACTAAATTGTAGTATAAAGAACATAAAGATTGAATAAATATGATGAAAATAATTACAGATGGTACGCTCTAAAGCAAAACCCAGTGGGAGCAGTGGCCAGAATTCTGACAATCAAGATGCAAGTGACAAAGAAATTGATGGGTAAATATTGTCTAAAAGATTATAAGGGGTGAAGGAACTTCAATTTGATTATTGTTGTGATTGTGACTGATGATAAAATTTCGTCCTAGATATCCTATAGGCCGACTTTTTCGTTGGTGACAGTCCCATTGTTCACGCGGGCGACGATCGACGTCTTGGGGGAGTGGTTACATTACAAGTGTGCCGGCGGCGGGACCGCCAGTTGCGCACCGTCGTCGAAATTTTTCAATATTTCAGCTATTTAAAAATAAAAATTATCTCTTATCATTACTATATATGGCACAGATCATTTTGAAGAAATAACATTTTTGAAATGCTAATAAATGTCATAATTATGTGTATTTAATATCGTTGAGCGCAATTAAATCACGAAATATTTCTTAGAGAAATCCGCAGACGCGTTAGGGTGCGCGTCATATTTTGTTTTTACCCGCGTGTCCCTTCACCCGCCAATACCATAGGACTGTCGTCAACGAAAAAGTGTGCCTATAGTAAGAATTTGTATCATTTAAAAGTGCGAGTCTTGATATCCAACCTTATAAAACTGACACCCTAATGCCATAAATAATCAGGAGGCCCTTTAGTGATAATTTAATGTCAATATCACCTTAACAAAATTGCTATTGTATATATCTAAATATCTGTGTTTAACCAACTTTTGAAAAAGAAGGAGGTTCTCTATTCGGATGTTTATATATATGTATATATTTTTATGTATGTTGTGGCATAACTCTGTCATTTATAGATTTCAAAAAATCTTTTTTTTATTCGTAAGATGTGTATTCCGAAATGGTCCCATTTTTTGTAAAGATCTGATGATGAGTTTCGGAGACAGACAACGGAACTCTTCAATAAATGCCAGCAAATCAACCGCGATTGCTGCTATCGCATATGTGTGCATTGTTTACGCAATTACACAAAATAAAATCACACCTGTACCCTCTAAAGGGGTACGCAGATGTGTTCAGTATACCATGGCACGCCCTCATTTCTCTGTAGCTAGAAGTGTTAAATGAATTTGTGTGGGGCACAGAAGCCAGCACATCAAGCTACCCCAATCTGTCAAATCTCTTTGATAGATTTTCAACTTAGGTTCATATTCAATTGGGAAAATTTTACAGATTGGGGTAGCTTGATGTGCTGGCCTCTCTACAATAAAAAAGTAAAATATATAAAACTTTTTTAACAAAAAAAAAAAACAACCGACTTCAAAAAAAAAAAAAAACACTAGGTACGAAGTAAAAATAACTTTAATTTCGGAAGTTGGTGTCAAAAAACTAAAATGCGGAACCAACGACAAAAAAGGAGGTTATCAATTCGACACGTATGTATGTAATATTATTGGAACTACAATTTATTCACATATGACAGTCTATTAGGGTTTCCAAACAAAAAAAGTTACAATCTTTGTAAATATGTGAGCACCATGTATCTATCACAAAATTGATTTACCAGTCTGTTATATTTTTAATTCTTTTTACCATTTGTGGTAGACTAAATTTTATTTTAGGTGCATCGTCTTCACATATAATTATATAATGAATGTATACAAAAACTTGTAAAACATTTTAAAAGAGTAACGGTGGAGTTTCTTGCCCATTCTTCTCCACACGAAAACTACATTTTGGAAGGGGCGACTAGAATCAATTCTATTTTTTAATTTTGACGTTCAAAAGTGCCTTTTAAGTGCCTATTTAAAATAAATGATTTGACTTTGACTTTGACAAACAAATATACATAATGTTATATATGTATGTATCTACATATAATATTTATTTATTTATTTAGTACATGGAGGACTTACAGCTACTAAAAACATAAAAAAAGAAACTTTAGTCACCAGGGTACCTATGTATATTTGTCCACGCATTTCTCCGCAACTGTTAATCGGATTTTGACCATTTTTTTATTGGCTTATGTTTACTTCAACTTTGGAAACAGTGCAAGTTTCATCAAAATCGGCTCAGTAGTTTTCAAGATATGGACTTGTAAGTGTGACGGCCTGACTTATTATTAAAAACGAATGTTCCAGTTTTTACTTAACTAGAGACTTACTTAATTAGATATTACGAAAAAAAAAATATTAAAAAAAAAATCGACTTCAAAAAGAAATTAACTCAAAATTATGAAATAACTTTATGTTCGGAAGTCGGTGGCAAAAAACTAAAACTAAAATACAGATCCCAAGACAAGTTATTTCATAATTTTGAGTTAATTTCTTTTTGAAGTCGATTTAATTTTTTTAAGTTACTTTTTTTTCACTAAGCAATTGTGTTTAGTGTTCCGTCTTCCATAAAAGACACTACAAAGTAAAAAAATAACTAACTTCGGAAGTCGGCGTCGTTGGGTTCGCATTTTCGTTATTTATCACCATTTTTCACTTTTTTAAGTTGTACTTACCCCACACAAACAATACTTGCTATGTAAATATCAGTGACAGGAAATCATTATAACTTCATCAATATAAACTAAGTGGGAAAAATTCGTATTATTGAAGCTAACTCGTAAACTATCCAAGCAAAGTTCATAAAATTTATGTGGGACCACCACTGAAATATCCATTAAAAAAAGAATTTTTGAAATCGATTTACAATTGCCAGAGATGTCGCGGAACACACTTTCAAAAAAAAAAAACAGTCGAATTTAGAAACTCCTTCCTTTTGAAGTCGGTTAAAAATATTATTATTTTGTCATACCCATCATACCTATAAATATAAACGGTTTGTATTGATAGGTATGGCAAAATAATAATAGTTAGGGTGACTAATTCTACTCTCCTGAAAATATCTAACAAGGTACGATGTTCGTAGGCTGGCAAACTTAAACAATTTAAACAAACCGCATCGACGGCGCGACACTCCTACGAACAACAGTGGCAGTCGAAGTTCTGTCAGGAAGAGTAGCAGATCAAAGCCCACACCCAACATAGGTGAAGACTTGCTGCAGCCTGTTAGCAGCTCAGACGTATCCGAAGATGACAATTTGGAAGAAGAAGGTACATTTTTATTATCATTTTGATAGTATAAGTAACTAATAAACCCCAAATCGCGAATGGGACTTATACCTATAGCTCTGGCCAAACAGGCGAATTCCGCGTAGGATACGGGACTAAATTTGCTTGCCCCGATTGTGTCAACATACTTTTAGGGGGGTTTTCATACTGACCCAAGTAGTCGTGTGACTGCTTTATCATTAAAACAATCGAGGCGTGCTGTCGAGTTAGCCTCAGTGTCACCAGAGCTTTCAGGCAAAATGTGGGGAAGTAGTCACAGGCAGTATACAGGGTTATTTGAAAAACACTTGCAACCTCTTAAGAGGTCATTGTACTCATCATTATGAACAACTTTTACTAACCAACCAAACCTGAAATCGCGAAATAAAAATCAGCTGTTCCCTACATTTATGTTCGTGTATCTCGTCAAAATGTAGGGAACAGCAGATTTTTTTTTCGCGATTTCAGGTTTGGTCCCATAGTAAAAGTTGTTCATAATTATGAGTACAATGACCTCTTAAGAGTTTGCTGGTGTTTTTCAAATAACCCTGTATAGACGACAATGTATCTATGTTATGTTAATAGTACACACGGCTACACATCAAGCTATTTTCTAGTTTAGCTGACCTCTCATTGTATAGGTTTTTCGTACAATCAGAAGTCAGCTTATACTGATTATGTATAGCTTGATGTGTAGCCGTGCGTACATGGTAACTAAATAAGCACTTTATATTTTAGATTTGCCTCCAGTAACACTGCCAGGACTTAATGGAGACAGCATTGGACATTTAGCTAAAGATGACTTACTTGGAGAAACTGACTCCTCAGTGTCACATAAAGATGAGCAGAGCGAAACTGAGGTATGATTTCCTAAGGAACTTTCTTTAAAACACAGTTACTTAGCCATTTGGAATGTTCAAACAAGTTAGTCTTGTTTAAAACTGCTGCTTTGTTCGTAGACTATGGAATCGTTTTTGTGGACAATTTAGTGAATTAGATTGTTTATACTTCATTCTCATTTTTTACAGGAAACTCATAACGTGGAAGATTCAGAAGAAGAAGAAAAGTAAGTATAGAAACTTTTATATTACACTTCTACACTATTTTAGCGAACGAGATAAAGTATTACTTGAGATTTGTATAATATCAATATCAGTTCATTATCGATATTTCTTTATAAATAGATTAGATTAGCTTGCTTACTTTGCAAGCTGGTGGATGAACCTCGTCAAGTCTTTTGGCAAGACGGTTCGTGACGGCCCTCGGCGAGAACAGCTTATATACGTGGCTCAGAAGTGAGATGGGTCTATAGTTTCTTCAGCAAGGTTTTGTCACCTTTTTTTTAAAACAGAACCACCGCACCTCTGCTCCACGCCTTGGGCGTTGCACCCTCTTGGATGACGGAGTTGAAGAGACTCGCTAGCTCTCTCAGGACTCCCCGCTCGCTTTAAGAAACTCTGTACTTATTCTGTCATCATCCGGCGCCTAGTTCTTCCTAGTTGTGGTTTCTAGCAGGCCAAATCGATTTTGAAGTTTGATGTATTTAAGTAAGATATATTTTGGTACTTCGCTTAACTCATATATTTCGAATCTTTCTTTCTGAAGAAATCTTCCCTATTTGTCTAAAAAGGCAGTTGTAATCCCTATCCTTTATTCTGGAAGTAAAGACTCCGTTAATACACACATCAAAAGTGTCTAGGGATCAAGCATTTTTATGCGGATTTCTTGAGATTGAGATGTGGCTTTGTAATAAATTTATGATTTTATAAATTTATATGGATCCTTTTTGGTGCATTTCATAATTTGAATCAGGAACTGTGAATCAAATTCGAGTAAAAGATGAAAATCAGCTGTCAATATTTTCCCTATAAAAACATACAACGCATTGAAGACATTATTAGTGCTACTGTTTCCCTACTACTGATTAAAACCAACGTTATTATGGAGCGGCGACGTCATTTAAGCAGGGAAGAAATGCTCAGAGCCGTGGGAATGATAGAAGCTGGTTCCCGGCAACGTACTGTGGCTTTAGCTCTGAATACAAGTCAGAGTGTTATCAGTCGACTTTGGACACGTTACCGAAGCACTGGTACCGTGGCTGAGCGCCATGGAGGACGGTATCGCTGCACCACACGGAGACAAGACCGATACATTCAAATCTTAACTCGAAGAGCTCCAACAATAACCGCCATGATGTTAGCCGTGAGGCTTCATCACTCTTCAGGGAACTTAATTAGCGACCAAACAGTCAGAAACCGCTTGCATGAAGTGAACCTTCATTCCCGAAGACCGCTACGGGTACCACCTATAGCAATGCACAATCGTAGGATTCGATATCAATGGGCTCTTGAACACAGAAATTGGGCAGAAGAACAATGGCGTTTCGTTTCGTTTATACAAGACGTATACGACACTGGAGAACCCCTGGACGCCAACAGCGATTAAAATCCTGCCAGGAAGTCCATCCTTATAGTGGTGGAACCATCATGGTATGGGCGGGTATTTGGATCGGCGGAAGAACTGAGTTGATTTGGATCAGAGGCAACCTCAACGCTCAAATTTATGCTGAGACGATTGTATCAGACGTCATCGTTCCTCTACAAGTGCAAATCGGTCCCTTATTTCAGTTAATGCATGATAATGCACGACCGCACACCGCAAGAGTTGTAAGACAGACTCTCGCCGCAGCTAACATCAATGTCCTGCCCTGGCCTGCTCAGTCGCCAGACTTGAACCCGATTGAGCATGCATGGGATATGCTACAGAGAAGAGCTCTGCCGAATATGGAGGGTATCCAGTCGCAAGAAGACCTTTTTTTGTTGTTGCAACGAACATGGGCGGCCATTCCACAGCGTGATTTGGATGAACTCATTTTGAGTATGCCAAACCGATGTTCTTGTGTTGTTAGTGTTCGCGGTAGAAACACGGATTTATTAATTGTTTAAGTTACCCAATAAAATTTTAGAGAAAACTGTTATTTCAGTCTTTTTTTCGAACTTTTGTGTTAGTGGTTCAAATGTCAAAAATCCCTTTATTAGGAAAATGGCAAATTTCTTTATTAATGCAAAGGTGACTTGGTTTATCGTTACTGTGACAAACGAAAACACTTTATTTGATGAATCCTTAAAGAAAATTTTAATTAATATCAATCAGGAGAAAAGTTATTGCAAAAATATATGTTGATCCCTAGACACTTTTGATGTGTGTATTTGTAGGCCAATATCATTACTCCCCTCAATATAAAAAATACTAGAGAGAATTATACCTAACCACCTATTAACGCTCAATTTGGTTTTAGAGCAAACTATCGACAGTCGATGCGGTACACGGTCTGACTGATTATATTTCAGAAGAACTCTGCAAGCGAAACTAGACCCTGGGAGTCTTCCTTGACTTAGCCAAGGCCTTTGACACGGTGTCTATTTCTGTTCTAAACAAATTAGAAACCATAGGAATAAGGGGAACGCCGCTGAAATTATTTACTGACTATTTCGACGGCCAGTAACAATTTGTTAGAATAGAAATAATATTACGAGCGATAAGCAGATATATACTGGTAATATAAATAAATATTAAAGACGGCAAAATTATATCATATTACGACGACACAGCGTTTATGCTGTTGAACCTACAATGCTGAAAATACAAACTAGAGACAATGATGCAGTATGCATATCTAATGCAACTTCAAAGCATGTCTTTGTAGAAGATTTTTACATTCTTAGACCTATGACTATACAATACATTCAAACGAAAACTTAGTAGGTATCTATAAATTAAATTACTTAGCTGTAAAAAAAAATAATTAAATATTTACTAACTATCGATTATGCACAGATAGAAGATCTACTTTTTGTAATGCAAATAGACCCTTAATTTAACCGTTTTAATCTAATTTTTAATTTAATTTTTACTTTATACTCATTATTGATTTAAAGTATTTATGCACTTTCTAGTGTGAGGCACAAGTTCACCTTAGTTCAGGCTAAAAAGCATTGAACATTGCAATAATCTATTCCTTTTCACAGTGTTAAATTAAAACGTCAACGCAAGGCAAACGCGATATCATCTGACTCCGAAGGTGGGACTTCGCGTCATAAGCAACGTAACGAAGATGTGAGAGTTAGTGACTTTGAGGATTCGGAAGATGAAAGTTCTGAGTCAGCAAAACGCAAACGAAAGAAGAAAGTCTCTGAGAGTGAAGCGTCGGGAGGATCCAGTAATGAAGGAGGGTATGTTATAGTATATAAATGTAATTGTACAGATTAGAACGAGACGAAATCGGTATTTCCTAGAGCGAAAACTCCAGTCCGCACTGGTCTGGGGCGTAATTCAACACGCCCCATTTTGCCTTTTCTTCTTTGTGGCGGACGATGAAACTGAAAGGCCTTTTTTATCATGGAGAAATGCTCATACATTCTGCTCTACCACGGGGAGATAATGCAGTTGGGACCAAACCAGCACATGGGCGCCAGATGACCCCATGTCTGTGTACCGTTGGTCCCCCTGCGACGGGTCAAATCATTGGCCCCGCCGCCTGCCAATTTTCGGCCGCAGAGGATAGGGAGAGCGGCCAACGTCATACCAACACTCCTCCTCCCCCGCGGCCCCATCGCGTTTGCCATCAGACGGTGGCGACCCCGTCAAAGCCGCGGAAGGTAGGGAGACGGCGCATCGCTCCTCTCCCGCCGCGGCCTCCAAACCTCAGCCGCGATGCTTCCCACACGACATCGCGGCCCGCCTCAGTTGCGATGTCGCCCAGGCGGCACCGCAACCTACTTGTTGGCCGCTACGTCGTCGGCTTACCAGCAATAGCCCTGACGAGTGGCCCCTCCTCGGGTTCCTCTTCGCTTCACCGTGGGTGACCAAGCCACGGCTATTGAGCCCCTCCGCCTTGACAATGCGGGAAACCCACCTGGGGACGGCCGAAATATTTAAGAGTAGTATAACACTCTCCATCTCTATGAGATGGAGAGTGTTAGTCTCACAAAAATAACACCTCTCTAGAAAGAGACAAAGCGACTGTGCAGCCAATACTTGTTTCTTCTGGCTTGCAGTTGTTACATGCAGCGCAGAACGATACACTCCTGACCGCCAGAGGACCAATAAGAATTCTAGAAAGATAAAATTACTGGCCGCACATTCGCTTTGTCTCTCTCGTACTTTTCGGCCTGCATTCAATGCACAACAGAATATGGAACGCTCAGTCCATTCTCTATGTCTAAGTACTGTATGATAGGGGACAAATATGCTAGTAACATCTGGCACCGCAACTTTGCAGGAAAATCTAAATGGCAATGGAGCAAGTATGCACGCTTTCATAGAAAAATGTTCAAACCCATTTAGTAGTTGATTTCTTTTGAACCAGTTTGAAGGGCATGGGTCCTTGGTAATAATTACAGATGCATGACACATTTTAGCTTCTTCTCTTTGATGGATCTTGTATGCCTCTGGTATTGTAGTTGTCATCTGAAAACATTCCAATGATCACTTTTTTTGCACCGTTCCTTAGATTTATTTTAAATGGTGTTTATTTCTTTATAGAACAAAGAAACGTCGACGTATAAAATCAGTGAGGGACAGTGATGCCTCTGGGTCTGACACTGAAAATGAAGGCAGAAATAAACATGGCAGAAAGAATATACGTAAGGTAAATATTCAGTATATTTTTATCAATATTTACACTTTGAAATACGTGTTAAATGTAAGGGATGTTAATGATATGTTCCATTCCAGGTCATGGGTAAGAATCAGCTGGAGGAGGCCACGAAAAAGGCGGCACGCGAAGAAAAGGAAAGGGTCGCTCGTATTTTAGAGAGACAGAAATTGGTTAGTATTTTTTAACGCCCACATACCCCAATTCTATAAAAAAATTGTTTTTTTTTACGTAGCCTATTGTTACTTTTCACACGTTTCTAAGGCCCTTTTTGCACGGCACGGTTTCTTTACTGTACGGCGCCGTAGAAAACGTCCGTCAACAAGCTTCCACAGTGATCCATAAAACACTGACGACCGTGCTTACACACGGCCGGACATGGCGAATAAACCGTATTTTTCACGCCAAGAAAAACGTGTGCGTATCAAAGGGCCTAAGAAAAGCTTCCATACATACTGGCATAATTTTCCCGGTTTAGGATGTCATTCAGGCTGGCTGGACAAATCTTCAAAATAGCTCGCATTTAACTAGGTCAATAGTACATTTTATGTGACGGCTAAACACCCTTATTTCAGAATTTGTGACGCTACAGAATCTTAGATAATCGATCGAAAACGTGTCCAGCCATCTTGAAAAACCACTTTTCGCTGGTCTCTCAATCTAGGTAACGGAAGTGATTTTGACGACTTTTTGCATATCAACGGGCGTCACGTAAATTTGTGACAGGCATCGAGCTAAAAGTTTTGTGATACGAACAGCGGTTTAGTAGAAAAATGCAAAAATCTGTGTCCAGCCATCTTGAATTTACTTATAAAACTTTTGGCTGGCACTTCTGAATCTCAATAACGGGAGCGTTTTCGAATATGGTTCCTTTACTAACATTTAGTGACGCAATTTGTGACAGTAATAACGTTTGATTTATGGCGTCACATGTAAGGGTTTACGAGAAATCAGTAAAAACTTACATGTCCAAACAACCTGCGTTCAAGCTGGCTGGACACATGTATCTCCGCTGCCTGATGATCTACGGCCTTCGAAATATATTCAAATTTTTGTGACGGGGACGATAATGATTTACTGAATTTGTGACGGAGAAACTTTGAGTAGTTTCAAAGATAATGATATTTTAAATTTTCCCATACAAACACTGCAGTAGGGTTACCAATATTGTAGGTTTTATGTAGGACTAAGTACATTTTAAGGTGTTTTCTTTAATAGACGAAAATCCGTGTTTTGGTGATAGTAGTTGACAGAATTATAATCATTACAATCAGTAATACAACTTGTTAAGTTAGTATAATCCCCAAATGTGAAAATTTCATGAAATAGTCATTCTTGGGAATTACTTTGGTCTTAGTGAGTTTTGTTGATGAATTTATAGATTATAATTCTGTAAACACATATTTGTTACGGCCGCGAATCATATTTTAATCAACGTACAACTTAATACTGACCAGCAAATTGCAAAAAACGTAAAAAAATTTAATTTCGCGGCGCTCCCTGATTTTCCCTGGCGCTTTCGCCTTAAATAGATAGATGACAAAAGTGTAGAAGTGAGGAAGGGGGGGAGGGGGGGGGGGGCTAATTTTTGATATTATTGATTATTTACGTGCAGATATCTACTCTTTTTAGTAGGTAGGTATTGGTGTTTTTCATGGTAAGTACAGAGGCCAGCACATCAAGCTACCCCAATCTGTCAGATTTTCCCAATTGAATATGAACCTTATTCCTTTGTACTAAAGTTGAAAATCTATCAAAGAAATTTGACAGATTGGGGTAGGTTGACCTGCTGGCGTCTGTACATAGGTAGATATTGGTGCAGATTCTCTTGTCACAAATGCGTCTAAACTAGACTAAAAATCACCTAAATTTTGTTTATTCCTGTCAAATGACGATTTCCCATTCTGAAATTAACTAAAGTGACACCTTAACTAAATTTTAGTTTGACAGCACTGAGATTGCACTGAGTTAATAGTTTAGAGAAAATAGTAATTTTTCTATTCTGAATTTGAGGTTTTTCACCTAAAATTTAGATTCTCTAACTAAATCTGACTATTTTTAATCGGGACTAAAAAGGTGTAGAATAAAATTAGTTGGCATGAGCTAAAATTCACACCAACACCTCGACTGCCTCGACTTCAGTTGTAAAAACTACTGTTTTCTTTTGCTTATATCTCGAAAACGGTGTGTCCTATCGCAAAAATAATGAAAATTTTGACCCCCTTTATAAAACCCGCAAACCCTTAAAACTCAACACGTTGGTAATAATTTTTCATATTTTCCATACAAAAGTGAAAAATTTCATAAATAAGAGGTCGAGGTTGCCCCACTACGCCCCTTCGGCTAAAAAAAACACGGGGAGGGGCCCGTGACTAAATAATAACAGCCGCACAGGGGCCCATGTTTGCTATTTTTATAAATTCGTCATTCCAACACGATCCCATTGTCATTTTGCTAAAAGTTCGTAATCTGCTAAATTCATAATGGTCGACCATTGGTCGGTCAATGGTCTCAGAAAAACTACTAAATTTCATGCTAGATTTCATTTAATATATATTTTTACATATTATGTATTGGTGTTTGCAATCTGAAGTAGTAAGAAGTTCGTAAATAGCAATAACCATTACATTTATTAATTTGTCATTATGTACGAGATTACCATTTCTTTCAATGGAGTGTCAGTGGTTGATCATTGGAAAGTCATAATGATGCCATTATATTAGTAGATTATCAAACTTGTCAAAATCGACAATTATGAAATCAGTGATAGACCATTCTGACACTATTGTAATAGCAGACTTGAGGCCCAGGTCGATCGATTAGGTTAAGCTACGCTTGCCGCGGTTGGCCTGTGGATGGGTGACCATCTTTACATACCGAGACCGTGCCTCGGAAAGCATCCTGGCTGTCGTTCGTGGATCTTTGACAGCAGTTACGGGTAGTCAGAAGCCCGAAAGTCTGACAACCAGTCTTACCAAGCATCGTATTACCCAGTAACTGGGTTGTGGAGGTCAGATAGGCAGTCGCTCCATGTAAAACACTGGTATTCAGCTGCATCCGGTTAGACTGGAAGCCGACCCCAACATAGTTGGGAAAAGGCTAGGCAGATGATGATGATGAGGGCAAATAAGTACCTACATTTTGGCTGAATGCACAAACCGTGCGAACAAACAAAAAAAAATTACCTACTTACCACGTGGAATCGCGATTGTCAAATTCGATTTGGTTGTGTCAAAATAATGTTTAAATTTACAGATATTTTAATGCAGAATAGCTCTAAGATTCTCATAGCCAAAAGTAAGTAATTTTAGTCATAGTTTAGTTAGTTTAGTTCGGTGTACAGAGGCCAGCACATCAAGCTACCCCAATCTGTCATATTTTCCCAATTGAATATGAACGATATATCTTTGTAGTAAAGTTGAAAATCTATCAATGAAATTTGACAGATTGGGGTAGCTTGATATGCTGGCCTCTGTACAAGAGAATTGACACCATTGTGTCAGGATAACTAATGCTCGAAGGTATTTAAATGAAAAAGTATATATCGGCATCATTATATAAAATAAGTATCGGCATCACTTTTAAACGTTGGACATAATAAAAATAAAAAAAACCAGATGGAATCGACACTTCCTATCCCAATACCATTGAGGCTTTATTTATGTAAAAATTATGGTCACCTCACAATATTAATGGATGTTTGTATGGGAAAACTTAAATGATCAATATCTTTGAAACTACTCAAAGTTTCTCCGTCACAAATTCAGTAAATCATTATCGTCCCCGTCACAAAAATTTGAATATATTTCGAAGGCCGTAGATCATCAGGCAGCGGAGATACATGTGTCCAGCCAGCTTGAACGCAGGTTGTTTGGACATGTAAGTTTTTACTGATTTCTCGTAAACCCTTACATGTGACGCCATAAATCAAACGTTATTACTGTCACAAATTGCGTCACTAAATGTTAGTAAAGGAACCATATTCAAAAACGCTCCCGTTATTGAGATTCAGAAGTGCCAGCCAAAAGTTTTATACGTAAATTCAAGATGGCTGGACACAGATTTTTGCATTTTTCTACTAAACCGCTGTTCGTATCACAAAACTTTTAGCTCGATGCCTGTCATAAATTTACGTGACGCCCGTTGATATGCAAAAAGTCGTCAAAATCACTTCCGTTACCTAGATTGAGAGACCAGCGAAAAGTGGTTTTTCAAGATGGCTGGACACGTTTTCGATCGATTATCTAAGATTCTGTAGCGTCACAAATTCTGAAATAAGGGTGTTTAGCCGTCACATAAAATGTGCTATTGATCTAGTTAAATGCGAGCTATTTTGAAGATTTGTCCAGCCAGCCTGAATGACATGGCTTAGGTACCCACCGTGTGATCGGCGCCGGTATCCCACTCGAACTTGAATCAAATCTCGTACAGTTCTCGATTAGAAAGAGACGATTTACAAAGCTATGATTGTTGGAGAAGATGATGATGTTTCCGACCGATTTAACAATAACATTTGTGTAAAAACGGATAAAAAATAAACTTAATTTACTTTTACAGTACAATAACTTGGAATTTGATGAGTCTGGTAAACCAGACGAGGTTGTTTTGGAGAAGGTGATATTGGATTTCGATCCTGAAACTAAAGAGCCGCTGATCGAGGTGGACAGAGGACTTGTGAAGAAGCTGAAACCCCATCAGGTAAGCCTTATTTGTAAGCTCGTACGTAAGGACCGTTTTTTTAATTAACGATATTCTTCTAAAAATTTCGATATTCATCTAAAAATGTCGAAATTCAACAAAAAATTGCGATACTCTTTAAAAATGTCGATATTCTATTAAAAAAGGCCAATACTGTTTTAAAAGGGTCGACATTCTACTATGTCGATACTCTTTTAAAGTTATTAATATTGTACTAAAATGTCGGTACTCTTTTCAATGTGTCGATATTCTACTAAAACAGTCGATACTCTTTTAAAAGTGTCGATATTCAACTAAAAATGTCGATCCTCTTTTAAAATTGTCAAAATTCTATTAAAATGTTGATACTTTTCAAGTGTCGATATTCTCGTAATAATGTAGATATCTTCGTCTTGTCTAACACACGATACTCATGATTGGATACTTATTATTGTTCACGACACTTCAAACATTCCCCTCCTTGGATTACCGACAAGATTTCACTAGTTTTATGGTAAATACGAACGTCGTAAAAAAACTTAGCACGATCCTATCTTGGACATCCTATCTAATATTCCTATCTCTAAAATAAATAACGTTTGCTTTTAGGCAAACGGCATAAAGTTTATGTGGGACGCCTGCTTTGAAAGCGTGAAGCGTATCAAGAAAGAAAAGGGATCCGGCTGCATTCTCGCGCATTGCATGGGTCTGGGAAAAACTTTACAAGTAAGTAACCCTTTACATATAATCCTTCTTACACATGTACAGGTAGGTTACATTACAACATTTTTAGTTTTACTTTTAGGGCCGATTTTTAGAGAGACTCTTCAGATAAAAGTTACAGACGATTGAAAAGTCGACCCTTAGTCGAAAGATATGAAAAAATCTAGATATATAAAGTACGTCTCATAAAAATAAAGAGTCACTGCTTAGTGTTTGACTGTACAGGGTCTCGTCTAGTTAGGCGTCCATTTAAAATACTGTAAACAGTGCCGTGGCTAAACGGAGCATTTTTTTTTCCGCCGAGCAACTAGTCTACGCAGTTTATTTTGTGGACGCTAATATATAGGTAGTGCAATCCACGAAGACGCGCCCCACTCTTCTTCCGAATCGTTAGTGGTTATCGCTAGTTAATTCCAATAGTGTTTTAGTTTTTTAATTACCCACTAAAATTGTGTGTATCAACAAAACTAAAACACTAGCAGAATGTTTCACACTTGTTTTGTAAGCATTAAGAAAAAGAGTAGGGCGCGTCTTCGTGGTTTGCATTACCTATACTACTAGTAATTAAAATCATTGCTTTCATACATATTTCAATATTAGGGCCTTAGAGGTATACTATAATAATTTAGAGTGTACCTGAAATAGGAATAAACCGGTATCTCAGGTCACTCAAGTGAACATTCGTGAACTAAACAATAAGACATGAGCTAATCATCTAAATATTTGCAGGTAATATCGTTAACACACACGCTGCTGATCCACGGGACTCTAACGGGCGTGAACCGCGTGCTGGTCGTATGTCCGCTGTCAACCGTACTCAACTGGGTCAACGAGTTCAAGATGTGGCTCAAACACGCCCACTCCGAGTTTGAAGTTGACGTGTACGAGTTGTCGAGGTAAGAAACGATAAAATTATCATTTACAAGCTGTGTGCCCGATGGGATTTACTATCGGCAAAAATTACAATCTTTCATCCCCTATTTAAACCTTTAGGACCTCTGTACTCAACCTGCGGCCCGCCGGGTCTTTGTTATTGGCCCACCTGAAGTTACTAATTTATTGTAAACCATTTTAAATTTCGCGCCAAGTAACTGCATCGTTAACTTGGAATTACGTTTTAATTAAGACCTAAATAATTTTTGCTAGCGGCCTTCGACTCCATGACTGAAACGTGTTTGTGGCCCCTATATAAAAAAGGTTGAGTATGGCTGCTTTAGGATATGAAATATCAAAAATCCTTCCTTCATTAAATAACGAACTATTGTGCAACATTCCATGTTTCTAGACCTAGCGGCCTAAGCTATGGGTTGTCTGGTCAGTAAATATTTTATGAATGCACACTAACTCGCGCCGTGATATCGTGGTGAATTACGTCCTACTCCTCACACCGAAAGGAGATGTAAAAGATGACTCGTGTAAACTGTAAGGTTGGTATTTATTGTTTACATGAGTCAACATTTTTTAACCAAGTCAGCGGAAACATTTTAACCTTAAGCTGGCCTAGCTTATACTCGTACTTAACTTCGTAGCACGAAGTTTCAAAAGATAACGACGCCAACTTATACTGGTTTTGTTACCAATGACGGTCGGTCGACTGTACGATAATCGCATGTCCGTAGGCGAAAATAGTTTTCAAAATTGACCGGGTCTTTGTAACCAAAAAATTATAATTATTTCGATTTATCAAATCACAGTTCGATAAAAATGACTGGCGAGTTTCGTATGAAAAAATCGTATTAATTTCTCGCTCGAGTGCGATAAATAGCCCGGATCATGCTTGCATGAACATTTTCCTCTTGAAGGTCGATAAACTTGCTTCATGTAAACAAGCCTTTATTCTCACAAGAAGTACGAGCTCAGACTTGATCAAAATGCCTTTTGCATATTCTTTAAGCATCATTATACTTGGTTATCTAAAAGTGTTATTCTTTGAAATAAGGGCTGATAAAGAGGTACTACCTAATATGCGAGCCATTAAATCAAACGTATTGATAAAACTACTCGACCTTGTGTTACCAAAACAAAAATAAAAAAAATCTTTTAGTACAGCTGATCATCTACTTCAAATTATGATTTTATGAAGAAAAAATATTGTTTTATTGCTATTCCGATAGATGGTATCAACACTAGATCGTTTTACCGAAATATAATTTAATAGACCCATACAACTCCTCAACCCAGGTACAAGCAGAACTCTGAGCGCGCGTTCCAGCTGCAGCAGTGGTTGGATGGCGGCGGCGTGTGCGTCCTCGGCTATGAGATGTTCCGCAACCTCTCCTCTGAAAACAACAAGAAGTTCAAGAAAAAGATGCTGCGGAGCTTCCAGGAGAGTCTCGTGGATCCAGGTCAGTGGATGATGCAGTGTCTTTTAGCCAACGGCTGCAGCAGTGTTGCGATGGAGGCGGCGTATGCGTGTGAGATGTTCCGCAACGTCTCCGCCGACAACAACAAAAAATTCCAGGGAGTCTCGTGGATCCAAGTCAGAGGATGATGCAGCTAGTTCCAGTTTTCAGGCTCTATCAATCCGTTGCCGGTAGCAGGCCCCTGCAAATGTATGGGACTGCACCATATCCTTTGTAACTCCCATCTGTTAACACTAGACACCTTGCAAAGTTTGACGCTTCCGTCTACATTCAATTATCGTGTGGATTCCTTCTGAGAAAATGCAAGGGTCGCCAGTAGAACGCACTGGTAGAAAATGTTGTCAAGTTTTGTTTAAACCATTTTGTGTTAAATCCTTGTCAGTGGTTACCATACTTACCATCTGGTAGGTTTTGATCCCTTCGGAATGAATAGTGGACTGTATTATCAATAAACTGGTATAATTCTTACAATAAAATCACATTATGGTGTTCGTGAACCGTTACGTGCGGGGTGCGCGTGTGTCTTACTCGGACGCGCGATGGCAAGTGGCGAGGGGCCGCGGGGCGTGAGCGACGGGGGGGGCTTGGTCCCGAGTGTTGCAACTAGACACCATTTTTTTCAATTGCTTGACAAGATGGTTGTTCTAGTGATACAACCCGATTCAAACTTTATGGCAGCTCTCTGCGCATTACCTCACCCCTCATCCCGGCTGACAGGTCAATTTGTATCTGCGTAGCATCTCGCCTCGTGTTCCAAGCGTCCATAAAGTTTGAATCTGGCTGTACTAGTGATTGAATAATATAGTAACATTGCAATATACAAGTCAACATAAAGCCACATTATTATAATGTTTTTTTTTTTCAATTCAGGACCAGACTTGGTGGTGTGTGACGAGGGACATCTGCTGAAGAATGAGAAGACTAGTTTATCGCAGTCCATGAACAGAGTGAAGACACTACGCCGCATCGTACTCACCGGCACACCGCTACAGAACAACTTGAAAGAATGTACGTCGTATATTTTTTAATGTTTTAGATACATTGAAGAACAATGTGTCTTTGATGTGTCCAAACAAAAGATTTAATAACGATTATAAAATGATAAATCGCGAAAAAAAAATCAGCTGTTCCCTACATTTTGACGAGTTGCAAACATAAATGTAGGGAACAGCTGATTTTTTTTTTCGCGATTTCAGGTTTGGTCCCATAGTAAAAGTTGTTCATAATGATCAGTACAATGACCTCTTAAGAGGTTGTTAATGTTCTTCTAATAACCCTGTATATAAATTACGTGTCACGTTTGTCCACAATGGACTCCTAAACTACTGAACCGATTTTAATAAAATTTTGCACAATGTGTGCAGTTTCATCCGACTTCAAAGTTAGGATAGTTTATATCTCAATTTAAAATCGCAATATATTGCCAGGACAAGGTCTGTATGAAAAAAAAATTCTAAAATTTGAAAAAAAAAAATCACCCGTGCGAAGCTGACGCGGCGCGCGGGCCGCTAGTAAATATATGAATATTACTCTGTATTCGCGATTTATTTGCCAAAAATGTAAGCAAATATGAGTTTATGGAAAAATAACTTTAAATCCTAAACAATAAAGTTTACGCTACAACTTCTCACGTATAATTGGGCCACTCGATAGGAGTCAAGCTCGTTCCGCTATCTTCGTCTTTTTCTATCCAGACCAGATAACATCATTTAAAAAAAATGTCTACTGATCCGATAATTTTATTGTTATTATATTTGTCACCAGACTACTGCATGGTACAATTCGTGAAGCCGAACCTACTGGGGAAGTACAATGAGTACTTGAATCGTTTCGTGAACCCAATCACCAACGGACAGTACACTGACTCCACGGAAGGTGACATCAAGGTCATGAAGAGGCGCTCCCATGTGCTGCACAAAATGTTGGATGGAGCTGTTCAGGTATGAATACTGATCTATTTTAACAATAATAGCCTATTGACCGCCGAAGTCTGGATTAATCCACAAATATGGTGGTTTCCACGTGTTAGTCGTGTGATTGATGGGCTTTGTATACATACAGGTAGCCTGAAACAGCCCCAGATAGCGTCAAGTCGAAGCTGCTGGTCCTAACATTTGTGTCAAGTAGGCAACTAGTCTTTTTTTCTACAACATTTATCTATCTATCATTGATTTCAAAATTGTTGATTTTGACAGGTTTGTCAATCTACTAATATAATGGCGTCATAATGACTTTCCAATGTTCAACCACTGACACTCAGTTGAAACAAATGGCATAAAATGGTAATCTCGTACATAATGACAAATAAACAAATTTAATGTTTTTTGTTATTTACGAACTTCTTACTACTTCAGATTGCAAACACTAATACGTAATATTTAAAAATATATATTAAATTAAATCTAGCATGAAAATTTGACCGACCAATGATCGATATGAATTTAGCAGATTACGAACTTTTAGCAAAATGACAATGGGATCGTGTTGGAATGACGAATTTATAAAAATAGCAAACTTGGGCCCCTGTTTATGTGATGAAACTATTTCAATCAAAAAGTACAACACGCGGCCATTAATAGTTCAATTTTGTAGAGCGTTGCCTCTTTTTAAACTCGATCTGTTATATTATCGACCGGGTTCTGCACCCTTATGTATCATTTTGAAGGACACTGCTAATCCATTGCTCTATCGGTTCAAATAATTTGCCTGTTCAACAACGTAAATAACGCATTGAATGTTGTTTAACTATCAAAATGAATGCCATTTCTGTTAGTGTGTTACGCATTTACCCTGTTAAACATGGTTTTACTAATAAAAAGTAATTTTAAAATTATTTTGTTGTTTTCAGAGGAGGGACTATGGGGTGCTGGCGCCCTTCCTACCTCCGAAGCACGAGTACGTGTTGTTTATCACCCTGTCGGATGTCCAAGTAAAGCTGTACCAGCACTATTTGGATAACTACTCGAGAAGGTACGTCTTTTTGAGAGCCTACTATTGCTTTAGTAATTGGGCGTGTGTGAGGCGTGCGTTTAGTACGAATCAACTGCCTATGGGGATTCTCAACTCAGCCAATCGCAGCCGATGCTCGCTCTTCTGTCATCATCTGCCTAGCCTTTTCCCAACTATGTTGGGGTCGGTTTCCAGTCAAACCAGATGCAGCTGAATACCAATACTTTACATGGGGCGACTGCCTATCTGACTTCCAAAACCTAGATGCTGGGTAATACGATACCTCTTGGTAAGACTAGTTGTCAGATTTTCGGGCTCCTGACGACCCGTAACGACTGTCAAAGATCCACGAATGACAGTCGGGACCTAGGCCTTAACGTGCTTTCCGAGGCATGGAAGGGTCTTGGTATGTAAGGATGGTCACCCATCCACGGACCAACCGCGGCAAGCGTGACTTAACCTGATCGATCGACCCGTGCGGCTGTTATTACTTAGCCACAAGCCCCTCATCTGCATCTGCTCGCTCTTCTGTCTTTTGTCTTTTATATCATGTACATTGTCCACTAACATTCTCTATCCATCCGCTACCAATGTGGACAACCCTCATGTTCAATGTGAACCGTTATGAGCCCAGTATTCATCCTAATTTTACAACTAAAAGCAAGCTTTTCGTTTATAATATTATCATTGTTGTTACTATAACTTAATCTCTATTAAAATCATGAACATACTGATTATTGCTGCCCACTCCCGAACATTTCGATATTAATTTAAGTATATTATATCTCTGCAGGCCACTACCGGGCAAGTCTTCAGGATTTCTGTTTCCCGACTTCCAGTCGCTGCAGAGAATATGGACGCACCCGCTCGTACTCAAATATAACTCGGAGAGATACGAAATTATGCAACAGAAAAAGGTACACGAATATGCTATGGTATTTTTTTTTTTTATATTTGCTAATCTATACTCAAACTGTTGAGCAAAGGTATATTTTGGAGTTGTTGTTTCAGAGGGAGAGAGAAGAAGAAGACTCTGAGGGATCACTAGTAGATTTTATAGATGATGATTCTACTCCAGATGTAAGTTGAAGTATCCTAATCTAATTTCCATATTTACTGTGTCCAAGTTATTCCCCCAGTAATGTTTTGGCGGCTTCCAATTGAACGGACCGACATCCATTACTAGTGTTTTGTGCTGGATGCCAGACTTTTAGGAATCCAGTGTTAACGGCTGTGAGCACCTAAATATGTATATAGGCGCCACGCCATTAGAGACGCCTTTTAAAAAGTTACTGACAGTTGCAATCGAAATGTACGGGTGCTACTACCATCACACACTGAGCACTTGAAAACACAATCCCTTATTTTTCAGTGATAAATACGATTTAATTAACAAAATAATTTTTTACACAGGAAACTTCAACAGAAGAGTCCTCAGATGACCTGTCAGATGCGAGCGATGACAGCCGAAAGAAGACCAAGAAGAAGAACAAAGCTAAGAAGAGTAAGGGCAAGGATAAGGAGTCTAAGGTTGGCACCCGGCGGGGGACCAGGGCCAACCCAGGTAACGGTAATGTCTAACCAGCTTTTAGTATGCTTTTCTATTATTTTCGTAGAATTTAGTTCTTAAACCCTTTTACAGCATCTGATCTCATATTAACTGCAGCTTTAGGTAGTTTACGCCCAAGCAAAACCTATTGGGTGTTGATGAGCTTCAACTACTTAACTGACTTCGGAAACTGCAGTAATAACAATGCTTGGCAGATTAATGATCGCAGTTTGACAAGAGAAATCTTATAAACTATTGGAATCATAGTTTTTATATTGACGTAGAGAGTGCAACAAGTCATGAGCTGATGTGATATTATTTAAGGAGAAAATTCCCAAAAAATACAATAATAGCAGCTCGGGTAGGCTCGCCCAGTATTACATGGGACAAAAATATAATTGGAGAAATGTGGTTATATTTTTTTGATGAACGTTGTGATCTTAGCAAACGCAGTTACTTATAAGTGAATGTAACATTTGCTTGAAATTCTTTTGCATTCATTTCATTATGCACTACGCATTATGTTATGTTCATTATGCCCTTCCTTCTTTTTACGCGCTGCGCCATATGCGAAGCGTGTCAAAAGAATATCGTAAAATCGTGCAACTCCTGTTCAGTTTCTATATCTTTTTATTTTGTTTACCAGTGGACGCCGACGATGATGACGCCGACGTCGCTGAAGTAGTGGAAGTTCGTAACGAGAACCCGACTGAGTGGTGGATCAAGTTGGTCGAGGAGGAGGAACTGGACGACATGCGCAACTCACACAAACTGGTGCTGCTGTTCGATATACTGCGCCAGTGCGAGGCTATCGGGGATAAACTGTAAGTTGTACTATTTTTTTATGACGATTTTACAACATTTTTTTTTAGAGGTGACAGTTGCTTTCTGCGGTGGAAGAAAAGAGCTTTCACTATTGGTGGGCTCTTTTTTGCAATTAGCTGCAATACAAACCTACATACAGGTAAATTTTTCTATCAATCGGGTAAAACTGTATAGCTTCCGTCGATATGACAGGGAATAGTTATGACATGAGGTTTACGTTAATAATAAGTGCTGGGTAAGACCAATCTCTTGATTGGCAATTGTGGGCATAATTATCATTTGCCTAGTCTTCGCCCAGCTATGTTGTTGGGGTCGACTTCCAGTCTAACTGGATGCAGCTGAATACCAGAATTTTATATTGGAACTTTTTTTGGTCACTTGAACTATCGGATTTATCATTTTTACGTCATGACATTTCTGGGGACCTGGGGATCCCGAACCTTACGCCGGAAGGCGTACGAGGGGCCGAAGCCAACCCGCACGTACGATCAAGATCCCTACCAACATCTTACTTGAATACTTCCTGCCTCTTATCGGAATTATTATTATGGTATGCATTTAATAGTTTGTTTCTTTGTCATCAGGTTGGTGTTCTCACAGTCGCTGTACTCACTAGATCTGATCGAGCATTTCTTGGGCAAGGTTGACGAGGCCACGCAAGAGGGACGTATCGACGACAAACTGGGAAGACATGTTGGTAAGGAGTTTGTTTAAAATCTTTTTCTCTATGTTGCCTTCTAACTGCCGCAACCCTCAAATCACATTCAGATACGACAGTGCTTGAGGAAGAACAGTCCTGTCAAAATTCAACTGCATGGCCAAATTTTAACGAAGTCTTAACATATTCAATCCGAGTATCATGGTCTAATCTATGTAAGGCATATGAGTGAATATAATGTGTGTTAAATCAGGATCGTGGTCACCGGGCGTGGATTACTTCCGGCTGGACGGCTCTACATCATGTGAGAACAGATCCATCTGGTGCAAGAACTTCAACAGAGAAGACAACCCAAGAGCGAGGTCAGTATAACAATCATATATATAACACAGGTATTAATGATTTGTTTATGAACAAGGGTATAACAAAATGTTTGTAACTGGGATCACATACCAACAAAACTGATGCGTGATAGTTGTAGACATAAACTCATTATTCTGTTCAATGGGGTAATGCAGAATATGTGATAGTTAGTAGGCCAGCTTATATACAGACTTCCCTACTCTCGATTATACTAGTATTTCAAGAAAACTAGCTAACTTAAAAGAATCTCCAAAAACCATAGTACTACTATTTTCTAGACTATTTCTTCTATCTGCCCTTGTCCTTTCCCCTTTGAGTGATTTAATTTATAATACGTGTTACGCCGCAGATTATTCCTAATATCAACGCGCGCGGGCGGTCTTGGCATCAATCTGGTCGCCGCCAACCGTGTGGTGATCTTCGACGTGTCGTGGAATCCTTCTCACGACGTACAGAGCATATTCAGGGTCTATCGCTTCGGGCAGAAGAAACCTTGCTATGTGTACCGGTTTTTGGCTATGGTAAGTCAACTTTCCTATTTAGCATGAACTAAACTGGTTAGAAATTCGGGATAAAGTGATTATTCTTGAAATCAATAGCTGTCAGAACCAGATACCTAAACCATCTTAAAAAAAAGATTTTGTTTATAAAATCTTTAGGCAGTATTTACAACATATTAATAATCTGTTTTCTTTCTTCATTTCAATCTTTTTCTCCATGTCACTTTCCAAATTTCGCAGAATTTGAAATAAATGTTATTTCGAACCTACAGGGAACAATGGAAGAAAAAATCTACGAGCGTCAAGTAACAAAGCAAGCTATCTCCAAACGTGTGATCGACGAACAACAGATAGACAGACACTACGCAGAGAACGACCTGGCCGAGCTGTACAAGTTCGAGGCGCGGCCCGACGAGCCGCGGCCTCTGCCCACGCTGCCCAAGGACAGGCTGTTCGCTGAGATGCTGCGGGAACATGAGGCACAGGTATTTAATGCAGCTTGCTAGTTTTTAATAAGGGTTTCTAATTATTCCTGTCTTATAATCTTCTGAAATCAGTCCCTGGACTATGAGCAGATTTGTTGTCCGATTTGGTGATGCAGAGTGCTTTTCCAGAGATTTCTCTCTTTATATTTTATGACAGCATGTCCTAGTTGGCATTGGCAAAAAAAAAAAAAGATTCTCGTAATAACGAATTTGTTTGCATTTAATGACCACTGCCACACAAAGGTTGTGAATCCGATCACACATACCACAACCACACCACAACAATAACAACACATGGACAGGCGCAATTTTTTATGAAAATGAATTCACAAGGACCACATTTGGCCGTGAAAATCAACCGTGTGGGCGATAGCGACCGCATCAAGGCCACGTCGCAGCCACAACATAACCAACTGCGAAACAACACACTAGCGGTCGGCCACATCGCAAACACAACATTGCATCGACTATTTTTGTAGTAGACCACAACGCAACTGTAAGAAGCTGCTGCGACATTACTTGCCCATATTTTTATATTATGTCGCTGCGATGTGGTGTGGTTAATTGATACTGGCTCCAATGCATTTGAGCTTTGATTGAATTTCAAGAGACATTTTAGACCAGCATGTTCCTGGCTCTAAGCTTGTATATCACCATGTCCTAAGCTGACGATTCTTTTGACCTCGTCTAGCTACCACTAGGGACCTAAAATGAGTGACTGTTATATTGTAAATCGAGGTTATCAATTCACAGTAGATAAGAAAAGATAAATTCTATACAAGACCCCCTTTCGTATATCTATGTACTCTTTACCAAAATTCCAAAAGAGTGATAATACTTGAACTTTACATAATCTGTCGCAGATCTACAAGTACCACGAACACGACTCTCTACTCGAGAACAAGGAAGAGGAGACTCTAAGCGAGGAAGAACGCAAGGCGGCGTGGGAGGACTTCGAGAACGAGAAGAACAAGCCGCCGCCCGCGCCCTTCCCGTCCGCCTGGCCTATGCATAACGGAATGGGTGAGATTTTACATCATACATTCAGGGTGGTAGGGACATAACCTCGAAGGCTATTTAAAAATACGTTGCTGTTCCATACGTTTTGACCATTATTACTACAGGTATAGATACACCTAGATAACGCAAGGGCAACTACTTCGCGTGCCCAGCTTACGTACAAAAATCGTAAGCCGCCACTTTCGCGCTAAGTCCTGAGTACTGCTGGCTGGGTGAGTGTGAGTGAGAAAGAGTACTTGTGACGTCATAGTAGGTAGTCAAAAAATGGCATGCTCGGTTTTCATACAGATTGTGACACTTGTCTATCTATATCTGTGATTATTACACTTTTCTATGAAACCACTTTTTTCTTGATAATGGATGAAACATTTCTATACTAGGGGGTCTAGAATCATGTGCTGAATTCATGGTTACAGTTGTTGATATCCATGCTATCCTGTATAGTTTCTATAAATCCGGTAATCTATAGCCGATGTTGGGCCATCCTAAGACCAGTGTGGCCTCAATCACAGACTATGTCAGAAACTCTTCCGGTTCGACCATTCGTTATTTTAGCTGACCCGCAACTTGACAGAAATTCTGGGAATACCTATGCACCCGGATAAAAAGTATCCTATAATATTATTAAAGTAACCCAAGCCATAGTCTGTGTCAAATCCGTTAAGACGCTCCCCCTTGTCAATGACCTTGAGCGTTTAGTCTTCCCCACACCCCACCTACCCGTACTTCACCTGATAAGTATTACGTAAAGTTAATTAAACTTAGCCGTCTACTGGCTCAAGTTTGTACTACTATGACACTCGATGCACAGTATAATTATATACAGTATTCCATCTTCATACAAACGGACGATGCGCGAGCTATGCCTACGCGCCTCGATCTCGGCATTCGCTCGGCAGGCAGACAGTCGCGACAGTGCCGCAGTGACGAACGGTCGGTGTGTTGTTTTTTTAACAATAACCGCGCGATTTTTTCACTAAAAATAAGTTCAAGTACATATTAAATATGACGAGTAGGATATATTGTGCTGTTTTTGGTTGCATGAATTCGTCAATAACGCATCCAGGGATAACTTTTTTTAGATTACCTGGAAACTCTGAAAGGTAAGACTATAAAATAATTTTACTTACTAGTAGGTAGGTACATAATGTGTCTTTTTAATCGATAAATATTTCCTTTTATCTCCCGAAAAAAACGATGTCTGGATTAATAAAGTGAATAGAGTAAAGGAAAGTGATTGACAAGAGTGAAATAGGTAGTTATAGGCGGTTCATGAATCATGATACGGTAGGTACTTATGCTTGTGTTAAAAACCTCGGGGCATGTGTGTTTTGCTTTGTTAGTTTGTATAATTCAAAGTAAAGACGTGGTATTTTATTATTAATAATAGTTGTTTATTGTACTGTGGGTATGAATAATACTAGAAACAATAAATTTGACCGTCTGTCTGTCACTAGATAGTTGACATTTTTACAGAATATGTATTTCTGCTGCTGCTATAACAACATATACCACTAAAAAGCGTTTTTTTTTGTCTGTATTAATAACAACAATAACAGCTGGACTCATGAAATATTCAAAGAATATTTAGATGTTTACAATCACAAAACTTACAATCACAAAAAAGTATATATATAATCATAAAACCAAATCGAAACACAAAGTAGGCAAATGTAATTAAAATGCTGGAGGCGGGCAGCCCTATCGCATGTTTACGTACCGCGCGGCTGTAGGCATTTATGTCCAAGATACGGCCAAGTTACAATCCTACTAATATTATAAATGCGAAAGTTTGTATGTATGGATGTATGGATGTTTGTTACTCTTTCACGCGAAAACTACTGAACGGATTTTGATGAAACTTTACAGTAATATAGCTTATACATCAGAATAACACATAGGATACTTTTTATCCCGATATTCCCACGGGATCGAAACTTACGCGGGTGAAACCGCGGGGCGCAGCTAGTACTGTATATAATTATATTGTGCTCGATGGGTTCTTGTTTCTAGTCCAGGAGCCTGCGTACATTTTGTGATCATACATAATTATTGGTAGATACAACAATTATTATTTAATTCTTCTTCTTGTCGTGTCGAACGTTTAGGCTCCAAAATTGTATTAACTTTGACCAGTAGGTACTCTGTACTTTAAGTAATCCAAGTGTGAATGAAACAAAATATATTTGGATATATCAATTAACTTGTATTTACTCATAAAAAAAACTGTTATTGAAAAGTAACCCTGTATAACTGAATTAGCACCTCATCCTGATTGTCAGATTCTTCTGTGTTAACCATGTTGATAACAATTTCATTTGGTTGCACTCGCAGTTCTTGGTAAGTATCTCTGCAAAGCCATAATTACATACAATTTCAAAAAGCGACTGTATTACAACAGCAGGGTAATTGCGTAACACACTATTAGTAGCAATGGGTTTCATTTTGACAGTTCAATAACATTCATTGCATTATTTGCGTTGTTGAGCTGACACACGTTTCGAACATATGGAGCAATGGATTAGCAATATGCTTCAAAATGATTCAAATTGAGAGTAATAGTGTGTTACGCAATTAGGGTGCAGAACTAAAGTTTTTTTTTTTTTTTCCTAAAACTTCTGAAAGTCAGAAAAAACTTATTTAATTTCATAAATAGAACTTCCTACCACCCGAGTCATTTTGCGTTATTATCTAACAGGTTGTATAAATTTACTGGAAATTATTACTTCTTGTAATAGTAACAAACAAGGAATGATTGAAAAAAAAAGGCATGAGCTCCTAGTCTATAATTCAACTTCGAAGTGATGACGTGTCCTGTCACGATTATTTACACTAACACATAACCTAAAATACGTCCTTTCGCTTATTTTAATCAATAATTATCACTAAAAATGTGTCCTGTCACTGTTATTTTCCGCACTAACACTAAATAATAAAAAAACTAAACTAGATAAACAATAGATATTCCAATGATAAAAGAGTAAATAAATTTTCGCGTAAACGGGAGCAGAGAGCGACGCGACACAGGTTCACCGTACAAAGGCCTCTGGCCGTCTGCCGCCCGTCGCCCGCGCACAGACCCGCGAACCAGCAATTCTATTTTTACGATTATCTAATAACACACTCCACATAATAAAAAACCTTTTCTGTCGAATTATTAAGTACATGATTCTTAACTAATACAAAAATGTTTCACTACTGTAAGTAGTAAAATTAGGAATCCTATACGATTTTTGTACGCGAAAAGGGGTCTAGGTAAATAATGATTTCTCTTTATTTAGAAAGTTTTATCTATTTATTTTTGTACGCGAAAAGGGGTCTAGGTAAATAATGATTTCTCTTTATTTAGAAAGTTTTATCTATTTATTTTTGTACGCGAAAAGGGGTCTAGGTAAATAATGATTTCTCTTTATTTAGAAAGTTTTATCTATTTATTTTACAGTCACATTAATAAACTGAAACCAAGTTACAACATATATTTATTTTGTATTTTTTACGTAACAGCAAGATATACTTTATAGAACATGAAAACGGCCAAATTTTTCTGAGATCCCCTTAAAGCGTGATTGAGTAGCAAACAGCAAAACTTCCACATTTATAATATTTATTTTATTTATTAAAACTTTATGCACAAGTAAAAAAAAAATACTGTACAAAGACGGAATTAATGCCTGCGGCATTTTCTACCAGTCAATCTTAGGATTCTTAGGATGATGCAGAGAGAAAACATGGCAGGTGCAACATACGGGATAAATAGCATGGAAATGACTATAAAATACAAGAGTAAATACTAATACATAGATAGATACATACATACTTATAAACAAAATTAACTGTCAGGTGAAAAATGATTGGTAGAGGAGATAACGAATCCAGCAAATCAGCATTGGGAATTTGGGATGTTACGACCGACTTCTGATGGATATGTGCACGTGCCTTCACTTTAAATATAACCGACTGGTTGCCGTTAATATTGATAAAATTATAAGGTTCTTTTTGTTGCTAATATGCCACTGTCCACTTTAGCTGTATTCTCAGCACTGTTGTAGTTTTCTATCATCACTCCGTACGCATAATACTCGCATTGACGTGGAGTTGCGGACACCAGCCCGTTTTACCTATTCTATCATCACTTTGTCATTTCCAGTGCCGGGACTGTTAGTGCAGCAACAGCAGCAGCTCGCGTACGCGGCGCTGGCGGCCATGCTGCGCAAGGACATGCCCAACATCAACGACAACCAGATCCGGGACATGTTGCCGCTCATATACAACTCTAACCCAGGGGTGAGCTAACAGAGATAGATATACACGTTTCATTTAGCGAACTTGCAATTTCCGATACTAATATTTTAGTTTCATTCGCAGCATGATGTATAGTTTGTTTATGAAATTAATAAAATATAAAATTGGAAATAAACACGGGGACAGCACTGGATTCGTTCAAGCATGAATTGGTAGCATTCCCTGTTGTTTTTTTTTTTTGTCTAGATACACCCAGTCACACATAAACACCCAGAATTAAATAACTAAAGAATGATAATGAACATAAAACATTATTATTGGGGACATACTGAACCAATTAAATACAATAATATCATCATCATACTCATAACTTTATTTGTCAAAAAGCAAAGATTTTGATTAATTTTTTTTTTTCATTAATTTCAACATTTTTGGTTTGCGTATTTATTTTCAAATTCACACTGACTGATTTATTTATAATTGTATGAATAAGTAATATAACCAATATTATCAACTTATTCACATTTTAACATTTATCTGTTTAGATGTTCGGTGGATATGACTTTGGCGTAAGTTTTATGTCGATATATTTTATATCCCTTGTTTATTAGATGTATACGCCTAGTCCTGACGCCGTTAGACGTTATTATTTTATGTTTAAAGCATGTCATTTTCATTATTTTGTAGTGACGCATAAAATTATTGTTATAGCAGAACCTCTGATGACGTCGAATTGTTTTTATGTTATAGTTGATGCAGAAAATGAGTGAAATATACAAGTACACTCAACCGGGGATGATGAATCACGGTATGATGAACCCTGCTATGAATCAAGGTGAGTTATATTGTTGAACTATCCATTACGCCTTGAAATATAATCAGGAATTAGTAATAATATAATGTAACATGTGTGCTGAATTTGCATTGAATGTTTACCTCATATTTGGGTAAGCATCTCATGCCATACTTTTACATACCCAAGACCCCTCTGTGCCGTTGGTCGGCCGTCATTCGTGGATCAGTCAGTCATTACGGGTCGTCAGAAGCCCGAAAGTCTCAACCAGTCGCTCCATGTCAAATACTATTCAGCTGCATTGGTTAGACTGGAAGCCTACCCCGACAGATGATCCTATTCGTCTTAGTATTATCAAGTGAGGTTGACATTACCCTTAGACAAGCAGTAACAAGTAATATATTCCAGCAGCAGCAGGCGGCGGCATGGGCGGCACGTCGGGGCTGCAGTACGAGCCGCCGTGGCAGCGCCAGCAGCAGCAGCAGAACCAGATGCGTCTGCAGCAGCTCATGCAGCAGAATGTGAGTGTGCAGCGGCCGACATATGAGGGATACGTAGGGTCAAGCCTGTGTAAAGCATATAACCTGGCAGCCTTCAAAGCAAGACTGAACAGGCATCTTCTGGGCACACTCCTCCTTCCTAGATCTCATCTATCACTTTCCATCAGACGAGATTTAGGTCAAGAGCAGGGCCATTTTACAATAATACAAAAAAAAAACTGCTGCTAAAGTAAAGTATAATTGAAAATAAATTACTTATCATTTTAAATCAAAGTTAAATCATTACTTTTAGGGGGCTGATTTTTCAATCATCTGATAACTTTATTCAAGGAATAATTTTGAAATCTTGACAGTTATTTCATACAAAAGCTATCAAATGTCAATTTTATTCCTCGAATAAAAATTTTCTAGTGATGGAAAAATCAGTCCTTGGAAGAATTGTATAAAATGGTGCGAGAACAGGATGAACAGTGTACTTTCATGTAAATTGTAAAGATATTGGAACATTATATTTTATTTCCAAAATTTTAAGATCATTTTTCGGCTATTGTCGTACTTGAGTGTCAAGAGCACTTTTATGTCGGCAAAAGCTGTCGGTAGCGTTCAAAATTTAAGCTTAATCTTTTAAAACAAAAGTAAGCTAATGCATGATTTTATACAATGTCATGCTACATTATTGTGATTGATGGACACGTTCGAACACTCTTTTGTCGAATGCCTTTCGTCACTCCTTAACAATGGTACAGGTCAATGGTCAATCCTATAATACCCTTCTGATTTCGGTTTTCTTTTTGTTCTGTTTTATAACCATGTTAACAATCAGATGACAAGCGCTTGACGCGCGTTTTGCTAATGCGTGTTTACAAATTACAACATGTCGTCTCCAAGAAGCTTGTAAATAAAAATGGAGGCAACACTCCAAGAAACAGATAAAAGTGGAGGCAACACTCTGAACACCAAAGTGAAACCGACTGTAGGCTGACGCTCTCTTTCTAAATACGCACTTAAGAACGAGATAGTGATATATGTTTTCTTTATCTTATGTATGTATTCAGAAAGAGAGCGACAGCCCACAGTCGGTTTCACTTAGGTGTTCAGAGTGTTGCCTCCACTTTTATCTGTGGACTTCTTGGTCGTCTCCAACGGAACATTGTAACCGCACATAAGCAAAAAGCGCGTCAAGCGCTTGTCATCTGAACTTTACGGAACTAACAACAGCAAATGGGTGCGAAGTTCTACGCGGGCGGACTGGGCAGCCGCGATCCCGTGGCCATGGCGCTGCAGCAGCAGCGCGCGCGCGAGATCATGATGGCGGGCGGCGCCGGCCGGCCGCGCGGCCGCCCGCCCCTCGCGCCGCGCCTGCCGCCCGCGCCCTCGCAGGACGTCGTCAACCTCGACTCCGACTAGTACACCCGTACGTATTCTCTCGTCAAACACTTCACCTATAGACCCTGCCGCTGCGGGGGACGCTCCGGGCGTCGGGAGCCGCGTGACTACTCCCGGCCACCGTAGGCGCTGCGGACGGAGAGTTATGGGTAACTCTCCGTCCGATCAGGACCAGCCGATCGATTCTGTAAAAATCTCACCGTGAAAAGTTAGGTGAAGCGAGCTTAGAGTGAGCTGTCAAGAGTATCAATCCCTAGCATCAGGATAACACTGACAGATCACTCCACGCTCACTTCACTGAAGTTTTCACGGTGAGATGGTTACAGAATCGCACTGCAGGCCCGTGCCGGACGGCGCGTACGTGTTCCACGTGCTCCTCAAAGAGATGTCAGCATTATGGAAGGGGCCCGTAAGGGCCGCAGCCTGCGGGGGCAGCGGGATTGTCCGAAAGGGTTACTGCTGCCCCGGAACACAAAGGGCTAAGGAAGGAACACGGGTGGGTTTTAGTCAGTAAGAGTCTGACACTCCCTTCTGCTCCACCCAGAGCGAGAGGGGTCATTTGATCATTTGATGATTTCCCATCCTCAAAAAAAAAAAGACCCTGCTCTATGTCCCACCAGTTTTTTGTTCTTTTCGTTGAGTTGACATTAACTTTGTTTACTGACAGGTAGTGAGAGAGGTGCAAAGTGAACCGAAGTGTACAGTGAACGATAATAGGTGCTACACTGCTATATGGAGTGGGGTGTGGACGCCGCGGACTGACTGGTCGCTGGAACAGTAGCAGTAGCCGAGTACAGGGATTCCGCCCTCCAGTCGAGTCCGCAGCGCTCTGCACTCCAGGTGATCATCTGGCCAAAATACAGTGATATTTTGGAGTGTTAGCTCCATAAATGTAGCTTTTCGCCTTGAGGCTTGCGCTCTTAATGCTACATATCAAGAATCTCAGTATTTTATTTGTAGTTCAGACCCTTTTAGACCTTAGCCGTGTACTCTCCATATGATTTCCTAACGAGGACCAGTGGTGTCCACATATCAATGAAACTCCACTTTGTTTCGTTAAACTCAACAACAGCGGAAGCCTAAGGCGTAGTTTAGTAAAAATGATAAGGCGCACAAGTTTGGTCATATTTTAAGCTTCGTATAGATAGTTGTGCTCAAACTTGAAATGTGACACTTGTGCTTGCGGGAGTTAACATTCTACTTTCTGACACTATGTGTGAGGATGACGTAGGAACTATCGAACAAACGAAGCATCCTAAGAAAGCTACCGGAAATGCGTTCTTGATACTTGTTCATTGATCATCCATTAATCTATTCATTCCAAATATAAAAACATGACAACTTCATCCATTAAGCAACTGAAAGAGCAGCTAGTACACGCTGCAAGTAAATATTCTGCCTTTGCGTCGAAATTGGCGCCGCTGTATTGCCAGCCAATCGAAACAGTCTAGAATGCGCACAGACTGTGTGCAAGAGTTAACCATTACACATAATTTATAACTATCCAAGTTAGTGTAATGAAATACAGAATGTGAATGTGCAAATTGTATGGATGCTATCATAGGATGCTTCAGGTGTCAGCTTGATAAATTTTAACTATATCTCTCAGTACAGGAAATTAGTGATAAGTTATATGTTGGTAGTTAGAAAACTTCTGTGTGTCTAACATAGTAGTGACCGCGACATGCGCACGGAACTGTATGACCCACAGATATGGATACACCTAGATACGCAAGAGCAACTGCTTTGCGTGCCAAAAATCGCACCAACTTACGTACAAAAATCGTAAGGCACTTTCGCGTTTAGTTCTGAGAACAGCTGGCTGGGTGAGCGTGAGTGAGAAAGAGTGCTTGTGACGTCATAGTAGGTAGTCAAAAAAATGGCACGCTTGGTTTTCATATAGATTGTGATACTTGCGTTATCTAGGTCTATCTATATCTGTGGTATGACCACACCTAATACGAATAGTGAGTAAACGGAGTGCTAAAACACATTCCTATCTGTAACTGACACGACATTACGAATTTGACAGGAAATGTGACAATACCAAAATCATTATTCAGCAGGGTAATTGTGTAACACACTCACAGTAGCTATGGCTTTCATTTTGACAGTTCAACAACATTCATTGCGTTATTTGCTTAATTTGCATGTATATGCATGTTTGACAAATAAAATTGTCTTTATCTTTATTTTTATCTTTATTTACGTTGTTGAGCAGACAATTTTTTGAACATAATTATGCAGAAATGGATTAGCAGTATCCTTCAAAATGATTCAAATTGTGATTTATAGTGTGTTACGCAATTATGGTGCTGTTTGGAAACTGAATGAATTAAGGATTCGTAAAATGCACTTCATTTGTTCGCTAATCTGTGACAAGCACCCACTATGTAACAATATAGTGATAATATATTACTCTATGTATAGTTACTGCAACACCAATATAAACTAAAATTAATGTTATTCATTGGTTTATGTATATTTAATCAATATTTTTGATTGTTGAATTAGAAACTGGAATACATGATTATGAACTCGGCACATAAACCATTAGTAACATTGATGTTCAATTTTAAGATTAGAGAGATGTTATTTTCGTGAAGTTATCACATATTTTGCTATGGTGGCAATTTCAATTTGTAAACCTGATCTGTTATTCCCTTAATGATTATTAAGTGTAATTTAAGTTGAATACAAATTGCTCTAGGATGAAGACTAGAAAATGGCCCTGATTTTGTTGTTCACAAACTAAACTAATTTTAAGTTCAGTGCATCTTTTTCTTTCTATTTCAATATGAAAAGGACAGAAGATAAATATCAGTTTAGTCCTGTCAAATTAAGATATCCATAGACAAGTTTATACGTGATTTAAAAATTGCCTACTAAAAATATATCAATTTACGTCAGGCGCTGACTAATTTGACAGGACTAAACTAATATTTATCTTCTTTACTTTTCATAATGAAATAGAAAGAAAAAGATGCACTGATCTTAAATTTAGTTTAGTTTGTGAACAAGAATTGGGGCCAATGATTTGTAAGCAGGTTTTATCATAGTTATTAGTCCCATGTTCGGCCTCAAATAAATGTATTTGTTGCTAACCTAAATACATCATCTTCATGATTGTATGAAAATATTCCATATTACAATTATGTGAATTAGAACTATGTTTATAAGTTTTCAAATAGGTAACTCACAAAATATTATTTGATATTAGTGAAGTGTGTAGTTAGTTCAGTACTCTTAATGAGAATCAATTTTTAATTTGGGCCTTAGCAATTCTTTTATCCAAAACTGTGTACTCACATTGTAATTATAGGGCAGTATGACTGTCTTTTTATTTGCAATTACAGTGTAAACTCTTTAGAGCGAACTTCTATTTAACAACAAACTCCTTAAAACGTAGAAATTGCTAAGGTTCGTTTGGTTTACACTGTTACCCTTATATTGGAACTCTTTATAGCGTAGCAACCACTCTCAAAAGCGAAACAATACATCATTATTTAGACCCCAATAAACATTAATTTTACCGACCTTTAAACAGTTTTAGAGTCGAAAATATTTCGTACGTACAGACGCTAGCACATCAACCTACCCAAAACTGAAAAAAAAATCCCAATCAACTTAGAACCTTATGCTTTTGCGATAAAGTTGAAAATCTATTAAAGAAATTTGACAGATTGTAGTAGCTTGATGTGCTGGCGTCTGTACAATAGAATTTTTAGAAATGTGTTCATTTGTTTGTCGTAATTGCCTAGCATGTGTTTACTTACTTTACTTCCAAGTTCTTACTATCCTCTTATTGCTATGGGTTGTGTATATCTTATTCTTAGTTGCTTTCAAATTTTTTAACTGTAAACACGGCCAGTAAAAGAAAGACTGTGTATTGACGAAAAATGATGTTTTCTTTTACTCTCCGTTTAACGAAAACTATAACGCAATAAAATACCCAGTCCCTTGAATTTCGCTATAAAGAGTTTACACTGTATTTTATTTACTGATCCTTGCACATCACTGTGGGATTATTTAAGTGACGTTTATGTGACTGTATTTATTTGCCTGCCATCAAACAGGCGGTTTAGTTGTGATATTGCCTAATATTAAATTTTTGTATACGTTTTATTTAAACAAGTCGCCAGGGTGACTTTAATGTTAGATGCAACAATCTATAGCGATATATTTTAGAATACATTAGTGTTACATGGAAATTGTAGTGCATTTTGAATTTGTGAGCTTGACATTTTTTTTTTATGAGAAATTCTCGCTGTTTTAATTTAGGATTATTTCACAGATTTTTCGATGCTTAAAATGTTATTTATAATTATAAATGAGCAGTATTTCAGTTAGTTATAAGGTCATGTTATATCCATTATCACCGCACAGCCCTATAGTTTATTTTTGTTTTTATACAACTACCTAGCAATAGTGTTGCTACATGAATATTGTGAGGTTTCTACACAAGTGAGGACTGCTGTAATTGTTTTATTATTTATGTAATATATAATATAATTGTAACTGTAGAGAACTTCCTATTATTTTGTAGTACAATCAAAGTATAATAAATGATTCAAAATGTGTAAAATAAGTTTTATTCATTCAATAACTTACATCAAAACGGACATCCGCTCAGGTGCTCTCTCTATAATGAGCACATAATGAATCAATTCTGCATGAAACACAGTTTTCCTAAAAAAATTTATTAGGATTACTCCTCTCCCTGACTTATGGCCAGTTTCTTCATCAATTGTAGCAGCCAAAGTAACTTCAAAAAAGTAAAAGTAATGGTTAAATTTGTTTATTCTATACTTTAGCTGTTAGGGTCAGCGCAGACAGAGAGGAGCGCAGTGGAGAGGATTTTATTAAGACACTCAAAAATCAACTTTAAAATTATTGAAATAAAGTGCATATTATGCTTGAACCAGACAAAAAATGCTCGCGCGTCCTCGAAGATACGCCGGAAACCCAGCGCGCGCGCGGCGTCGTGTCGGCGTGTTGTCACTGAGAGGGAGAACGTGATTTTTTTAGATTTTTAATCCGAAGTACCTACGTATCGAATATTACAATGGACGAAGAACAATAATATGTTTAGTAGCAGTCCACCATTGTTGACTAACTGCGACAAACTGAGGGGCAATTCTCGTAATTTTTAAGAACGTTCACAGTCTGATCTCAGTCTCAATCTGTCAAAAATACTTCAAATTTCCCTACATTTTGACAAGTTTTTGACATTTGCTTGTCGCCGAGATGAGACTGTGACTAGATTTTGAGCGTTTTAAATTACGAGAATTGACCTACTGGTGTTTCGGTAGAATGGTAACCCAGAACGGTTTACTCGCGCAGGCTCGCGAGGTCGCGCGCATGCTCGAGCATACGCGAAAATCAAAAAATGCCCGAGACCGCGCGAGAATTATTCCTTTCTGTCTGCGCTGACCCTTACTTGAATAAAGACACACATTTGCTGTAGTATCAGTAAAGGTCAAATAAAAGTCAATACTTTGACTTTAGTTGTTGATGAAGAAATTGGCTGTTACTGTTAGTATCTACACTGATGTGTAGAGCATACACTACTACAATATGGCTGGTATGAACATAGGCTCTCCGAACATGGCTCATTTGCGCATTCCTGGTACTACCTGGTACATTATTGGTACTTACAAATGTTGCACTTAATTGAAGAAGGTAGATTATATAGGTATAATTACTGGTACATCAATCTAGGGTTATGTTATGTTACTTACAAATTATATAAAGCAACATTGAAAATAGTCATAGAATGAACTTCAGTACTGACAGCATTGTGCAGTAGGTAGTTAGTAACACCAGGTACTCGTTCATAATAATATTCCATTCTTGATCTTCAACCTTTACACCATTTAGGGCGTGCATGGGTTTCCCCTTGCAACCCGACAAAATAATTACTGGTCCCTATTCACTGTATACCCAACACATCATAATAACCCAATTATGAAATAAATTGGAGAGTAATCAGATACAATGGTTTTGTTGACAATACAACCTTAATTTTTGTTTACCCTGAACCTCTCACAGGGTCATGGTACATACTCATCTTTATGAACAACTAGCTGACTCGGTGAACTTTGCACCGCCTAAATGTATAAGAAAATGAATTATCTTCATTATTTTGTTTTTGTGAATTTTTCCCATGTTGTAATAGTTAATTTGCTATTTGGGGCGGAGACAAATCAGAGAATGTAAAAATCGGTCCAGCCATTCTTGAGTTACAAATGGTGTAACTAACCTGACTTTGTTTTATTTGCATAGATTTTTACTTTGAGACAAAACTTTGAATTCCGAAATAATAACACATTTTGTTCACTAGTTCGACAAAATGTATGGAGTACCTATGGAGCAGCAGTTTTTTTTTAATTAGCTTTCATTAGTGGTCTTCTAAGACAGTTAAAGTTGTTTTTATTGATGATTGATGATGATTATTCTAAACAACTATGTAAGAGTTTTAGGGTAAGTAAAAACTAAGTTTAAAGTCTAAATACACTACCATGAACCAAAGGCTGTCTTGAGACTTGGATTTTTAAAATTGGTGGTTAGGCTAACTTAAATCATTCATATAATTATTATGTAATTTAATGCAATCATACATTTAGATTGGGGATTCCAGTCTTAACACCAACAGACACTTGAACGTACTTAAGTAACCTGCGAGCCAAAAATGTAGCATTGTCTGCATCAAACACATTGGCAGTTATAATGTCTAGCTTCATTTCATTTTGGAAGTTTATCAGATCACTAGCACTGATCGCCATAGCGTTCACAGGTAGTCCACCAGCATTCACAAGCACCACACGACGAAGTTTTAAATCCGAATGTACTTGCACTAACACTTTCTTCGCCCATTCCAAACAAAATATTCTACTCGTGTCGATAGCTAAAATAACGAAGTCGATACCGATCTTTCCGGTCAGATCAGACTGTTTAACGACTTCTTCCAGATGAAACGATCGTAATACAATTAGTTTCCAGCAGAAATTCCCTTTGTTGTGAACTTCTATGAGGGCTTCTGATATTTTTTCAATAATATCAACAGTGGATGAGAGAACTATCACTGATAACGTATTTTTGCAACTTGTTGGACCAACCCACGGTGCAACTACGACTTCTTCTTCGATCATGGACATTTTCAATACAAACAAAGTTCAACATCAACTCGACAAATAGCAAAAATTAAGAGGTCAAAGTGGAACTGAAAGTACTGGATAATGTTATCTGGAACTTCGAAAGAAACGTTTTGTTTTGAAAATTTGACGTTTATATTAGGGTTACCGTGTTAAGCTAAGACTTTCTCGTTTTAAAGCCTAAATCGACTATGTAATAACGCACTATTAATTCAGTTGTTAAAAATTGGGGGAAAAATCGGAACTAGCGCCACCATTTTGTTTATTTATGTACTGATTTTTCAATCATCAGTCAGTGTGAACGTTTTAAAATTACGAGAATTGCCTCTAAGGGCAGGCCTGGAAGACGCCAAAGTTACTGCACTAGTGTAAATCAATTTCTCGAATGCCTTTAATACCGTCAGTCACGACGTCCTGTTAGCCTGTCATTGTTCTATGTTATGGTCTCTCCCGAGGCACTGGTTTCTCCTAATATCTTCAGAAACGTCAGCAGTCCGTTCATGTTGGGGACTCTTCATCATGTTGGTGTGATTTGGAAACTGGCGTTCCTCATGGCGGTATTCTTTCTCATCTATTGTTTTCATTTTTTTTTTTTATTAAATCTTAAGACTTCTGAACTTCAGTGAACGTATCATCTCTATGCAGATGACTTGCAATTGTACTGTCAAGGGAGGGTTGAAGAAATACCTGAAGCTATCGACAAATTAGTTAGGGACTTGATAGTCATAAAAACCTGATGTGATAGATTTGGGGTGGTAGTAAACCCTAATAAGTGTCAGGCGATCATCATCAGTAGGTCTCCGAATTTGAGTAAGCAGACGCCAGCACATCAAGCTACCCGAAACTGTCAAATTTTCCCAATCAACTTAGAACCTTCTAATTTAGCGCTATAGTTGAAAATCTATTAAAGAAATTTGACACATTGTAGTAGGTAACTTGATGTGTTGGCGTCTGTACAACCTTGCCATCGATGATCCTTGACACGATCGTTCCATTTAGTAGTGATGTGAAGGTAGATCCTTCACATATCTTGCTTGCACATTAATAGTACCTACTTTGAATTGGTGTGGTCAATCAGAAGGTTCCTGGAACGCTGCGGGCTCTTTACCAACTGAAAAACTTATGATGGCAACCAACCGATCATCCTCAAAAGTTCGCTAGCACACTCGTAAGAAGCTGACAGTATAATCACGTTGTGATTATACTGTTAGCTTGCGACCAACGAAGCAGTCAAAATCTACGCGGAAAAAGTAGCGGGCGAAGTGCGAGTAAAAAAAATTACGTTGACTGAGCTGTTTTACCTTGAGGGAGGGCCTAATCCCATGAATTTGCCACGGGCCTCAAACGGTGTACATACGCCATTGGTATTACCACGCAGTAACTGGCAGGCGTGATGCCAAGGGGGGACGGTCATGACCCCTCCCAAAATCATTCAAACTATGAACTAACAGTATTTTTTTTTAATTTTCAAAGTGCAGTATCAACATTTAAATTATTACTAACATTAGTCTGGTTTTTACATCTATAGGCACTGCGAGTAATTCAACAAGTGGTCGGCGACGTGAACCCATAAGACTTTCCTCCACTAAAAATGTCTCAACGTGCCTAAAGAAGTTTTTACCATAAAAAGCGTGCAAAAAAATATAGAATCTAGGATGCAAGAGCGATTCCGGGGCGCCTCGTTAGTACACACGGCTACACATCAAGCTATACATTTCCAGTTTTAGCTGACCTCGCACTGTATAGGTTTTTCGTACAATCAGAAGTTAGCTTATACTGGATATGTATAGCTTGATGTGTAGCCGTGCGTACGTAAGGTTCGAAAGGCTAAGGCCAGATTCCAAAACTAACTGCTGTGACACGAGTTTAAGCTTTTCGTCATAACTCGAAGTCAAAGTACCTACCTATCTATTTTTGTATAATGGTCAAGACGAAGAAAACAGAACGGTCAAGGTAAGGTGCAAACATTTTCAGGCTCGCTTCGCTCGCTCTTGTATTCAACATTCTATTGATTCTTGAGCTTTTCTTCATAAGTTGATACAGCAAGTAATTCTTAGTTCTTTTGGAATTATCAATCGAAAATGTAACCTATATGTAATGTAAATTTTTGAGATCGCTTCGCTCGCTCTGGCACTCTACATTCTTACAGTTGCTTAGCCTTTCTTGCATAACTCGACAATGTTTATGCTAAAAATTTTCGACGTCGCTTCGCTTGCTCTTCTAACCCTACATAATCAACGGTTCTAATACCTACCATAATCCCCGAAGGGTTAGGCAGAGGTCAGCACATCAAACTACTACAATCTGTCCAATTTCTTTAATAGATTTTCAACTTTATCGCTACAGCATAAGGTTCAAGGTTGATTGGAAAAATTTGACAGTTTTGGGTAGCTTTATGTGCTAGCGTCTGTACTCTGTACATACTTACACACACGTTTCACCTGTTATGTTTGAGTCCCATGTAATAGGGGGCGACCCTACTCCCTCCAACCGGGCACAGATCCAGACTCCGCTTCTGAGATATTCCTGATGAAAAAACCTAATAACACTTTACCCGACCTGGGAATTGAACCCAGGACTTCATGGTCAGCAGTAACGCTTGCAAACACCAGTCCAACGAGGAGATATAACTTAATCAGCCTATAATGTTCCCACTGCTGGGACACAGGCCTCCTCACTATGAGAGGGTGTGGGCTTTAACGAGGAGATATACCTCCCTAAAAATATTCCTCGGCAACCATGGTGCCCCCCAAAACTTAGGCTGCGACCGCACCTGGTAACTGGGTTGTGGCACCATCATCATTTCGGCCGAAAGACGTCCACTGCTGGACCTCCCCGTTGAGAAGCACAAAACCGATCGAAGTGGCGGTGCTTGACCAGTTCCAGTTCGATCGGTTCTTTGCTTCTCGCATCCAGCGGATTCCTACGGTTTTCACCAGGTCCAGTAAAATACTGGTATTTAGCTGCATCCGGTTAGACTGGAAGTCGACCATAACATAGTAGGTAAAAGGCTAGGCAGATGATGATGTTAGGGACTAGTGGACTTGAACCACACTTGAAAACCCGATTTATCGGAGGGGTGTGGACTGGAGTCCAGTTTTACTTGGAGCTTTTTTCAAAGTCCAGGCTAGCAGATGCCTAGCTCAAATAACTGGTTTAATTATAAGTTTTCACACACTCGTCCATCCATACACTTCGATTTTCTTTTCAGATCCGGACTGCCGCCGCCGCTGGGCCCGCTGGTGCATTAATTAGTATACAGGGGCAAATTAAATTAGCTGGCGCAACTTCGCAGACGTGATGAGTATATATATGTAAACACGACAAAATAAAAAGAAAAAGATTTGATAATTTTATTTTTGGGGTCACGGTTTTTACGGACATAACGACATGTGGTTCTGTTACTTGAAGTTTGAGTTGAGAAATTGTTTTATTGTGTTTAATTATCGATAGGTAGTACTAAAAATAATATTTTAAACTGGTATTTCAACTTCAAGTGGCTACAATACCTGCGTTTGATGACCAACAAAAAAAACTCTTTGTCGTAATTTCTTTTGTTTGATCATGTTTATGTAACGATACCCATCACTACGTTTCACTAGCTAATTTAATTTGACCCTGTATAATCGATCTTACATTAAACAAAGGTATAAAATAAAACGCAGATTAAATTGAGAAATATTTTAAAATTTAAATTCTTAAGAAAGTAAACTAATCATAAATTGCTGTACACATTAAGTAACAAATAATATATTAATTTAGACTCCTCCGACACAAAATCCGGGTCCATTAGGAGGTTGTGCGTGTACGCCACGGCGGTTCATTCGACACGCGTGCTCTTCCAGACGACAGTTGACTTGGTTCGAAACATGTCTGTAGAAATGAAAACGAGGTTGTTCGGCACTCCAGAGTTTTTCAGCCACTGCGCTAGTACGAGGCCATACCCTGCAACCAATTGAAATGAAAAGATTATCTTCTAAAATATTATTGGAATGGTAAGTCCTAATTCTAGCCATTACAAAATCTTTCCGAAATATGCAGCTGGATATCAGTAATTCACATCTGTATCTGGAAGTATCTGGAAACCGCAACCAAATCATTGTAGTTAGGTATAATTTACATGCGACACCAGATTTAAATCACGACTTTCGGGATTTTAACAAACAAAATAAAAAATTATTTATTTAAAATTAGGCTGCGAAACAGCACGGAGAACGGCAAACCGTCAAAATAAAATAAGAAAGTTTGAAAAAACTAGCGCAACAAACTGCACAACAGTGATGGCCCTTTGCCCCGAAATGTGTTGTGCAAGTAGAATTTACACACCTGCTTATCAAATTCCTATCATCGACTGATTCTCCCCACATGCAAGCCTCGCCTCCCAAAATGTTGTTCAGGTTCAACTCTTTGTAATGTCTCGGTATCATCTGACGTGGATCCACCGTGTAGAACTTGTTCCAGTCACCACCGTTTGCTAGATAATCCAAATACCATGACGCAGAGTAGATAACTTTGTGATTGCCCTCCAAAACCTGTGAACATCGAAATTAATTATTTGTACGTAGTATAGATGGGGTTTTTGTAACAATGAACAAAAAACAAAACGAAATAATAACCATGTTATGAACAGGGTTTTAAGTATTAACAAGTCTCATTTCCATCCACGTTATTTTGAAGCATTTGAAGGATACTAATAGGAGAAAGGAAAATACAAACACAGTAATAGAAATTCACCAATAATATTTCAAACCTTAATGTCACGACAAAATTGGCACCTTATTGAGCCATGTGCATGCAGATGTCGACGTTAACAATTGCAGAACGCTTGCAAGTTCGGTCAATTAATTATGCTGATAGCTATCTATAAAGAAGAGATTGACAAATTCAAGAACCCAAATATTAGTGTGTCGAGAGCAATGTAGAGGAGACCAAGCCACAAAAATGGAAATAAAAAGCCAAATTGAAGGGAAAGGATTCATAGAAACATAGTTCTAACCGTCACATATTATATTACTAAACTTAATTAAATAATGTCATGAAAGTAAATAGTTCTTAATAAATCAATGTAAAATCAAAATAGTATGTCAAATTAGACTCCTCCGATGCAAAATCCTGCTCTAGAAGGTGGTTGCGTCTGGATGCCGCGTTTGTTTGTGACGAAAGGCGATTTCGATGCGATAAGTAAACCAGAACTTAGGGTCCATATGGCGCTCCATAGCACTGCAGCTGCAGAACTGATATGCATTAGATGTCCCGTTACATATATAACAAAATTGAGAATATCCAAAAGTGCACGACTCATAAGCTCTTTTGATCGTATAAAACTTTTATAATAAAAGACCATGAATATAGATATTATATTAGTTAGTTTTTGCGCCAGTTTGGAGTTCGTCTAAGTACCAAGGAGTGGAGTCGATTACTCTAACCTACTACTCTACTCTAGCCTAATTTTAACAGCTAAAACAAGGGGAGCTATTCTCTAAGGATACAGCGCTGCCCGCAAGGCTGTATTCTTAGAGAATAGCATGGCTGAGCAACAAATACGATTTTGCCTCGTCTGGTGATGGAGTGTATAGAGATGAATGTTGGTGTCCTGTTGCAGATGTCTTTGTTAAGCACAAAGTGTTTTTTTTGATATTCCATAACTCTAGAGGGTCATTGTCTTAGAGCATTAAACCAACCGGAGACGCAACGAGCACTAATATCTATGCGAATAAGTCTGTCACTTTCATCGCGGGGGACGAGGCAACGCACACAAATAGTGATAACACACTAATGCATTTTCGATCGCGTTGTTACTCACGCACACGAAAAAATTATCGAACACAAGCATAAACTATACGCACACATGTACTAACTCACACAGAGACGCCCCTGTCAGGATACGGCATGACGTCATTTTTGTGTAAGCGATGAAAGTGCTTGACACTATCGATATTTTGTTGTCGATGAGTTCAGCCAATAGTTGTGATAAAAAAGGCTCTTCTTTATTTAATTGTTTTTTCATATTTACTTATCAAATTGATCTTCAATGCAGATCAATTCTTTTTAAATAGGTAACATAGGATTTAGATTTTGAAGTTAGTCTATAAGGATTCATTGCCACGGTACAAGAACTGCCGGTCGATTCTGTAAAAATCTCACCATGAAAACTTAGGTGAAGTGAGTTTGTTTTATCTAGGAATTGACACTATTGACAGCTCACTCCACGCTCACTTTACCTGAGTTTTCACGGTAAGATTTTCACAGAATATCATCGCTGCCTCGATGGTCTAGTGTTCGCAAGGATGAATGCTGAACACGACGTTCTGAGTTCAATACCCGGGTCGGGCAGTGTTATTGGTTTTCTTACTAGGAATTTCTCAGTAGCAGCACGGAGTCTCTTGATATTAGAATGTATTCTAGAACATGAAGCTTCAAAATGCTGTGAGCAAATTGTACTAGTACGTTTAGGAGTCCACGAAACATGATTTGCTCAAGCCCAAATCCAAACATCCCGAGTCATTGCATCTTTTGGAAATCTGAAAAATTAATAGAATAACACAGGGACTGAATTACCAAAAAATAAAGGTATCTTTAAATTTGGGTATGACGTCATACCGTTAAATAACGATAACCGAAATATAACGATATCGTTATTTTTTAAAGTAGCCGTATTTTAAGGTACGAAATTCATACCGGTATATTTCAGTAGAAGTAACATAACCTTTTTAATAATATCAGTACCAATACCTTAACCTTTTTAAATAAGGGTTTCTTTGACACACCGCCTCGCCACTCTGTCTGTTTCTGTCGTTAGCGATTGTTAAATCACTTCATGTCCTTCACGCGCTAACTGCCTACCACTAGTACAACAAACATAAGGTCAAGTTGCAGCAAGTTGTTGTAGACACCCCCGTGCACCCGCGCCGCGCCGTTACCATGTTTTTCGGTACCGAAATCGTATAACGGTTAAATAACAATTTATCCTAACCTTTATTTATATGGGTACCGGTATAGCTCAACCTCTATTTTGAATCGGTACCGTTATATTTTTGCGGTATCTTAACCTTTAACCGTAACCGCTTTCAGTCCCTGGAATAACATACTCATAAAGTCGATATCGATATTTGTTTCTATGCAGTCACAGCCCTCATTTTGCTACAGTGTGGCCTGTTTTTAAATATAAAAATTGCGTAGTTTCGTGATAACTTGACCCGTAAATATTTTATAGTAATGAAGAATAACGATATGAGAAAATTGTAAGAGATTTGTGGAACATAAGTTTGATATCATTAATCAATTATTTGATAATAGATATCAATTTTTTAAAGGCTTTAGTAAAAAAATCTTATAAAGTAACAAAATAAGTTGTAAACAGTAATAAGAATAACAAATGCGAAATAGAAGTTTGAAATAATTGTCAATATTTATAAATTACAACTTTAAAAATTACACTAAATTAGGTCTTGTACAATTTAGTGGCAACATTCATTGACCGACAATATTTTTTGGTTTTTTGCAAATTTATTGCATTTTATGTTATTATTAGGACAAAATAATACTTATAGATGGAAAGTAAGGTTATCCTTTTGTTTACTAGATGTTTCCGATCTATTTTTACACGAAAAAACACTGCAATTCGGCATTTTTCTCTTACGTTCGTTCCGCGCTAGTGTGATTTGCTGAATGACGTGGAACGCGCGGCAACTAGTTTTATATGACTGATATGACCGGCGGTCTCGTACCTTTGGCAGCGGGGAACGCCTGACAATGGCGTCTCCGGTTGGTTTAATGCTCTAAGGTCATTGTACTCGTCATTACGAATAACTTTTACTATGGGACCAAAGCCTAAATCGCGAAAAAAAATCTGCTGTTCCCTACATTTATGTTCGCATAACTCGTCAAAATGTAGGGAGCACCAGCACCCTAATTGCGTAACACACGATCAATCACAATCTGTTTCATTTTGACAGTTCAACAACATGTATTGCGTTATTTACATTGTTGTGCAGACAAATTGTCCGAACATATGAAGCAATGGATTAGCAATCTGTTTCAAAATGATACAGATTATGATTGATTGTGCGTTACGCAATTAGGGTGCAGATTTTTTTCGCGATTTCGTGTTTGGTCCCATAGTAAAAGTTGTTCGTAATGATGAGTACAATGACCCTCTAGAGTTATGGGATATCAAAAAAAACATTTTGTATATTTATAATGTGACGATGTTCGTTTGTGTGCGTACTTTAAAAATAAAAGGTTGTCGAGCAGCTGTCGTTCGTGGTTTCCATGTTTTGCTCGCCCACTTTACCTCCTGTTAAGAGAAACGTCGCCTTCTATTATGAGTAATTTTACCTTGAATAGGTTAATAACTTACGCGAATCATATCCTCAGCACCGACGGTTTTCCAAACTTGCACGATTGCGTCGCTGGGCAGTTTTACACCTTCATCGAAAACTTCCTGAAACATTTCGGAGAAAACATGATTTTTGTTTTTATGGAAGGAGAAAAATTTAATATGGACCGTGTGATGTCAGATGATATGGATAAAAAGGAAGTGAAATAATGAGGTGTCGGCTAATAGAGATATTTATGGGAGAAAAAGACGCGCTGTATCAAATCCAAATCATTGGGATTCGGGCAAGGGGTTTGGAAGATGAAAGGAGACAATAAAAAAATGCGTGCGTGTAACATACCTGCCAGACTATAGGCTTGGATTTTTGTCCCAACAACGGAAGGACATTTGTCATGAAGTACGCGTGCAGTTCGTTGGGCCCACTCATATTGTGCTGTCTCATGAATTCTAGAATCTCAGGGTTTGATGCCCTAGAAACGGTGATATATCGTAAGTATTAGATTTATTCAGTTTTAATAGGAACACAATTTAATAGTAACATAAAGCTATAGTAATAGTGGTTTTGGGGAACGATTCGCAGCATCGGGAAAACCTTTGAAAAACCTATAAGTTTATGTCTTATTTTTTTTCGCTGGCACGATCCGAAGTGGTTATACCTACTACCATACGACGCGTAGGTTGAAGATCTACTACTACGTAATTTAAAACCATCATACCTACAATAAGAACATACATGAATCCAGCACATGATTCTAGACCCCCCAAGGGTATATTGTTTTTATCAGTTACAAAAAAAAATCTGATTTTTCATAGAATAGTTCAATACCTAAGCGGTCAAAATGTATGGAAGAGCTATTTTTTTTTTAGTTACTTAAATGTTTTAGTTATTAAAAAAAAATGCTGTTCCATGTCCGTTCAGAATCATGTAGTTACCGAGTCCATGGTAACAGGCTGTGCGTCAATGTTACTGGCACCCTTAGTTAAACAATAGAAACTCACCAGCAGTCCATAGCGACTTCGTCACCTCCAAGATGGAAGTATTTATCAGGGAACCGCTCCTGGACTTCACGGAACAAGTCGCCGATCAATTTATAAGTAACATTGTTTGTCGGGTCCATTGGTCCTAAGCCTATAATTTGGCCAAACTTATAGCATTTTGTCAGAATCCCTGGGTATGCGACGCCCCACGATCTTGTGTGTCCTATTAAAAGATAATGTTATATTGTATTTTTTTATTTCTCAGGCGTAAGAATTTCCTATGACACGCGATATTATAGTAGGATGGTATCCTTTGGCTAATGCAGCTGCGATACCTATTGTTAACGCATTAAAAACCTGTTTACATATCTAAGTAAGTAGGTACTTGCTTGATTGCTTGTACAAATAAAAACATCATTATTTATAGTTACTGCATATTTAATTACCACCTCAAATATGCAGAACTTGGATATGAATTGATTTTATCGTGCAAATTCGCAACTTGACACATATTTTACGATAAAATCGAGACTCGGCAAATAAATGGCAATCACATCACTCGACACTTTCCTTATATCGGTTAATTTATTGTTTATCTAAGGTCAACTTAAGAGGACATTATATTATACACTATGTCAAGAGTTTACTGATAAGAATGCTGTTATGATTTGACTTTACTAGAAGGGACGAGTTTGTAATTGTTATATGTACAGAGGCCAGCACATCAAGCTACCCCAATCTGTCAGATTTTCCCAATTGAATATGAACCTTATTCCTTTGAACTAAAGTTGAAAATCTATCAAAGAAATTAGACTTATTAGGAACTGTAAGATAAGCGGGACACAGCTACAGCCACTGTAGGGCGAGGCCTTCGTCCTGCAGTGTGCCCTGTGATCTCAAACAGACGAAACTAGCGTTGATTACCACCAGGCTTTCTAAGTGCGGGTTTAGCGATTTCAAAACCTTATTCGTCAAAGTTTAATCAGGATGTCATTGATGCATGTGCTTTTATATTGCCTATTGAAAGTGATAGCAATGAGTAACGTCTTTATTCTGATCGTTACCCAGTAACTGGGTTATGGAGATCCGATAGGCAGTCGCTTCTTGTAAAATACTGGTGCATCATCAGCTGCATTCGGACATGCTGCATGAAAACTAGAAGCCGACCCCAACCTAGTTGGGAAAAGACTAAGTACGCAGATGATGTCTTCATTCTGATCTGACTTACCCGGAACATCGAATTCTGGAAGAACTCTGATTCCTCTGTCTCTCGCATACGTAACAATCTGGTTAATGTTCGTTTTTGTGTAGATCATGGAAGGATCGTATGCGCCTTGCTCACTGGAAAGAGTTTTGTGACAATTAATACCCATGTGCAATGTGGACACGTAGAACATGCAAGAAGAAGTAGGTAGTTACATTAGCAATTACGTAACTAACTTGACGGAAATACTGTTGTAAACGGATGGACACAGACGGGGATCAAACTCAAGACCACTCGCTCGGCAGTCCATGCTTAAAAGTTAAAACTATTGTTGATTCAAATCAGTTCAATAAGTATTAGTACCTAATTTATCTTCATTTCTAAAAATCCTACTTTTATGACAGTATTTTTTTTAAATATTACCTTAACTGCGGGAATTTCTCGCTCTGATAAGGGAAGCTCTGGTCGTCTACTATGTGCCAGTGTAGAACGTTCATCTTGTTCATTTCCATGGCGTCCAATGTTTTGAGAATGTTCGCCACGGTGATGTAATGTCGCGATGTGTCGATAAGGAGTCCACGATACGTGTATCTTGGGAAGTCCACAATTTGCGTTGTGTTGATGAGCACGTCCTGTAACCAGCAGATGCAGACGATGCAGTTCATCATTACCAGTACCAATTTCTTTATTATGCTGATTATTTAGCGATTTAAAAAATATATATATACCTCAGAACAATAATATCTTACTTTATATCCGTTAGAAAAATAGAACAATTGCGCGAAAGTCTCCATACCCCTCAGAATGCCCCATATCGAGTCACTGCTGAGTGTCGAAACTGCAGAAACATTAAGGCTGTCTGGAAAATAATATTATCTGTATTAGATGGGGACTTTATCAATAATATGTCTTGGAATATAGATAGGTTCGGTTTAATGGCATTGGTTTGTTTCTGTTTAGATCGAGGAAAGATTGGTCTTCGAACGGAAATCGCTGCTGCTTTTAATGGGGGGATTGTATTAATACAGTGGTGGGATTGTGTAGCGTCACACGGTAGGCTGAAAATCGGCTTTCATAGACTTAGGGATTTCAATTTGCAAGTGCCGGATTTTTTGCCAGATATCGCTTCTATTAGTTATTACTATATTCAAAAATGACACCCGAGTTAATTCTGCACAAAAACGAAGGAATTGTAATTTTTTTACGAAAAATTTGTATGAAGCTAGTATGAAAAAGTTAATTATCTCGTAAACAGCAAGGAAAACTGTAATATCCTATACAGGTGGTCATAGTACTAATTATTTATGATTTTTTGACATCCTACTATCCTACTAATTCCTACAAATATTATAAATGCGAAAGTTTGTGAGGATGGATGGATGGATGTTTGTTACTCTTTCACGCAAAAACTACTGAAAGGATTTTGATGAAACTTTACAGTAATATTACTGTAAAGTTTCATCAAAATCCTTTCAGTTTCAGTTTATACATCAGAATAACACATAGGATACTTTTTATCCCGATATTCCCACAGGATCAAAACTTACGCGGGTGAAACCGCGGGGCGCAGTATGTCATACAGGGTGTTAGTAGAACGCTTCCGAAAACGAAGACGGGTGATAGGGCTAGTGATTCTCAATACGATACCATCGAAAAAACTAAAAAAAAAAAAAAAAATTTACTAATTTTTTTTTTGCATTTTTCGTACACTATGCTGTGAGAGTAGTTAAATGAAACCATTATTTGTGATTAAACTCATTTTTTTCTTTACTACTCTAACAAGCAATGTATTCGTAAATAAATATCAGCTGACTCGCGCATGACCTCTAAGTTCAAAGTGCGCGCGCGCTGGCCGCCAGCCGTACGTACGACGACCCCAAACCACGTGACGCGCGACGCGGCGGCGACCTTAGGCATACTTTGTAAAGCGCCGCCAAAATAAATAAAAAGAAACATTACAGAGGCGTCAATAGTTTTAAATTGATGCATTGTGTCTTGCATTTAATAACAGTTTTGTATGTAAGTCGATAATCGATAGTGAATGAAATAAAGTAAAAGATCGCGACTTTAACCGTGATAGACTAAAATTTTTTAATAGCGTGTACAGTTTGCAGCAACTAGCGCGCGTGAATCAATTGAATTTGAACTTTATGTCAATGAAATTAGAGTCACATTGATATTTTTTTATTGAATTAAATTAATTTAATCTAATAAACCCGTTAAATCTTATTTATAAGTTAGAAAATGAAGACAGTTAGTAATAGTTATAAGGCATAAGTACAATGTACTAATAATTAAAATTAATTGGTTTCTGGTTTCAAAATTATTCTTTTAAAATTTTCTCCTCTGTAATTTGTTGATCTTTGCACATCAAAAGACACCGCGCCGCTATGTGACTCCACGTTGCCGCATAGGCGGCGTCCGCGCGGCGGCGGTATCGTTTGTCGGCCGACACCACACGCAGGCGGCGTGTTTGATCTTCATAGTACTTCTTTAATAATCTAGCTAAGTAGCTAGTTAGTACTAGTTAGTTCCTTTCTGACCGTTTCATGAGCGAACGTGCTTTACGTTTAATCGATCGATCGAGCTATTGAATTGTATTTAATACTGTTTTGTTAGTTTAGTTACCTTAGTATTGTTAAATTTTTAGTGCTGTTTTATTGATTTTAGTTATTATTTTTTGTTGTATTAAACAATGCCTGAGGCATACGTGTACAGTGCTCGTGATTACGGCAACATGATGATCGGGAATGTGACAGTGCTGATGAAATGCGGAATAGTGAGCGTTTTTAATAAACTACTTGTGTTGAGGATCCTACACTAATGCCTCGTGTTCACGGGTCAACACAGCGACGGACGGGCCCGGCTTTGAATTGAAATGGATGGAGCGCAGGTCGAACCATACTTCATAAGATCGCAATGGATTTATACAGGTACCTAAAATGCCTGTCAACTTTAATGTTTAACAGTGGGCTACGAATGCGATTAAAATTCATAATTTTGTGAAGTGTTGTAGGGGTAGGTATTTTGAAAGGAGTGTTTGTAAATTCCGTATAAATAAATCCCGCGACTCGGCCGTACGGAGCGCTCGGCGCCTGCGTCGACAAGTGGGCGCGCGCCGCCCGGTGGCGAGACGTTGCCATGCGTGTCAGTGACCTCACGTTTTGTACGGTTTCCATTGCGTGCTTACGAAATGTGAAGTCTTGAAAATAACCAATTTAAAGCGAGAGGTTATTGGTATCCGTTTGCATTTGTGTTGTATATAATCTACGTTCTGGCTTAGGAAGCGTTCTTCTTACACCCTGTATAACGGTTATCGCTGCTGCTGCCTGCTTCTTTTCCGCGAATGATGTTCCCGGAACCTCCTAAAATCTTTGTTTCGAGACTCTGAGGCTTCTTCCGAGAGTCCCAATCGCCACAATATCATTTTTCTCGACAAAATTCTTTGAGAGTTACTCTATCTTCGGCAGAAAGGCAATCGCCTAAGCGGGATACGACGGTATCAAACAATACTTCATGATTAAATTAAGTACTCTCACTTTTTAGAAGAACAAACAAGTTTAAATTGGAGATTAAACTTTCCATTTTAAGATTTTATAGTCGCAGAGCAAAAAAATAATGTTAGAAGTTACACAGTTGTGAACAATCTAAATTATAAAGCAAAATTTTAGCCCTGTTATTGCAAAACGTCGATAATTAGTTAACTACCCTCATTAGAGTCTTAAAAGAGATGCTAATGAAAATTTATAATTGTCAAAAACATTTCTTCATTTCTTAGAACTCATAACACAACTAATCAACAAATTAGCTTACTTATCAGAAATCATTAACAATCATTTAATAACCTATTCAGACTTATAAGAAGACTAAATCATTGCAATTATTTAATAACTTATTTTCAGACTCACTAGAAGACTAAAAAATTTGTTATTTGGTATTTTGATTGTATGCAAAGTTTTAAAACTCATTTTGTATTGATAAATATCTAGCTCAAACATAGTTGTCTAAGTGTGGATATATTATAAGCCTCTATACTTCTTCGGGAATATAGGGGTGATGCAATTTTATGTTACGTGTTGTTAAAAGTTTATGTTCCTCAACTTAAACACTAAAATGAACCGTTTCATATGTAAAAATAAATAAAAATATGATGACGATTTTTTTAAAGAAATTAGCAGCGAAACCGTTATATGACATTGTCAAAAAATCATAAATAATTAGTACTATAACCACCTGTAAGGAAATTACGGTTTTCCTTGCTGTTTACGAGATAATTAACTTTTTCATACTAGCTTCATACAGTAAAAAAAATTATAATTCCTTCGTTTTTGTGCGGAATTGACTCGGGTAACATTTTTTAATATAGTAATAACTAATAGAAGCGATATCCGGCAAAAAATCCAGCACTTGCAATTTGAAATCCCTAAGAGCGTTTTCACATCATCCGATCCGATATCGGTGTCGGAAGACGATAGCCGACATCCGATAGCCGACACCATGAGCTATTTTCACATATTTCCGACAAAATCGTTCCGATACGGCCATTTGCTCGATAGCTTAGTGCAGGCAGGTCATCATGGCAGACTATAATAGAAAACTTTATTTGCTGTATCTATTATATTTGAGACGCAAAAAAAGATCTGTCCACAGACAAAACTTAATATCCCTCTTCAAGGTATTCACATACTTCTCGCCAATTATTGTCTCAGAGTATTTTATTTTTATATTCCTCGTGAGTTTTATCCTACAAGCATGGTTTAGATTTTACCACTACCAGTTCAATTAATGTAATTATATCGTATTTAAATGATGACGACGCCATGATGACAACCAAACTAGTAAACAAGCTCAAAATGACCGCCGCGCATCGGGCTCTATGCACACAAGAGACAATTTAGATACACGTATAGCACACATACAAACATTATCGCCCGACGGCTAACGGGCGTCCGATGGTGCCGCCAGCATATCGGTGCCGGCTCCGATATCCGATATCGGGCCGGACAATATGAAAGACAGGTATATATTTCATACATTTTACCTACCCCGATATCGGATCGGCGTCCGACACCGATATCGGATCGGCGTCCGACACCGATATCGGATCGGATAATGTGAAAACGCTCTAAGTCTATGAAAGCCGATTTTCAACCTACCGTGCGTCACCGTGCCTGTTCAACTTGTACAGTCAACAGCAAAAGTAGATGATGAAAATCAGAAATTTAATACTAATGAACGGAGTTCGCGTCAGAACTGTGTGGCGTCGAAGTGTCGTTAGGTGATTGTAAATTATACCGAACATTTACTACTTCGACGCTACACAGTTCTGACGCGAACTCCGTTCATTAATTAGTGTTGAATTTCTGATTTTCATCATCTACTTTTGCTGTTGACTGTACATGGATAGTTACATGGGCACCGGCAAAGTTTATCTTCAGCTTCACGAATCGAGCTCGATCATATATGATGGATATGTTAGGTTATCGTTTATCCATTCATAAAAGGAGTATCTTCAAGCTCGATAATTTGTCCATACATAGAGAAAGGGTCTAACTGTGTCGATTTATATAATGAGGCTTTTAAGAATTAAGATAGAGTAGGATGCAAGGGCGAGCGAAGCAAGCTCGATGATGTTAGCACCCTGCGTAGGGTAGATTAGATTTTTGGAAATAGGAGTTCGGTAGTTTGTTGACTACAAAGCTATAAAATTGAGAGATAGATAGAATGCGAAAATTTTAGGATCTCGCCTCGAATCGGAATCGGCCTCGGTTTTCGTTTTTTTTTTTTTTGTTTTGAATAGTTTTACACTTATATTTTATTTTGAAGCCAGGGAGGTGCAAGTGCGCCCTCTTACCCTCGCTCCCGGCACCCATGGATAGTTGCCTGGCAGATTTGAAAAATGGTGAGTGGATTGACGACTAATAAGTTGCCTGTCAAATGCCTGCTCTACGCAATGGTCAAATTCTACTAGTATCATCAGCGGAACAGTTGCAGGACATGGTGACTGTAATGGATGAAGCATATACGATGAAAAGGATGAATATAAATGCGAATAAGTGGAAGGTCATGGTGTTTCAAAGAGAAGACGATGTATCGGTGTGTGATGTGAAAATTATTCATGGGGAGTCTGTTTACAAGGGATCGAAAGATTGATGAAAATATGGAAAAATAAAAGGAAATAAAGTGAATGGTGCTATAAATGCGATTGTAAGCAACAGTTGATGTTTAAAAATGCTGGACTGGCTATTTACAATGGTGTGCTGGTGCCTAGGAATGTATGGAAGTGTATGTTGGGTGTGCCAAAGAAGCATAAAAGTAGAGTAAATACTGTGAAACTGCGTTCCTTGCGAAATATGTGTGATGTGACTATGAATGATAGGCTGAGGACATTTGATAATGCAACGGTGCGGATTAAAAGAACAAGTAAAAGTTTTAAAAGAACAAGAAACTGACAAAAATTTAAAAGAGTAGGTATGCTTAGGTGGTTTTAGAGGATAAATGAAAGCCAAGGCTACTAACAATTGAGGCAGATGTGAGCGGAAACGCCGGGAGGGGACGCCCTTCGAGGACATAGGTATAGTGACCTTATTGCTGATGGTCTTCATTCTTCAAAAAGGTCAAGTGCGTAGTACTCGTCGCAAAGGGTGTGCGGTATGATCTGAACTGAAGGCCAATTCTCGTAAATTAAAACGTTCAAAATCTAGTCACAGTCTCATCTCAGCGACAAACAAATGTCAAAAACTTGTCACAAAGTAGGGAAATTAGACGTATTTTTGTCAGGTCGAGGCTGAGATCAGACTGTGAACGTTCTTAAAATGACTAGAATTGCGCCTCCACCTGTGTACTTAAACGAAGTAAAAGGAGTATGTAAGGATCGTAGCAGGGGGGGTTCTGTAGTTTCTGCCTAACCATATGGGAAGTAGGCGTGCCGCGTGAGTGTGTGTAAAAAAAATATATATGATACCTACATCCTAAGTTTATGTAGTTAATACATCTTTATCCTCGATTTCGTGAATGACAGATAAAGTGTCTTACCAATTTTGCAACCAAGCAGTAAATTATTTTAATTGTGAATCGAGAGAGTCGTGCAACATCTGCGCACGCGCCGCGCTTGAGAGCGATTCGAACAGACGATGCGCGGCGAAAGATAGTAATTGGCCGAGTTAGATAAATCTGTCTTATTTACAGTTATCAAAAGACGAAATCTGTTGCGAAGCAATGGAAGAAATCACTATAACACCTACATTTCTCATCCATATCCAGGTGTGGGTAGGCCTCGCATGGTCTACTCAGGTCTATGATCAGTTCCTCCAGCGTACCCTTGAAGTCAAGGCTGGTATCCACAGACCGAGTCTCCACATGCTTCACCACCTTCTTCGAATGTCTCCATGCTATATGGTGGGTGTTCCTTAGCACGGCAGTATACCGATCTATGGCATTTTTTAATAAGTCGCATGTTTTTCCTTTTTCCTGTTGAAATATAGGAACATAGTTAATGGTGTTTTTGGATTGGCATTATACTGAAAATAATTTCCTTGTTGGTTATTATCTAATGTTGACCTAATATAATATATTCCTACTATATTAAGCCAAGGTTGAATGTTAACCTATGCTGTTGGTGTTCATAATAAGTAAATAAATGTTATTTTACAGATTGATATCTTTAGTCTAGATTTGTGCACGGTTGATGGGAATAGGCTCGCCCCCTAAGCTGTTATTAATTGGCGAAAAGTGTGAGCACCTCTGACTAACCTTTCGGAGAATACAGGCGTGGTGTTATGTTATTATGAGATATCATTATGGTTACAATTAAGTGCTCCTCTTTAAAAATTAAAGCAACTATAGGCCGACTGCCTAACTGAGACGTTGCCTGAGGTAGCTGCGCGGTGCGGGAGGGGTGATAGTTGTCACAAGTTGACCAATCACTGAGCTCTCGGCTCACGTCATCACTCATCACACCCCTCCCGCACCTCGCTGCTACCTCAAGCAATGTCTCAGTTAAATGGTCGGCCTGTAATTCGTCGTTTTCTCTGATATGGGATAGCGTATGATCTTCTAAATAATGTTTATGAATATGACGTGTTATCAGCTATTTGTTTTCTCCTAGATTACTAGGTTTCTAAGAAGTGATACATTTGTAGGTACTATAAACAAGAAAACGTTTTTGTATAAGTACATAGACTTACTACTCATATTATTTAATCGCAAGTTTGTCACCCGGTTCTTTGTACATAACAGTCAGCATCAAAAGTCGATGATCACATTCAGATTTCAAAATCACTGTACACTATATCACCCATAAATCGCTCAACAAGATAGGCCGCCAGTATTGAATGAACATCATTAAAGTTCAAAACTGAACACTACTCGTCAAAGGTCACTGAACACCACTTTGTCAAAAATTGCTGATCGTTATAATATCCGAAAACATCATATTATATAGGGTGACTGGTAATTAGTGACCGATACCTAAACACGTGATTGTACTCATGACAACAAACAACTTTTACTATGGGACCAAACCTGAAATTGTGAAAAAAAAAATCTGCTGTTCAGTCATTTATGTTCGCCTAACTGGTCGAAATGTAGGTACTGAACAGCAGATTTTTTTCGTGAATTCAGGTTTGGTCCCATAGTAAAAGTTGTTTGTTATCATGAGTACAATCACGTGTTTAGGTATCGGTCACTAATTACCAGTCACCCTATATACCAGCAGGGCACATCATAGACGTATTTTATACAGTCTATACAGACGCACCTTAACGACTCGTAACTCCAACTGCCTTTACTCAACAACTGAGGCCTGAAAAGTTGAAACCACAGGTTGGTATGATAGGAATGCGTTGTCGACTTGTCGGTCCCGTGTTGACAACGCGTTTGCGATTCGCAGGACGATTTATATCTTTGTTCTCCACGCCTATGCACAGACGCACAGACGCTATAGGTACATGGGGAATTAGTGCTCCTATATACAGGGTTATTTGTAAAACACCAGCAACCTCTTAAGAGGTCATTGTACTCATCATTATGTACAACTTTTACTATGGGACCAAACCTGAAATCGCGAAATAACAATCAGCTGTTCCCTACATTTATCTTCGTCTATCTCGTCAAAATGTAGGGAACAGCTGATTTTTATTTCGCGATTTCAGGTTTGGTCCCATATTAAAAGTTGTTCATAATGATGAGTACAGAGGCCAGCACATCAAGCTACCCCAATCTGTCAGATTTTCCCAATTGAATATGAACCTTATTCCTTTGTACTAAAGTTGAAAATCTATCAAAGAAATTTGACAGATTGGGGTAGGTTGACCTGCTGGCGTCTGTACAATGACCTCTTAAGAGGTTGCTGGTGTTCACAGAACATAAATACCGCTGGTGTTTTACAAATAACCCTGTTTATATGTACTCTGTGGATTAGTGATAATTGACAGACGCGGCTAGCGGATGTCATGTGGGCACATAAAAAAAGAAAAAGGTACACAATGCATCGCACCCTTTTTGATGAGAGCTTATGGTGATTGCGCAGTGATTACCGCGAAATTCAAATTTTCTTACGTTTTTTGCAATTAGCAGGTCAGTGTCAGGTTGTATCTTGATCAAAATATGATTCGCGACAATAACAGGTACTTATTCACAGAATTATAGTCATTAGAATCATTAATACATCTTCCTAAGTTAGATTTGTACCACAAGAAGAAATCTCCTAGGGAAAGTGTTTATGGTACAAAGCTCACTTATAAAGATGTATGAATGTTTCTTATAATTATAATTCTATAAATGCGTATCTGTTATAGTCGCGAATCAAATTTTGATCAAGATACAACCTGACACTGACCTGCAAATTGCAAAAAACGTAAGAAAATTTGAATTTCGCGGTCTACCACTTCCCATTCACCATAGCTACAATATGTCATACATCTAATGACATTTGAGTAAGTTAGGGATAATTGTACCTAAGTATAGTTTACTAGTTTTTTTTTGTAAATGGCAACAGCAACAAGTTGAAAATTTCGAATGGGCTGTAGGTACCTACTTTAAATATTTATGAACGAAAATACATCAAATCAAAGTAATCAAAAAAGTAACAAAAATTAATAATCCAAGAGCATTTTTAAAACGTTGTTTGCCTGAGTTGGAAAACTGAACAACCTAAATGCGGAAAAAAATCATCTCGAAGGGTACCTGCCTTTTTTATTGGACTAATCGAAAGGGTCAAATAGATAATCTCTCTATAGACATTGCATCTTAAATTAAAGGAAAATCATCATCAAACCTATAATAATTTATTTATCACGCAACAATCAACAGTATCGTAATGTAATTACTTACGAGATATTTTTTAACAGCATTGATCAATATTGAATCAAATGACTATGCTCTACAGGAAAGTCAGAATACTTACCTACCTATACCTACGTGCTTATAGAGTTACTAGCAGCGCGCCGCGGTTTCGCCCGCGTTAGGTTCGATCCTGTGGGAATATCGGAATAAAAAGTATCCTATGTGTTATTCCTGATTATAAACTATCTGTGTGCCAAATTTCATCCAAATCTGTTTAGCCGTTCGTGCGTGATTGAGTAACAAACAACCAAACAGTGTGGCGATAAAGTTGAAAATCTAGAAATTTGACAGATTGTAGTAGTTTGATGTGCAGCCTATCGATTCTGTAAAAATCTCACCGTGATAACATAGATGAAGTGAGCGTAAAGTGAACTATCAATGGAGGTAATCCCTAACATCAGGTGGAATGACAGCTCACTTCACCTTAGTTAACACGGTGAGATTTTTACAGAATAACACTGCTGGCGTCTGTACATTACTATAAAGAAGATATTTTAGGTACATCACGCTGTGATCAGTAAGAGTGGAACTATAGTAAACCTCGCACAGTTAACGGTGCGCGACGGCCGTGCTGATTTATTTTAAAACTATGATATCTCCTAAGATATTCATTGTGATCAAAAGATTAAATACTTGTGATGAATAACGAGTTTATTTGGATAAGGATTAATATCATGTTTACAAAAACACCTTCGCAAATAATGCATCATTTTAGAACAAAAATGATTACCATAAAAAAGGTTATAGTGAGTCAACTTTAAAAGATCTATATGCTGTCGTGGACTTTTTTTTAGAACCTTTAAGGGGGAACAATTCCATCATACATTATTTTTGCGTAACTTTAACCACACGCACGCAATGGAAGCTCTCAGAAGGAAAAAGGAATAATTTTTCCCGTTCTCGCAACATTTTTCATTGCTGCGACGCTCCTATTGGTCGCGTGATGTTATATAGCCTATAGCATTCCCCGATAAATGAACTATCTAACACAAAAAGAATTTCTTAAATCGGTCCAGTAGTTTCGGAGACTATTCATTATACAAACAAACAAACAAACAAACAAATGTTTCCTCTTTGTAATATTAGTGTAGATTGCACGAATTTGTGTTTAATAATATTATAGTAGGTAATGAGTCTACGGACATTTTTTACGGTTTTTTTTTTGTCGAAGACTGCTTGTTTCATCTTAATATCAATCGTGTTTAGAAATACATAACTAACATTTGACCGTTATTTTGCTGGTCAAAAGTTCTAATTTATTATTAAAATTCAATTTTTATTTTTCAAATTCAAATTTATTGCGAACTAAGTGTAGGTACAGAATTTTGAAGATGTTAACAATAGGTAGGTTCTTAGGACTTAGTTGCCTGCTATGGCACTGCAATTTAAATGGTTATAAATATAAAAAAAACTCACTACGGTTGTACAGTTTACATTATATTATATTTATTATCATTAATTATACATTTTATATTATATCATACTATTCTTATAATTTAAGTATATCACAATCATTTTAATATTAAATAATTATTTGTCTTCAAGGAATTCTTTTACAGAGTAATATGCCTTTTTAATCAGGAATTCTTTTAGCTTTCTTTTAAATATATCAATTGAATCGTAGTGTTTAAGGTAACCTATTTTTTTTTAAGTACCCATACAAAAATACTATTGCTTTAAACTGTAGTGCGGGATTTGATTTTAGAGTACGTAAGATTAAATCATTTGTGTAGGAAAAAGTTCAATGAACTTCAACCAGGGTGCGATAAATAAATCGATACTTTCAACAAAAGAAAACGGTGTCAGGAGCAGTACCATCCTAGATGTATAATGGATAGATTTAGTCTGCCCATGGATTTTTAGGTAGGATTAAAGGTTTATTTTTTCACTTACCGTAAACTTAAAAACAGAGGGTGATAGTTTAAAATAAGTCTGTTCTTTTGTTTGCTGTTGAGGTTTTGGCCACACTTCCCCTTTTGTCGGTGGGAATGCCGGTCCAGGATTAACAATGCTCAAACTGGCCACAAAAAATACGCAAAGTGCTTTAAAAATGATAAAGACCCGCAACATTTTCGCGGCAAAATAAGTAATCCGTACGACAACCGTGGTACATATGTCCCGATTGACAGCCCGGAGTAAACTGTTATTTACTGAGTATTAGTAATTGAGTTTAAGGTGAATGGGAAGCGGTAGACCGCGAAATTCAAATTTTCTTACGTTTTTTGCAATTTGCAGGTCAGTGTCAGGTTGTATCTTGATAAAATTTGATTCGCGACTATAACAGGTACGTATTTACAGAATTATAATCATAGGAAACATTCTTAAATCTTTATAATTGAGATTTGTACCATAAACACTTTTCCCTAGGCGATATGACGATTTCTTGTTGTGGTACAAATCTAAGTTAGGAAGATGTATTAATGATTATAATTCTTTAGATACGTACCTGTTATAGTCGCGAATCAAATTTTGATCAAGATACAACCTAAAACAGACCTGCAAATTGCAAAAAACTTAAAAAAAAATTGAATTTCGCGGTAACCACTGCGCAATCACCCATTAATTAATGGCCATAGATTGAAAGCAAATTTAAATGTCCAAAAGGTTATCAGTTCATCACAAATAGACCCAAGAGTTATCTAAAATAATAACGATGGAAAATGAAGCGTTAACCCTTTGAAAAGGTGCATCAGAATTCATTCCATTGATTCCAAATAATTCCAATGAACTCGGATACGGACTGTACCAGAGACCATAGACTAATATATAATATAATGAGACAGAGACTGCACAGGAAGTGGTGCATTAGTGCATACAGTGTGAACATAACAAATTAAATGCTTGAAAAAGGGTTTTTTTTCGCAAAATCATAGGTATTATGGCAATTCGTAAACAGTTCGTGATTATTATACAGGGTGCATTTGATATCATGGGCATTATTTTAACCTAAGGTACTACTTATGATACTAATTGCATTAGGGCTACTATTACGCAAATCAAAAATATTATTAATGCAAGTATGGAAAACCTTAAAATGTAGTAAGTCATACAAAGTATCAAATTAGTTGCGCTTCTCGATAGCAAATGCGTAGGTACACTACGCCGTACGCGCGTCATTGGGCGTGAATTCTTTGACCCCGCCCGACTCACGTGACATTCGTAAGTTGCCAATGAATTGATTCATAATAAATTCCAATTTTCCCTTCGTACTTTGCCGGCTTAGGACGGTCAAAACTACGTCAACTAACATACATTAAAAAAAAACATTTACGTACCTAGCTTGTGGATTGTTTTGAAAAAACCTTATTTGTCGGTAAAGTGACAGAGGGTAAACGGGTGCTCTTCCACGAGCTTGTGCATGTGCTGGCACGTGAAAAGACGAAAAATCCAACAGGTTCTGAGTGGTTCTGGTGGAATGAGACCCCGTGAAGGAATAGGGTCGTTCGGGTAGCGCCGATGGAACATTTCACGAGTTCATACTAAATTTCTTGCGCGATCGTAAATTACAACCATTTGTGGGTATTGTTGGTTGGTGTACCTAGCCTGCACATTACGCGGTCGAGGCATCGTGTACACAAACACACACACAACACACAACTACTACACTAACACTTAATACACTGCAATCCAAGCACCGTATGCCGCGAGCGGCGAGTACGGCGATTACGTCACGGGATCAATAAATCAATTACGCGTCAATGCACCTGCGCAGTCGTTATGACACTGGTTCCGGGTTCGTGACTTCGTGTTGCGGCGGGAAGCATACCCCGCGCGGGGGTGATATTCGTATTTTTGCGAGTGAGGGAGTGGGACGGAGAGAGTTCAGGGAATCCCGCCGGACGGAATGTCTTGTAGCCCATTGTTATTATTACTTGTAAGGAAAAACCCGCGCGCGCGCAGGTGATGTTTGTTTACATTTCGCTTTGCGCTGTACTGCGCTTTAAGATTTTGATATTTCAACAATTATTGGCGTTAACGAAGTATTTTGTTTTAATTACTTTAAGTGTTTATTTGCAATAATAAGCCTTGTGCAATTTGACTTACTACATTTTTAAGGTTTTCCTTACTTGCATTAATAATATTTTTGATTTGCGTATTAATAGCCCTAATGCAATCAGTATCGTGAGTAGTGCCTTAGGTTAAAATAATGCCCATGACTTCGATTCCACCCTGTAGAACAAAAAGTGTATTATTTTGTTTGTTTTTTTATGTATTATTTTTTTTATTACTAAAGTTACATCACTATAACTGTGGAGGTGTTGCTATAGAAAAATATCTATGCAATTATCACTGTCATCACAACTGACATTCTATCCTTAAATTAAACATCAGGACCCGAAATGTTTGACTATAGAAAAACACAGTTATACAAATATGAGGCTTATCGACGCCAAAGTCATAAAAATATTGCCATCCCTTTTTAGCTTTCTTAAATTTTGCAAATGTGAAAAAGGATATCAGTGTTTTTGACAGTGACTATAATGGCAATCCTTCATTCCTAGCGTCAATAAAATACCTATTTGCGGCCGGTCGCCATTTAATCCTCTCACCGTTTGGTACCAAAGTTCGGTACGTCAACTGTCAAATGCTCTTGAGCTGTGGATATAATTTGTGAATTTTGGAGTAATTTGCTGTGTTATTGTGTTTGAACTCGGTTCTATAGTGGAAGTCGTCAGTAGCAAGATGCCCAATTGCAATATGTGTGGATGTGGCATCAAAAGAAGCAGAAATCACCCGAAAACAACCAGCACCAGTATGTGTAGGTACTTAATTTCAGCTGAAATATCATTAGATTTAGAGGATAAATAAAAGATTCTGCATTCGTTGAAGAGTTTCAACAGCAAAGCATTCATATTTTCCCTTTTCTCTTTATTTTCAAGTTGTATTTCATGAAATCATTTTCTTTGTTATTGTAGGGATAGAGTAGTGCATTTGACATTATTATATTTATCGATAATGCTATTTTATGGTTCTTTATTGGTTGGAAACAATCGGTGTTGAAAATTTAGAGATGTCAACAAAAACAATTCATATTTTTCTCTTCACTTTGAAGAATCTAGTTTCAACCGGACACTGAATAAAGTAATTGAGACAGAGTGGGAGATATCTCTCGCTTGTCTTCAATATCTATTAAAGCTTACTTATATTTTATTTGTTTCAGATTTATTAAGAGAATTAAAGGACAAATGTCAAAAACAGCCCAAGAAGATAAAGAGACTTAACGCGAAATTTTTAATACAGACGAAAATATTATGGAAAGAAATCTCCTGAAAGAATATCACATCGAAATTATCTGATCAAAATTGTATAGTTCAGAAATAAATGAGTGATTTGTTTGTTGTTGTTTTTCCTGTTTGAATATAATTATATACTTAATTATAATTTATTGTTGACTTTTAATTAAAGCCCACTATCATCTGCATGTTAGAAAAGGTAGGTGTTGGAAACTTAACATCTAAATTTCAAAAATATTAATTATGATAGTTCCGTCATTATATCCCGTGAAATTCAAATTTTCACACATTTTTTTCCAAATTGTAGTTCTGTTACAATTTTTTTATTATTATTCAAATTATTATCAATTATCATCAGCGGTCCATTGACGGTAACACGTCTTACGGCTTAGCTGTGAAAGATGGACGAACCTACAAGTAACTTAAATGAAAGACCTAAGTTAGAAAACTTGGGGTATTTTTACTCGTAGATATTGTACCGTGAGTCCGTGACACTAAGAAAACATTCTCACAATCTTTTATCGATGTTATTTTATAGAAATATCGATTAGCGGCTGCTCTATTAGCCGCCATTTTATCCTCTCAGTAAAGTGTAGGTATGCACGTTTTTCTTGTAGGTATGCCGGGTCCATGTGATTGGTACGTCAGTGATTCTATCACATCACTCAACTGTCATGTCATAGCAATGACAATCTCACATGACACAATTGCTCACAAAGTCATAACAATCACTATTTAGTATTCATTCTGTGATCACAATCAAAATCAACAACACTGATTAGAGGGAAAAAAAATAGAATGTAATTTTGTATTCACTGCACTGGACTAATAAAGATTATCCTAAAATGAGGCGCCGAGACGAAAAATTTCCTGACAATGGCTTCGAAGCCTGGGGTGGTTATATGCAAGCTAAGATTGCGAAATTAGAAGAGCAATTTTGTGTAAAAGCGGGAAAAGAAGAAATTCTATCCGATATTTTCAATGGAGTGAGTATTTTTGTCAATGGTTTTACGATACCTTCCGCCGATGAATTAAAAGTTCTTATGACGAAGCATGGAGGAATCTACCACACTTATCAAAAAAGCAACGATTTTATAATAGCCTCCAATTTACCTGATACTAAAGTTAAAAATATGTCTCTTGTAAAAGTTGTAAAACCTGAATGGATTACTGATAGCATATCATCTAATCGCTTGCTAGACTACAGAGACTACTTGCTCTATAAAAACTCAAGAACTCAAAAACAGCTTAACTTTAAGAAGGTTATTAAAAATAATGGTTCTTCAGACACTGAAATCAAGTTTTCTAATAATGAGAATGATACATGTTTACTTGCAGATGAGAGTAATGTAGGAGAACAGATTATAACAGAAACAGAGTCTGAAAACAGAACAGAACATGATCCACTTTCAAAATATGATGCAGGAGCATCTACTTCTAACATCAATGTATCAGAAATATCAAATGATAATAATTTAGTTAAGTTTGGAAACAAACTAACAAAACAAAATTTGGGTTCTGTAACTAAAACTGCTGCAGATCCTAACTTCATAGTAGAATTTTACAATAATTCAAGGCTACATCACATTTCACAGTTAGGGGCATGCTTCAAACAGCATGTGAATGATTTAAGAGAAAATAGTAACTTCTTATTTCCTGCTCGAGCAAAGCTTAAAAAATCAATTTTAACCATGAATGACTTCAATCATTTATCCCCGTTGAAATTTGAGAAAAATAAAGTAATTATGCACATTGATATGGATTGTTTTTTTGTGTCAGTTGGTTTACGCAATAGACCTGATCTCAGAGGTAAACCCATAGCTGTTACTCACTCTAGAGGAGGGCAGGGTAGGCCAAAGAGACCTGGTGTTGATAGGAATATAGAATTTGGCCTGTACAAACAGAAGCAAGCCAAGAAACTGGGAAAGGCAACTGGAAAACCAGAAGATGAAATTATATTTGAGAGCCGTGTTGATAACATTGCTGATGAGGATGACAAATATGGTTCCATGAGTGAAATAGCCTCATGTTCATATGAAGCCCGAGCCAAAGGTCTAGGAAATGGTATGTTCATGGGAGCAGCTTTGAGATTATGTCCAGATTTAAAAACAATACCCTATGACTTTGAGGGCTACAAAGAAGTTGCATACACTTTATATAATACTATAGCCCAATATACTTTAGATATTGAAGCTGTATCATGCGACGAGATGTATGTAGATTGTACTGAACTATTGGCAGATATGAATATCAGTGCTCAAAGTTTTGCAACCATGCTGAGAGAGGAGATTAAATGTAAAACTGGGTGTCCATGTTCTACTGGATTTGGTGGCAATAGATTACAAGCCAGATTGGCTACAAAGCGGGCAAAACCAGATGGGCAGTTCTTCCTCACTGAAGACCTCATTGAAGATTTTATCTTTGAAATAAAACTAAGAGATTTACCAGGTGTAGGCAGACAGACTGCCCAAAAATTGGAATCATTAGGTCATGCCACCTGTGGATCACTACAAAGTTTGACATTAGCTACCTTAAAAAGTCAGTTAGGAAATAAGAGTGGGGCTCAACTATTTGATCAATGTCGTGGTCGTGATCCAAACCCTCTAAATTTTCATACTATAAGGAAATCAGTTTCAGCTGAAGTGAACTATGGAATCAGATTTGAAAATAATAATCAATGTTTAGAGTTTTTGAAACAATTATCAGCTGAGGTTCACTCAAGAATGCAGCAATTTAAAGTTCTAGGGAAATGCATAACTTTGAAACTGATGGTTAGAAATGAAGAGGCGCCTGTAGAAACAGCAAAATTCATGGGGCATGGTTTCTGCAATGTCATCAATAAATCAACTTCATTAAATAATGCTACAAATGATATTGAAGTTATAACAAAAGAAGTTATTTCAATATGCAAGAAGCAAAACATAGATCCTAAAGAAATGAGAGGCATTGGCATTCAGATAACAAAATTAGAACCAGTCAATAGTAAACCTTCAAAAGGAGCAATAAATAAGTTTTTATTAAACAAAAAAACTGTTAAAAAGGAGTCCAAACCTGCCACTGATAAGACTCACATAAAATCAGAACTAGTCGCTATCAAGAGTGATTCCAAAGTTTTAGAAATACCTGAGAAGAAACCTAGTACTACTAGCAAATCCAAAGTTATTACACAAAGAAAGAAATCTCCCATTATCGCTTTGAAATCTCCACCAGGAAAAAGAAAAGGGAGGCCTCCAAAAAAAAATCTACAACCCTCTTCTACAAAATCAATAAATAAATTCCTTCAGGGAGATAATGTCACAAAAGACTTGCCATTTAAGGACCCAATGATAAAAGAAGTTCATATAGAAGTACCATCAAGAATAGAAAAGCCCAAAGGGTTGTTGGGTCTTCCTTGGGACCAAGTAAGGGAGCTGTTAAGGGCATGGCTAGAAAGTGGACAGCCCCCTCTACAATGTGATATTGATATGATTGTGGCATATTTACAAGAAATGGTAGTGAATAAGAATACAGAAAAACTATTTATTTTAATGAATTTTCTAAGAAGGATGACCAAAGAAATTGGAAGTAGTGACTGGTTGAAAGTTTATGATAGTATATGTGAACAAGTACAAAATGCTATGATAGCTGTTTATGGTAAAAGGTTGTTTATATCAGATTGAGGTGAAATAATGTAAATACTTAAATAAAAATGATGTGATATTTAATGAATAAAACTAAGATTTTCATACAATTAATCCATTTATTTTTCTCATTGATACTATTTTCTACATCTATAAAAGGGGAAAAAAAAATGTCACTACATTTTAATTTCATGTCAAACAAAATTATCACGTTTTTTTAACTGAGGGCCAGTGCTAAAAATAGCTCATGCAAATGTAAAACTTAGTTTCACCTATTAAAAATTTGGCAGCTGCAGAATAGAAAAAAATTCTAAATTGTATTTACTTCTTTGGCACTACCAGTACCCAAAGATTATAAAAATCAAAAATAATCGATTTTTACGTTTTCTTTTCACATAATTCCTATTAATTTTAGGATTATACCTAAAAGACACTTTAGGCATACTTCATAATTCGAAATGGCAGTTAGTATCTCTTAATGTTAATAAGCACATTTACAACACCTAGTTATTGTTGAAAGATAGATGCTGTGTAAGAAACACTGCAGAGAGTAGGTATGCAAAAATAATGTCACACAAGAAGTAGTTTAATCTCAGATTTTGTAATCTAAAATTTACTATCACAGTTGCTTATTGAAAATAAAAAAAAAGTAGGTTCCGTATCTTGACTTGTAAAAATAACATGTAAGTACTTATAATAATTTACTCGATAATTTTGTAAGTAATAAAATATAAAACTTGATTCAAAGTTTCCAGAATTTCAGTTGGTAATATATATTTTAAAATATAATTCTGTAAAAAAACTAGTTTCATCAAGCTCAAAGCTTGCGATCATTCTTAAAAGTAAATGCTTTGTGACAACCATTGACATTCCCTAGGTACTATTATAATACTTTGCAATATTACCTACTCCTAAAATAATCCACATGGAAAAAACAGAAACAATTTCTTACAAAACATAAAACTCATACCATTTATATAGTACATTTAAATGTTAGTTAGACGAACAGTAGCATGAAAATACATATGAAATGGCATTTTTAGGCGAAAAGATCACTATTATTGCATGTCAGTTGCACCTCTTTGAAATATTGTACTGGCATATTTTCTAATGCTAGAAAAAATATTGTGAGTTCTATTGAATACATTTTCCAAGTAAGACTGGCCTTTTCTCAGTCTTGGTTCCTCGAGGGAGGAATATGTGTACAAGGATCTTTTGGCGCGTGACCAAAAGCGGAACTAACGCTGCCATCTTGTTTTTTCAAATTCATTAAAATTCCCAAAACATCTACTATGTTTACTAACAGCGCCACCCTGTCAACGTCATTCGAGCGCCAAAAGGTTTTTGTAGCAGTGTTATAGGTATGTGTTTGAAATGCAGCCGACATGAAGTGAGTTTGCAGTCTCACGCGGTCGAGTTGACGGAGATCGAATGCTTCAGCTTCGAGTCGATGATGATCTCGTCGCCTGATCTGATGTTGTACGAGTATAGCTGCTTAGTAGGGTACTTCATCTCCTCTGGACCCTGAAAAGGCTTAAGAAATAATGTAAACTGTTAATCGTAAGAAAAAAGCGTATTTACAGTGTTAGTGTAGCAGTAAAAATCAAAAAGTGAGGTAAACCAAACATGCTAGGTGGCGCAGTTGTTCAGAACTCTGAATTAATTTTGTAGGGGTTAAAAGTAGCCTAAAGTGATTTCTTAAGTGCTAGTGATCATCGCAATACATCCATTCCCTTTGTCATGCAAATAATGTTTTGAGATATTTTAATATAAAAAAACAACCATTAGTGACTTTTAAAGTATAATGTGTTTACCTGGGAGTCGCGGAGCTCTTGATCAACGTAGAAGAGTCTCATTTTAGACGCGGGGAACCCAGCCATCCTCTCTAGCCTTGACTTCAGGTCAGATACAGTTCTAGAAATAATATAAATACCTATTTTAAAACTAAAAGTAGCAACAAGCTTCTTAAAGTTAAGTTAGTACCTATACTCTACCTAGGGTTTGACAAGAATTATAAAAGTATAGGTAGTGCAATCCACGAAGACGCGCCCCACTCTTCTTCCGAATCGTTAGTGTTTATCGCTAGTAAATTCCACTAGTGTTTTAGTTTTTCGATACACACTAATTACCCACTAATAATAATTAGTGTGTATCAACAAAACTAAAACACTAGCGGAATGTTGCAGACTTGTGCTATAAGCATTAGGAAAAAGAGTGAGGCGCGTCTTCGTGGATTGCACTATCTAGCCCGATTCAAACTTTATGGCGACTCTGAATTGCGCTTCTCGCTGCGCAGTACCTCATCCCTCACCGCCGCTGACATGTGAATTTGTTACTGCACAGCGACTCGCCTATGTTCCGAGCCGCCATAAAGTTTCAAACAGGCTGTAAAAGCAAACCATATGAGGCGCCATCTTTGTTCCTTCGCAAACGAGGGTTTCGTGCTTTTTGTCATGTATAGATCCATGTCTGTCTCGCACTGGACCGATGACAGCTCTTCTACGTTCTCTACTTCTACTATACAGGGTTTAAAAAAAATAAAACTAGCCTGTAAACATCGACGGTGCGCACTTCGCTGTTGTCTCCACACGTGAAAGTGATCTGCACGCGCTTTTCGGGTCTCAGGTCCACTGACACTAGAGGGTCGAGTTTTCCGTGGACGCCCACCAACTCCCAGTATCTGGAAAATAATGTTGCCAAATATGAAATCACCGGTAGTCACCTTATGACTGGCAGGCTGGCCCGATATCCATGCAAATTTTAATTTACAGATCCATTAACTTTCAGAAGTAATTTACGGTAAGGTAGGTATGTGAACAAACGTATCTATTATACCTATTTCCTCTTACAGGAGAAAAAGTTATACCTGCCAAAGTACCTATTTCTAACAATTTCTTATCAGATATAAATGTCTGAGCCCTTAGGTGGTCAACACCGCACAAGCGCATAATAGACAGACCAAAGCAATGCCGTCTAAGAGTGATTTTATGCTCAATCTGAAGCGTTTACGTCATAAAGTGCAGCTAAAACCTGACTGGAGTAAGTATTCACTTAGGTATTGCAAAAAAGCCATGATTATTTGTAGGTACACCATATCTGGTTAGAAAACATTGCAATCGTGATATTCACCTGCCTAAGGTGCCACGATTAAACCGACGCCGGCGTCGTTATAGTGAAACAAGGTACAAATTGAGTGAGATTTTATGATTATGCACACCTACATGGTCTCATTAGCATACTACTTTAGTCATTTAGGTCGTTGTGTTGGCACAGAGACCTCACCTACATTACTCCTTATTGATCAGACCTTCGTAGCGAACGTTGCAATTTGGAAGGACAATATATTGCTGCATTATTTGATTAACTGGTGCGTAAGTAATCGGGTTTTCAAGAACAGAGAGAGCCAAGAGTTTTATTTATGTGATACGGTTTCAAATTTTGGTTGGAAAAAATTAGTGAAACATTTTCTATAGGTTAACTAAAATATACTGATAAAGAAAACTAGTAAGTACCTAAATGCATTTTTAAAGCCAATAGCTTATACATTTGTCAGTAAAATATCTAGAGGGAATGTATTCAACTATTCGTCCTCATCGTCATCAGCCAACTGCCCTTTAATAAATGCCCAATTAAATTTATTTGTGGTCGTAGCAGCATGCCTTCTTTCCATCATCTCAATATTTATCCCCTTTCTAGCATATCATTAATATCACAAAGCCACAACATATCCTTTCATAATTATATACTTATGTCATCTTTCTTTTCAATTTGAAATATAGCGCTAAAAAGTTATTTTGGTGCGCGGCCAAAATCAGAACTAACGCCGCCATATTGTTTTTTTTTTAAATACATTTCTAGTGACATTTCACAAAACAATTTCATAAACGCTTACCAACGTCATTCGAGTGCCAAATTATCCTTGTACCAGTGTAAGTAGTAAGTAGGTATTAAAGCATTTCTCACCTATCAGGCCGATCAGATTCCGGTTTCTCCATATAATACCGTATGAAGGCTCTTTCAGCTGCATCTCTCTCTTCAATAGGTACCGCTCCGCCACCGTTCAGGGTTCTCACGTGAGGCAGCCGCGCTACCAGCAACAGTCGTCTTTCGTGCTCCGTTGACTCGTTTCGCTCCCATAGCGGCCAGCCCTGGAAAATGCGTAGAAAAGAGTTAGTTAAATTCATTATTTAAATAATAATACTTTTTGTTAGCCCAAAACGACCTTGTCTGAGACTTCCAGACTCCAGACGAATAAAAATCAAAGTCGTAGCTGGGTTTTATTGGTTTCTTTCAATTTCTCTCACGTTATCTCAATGCGACGATAATAATATAGGTAGCATTATGCTTGTATCCTTTGAGGCTCCAAAGGACAAGGAGGTAATCCAAATGTCGCGTCATTTATATATTTACATTTCTGTACTCCGTGGCCCGACCTGAGAATCGAACCCACGATCCCATAGGTCAGCAGTCGCGCTTTTGACCATTATACGTACAAGCAACGAAGCAGTAGGACGGAAATAAAACTCGTTTGACAAAAATTTGCCAAAACGTACTTGCTAAACGTTAAGAATAATAAACATGATAACATCCGTTTTTTTTTTGCGATATTCCTATATCATAATGTGACAGCTACTAAAGTCAATAAAAAACATGCAGCTATGTATGTACCTTGATCCTAGATAAAAATACAAGGAAAATGATAATGAAATGTACAATAATTTTATAATAAATGTCGGTTATTATAATGCTACATTACGCCAATAAAATCACGGAGTACAGAAAATAAAATAATGTAGCGAACTTTAATATTTTACAATATAAAAATAACAAAAAGATCTGCCCCGGGTGAGGATCGAACTCACGACCTTAAGATTATGAGACTTACGCGCTGCCTACTGCGCCACCGAGGCCGGTGGTAACATTGTCAAATTAGATGTTCAGTAAGTATTAACCGCACATTTTTTATCTTTTAATGCGTAGGTACTTATATTTATCATGGTTCATAGGTATAAAAATAATTATAAGTATCTACTTCGGTCGAATATTAATTAGATAGTTACCAACCTAAGTAGGTAAATATGTGGGTAAGTATACAAATAGCAATAATTAATTGGAGGATATTGGCCCTGATTCTGTTGTTCACAAACTAAACTAATAAATTTAAGTTCAGTGCATCTTTTTCTTTCTAATTCATTATGAAAAGGACAGAAGATAAATATTAGTTTATTCCTGTCAAATTAGATAATCCATAAACAAGTTTAGACGTGATTAAAAAATTTGCTACTAAAAATACGTCAATTTACGTCAGGCGCTGACTAATTTGACAGGACTAAACTAATATTTATCTTCTGTCCTTTTCATAATGAAATAGAAAGAAAAAGATGCACTGAACTTAAATTTAGTTTAGTTTGTGAACAACAGAATCGGGGCCATTATCTACAAACAACACCTAAGTAGGTAGAGGTAGTTGGTACTCCCAATAAAAATAATCCCAAGTCACGATTCTTAAGCTACTAAACTTAAAGGATCATCGAATGAAACAAAACAAAAAGTCGTAGACAAAGTTGAATCGCTTTTTGTTCAATCTCAAGGTTCCGCGAGGATCAGGTTTCCTTGTAGGGCGCACAAATCGATGCGAAGACGTTAGTTCCTAGTCCGACTGTCCCGAGAAGTAGGTACCTCTTTATTGTTGTGTTGATTTAATGTGCACGACTCGATGATGTTTTCCCAAGGCTTGTTTATGGTGTTCTTTATGAGTGAAGCTTCTTTATCGCTTTTTTGTCTGATTTACAGCAGAAAATGTCTGATTAATTCATAAAATAACTCTATACTTATCAATGTTTTCTGACGATCACAATTTTATATTATAAACCTTGTAGGCTCATGAACTTTACCTACCCAGTCAAATTCGTGAATATTTCACCCACGTTTCTCATGCATAACTCTAGAAAATGGAGGCTGCATAGGAAAATGGCGCTCTTAACAGACCTATACCTAATATGCGCAACCAACACTTCGAAATTAGTTATTATTCTGCTAATAATAAAGGTGAAAATAACTAACAGCTCATAAGCACAGTTCATATTCAGATTGTAAACCAAATTAGATCTAACAGGTAAGGTGTTTGAGTTTAGTTTCTAATATTTTAGCAGTCCTTTGTTCTCCCCTTATTATGAGAGACCTTTGAGCGTGCGTTCAACCTCGCAGCCCTGTTTTGCCTAAAAACGGAAGGCGGAATTACCTTTGCATACACGTTTCCTACAGATTTACTATTGCCGCATGTTTGTGCCCTTTTTAGCTTGAGGTTACATTTTTGATAGGAAAATCTGTAGCTATTTAGCTAAGACATTGAACATGTAAATAGCTAATAATTTATGATTAATGTATTGTCCACATTTGGTTTATTTATAAGTACTCGTATTAAGTAAAGTAAATAAGTCTTTGTTTTAAACTCCGTAGATATTAACACGTTCGTTTATTTGTTTTTATTAGATCTTAGAGGCTCAAGGACCTCAATGGCAGTCACATAAAGTAAATTGTATAGCGCTGTTCCTGTTAAAAAGTGGTGACCTCTGTTTGGCCAGAAACAGGATATTAATTTATTGGATTATGAGCATTAAACGAATGTTTTGATCGTTTCAGAATGTCCCCCTCCCGTCAAATTGACTGACTAACATCTGACTACCCACACCCACACACGCAGGAGGGAGCGGTCACACACGAATTAAATTAACGGTTATAATTTTAAGCTCCGTTCCGATCGGTAACAGCCCCGTTCTGAATCATTGAATTTACAGTATCGATTTCATTGTGCAGTGTCAACAGATGCAACAATAATGCAAACGGTTAATGATATCAAATATAAGTGGACACCTAATCAATTGAAAGCATTTAATGCTGTAATGTTTATTACAACGCTGTAGTAATGTTTCATATACTTATTTTAATTAGGCAAGCACTGGGTGCATTCCATGAATTTAAAATGAAAAAACACAAGTTATCGTTAGTCTGACGCGTGATTATTACCCAAACGTTTTCAAAGACCCAGAATAAGCACAACTGCAAAAAAAAACCTGCTCTTACATAAGAAATAACGCATAATATGTGATAATTTTCGTATCTATCCTCATTTCGATACTTACGAAAACAATACGCAAGAACAACTACCTACAATAGAGGAATACCAAAACAACGAACGTTGGGGGGTCACGATATAAGTACTAGAAATAAACAGTGGCTTAGTCATGGTATAATAAATAATAATGTGAGATATCGCGATCTAGCGTGTACCTACGTACGGCTTACTGTACCTACGTAATAGAACTTATAGAACAAAGAAGTAGGAAATATTTCGTACTGACATACCTACTTATCATATTGTTAGAACATACGAGTGTGACGTTAGAAAAATGGAGAATGTTTCATGTGTAGATTATAAGAATAAAGAGAAAAAGCATTACATTACAGGTCAGTACATACACACATCAAAAGTGTCTAGGGATCAACATATATTTTTGCAATAACTTTTCTCCTGATTGATATTAATTAAAATTTTCTTTAAGGATTCATCAAATAAAGTGTTTTCGTTTGTCACAGTAACGATAAACCAAGTCACCTTTGCATTAATAAAGAAATTTGCCATTTTCCTAATAAAGGGATTTTTGACATTTGAACCACTAACACAAAAGTTCGAAAAAAAGACTGAAATAACAGTTTTCTCTAAAATTTTATTGGGTAACTTAAACAATTAATAATCCGTGTTTCTACCGCGAACACTAACAACACAAGAACATCGGTTTGGCATACTCAAAATGAGTTCATCCAAATCACGCTGTGGAATGGCCGCCCATGTTCGTTGCAACAACAAAAAAAGGTCTTCTTAGCTGGACCGGGAGCTCCTCCTGGAAGCCTCGATCGTGCAGGCCTGGGTGTCATCACCGGACAGGCCTGCCGATATCGACGATGAGGCGGAGTGGTTCCGGGAGGCCATGTCGGAGATATGCGACGTGGCAATGCCCCGAGTCCGGCCAGGACGCGCCCGACGTCAGGTGTACTGGTGGTCGCGGGAGGTGGAGTCGCTACGCAAGGCTTGCGTCGACGCGCGACACCTGTACACCAGGCACCGCAGGCTCCGCATCCGCCCTCCGGATGCGGAAGCCACGGAGGCGGAGCTGTACGAGGGGTACAGAGCGGCGAAGACCGCCCTCCGCGAGGCTGTCCAGCGGGCCAAGGATATGGCCCGCGAGGAGATGGTGGAGACTCTGAACAGAGATCCATGGGGGCGCCCTTATAAAATGGTGCGGAATAAACTCCGCACCTGGGCCCCCCCGCTGACGCAGAGTCTCCGCCCCCAGCTGGTGGAGGAAGTGGTGAGCGCTCTGTTCCCTTCACGGGCGGAGCATACTCCCCCGCCCATGGCTCCGCCACTTGCGGTGCCTGAAGCGGACCACGCGGACGACGACGACATCCCTGAGGTGACCGGGGTAGATCTGAGAGTGGCGGTAGATAGGCTGAAGGCCAAAAATACCGCCCCAGGACCCGACGGCTTGCCGGGTAAGGCCTGGGTCCTGGCCTCAGAGGCTCTCGGGCCCCGACTAGAGGCGCTCTTGAGCGCATGCATGGAGAGGGGCCAGTTTCCACTCCGCTGGAAGACGGGGAAGCTGGTCCTCATACAGAAGCCAGGGCGCCCTGCGGACTCTCCGTCCGCATTCCGGCCCATCGTGCTGCTCGACGAGGTCGGCAAGCTCTTTGAGAGAGTGATTGCGGGCCGCCTCGTCGGGCACCTGGTGAGGACGGGGCCGGATCTTGCGGACAGCCAGTTCGGCTTCCGCAAGGGGCGCTCGACGGTGGACGCCATCATGCGCGTGAGGGCCCTCACGACGGGGGACGCGGTGTCCCGGGGTGGGGTGGTCGTGGCGGTGTCACTCGACATCGCCAACGCGTTTAACACCCTGCCCTGGAGTTGCATTGGGGAGGCACTCCGGTATCACCGGGTGCCGACCTACCTCCGTCGAGTAGTCGGGGCGTATCTGACGGACAGAGCCGTCATCTACCCCGGTCGCAACGGGGAATGGAACCGGCGAGAGATGTCGTGCGGTGTCCCACAGGGATCGGTTCTGGGGCCGCTCCTGTGGGACATCGGTTACGACTGGGTGCTGCGGGCCGATCTCCCTGATGGAGTCAGCGTGGTTTGCTACGCTGACGACACGCTAGTCCTGGCGCAGGGGAGGTCGCATCAGGCGGCGGCCGACGCGATGACACGCGGGGTTGCGATAGTCGTGGAGAGGATCCGGCAGTTGGGTCTCGAGGTGGCTTTGCACAAGTCCGAGGCCATGTCTTTTCATGGACCTCGGAACGGGCCGCCTTCGGGATCCCAAATAACGGCAGGAGGGGTTCACATCGGCGTCGAGACAACGATGAGGTACCTGGGTCTCGTCCTCGACAGCCGGTGGAACTTTGTCGAGCATTTTCGACGTTTGGCTCCCAAATTGGAACGGGCCGGGGCCGCCTTCAAGCGGCTCTTGCCCAACCTGAGGGGGCCAAACGCCTCCTGCCGGAGGCTTTACGCGGGGGTCGTGCGGTCCATGGCCCTATATGGGGCCCCGGTGTGGGCGCGTTCACTGCGGCGGCGAGCCGCCCATTACCTGAACGCGCCCCAGAAGGTGGTAGCCGTAAGGCTAATCCGGGGGTACCGCACGATCTCGGGCGAGGCGGCAAGCCTCCTTGCCGGACTGCCGCCGTGGGATCTGGAGGCGATAGTCCTCGCGCGCCTGTACGAGTGGCGCGCGGAGGCACTACGCCGGGGGGAAACTCCGCTTCCGCGGCAAATCGCAGCGGAGCGGACCGACCTCCGGCGCGATCTCATGGCGGCATGGAAAGAGCGACTGTCGCAACCCAGCGCAGGGCACGCCGCGATAGCGGCGGTAAGACCCCTCTTTGAGGAGTGGCTAGAGAGGCGCCACGGCGCCCTCACCTACCGCCTGACGCAGGTCCTCACCGGACACGGGTGTTTCGGGAGGTTCCTGCACATTATCGGGCGGGAGGATACGCCCGGGTGTCACCACTGCGAGGGTCGCCCGGAGGACACGGTGGAGCATACGGTGGCGGTATGCCCCAATTGGGCGGAGCACCGCCGTGTTCTCGCAGAGGCGATCGGCGGCGGCGGCGACCTCTCGCGCCCGGCCCTGGTTCAAGCCATGGTCCGGGGCGAGAGGGAGTGGGAGGCAGTCACCTCCTTCTGCGAAGCAGTCATGCTAGCGAAGGAGGTGGCGGGACGGCTGAGGGAGAGGGCCTCACGTCCCAGCCGCCGCGGGAGACGCCCCGGGCGTCGGGAGCCGCGAGACGACTCCCGGCCACCGTAGGCGCGGGCCTGCGGGCGGAGAGTAATGGGTAACTCTCCGTCCGATCAGGACCAGGCCCGTGCCGGACGGCGCGTACGTGTTCCACGCGCGCCTCAAAGAGATGTCAGCATAAGGAAGGGGCCCGAAAGGGCCGAAGCCTGCCGGGGCAGCGGGATCGTCCGAAAGGGTTACCGCTACCCCGGAACACAAAGGGCTAAGGAAGGAACACGGGTGGGTTTTAGTCAGTAAGAGTCTGACACTCCCTTCTGCTCCACCCAGAGCGGGAGGGGTCATTGGATGATTTCCCATCCACAAAAAAAAAAAAAAAAAGGTCTTCTTGCGACTGGATACCCTCCATATTCGGCAGAGCTCTTCTCTGTAGCATATCCCATGCATGCTCAATCGGGTTCAAGTCTGGCGACTGAGCAGGCCAGGGCAGGACATTGATGTTAGCTGCGGCGAGAGTCTGTCTTACAACTCTTGCGGTGTGCGGTCGTGCATTATCATGCATTAACTGAAATAAGGGACCGATTTGCACTTGTAGAGGAACGATGACGTCTGATACAATCGTCTCAGCATAAATTTGAGCGTTGAGGTTGCCTCTGATCCAAATCAACTCAGTTCTTCCGCCGATCCAAATACCCGCCCATACCATGATGGTTCCACCACTATAAGGGATGGACTTCCTGGCAGGATTTTAATCGCTGTTGGCGTCCAGGGGTTCTCCAGTGTCGTATACGTCTTGTATCCGGTCTCATACCAAAACGAGACTCATCAGAAAAGCACACGAAACGCCATTGTTCTTCTGCCCAATTTCTGTGTTCAAGAGCCCATTGATATCGAATCCTACGATTGTGCATTGCTATAGGTGGTACCCGTAGCGGTCTTCGGGAATGAAGGTTCACTTCATGCAAGCGGTTTCTGACTGTTTGGTCGCTAATTAAGTTCCCTGAAGAGTGATGAAGCCTCACGGCTAACATCATGGCGGTTATTGTTGGAGCTCTTCGAGTTAAGATTTGAATGTATCGGTCTTGTCTCCGTGTGGTGCAGCGATACCGTCCTCCATGGCGCTCAGCCACGGTACCAGTGCTTCGGTAACGTGTCCAAAGTCGACTGATAACACTCTGACTTGTATTCAGAGCTAAAGCCACAGTACGTTGCCGGGAACCAGCTTCTATCATTCCCACGGCTCTGAGCATTTCTCCCCTGCTTAAATGACGTCGCCGCTCCATAATAACGTTGGTTTTAATCAGTAGTAGGGAAACAGTAGCACTAATAATGTCTTCAATGCGTTGTATGTTTTTATAGGGAAAATATTGACAGCTGATTTTCATATTTTACTCGAATTTGATTCACAGTTCCTGATTCAAATTATGAAATGCACCAAAAAGGATCCATATCTATACTAATATTATAAAGCTGAAGAGTTTGTTTGTTTGTTTGTTTGTTTGTTTGTTTGAACGCGCTAATCTCAGGAACTGCTGGTCCGATTTGAAAAACTCTTTCAGTGTTAGATAGTCCATTCATCGAGGAAGGCTATAGGCTATATGTCATCACGCTAAAACCAATGGGAGCGGAGCACCAATGAAGAATGTTTCAAAATCGGGGGATTTTTTTCCTATTGAGAGCTTCCGCTGCGTGTGCTGCGTAAACGGTTAAAGTTTCGCAAAAATCATATATGACAGAATTGTTTCCCTTTAAAAGCTTTAAAAAAAAGTCCGCCACAGCATATGTCTATCTTTTAAAGTTAGCTCACTATAACCTCTTTTATGCTAACCAAATTTGTTCTAAAATAATGCATTATTTGCGAAGGTGTTTTTATAAACATGGTATTATGAGTAATCCTTATCCAAATAAATACGTTATTCATCACATGTATTTAATTTTGAACAAAATTGCCTCTGACATCATTTGATTTCAATGTATATCTTAGGAGATATCATAGTTTTAAAATAATACTAATAATAAAGCTGAAGAGTTTGTTTGCTTGAAACACGGTTTGAAAGGTCTAAATCTCTGGAAGTATTGGTCGCATATATAAAAATATTTTTGCGTTTGATAGCCCAGTTCTTGAGGAAGGCTATATTCTATTAAACTTGATGCTAGGACCCTTAGGAGTTGAGCAAAAAGAAAAAAAGTCTGAAGTTTTCGCCAAGCGAAAACGAAGTAATAGCGCAGGCCGGCGACACGTTGCGACGGGGTGGGTCGGGGAAACAAAAAAAAATTACGCGGACGAAGTCGCGGGTAGAAGCTAGTAAATTTATAAAATCATAAATTTATTACAAAGCCACATCTCAATCTCAAGAAATCCGCATAAAAATGCTTGATCCCTAGACACTTTTGATGTGTGTATATCGTACACACATGTAGTCTTTTTTCTAAACAATAAGACCTACTTTACATCTTTGGAAGATTGTTAGAGGTGAGATAAAGGAAAAAGTTTTCTCTTCGACATACTTAGCAAAATATTTTGTCAGATTATAAGTATTCTACCCAAATTGAAGCAGAAAGCTTGCTAGGATCGAAAAAAGGGCCCTGTCATGCGCTTGACAACAATGGCCAGATACTTTACAAATAGAACAAAAACACAGGAACCAGAAATTGTAATATGAAGGTAAGTAGCACTATAAAAGGGAAAGGTATTTTGGAGAGTCTCGACTTGTCTTTCCTTAACTGTCGCTCTCCCCTTCCCAGTTGTTAACGACATACCGACGTATCTACTATTTAGTATTTATTAAAGCTATATTTTAACCAGCTCAAGGGCAAAAGGAACCTCATATCTTCTGACGTCATTCGTAGCACGTTCATTGTGAAATACTTGGTATCCCATCTGTGACAGCATTACCCAGCCCTATATTCAAGAGCGTCAGTTATAAAAATTCAAACGGAGTTTCGTACGAATTTTGCCGAGGTAAGAGGTTTTTTTCTCTAATCTATTCTAGTTTCATCATGCTAGTTAGGTAATATCCTGCCCACTAGGAACAAAGCATTAAAACGATAATCTAGTGTTGCCATAACGGATGCATTAATGTAAACCATTTTGAATAAAGTAGCAGAAAGATTTAACTTTTGTGTCTAATTTACCATCATTCAATAGGTACAGGACTGAGAAAGGAAAATGCTCGACAAGCTAGCGCTCTTCTAAACCATACATATGTATATCCCTCTGTCCCTCACACCACACCCTCTATTGTAGGTACACTAATTATACTAATTATGATTGCGGCACTATAATCAAATATCTAAGTCACAGTGCTGCGGCAAAAAAAAATCGAATTAGCTGTTACTAAAGGGAAACTACTGCATTGCGTGCGAAGGAAACTGCCTAAGTGCCCTTTACAATGTTAATATAAACACTTGAGTAATTGTCTGTGGATAGACTTGTTTTTATCGATAACAAGCAATTATGTGAACTAGTTGTTGAAAATGTTGATTTGTTTTAGTTTTAATGCTTCTTCTCGTTATTTTCCCATTTATTTTGAAAATACCTTCATTGATATAAGTTGTGCTTGTTGTCTTTCTAATTTGGTCCACTCTCCCGTATAAAAAATCTTTTGAATCTTCTGGTGATCTCGAGCCAGGTTTGGGACCTTCTCTTTTACCTTGTAACCCTACCCTGACCCCTTGGAAACAATAAAATCCACATATAGGTACCTAAACCTATTTGTCTGTTGAACGTATGATACACATAGGAGTTAGAATATTAATGTTAAGTACGGATCGAGGGGGACAGTTGACCTAAAACATCGAGTAGGTAGTGGGGAGTAACGAATTCATAGGTCACGAGTCTATGGCGACGTCTTTCACCAAGATATTAGATTTTAATTACGGCCATAAAACTTAAACATAATTACTTTGAGAGTAATAATAAAATAAGATTTAATTTGACTGTGAGGAATAGTTTGGGAGAGCTTAAAGAGACACGATAACTACCACAGTATATATAACCATCAGTCAACGAGGAACTTCAAGCATTTATTGACACGAGCCGAAGCAGGTACGCACACTTGAGCCGACCAATCGCTGACTGAATGTTGAATTCAAATGCAAACCATCTTTTGTGTAGGAGGGCTCCAAGTCTCCAACAAAAGCCAGAATTAATCATGCCAGCCAGACAGAAGATAAAGGTACAAATGCACCGTCAGATAGTTAAACTTGGATAAGTTTAAACGTGGTTTAAACACACACATCGGAAACTAGAATTAAATTGAATCAGATTTAAAAGAAAATATCTAACCTCACAGACAAAATTGCTTTCTCTATTCAATAACAATCTCAATAAACAAATATAATACCTATGAGAAAATTCGTAAACTAGTAAGTATATGATTTCTAGCTTGCTAGGGTATGGTACAAAATCACTGAATACGGTGTATAGCATTTTACGTGTTTCTGGGTCACCCCGTGTCGACCCGGTCCACACTCTACGAACGACCAAATGTATATATTTTGTATTCAACTGGCGCCTACTACAGTTACCCTAAGATTATCGAAGTGTTACATCTGCATTTTAGAGATAACGGAAGGAATTTGTCCAATGTAGTCACCAAAATATTAGATATAAGCGTCATTTAAATCTTTTCAGATGAAACTCTTTGACTCGACGGAATGCATAGATATTCATTCCGTCAAGTCAAAGAGACTCATTACGAAAAGATTACACAATTTAAAATGAAGAACTTTTAATTATATTGAAAGGAAACATTAATGTTCTAAATTAAATAGACCAAACACCAACACTGTTATTCATTTTGATACTAATGATAGATATTAACACAGATGAAAGAAAATAAATCAATAATTCAATCAACAAAGTGCATAAAAGAACGAGGTGACGCTGACGCGCAGAGGGCGTGGGCAAAAAATCAAAGAGTGATTCGATCGTTTAACGCCCCAATGTGAATCACTGACTACAGCTTATTGTCCTCACACATGGCAAGTAATTTTCCAATTTGTCGAAGCGCATATTTCAATAAAAGCAACATCAAGGAAAAATGCACCAGGAACAGACGAACAAGAATTCCATTTTGCAAGCTAGAGCTGCTATCAACGAAATTGGCTGCATTGATAAAGTTTTATTTTATGTGCAGCGCTATATTATGGTTTGTCCAATTTTAAGACAGCTATTAGAGATAAAATGTTTTCAAAAACGTCTACAAATTCAATAACAAAATGCAAACAAGGCCACTCACTTCAATTTAAATTGAACAGACTTCTTAGTTTGACAGGGAGACTGGTAGATATTTGCACAACATCAAATTACCTCGCTTTCAGTTCACATGCATTGTGAGAGTGCATTATTGAAATTATGAGATACAACATTCAAGATAATCTGCTGCCGAAGTTGCTATGCCAAATCCGAGGCGTATTTCCATCGTTGCAAAATTACAATATTTAATGGAGGTTGCAAAATGTTTGGATCGCTTCTTTTCTAATCTAGATGATCTTTAAAGTAATGCTTTCGGTACTCTATACGCATCCTGAAAACTACATTTGTAACAGAAGATGTCATCATTTGAAGTTTTATAGGATTTGTTTGTTCAGGTTTTGTATCTGGTGTGTGTGTGTGTGTGTGTGCCTGAATTTTTATCTGATACTAGCTGCGCCCCGCGGTTTCACCCGCATAAGTATCGATCCCGTGGGAATATCGGGATAAAAAGTATATTCAATCTTTCTGCGAGATTTTCTTTATATTTTTTTCCGTAAGAACCTTGTACAGAGTAATAGAACGCCAAAAAAAAAAAAATCAGCCAAATCGGTCAAGCCGTTTTCATGTTATGTCGTGACAACGGAAAACGGGTTTCATTTTTATATATATAGATAGAAGAAGATTATTTTTCCAAATGTGATTTCTTTGAAGTGCGAGTTGCTACAAAATAAAGTGGGTATTTTCGCAACAGGTAAGCTATTAAAGCTTGCACTCTGTATTACTGGTATCAGGACTGAATGTGCATGGCCCGAGCTTATCGCAGCTAAACAGACTGAAAATGTGAGGCAGAAACACGAAGAAAATGGTAAAATAGACAGAAAACCAGTAAGTTCTGCTGCGATGCCTGGGTGTAATTTCAAAGGGATAAACAAAGTTGGGAATGGGATGAAAATGGCACAGGCTTTTTGTTGGCTTTCAGGGCTGGCAAGCTTCGAAAATATTAAGTTTTAGCAGAACGCAATGTCATGTTGAGGGTATTAGATTTCAGTTTATAAGAGCGATTCTATCGATCGACACTCGTTGGGAGATGAAATATTGAAACACTAATTTGATGACACTATTGTCCGTTCTGCGAACTTGCGAAGCGAAGGTCACCTAAAAGACCAGACGCAATCCGCCATTAGATTAATGACGCGATGTAAAGTATACAAAACGATAATATACTTTGTAGAAACGAAATGCCACAGTAATCTGATAAAATAATTACAAATATTAACGGACATGCAGACGTAAGTACAAGTAAAATACCAAGTGACACAAGGACGCCAGCTCAGCTGGTAATGTGAACGACCTGACCGTAGAGTTCGATTCATTTTTCGAATGAATCATCGCCAACCCTTTTACCTTTGCAGTTTTTGTTTTTATTGCCATAAATACGATCCTTTTTTATTTCCAGTTTATAATTCATGGACTTATTGTCTTTAGGTTTTTGTTTGCAACGTATTCTTGTATCTTCATGCAAGTACCTATTCTTTTTCTCAGATCTCCTTCAATGTAAAAGTAGATATTCTTCAATTTGTATTAAAATAGCCGAGGTTTTCTGTTTTCGTTGGTCCCACTTAAACCCACGCAGACGCAGTCATATTTTGTGATAAACATTGTAACAGTAGAAATGTTTTGTTAATTCGTCGCCTACGAAATTCTTTAGGTAGCACGTTCACAAGAGATCGTATGTAAACACAAATAATAGCTTCAAGTTTTCACAGTTGAACAAACAATGATCGTTGACTTTTCAAGTCGTGTCCAGCAAGCCAGTGTACTCCTGATGCTGATAAAGGATATACAAATATGTCACGGCTAATAGCCGAAGTGCGGCTACACCTAATTTTAGCCGGGTACAACTAGGTGCAGCCAGCCACATGCGGTTTGTGTGTACTTCGGGTGACATCGGTTGCATGGTGGCGGTCGGTAGATAGGCGACGTAGGATGCAAGAGAGAACGAAGGGCACCCCGAGGTTAGGTTACTTTAAACCCTTTACACAGAAATAGGAGCCCGGATGCACCTAGTTGTACCCGGCTAAAACTAGGTGTAGCCGCACTTCGGCTATTAGCCGTAACATATATTACATATACATCATACTTATTTAAACTAGAGCCTAAAGTAACTTTCGGATCCACATCAAAATCGAATCAGGAATTTGTTAGGACCACCGACCTCGTGGAAACTGTTGCTACTGAATAAGTAAGACGTTACGTATGGTTCATAATTATATTTCATACTAGCTGACCCGGCAGACTTCGTACTGCTTCAATCGATAAATAAAAGACAATTTATTGACTCTACATTTTATTTAGAAAACGTTTGTATGGGAAATAGAAAAGGGCTGTTTTTAGGGTTTTCCCGGGAATTATTCGATTTTTCTCACCTTTTAAACCTTCCCTAGACCTCCACGAACATTTCAAGACCAAGATAAGATAAATCCGTTCAGCCGTTCTCGAGTTTTAGCGAGACTAACGAACAGCAATTCATTTTTATATATATGAAAAAGTCAAGGTATTTCTTAATTACGAATACATTAAGTTACTTACATATAAAATTTACTTTGACCATTATGATGACATCACAATCGCTCATAAACGCATAAAGCGCGCATTAAAACAAACAGACACACTTTCACATTCTTTGTAGCGTGACGGTCACAAAACATGGCTACTCTACTAATTTTCATGGTAAAAATAACCATATAACTGCGAATATAAGACTCACAATAAGTTACCAATGAAGATTTAACTATGATAAACGATTTGCGTAACAAAGTACATGGATGTGTACACAAAGAGGTAATCATTTGGATGGCTCGTTTACGACGATCTACTTGCACAACCTTGAACTTGACAGATATTCGTCCTCATTGCGTATTTTGATATTACGACTGACGCGAAATGGAAATCGAAAGTAGCTCGACCTTTATGTCCGTTGATGCTGATGCAAACGCGGAAATTTTCCACAAGCAAGCCAATTTTTCTGTAAAGCTCCTTCATTGAGAACGCGACGAAGCTAATCGTAATACCGATCTGTTTTACGACACAAAATCCGTTATAATAAAACATAAAACTTCTCAAGCACCAGACAAATGCAAGGCTAACGCTCCTATAAAATCTGTGAGTTCCCGTTCATACCCGCGAGCGGAGACGTGTCGAAATTATGCGTGCCTGGTAGTGATCGGTGATATTAGCTAACGTTGCACAACCGGGCGTCAAGTAGGCCGCCACTATATCTGGAAGACCTTCACCCGCATTACGGCTGCCCCGTGTTCCCGAGGGACGTTACACGGATAATTTAAAACTACAACACTCGAACACTTCATACGTTACCGTTCAACGTCAAATATAGATCGCTTATCGCGGACACGTTCGGATTACAAGTTGGCGGCGCTAAACGTATTGGCGTTCTGACAGAATTTGCACTGCCAAGTGCAGTTGCAGCTTAGGGATTTCAATTAAAATAAATCTAAAGCGGTTTCTTTACTAATCAGCAGCAGCTGTCTTAATCTTTAAATATCTCATTTAAATTACCCATCAATCAATATTGTATGTCTACACATTTACACATTCACTATTTACACATTCTAGCTTCAAAGTGTGCTTAGAATATCGTATAGTTACTATACAGTTCCGGCCATGTGCATAATCTTGCATTCGCGAGGTCAGTATTTGCAAACATTACGGTGTATGTGCCGTAAATACACAATAGGTTTAACAGGTGTTGTGTTGAACTCACCTGTACTCGCAGACTCCTGAGAGCAGGAAACTGTGCCAGTCGATCCACCTCGTCCCACGTCGCTAAGCCCGTATTGTTTAGGTTTAGGAAGCGGAGGTGTCTGGAATATCAATGACATCGTTCATGTGACGCCGCACAAAACAGTATTCAAATTCTGAAGATCAATAGGTCACTGGCAACACACACATTGACCTAATTGTGTCATAATGATAACAAATGACATAATCACTGGCAATAACAACAATACTTACGGGAAGGCATCGTGGCTTTTCTTATTTCCGTGCTCATCGATACATTTCTCACACGGGTCCGGCTCTAGAGTGGTTATGGGACAGTCGTTAACCAGCAGGGTTTCCAAGTTGGGGAAGGCGTAGCCTAGTTTGGAGATCTCTTTCCAACTTACGACGTGGTTCCCGGAGAAATGGAGTTTCTTCAGCTGGTCGTGCACGGGTTCTGTGACATCAACGTTGAGTCGTGAACACGATTCACACTGAGCTTTCTCATCTACCTCTTTCCCTGTTAAGTCCACGTAGGAGTACTCGTTAAGGCTCAAATGCAACTCCTCCAGAGCTGGTAGAGCTTTGAGTAAAGCGTGGACGCTCGGCCAACGGACGTACGTGGAATTTAGAATGAGGTGGCTCAGATTGTCCCACCGTGGCTGAAGAGATAGTGCTGCCTGGATCTGGGCCGAGAGACGGTTGAAGCTCAAGTTTAGAAACCTTACTCGCGGTGTCTGTTCCAGTATTGCAAAAACCTAGAAGCAAAACTCCAAGTCAGTCGTACATTATTAAGGAGTGAACGTAACACCGCGGAAATAACTGCCTTCTATAACCAATAATTGGTATAGTTTGTCGTAACTGTGGGAATGGTGTGCTTATTGCAGAGGCTTGTTTGCTGTAACAGTTGACAAGGAGGTTATTATCCATAATCTATGATAAACTTTACACTAACTTACTTCTTCCCACTCGGCAAGTTTATTATTGGCTATATCAAGTTCGACTACATCTGCACACTTATCGGCGAGGGCGCAGGCGTCTCCTGCGCAGTCGATGTCGCAGTCGTTGAGCACCAGTAGCGTGGGCACACTCAGTCGAGGGGAGCGCTTCGGTACAAATATTGCAACTGGCATGTCATCTATCGGAGGGTTCACTTCGCCCTTCGCGCCATATTTCCGCTCTAGAGCTTCTAGGAGCGACGGCATGTTGGTAGACACCTATGATTCTTGTTTGTTGATATCTGTAACAAAGACAATTTTTTTAATAACATTTATTAGCTACATGCTTAATTTTACTACGCTTAATGCTATCTGCTTCAAATTACATTAGTCTTTCGATTAAATTGTCCGATAATTTAGAACCTCGACCATAATATTGTAAGTTCATTGCCAATGGGTCAAATAATAAGTAACGTAATATCGGAAAGGCAGCCCATAAAAAAGCAATTACCATCTAATGTTAGTGTGGTGTCGTTGATTGACAACAAATGAAGAACATAATGATTATTCAATTGTCGCTATCACTTACACAATCAAAGCGCCATCGAAGGCTCAATTTGAAATGAATTAATTGGTCAATATTAATGAGCGGCGTTTCCTTCTCGCTTGAACTCATGCGCAACCGGCTAAATAAATACACAGTACGTAAAGCAATAAACCAACAGACCGGAATATTTGCTCAAGGACTTGCATGAGTTGCTCAGAACCTAAATATTATTTTAAGGAATCACACGGATGGGAGTCTCTCAGATGAATTAGCATTCGAAAATGTGTTTTAGTAACCCAGATTTTCCATGGCCAACAAAATGAGCTGTGTTATTAGGAACATTATCTACCTAATGGATATTTTAATTACGTTAACTAGATAAAATATGATTGATTGATTGATAAAAATGCATCTGAATAAAACTTGACATTAAAAGTGTCAACTGACATTCGTTAAGAATGATCCTAATATTAAGAACTATAGAAAAGCTTCTTCAACAACAGTATCATCGATCGGTTTAGATTCGTGATACCGGACCGTAAAAGTATATTTGGCCCTATTCGTGATGCGTGTTTTATAAGGCGATTCAATAATAATTACACTTTACGACTCGCTTTGATACTTCTTATCCATTCATGCATTAAAACGAAGGTTTACTGAGGGCGATACTGATATCGTATATTGCGTTTTAGTAATCTTGTGACAAAACTACTAAAATAATACAAAATTACAGTGAGGAAATCTGAATCATTGCGTTGTAGGTCCGCTACCTCATCGGTACTTGCTATTGCAAAACTAGCTACTTGAAATTTAGCGAAATTGTCTTCTAGAGGATTTGATTTGGATAAATTTACATTTAATATTTTGAATATCTTTTCTAGCCCATTAATTTCTTCTTTGAAAATATATTCTGAATGAATCGTCTCCTCTCTCTACAGAGAAAGATATAAGTACTACATTTCATTAGGTATCTCATACCAAAGTTAGAGCATGCTATAACTGTTTTAACTTCCTGTCGAACCCCAACTTTATCTAGCTTTGTTTTACTCCAGTCTCCAGCTTGAATTTAATTGAAATTCTTCACACCACTCCACTATCGCTTGAAACTAAAGCGGTAGGAACAATATTAGAAGGGATGTTGCTCAATACTAAATAGTCGGGCCACGGGCTGTTCCGAGACTTCGTGACTCGTGACTGCAGCCAAGGTCGAGTTCAAATGTGCATTAAACTTAATTAGTACCTTGTCTCACAATCACAATAGAGCTGACTTGAAACGACAATTTACTTAGTAAACGGGGCATTTGATTCGACGAAGAATTATTACGCCACGCTTTTTAACGTTTGTAAAAGCAACTTATTTGGGTTTTTAAATTGGCTTTAGATAAACAGACTGATGTTCATTTTCTACACAGGTAAAGCGCCCATAAGACTCACAAGACCACAAAAAATGACCTTACCATACTAAAGAGACAAACGATTGGACATTGTGTTGTAATGATCAAATTTACATTCAAGTTATCAAGTAGGTACAGCTCGATTATAATATTCTTTAGATGTTTGTCGACTATGGAACTTGGCGGAACGTAATATCTATATATATAAAAAGAGAAGTCCTGACTGACTGACTGACTGACTGACTGACTGACTGACTGACTGACTGACTCATCAACGCCCAGCCTAAAACCTTGGACCTAGAAAGCTGAAATTATGCACAGAGGTTTTCTTTATAATGTAGACGAGGAATAAGGAAGGAATTTTCGAAATTCAACCCCTAAGGGAGTTAAATAGGGGATGAAAGTTTGTATGAAAACTCTTATTCCTTGGGTTAATAAACTTGAAACTTTACACGAATACTTATCTAAGTAAATTATGAAAATTGGTCTTTTTTGTTTTTCTAAACTACCTTCTAAAGGGGGATGGGGGGGTGTCAAAATTTGTATGGAAGAATTTTAATGCACGGTCCGATTAACTCAAAACTCAGTATTTATACTTAATACCAAAAATAAAGAATTACGTGTATCAGGGTTTTTCGAAAATCTACCCCTAACGGGGAGAAAAGGGGTAGTTAATTTTACAGGGCAAATTTTACTGCCTGGCTTAATTAACTCAAAAATTGGTATAAATAATCTGCGAGTCAAGTAATGAACACATTCCAAACGATTTTTCAAAATTCCACCCCTGTGGGGGTGAAAAGTGGGGATACAGCTGATATGAAAAATCTTATTCCTTGGGTTAATAAATTTGAAGCTTGGCACGAATACTTATCTAAGTAAATTATAAAGTTTGGCATTTGTTGTTTTTCTAAACTACCCCCTAACAGGGGATTGGGGGGTGTCAAAATTTGTGTGGAAGAATTTTAACGCGCGGTCCGATTAACTCAAAACTCAGTATTTATACTTAATACCAAAAATAAAGAATTACGTGTATCAGGGTTTTTCGAAAATCTACCCCTAACGGGGAGAAAAGGGGTAGTTAATTTTACAGGGCAAATTTTACTGCCTGGCTTAATTAACTCAAAAATTGGTATAAATAATCTGTGAATCAAGTAATGAACACATTCCAAACGATTTTTCAAAATTCCACCCCTGTGGGAGTGAAAAGTGGGGATACAGCTTATATGAAAAATCTTATTCATTTGGTTAATATAAGTACTTGAAACTTGGCATGAATACTTATCTAAGTAAATTATGAATTTTGGCATTTTTTGCTTTTCTAAACTACTCCCTAAAAGGGCGATTAGGGGATGTCAACATTTGTATGGAAGAATTTTAACGTGCGGTCTTCGATTAAGTCGAAACTCAGTATTTATACTTAAGACCAAAAGTAAAGAATAACATGTATCAGGGTTTTGCGAAAATCTACCTCTGACGGGGTGAAAAGGGGTAGTTAATTTTCCATTTTACTGCGTGGCTTGATTAACTCGAAAATTGTTGGACATAATCTTTGAGTCAAGTTATGAACACATCCCAAACATTTTTCAAAATTCCTCCTGTGTGGGGTGAAAAGTGGGGAAAAACTTTATACGAAAAATCTTATTCATTTGGTTAATAAACTTGAAACCTGGAAGGAATATTTGCCTAAGTAAGTAATTAGAAATGGGTCTTTCAGAAGTAGACCCCTGACGGGTAAAAAAGTGGTAATTCGATTTTTAAGGCCGGTATTGTAGTGCGTAGCTTGATTTACTCCAAAAAAATGGTATGAATAAATTTAAGCTTCAAACTTGGCACAAATACTTATCTAAGTAAATTATAGTTTGTCATTTTATGTTTTTCTGCTCTAAAGGGAGACTGAGGGTGTCAGTTTGTATGGAAGAATTTTATCGCGTGGTCCAATAATATAAACTCGGAACCCAGTATGTATACTTAAGACCAAAATAAATAAAAAAGTGTGACTGTGTTTTTCGAAAATCTAACCCTAACGGGGTGAACGGGGGTAGTCCATATCACAGAGGAGTATTTTATTGCGTGGCTTGATTCAATGGGAAATTGGTTTAAATAACCTTTGAGTCAAGATATGGAAACGTCCCAAACATGTTTTCAATATTTCGCCCCTATGGGGATAAAAACTGTGAAGGTGAAAAGGTGGTCTTATTCCTTTGGTTAAGAAACTTGAAACTTTCAACATTTGCCTCAGTAAATAATAAAGATTGTCACTTTTAGGGGTTTACTACTTACTTACTTAAAATAAAAAAGTATGAGTTTTAGGGTTTTACTTATTCGACTCCTACCGGGGTGGAAAAGGGTAATAAAGTTTAAGGAGTAGAAACTTCAACTTCCATTAACACGAAAATGGGTATAAATAATCTTTATATCATAAAAATAGAAACGTACCAAATGCAAAAACAAGCCCTGTCGTGATGAAAAGGGAGGATAGTTTATTTGAAACATCTTAGGTAGTTTAACTAAAATATTGGCCCGAATACTTATTTCTTTAAATAAAGTAAGTATAAAGATCGTAATCAATAATTTTCGAAATAAATTTCAGGGGGAGGTGGAGAGGGTGTTAAATTTATTTGAGGAAAGTACGAAACCCACGCGGACGAAGTCGCGGGCAAAAGCTAGTGAACGATAAAGTCAAGGCTAATAGAATTCAGCTGGCTTTACCAGACAATAGCGAGAAACGTTTCTACCACGTCCCGACTATATCTTCCACAAGGGGTTTCTAACGTTGCTTGCAATTTTAGTATAGAAGAACACATTTTTCTTCTGTCCTTTGTAATAATGCATCTAAGCCGACTTCGGGATACATGAATATTTTAAAGCATGATTTATTTTATTGTCTTGTTTCTTTATGTTTTCTTACATGTCTTATCAAATAGCGTCGTGGAATATCAATAAAACATGACACCAGACAGCCGTAAACTGCTATAACCACGCATTAGTATAACATAAATCCCGTTCTACATTTCCAATGCGCGTATAATGCTGTTGCGAGCGACTATGTTGGCTAACTGACGACCATTGATTGTGCAAAGCATCATGAACATCGCGGATATGTAATGCGATAGTAAATTAAACGTACATTACGCGTAGCCTAACCTTTTTCATTGACTGAAAGACTATATTTAAAAAAACACAGCGTAGCACGACGGAAGCCTTGGCTCGTGACAGATTTATAACGTGAAATTGTACACATAAATAACTTCAAGCTAACTGAATATACCTATCAGTTTTGATTTTTAGTTCCTGAATCCGACGCCGAAACGTCTATAAGCCGACGAAAAGTCGTGAGTAAAAAATCCGAAGAATGCAATAAAAGTGTTATCATTATCAATCAACCTCGTTAGCTACCTTAACTTGTTTCAAATTCAATATACCTTCCAAATTCCGGAACTAATCGTGTGGTGGCTGGTGGCATACATTATAAACACATTTCGTGTCGTGTTCATAAAATAACATTTCCCCTTTGTGAATTAGTACAACTTCTACCGTAGTTTTGGACAACTTGCACCACTGCACTGGCCATCATAATAAGGTTAACCAATTCCGCTCTAGTTATTCTTTACATAATGTGAAATAATAACTAAGTAACTCAATGCATTAGCCTTTTGTACTTTCATTTTTACACTTTGATATTCTTTTAATTTGCAAGATCTATTATTATTTTGAGGGTTTTGCCTCCAGCATTTTGTGCTACAGCGTCAATATGGGATGCCTGGTAGGAAATGGTATTTTACGATCCAAATTGTTTGAAATTGTGTAATGATGTTCTATCATTCCTTCCTTAACAGCAATATATAGGTACTAAGCGCTAATAATTTATTTTTAGTTCATATTTCTGTTACAGTAAGGTTGTTCCGAAAGTGAGAGTCTACCAAGGCCGGAACACTTGTAATCGTATTTTTACACAACATATTTAACGCTTTTGTTCTTTTTTATTGCCTACATCTAATGGATAAAGTTCTAATTGTGATTACTCTTTATGCACATACATAAGTAGAAATTCTATAATATCTATGACAGGTTCTTGATGACTATTGAGATAGTGCAAGACAAAGCGCTATACACATCCTGCGTGAGTTGAAACAATGAGGCTAATAAAATTAATAGTGCATGTTGCAACACTATGAGAGTACAAATAATTATATATTCTAGTACTAGAACAAGTCGTATCTATGTCGTGTCGTACTAGACTTCCAAGTGGCATTTCGTGTCTTCCACGAGCAGAATGAATCAATGTTTAATATTTTTAACTCTTGATAGGCTTTGCGTGTCAGCCAGCGGGGTAATTAGTGTAAAACACTATCGATAGCAATGGGTTTCATTTTGACAGTTCAACAACATTCATTGCGTTATTTGCTTGATCGGGCAGACACATTTTTCGAACATTTGAAGCAATGGATTAGCAATATCCTTGAAAATGATTCAGATTGAGATTATTAGTGTATTACGCAATTTGGATGCAGGTTGAAGTCGTTCTACAGCAGCTAGGGGCAAGTCAATTTCAATCAAAATAAATATTCTAAAATTTCTACATAATATTGTACCCCTATATAGAATTCTATATATAAACGATTTCTTTGCTAATGAATCTCGCTGAAAACTACTCAAACTATAGCATCAGCTCAAATTGTGTCTACATATTGTTTTCTTGTCTTTAGATCTAAAAGTAAGTCAAGTCTTGTCTATTCAAACTTTGCTGCCTCAGTTTCTATTATTCTAAACACTACCAGCGAAACACATTATCCATTTTTCTATCTTTGCTCAAGGTAAACAACATCTCATCTCATGTGCATTTGTTTGCGCACAGGATTGCTCAGAAGCAAACAAAAGAACGTAGACGCTGAGGTAGCCTTTGTGGCATAAATGAGAATTCATCCACAGGGTGGTCACCCCTTCGGGACAGGCGTCGCGACGTTAAGGGCGGCGAACCTAACGTCTCGACTACCCACACTGGCGAAACCACTTTTTCTAATATATATCTGTTGCTTTAAATGTCTGGATCGAAAATATGTTGGCTTCGAAAGTCTGACCGAACATTAAGAGATTAATTGGTGATTTAGGTGCAGCCATGCAAATGTCATGGAAATATTAGAATGGGGATTTTTCAATCAGAGAACATTAAATATGCATGAGCTGGAAGTTATGAAGGAGTATGTATGATGGGCAAGTCATCTAGCTCGGTAGACGTAACTTCGAGTAATTAGCTGATGGGAGGATAAAGTTGGGGTTGGCCAGCAGGGTTGGCAGAGTCCTTACAAGATGGGCTAATGCAGCTGGGACGGACCGGATGCAGAAGCTAGAAACCCGGGTTCTGTGGCGCAACATGCAAGAGGCCTATGTCCGCCAATGGACTGCCGATAAGCTAAGTTGATTGAAAGAAGTTTAACCAGAATTAAAACAAAATCGCAAAAAAGCGAATACTGTGTAAACGATTTATGAACAAGTGCAAAATACAATAGATAATTGCTTTGGAAAAAAAAATAACACTAGAACGTGCCTGACCATTATTTGACGACAAATTAAGATCGTTCACATGTCCTTTGCTAACATTGACAAAGATTAACAAAAAAGTAATTGTGAATCTTAACAGGCGCGAGATTTTATATTGCGCAGTTCTTTTTGCGCAGCGTACAATGTTCAAATCATAGAATAATTTGTAAATAAAGATGACTGGAAAAATCACGTTTTTTCCTTTAATACACTTGTTTGTTAGCTTTCGTAGTAGTCAATGTTTTGTTTTTACAATAACTCAATTGCGCTTCATTTGTGCGTTCATTTAATTTAATTACACCTAATGACGATCACATTAATTAATCATATTAAGTAGGTACCTAATAATATCGATAATTTTGTTTCAACGTTTCAATGGCAAACACTGAAGAATTTCTTAATTAATCAGTAACTATAAAATATTAAGCCGACACAGTCAGTCACACAGAAAGTCGAAATACTTCTGTTGACTAACAAGAATGCCACTGATGCCGCAATTAACATGACCACCTGCTGGGCTCAAACTAATTAAAAAAATACAACGAGCAAGACTACCATCGATACGAAAAGAAGAAGACAAACAATCTATATAAATAAAAAGACAAGTCCTGACTGACTGACTGACTGACTGACTGACTGACTGATTGACTGACTCATCAACGCCCAGCCCAAACCCCTGGACCTAGAAAGCTGAAATTTTGCACAGAGGTTCCTTTTATAATGTAGACGAGGAATAAGGAAGGAATTTCCGAAATTCAACCCTTAAGGGAGTTAAATGGGGGATGAAAGTTTGTATGGAAAATCTTATTCCTTGAGTTAATAAACTTGAAACTTGGCACGAATACTTACCTAAGTAAATTATGAAAATTGGTCTTTTTTGTTTTTCTAAACTACCTTCTAAAGGGGGATGGGGGGGTGTCAAAATTTGTATGGAAGAATTTTAATGCACGGTCCGATTAACTCAAAACTCAGTATTTATACTTAATACTAAAAATAAAGGATTACGTGTATCAGGGTTTTTCGAAAATCTACCCCTAACGGGGAGAAAAGGGGTAGTTAATTTTACAGGGCAAATTTTACTGCCTGGCTTAATTAACTCAAAAATTGGTATAAATAATCTGTGAGTCAAGTAATGAACACATTCCAAACGATTTTTCAAAATTCCACCCCTGTGGGGGTGAAAAGTGGGGATACAGCTTATATGAAAAATCTTATTCCTTGAGTTAATAAACTTGAAACTTGGCACGAATACTTATCTAAGTAAATTATGAATTTTGGCATTTTTTGCCTCTCTAAACTACCCCCTAAAGGGCGATTAGGGGATGTCCACATTTGTATGGAAGAATTTTAACGTGCGGTCCGATTAAGTCGAAACTCAGTATTTATACTTAAGACCAAAAGTAAAAAATAACATGTATCAGGGTTTTGCGAAAATCTACCTCTGACGAGGTGAAAAGGAGTAGTTAGTTTTCCATTTTACTGCGTGGCTTGATTAACTCGAAAATTGTTGGACATAATCTTTGAGTCAAGTTATGAACACATCCCAAACATTTTTAAAAAATTCCTCCTGTGAAAAAAAGTGGAGAAAAACTTTATACGAAAAATCTTATTCATTTGGTTAATAAACTTGAAACTTTTAAGGAATATTTGCCTAAGTAGACCCCTGACGGGTAAAAAAGTGGTAATTCGATTTTTAAGGCCGGTGCTATATTGCGTAGCTTGATTTACTCCAAAAAAAATGGTATGAATAAATTTAAGCTTCAAACTTGGCACAAATACTTATCTATTTGTCATTTTATGTCTTTCTGCTCTAAAGCAGAAAGAATTGTATCGCGCGGTCCAATAATATTAACTCGGAACTCAGTATGTATACTTAAGACCAAAATAAATAAAAAAGTGTGACTGGGTTTTTCGAAAATCTAACCCTAACGGGGTGAACGGGGGTAGCCCATATCACAGAGGAGTATTTTATTGCGTGGCTTGATTCAATGGGAAATTGGTATAAATAATCTTTGAGTCAAGATATGGAAACGTCCCAAACATGTTTTCAATATTTCGCCCCTATGGGGATAAAAATTACTATGAAGGTGAAAAGGTGGTCTTATTCCTTTGGTTAAGAAACTTGAAACTTTTCAACATTTGCCTCAGTAAATAATAAAAATTGTCACTTTTAGGGGTTTACTACTTACTTACTTAAAATAAAAAAGTATGAGTTTTAGGGTTTTACTTATTCGACTCCTACTGGGGTGGAAAAGGGTAATAAAGTTTAAGGAGTAGAAACTCCAACTTCCATTAACACGAAAATGGGTATAAATAATCTTTATATCATAAAAATGGAAACGCATTGTGCATTTGGTAAATGCAAAAGCAAGCCCTGTCGTGATGAAAAGGGAGGATAGTTTATTTGAAACATCTTAGGTAGTTTAACTAAAATATTGGCCCGAATACTTATTTCTTTAAATAAAGTAAGTATAAAGATCGTAATCAATAATTTTCGAAATACCTTTCAGGGGGAGTTGGAGAGGGTGTTAAATTTATTTGAGGAAAGTACGAAACCCACGCGGACGAAGTCGCGGGCAAAAGCTAGTTACTAAATAATTTTAAATGCGGATATTGATTAAACTCAAAAAAATCCTCAGAGTTGTTCCTCAGAGGTCTATCCTGTCTATCCTTGAGCCTTGTTCTTTTCACTTTTTCCAAATTCAGTTTAACAACGGGAATTTCGGTTCCAAAACAAGAATGTTCAACAAAGTTATTATGCTTATTGCGATGGAAACTTAGGATTGTGATGTTAATGTTGTTACGCGGATCTTGAAGGTCGTCGGAGATAAACATTCAAATACGTGGGACGCATAACACGTGCGACAGACATTACTGATTAGAACCAGCACTTGTTTGCATTGCCTTGTTTACAGAAGTACAGACACCTTCAAAGTTCACTGATAATGACGCTTTATTTTCGTATAGCATATGCAATTTCTGTTTGTTTTGCTCGTTATCTTTTAACGAGCTACAATGATGACTGTGTCATATTTCACTATTTCAGTCATAATACTCATAATCCTTGGGTAAAACCACATAGTAGGTACCTACAAAGTTTTGTGATTAGTTGAATTTACCATAAAAATGAACTTATCTTTTGTCGGTTTGTAGAGATAAAACTACCTACTTATTAAATCTCTAGAAAGTTTTGGACGTACTTCACTATAATGATCGTTGTAAAACTATGTTCAGAAACTAATCTGAGAGTGGTGGAAAACGCGGGAATAGGACCACTGGACTTCCATGGTAATTTAAACAAGCTGATAGAGGTACACGTAAAATATTCTAATAAAACATCTGTAGAATGAGTTTTAGTTAATTCGCACGACGATCACAAGGACGATTCACTATTTCTGAACGCGATGTTGCAATGCGCGGGAATTTAACGCTTTTGTCGTAAGATTTTGATAGAGCCAAAAAAAACTATAGGTACCTAGGTATTGTTTCATTCATAGGTACTCTCAAGTAATCTTGTAAAAAAAATAGTCATAAAAGTTCATAGTAAGTTGATGAATTGTTCATAAAGGTATTGACTCGATATTTTAAGGGTAAGAACAAGCTAAAAACTCTACTTCAAGGGATTGAAAGAAAAAGGGGTATTACGAACTGACGGACAACGAAGTGGTCTTATAAGGGATCCGTTTTTCCTTTTGAGGTAGGTACGGAACCCTAAAAATAAGTAGGTATTTATTTGTATCTTGTAGAGCCAAGACTAAAAAAAACTATAGGTACCTATTGTTTCATTCATCCTTTCAGCTAGTCTTGTAAAAAAATATTCATAGTAAGTTGATGAAATGTACGTAAACTTATCGACTCCATATTTTTAGGAGAAGAATAAGGTACCTAGGTACCTACCTACGCAAATCTTTAAAAATGTTTAAGTATAGGCACGTATAGGTACAAAGTTTTAGTTTTTACGTACGTAAGGTGTAATACGGTAACATTTTTCCTTAGATAAGGAGCAACAAAGAAATGCCTTAGCAATAGTAATGACAAATGAAGACACTTGTTACGGAATCGCTTTCATTATCTTAATGATGATTGCTCAATAACAGAAGCACTAACCAAGGATTGGTAAAACAATTTGGACACGTTTTTGTAATGAGGAAGTAGGAGATACGCGCGCCAATCGAATTATATGGGTCACGGTCAAAATCGATAACACCCATGTATGTCGGTCGGTGCATAGAAAAAGATTACATCATGCTAATTTAGAAACACGTTAGACAATGATGCAGTCTAGATAGGTATCTACTTTGTTGTAATTTAGATCTGTAGATAAAAAGAGCGGGAGAATGCATTTACCTATTTTTTTGGTAGAAGGTTAAGGTATCGATATTTTGTTTTTTTCGAATTTGTTCATGCGGAACAACCCTAAAGCTCATTCAGTCGATAAATTCGATTGCGTATTTTATCACCTTCTACACAGTTACCTAGTACCTAGATAGAACAAGGAAGTTGTTTGTACACAGTGTCTTATAGGCTACTAGAGTCCGGATTACTCACAATTTTTGTAACTACTTACAAAGATAATTTGAGTTCTTTATGTAGGCACTTTGGGTTGCATTTTTTGGGAACGTAAATACAAGTCTGGGTACTCACCTAATTTTATAGAAGAAAATGAAGGTTCGAAACTTGAATTTTGTTTTCACTAAAAAACAGCACAATAAGTTTATGAACTTTATACCGATTGTAACTTGAACAGATGCATATAATTTAATTAATTTATATTCTACATTACAAGTAAAAAAATTGAAAACTGACCTTTTTTCCACACTTCTCTAAACAAAGACTTTTGTCGCACTTTTCTTGACGCTTAATTTCCAAAAAATACACACATCGAGGGTTCACTATAATTTTAAAACGAACGAAATCAGCTGTTCACATGTTTTTCAGATGCGCCTTGGAGAGATTTCCATACGGTCCTCCAAACGCACTGAAATAAAATGACAAGAGAATGTTTACATCAATACATTGCACAGACGCAATGCCTGTTTCAACGCACACTAATATCGGGTTGTGTACATACACGAGCGAAATATTGACTGACAAGAGTGGGGATGAAAGAGGTCAATGACGTTTACATTTGCGGCACTGAGTGACAAAGATAGAGCTATTGAATTCAAGAAGGAAATACAACAAATCAGCCAACTGAGACGCAACACAAGTACAAGTTTATGAATGTGTGTATCTAAGGGCGAGTACACACTTATTTGAATTACAACATGACGATAATAAATATTGATTTTAATTTAAATGCATGATAATGTGAATTGTTACCTATTCCAATTGAAATAAGTAAAAAATAAGTTTAATAAGATACAAAACCGACACTGATAAGTTCGCTGGATGGCATAAACCAAACCAAGTGCGCTAAGATTCATAGTTTTTAACTTTGCGTAAGATCTAGATTTTTGTAAATGAAGAGCTTAAGGTCTCATGATTTATAATGATTTCTCATGATATGATTATAGGTGCAATAATTTTTGGATAATTATTTAATGTTATCTTACCTTTAATTTTTATACAAATCTGATAGTCATTGGAAATATAAATTCTAAATATTTAAACAACGTTGTTTATTTTTACATTTTCTGCATTTTCTTCATATCAACCTAAAAAATTAAAAGTCAATTAGATTAAAAGTCTCCACCTAAAAAAACAAAATAATGTCAAAACATGTCTTTAGCTTTACTAGCTGCCAGGTACTTGTAGTATGTACAGAGGCCAGCACAATATTTTTCAAGTTTTCTCAATTGAATATGAACCTTACCGCTTTGCAGTAAAGTTGAAAATCTATTAAAGAAATTTGACAGATTGGGGTAGTGTGATGTGCTGGCCTCTGTACATACGATATAAGTTTCAAATATATTATTATATTTCTATGAATTAAAAAAATAAGCATACCCGTTCTATTATTAAATAACACAGATTTTTAATGAATTCACGCGTTCACAGTAATAAAAATTTAGTAACTAAAATTTAGTAACTTTTATCCCATCCCTTTTGGTATTCGTCGTGTTCCAGTCTGTGTTAAACCAAGTTCTGTAGCACAACTTGCCTATAGCGCCGGTAATCTCATGCTACAGATCTGCACTTCTGCAGGTATGTCATGGCATGTCACTTGTGTCAGACTGTCAGCTCCTGTCAAGTTCGAAAATAATATATATTGTTATTTGTTCGTCACACAGGTTAAATCTTGCCGTTTTATCATTTATTTTGAATTTACGTTGTCATAATGATAATTCTATATTTTGTATTGATAAGTAGTTGCCAAGGATAAGATTTTTTTATATTGAGCAGGCATTTGAGAAGTGGTGATCCCTATTCGCTTTCAAGTAAGTAATGTTTTGATCATGATTTAGAAAACCTCTTCTTTCTTATAGCAGTACAGCTTTATCTTTTAAACGGTATTTAAACGGTCCATTATAAGGTCTTCTAGTCTATCCTATTGTTACAAGCATATTTCTAGAAAGTGATACTAAAAATAAACAATTCCAACAATTTTACTTATCTCACTGAAGAAGCTATTTGAATAAACCTATCAGTGATGTCATGTATTGGCAATCAAATAAACCACTCAATATATTACTCTGTTCAGTCATAAATTGTATTTATTTTACAATTTACTACAGCTAGGTAAGTGTGTGTTTATTGTGTAATTTATTATTATGTTTTCCATCATATCACATTTGTTTGCACAGTTTATGAGTGTTTTAAAGGTGTTCCTTATAGTACTTGATTATTTTATGAGAAACCATTATTGTCATTTGTGGTTTAGCTAGGTGGCGTCTCCAATATTTTGTGGTAATTTCTTCATTGCACCAGTTTTATGATTATCGCTTTCTTTGATCAATAGCATATAAAGTATTATTTATTTAATTTTTAGCCTATGTTGTCCTGCTGCAGGGCAAAAGCCTTCCTTTCTCCTTTGCACTCCTCTCTGTCTTGAGCTAGTGTGGACCAATCCCACCTTTAGCCTGTAGGCGTCAAGCTCATCCTGCCATAATGGCTTAATAGAACAAACCTGGGTCTAAGGATAAATCTTGTTTTGGAAAGGAAAAATTATTTTAAATGCGGAGGCAAACTTTTTTTGTTAAGGTGAATGGAAAGTGGTAGACCACGAAATTCAAATTTTCTTACGTTTTTTGCAATTTGCAGGTCAGTGTCAGGTTGTATCTTGATCAAAATTTGATTTGCGACTATAACAGGTACATATTTACAGAATTATAGTCATAAGAAACATTCTACAAATTTACGGTTTCCGGATTTTTTCCTTTACTTGTACTACATGATCTTGCTTCTAGGTACATTTTGATTTGATTTGAGAGTGTCGAAATATACGTTTTTTGAGGCAGAAACGGCCGTATATTTATTTTACGTAAACTTAGAAGTTTGATTTTTTCACAGCTACAAGGGATCTCAGACCTGAATACATGGTTTTATGGTTAATTTCAACTTGATAACTCTACGCGTTCTCGAGATAAAGGGTTTTGACTAGCTGACCCCGCCAACGTCGTTTTGCAAAAAAAAAAATAGTAGCCGATTCTCAAACCTACCCAATATGCACACAAAATTTCATACAAATCGGTCCAGCCGTTTCGGAGGAGTATGGTAACTAACACTTTGACACGAGAATTTTATATATTAGATTTTTTGAGATACCATCCATTGATATGTAAACTTCTCATATTTCTTACTAATTGTTAACAGTTTGATTCACTTGCAATTGTTTATTAAACACAATAGTGCAGTTTACAAATTAGCATGTTTTCCTTTATTAGGTTGATCATCCACTTCTTCTTATGCTACGGCTACATTGTCGCAATAACGCGAACTACACTTCGCTCGACGTCTCGCTGCTGTACAACAAAGAGCGCGAAGTGTGGTTCGCGTTATCGCGACAATGTAGTCATACCATTAGCGTGTCGATGTCAATCTATACAGGGTTATTTGTAAAACACCAGCAACCTCTTAAGAGGTCATTGTACTCATCATTATGAACAACTTTTACTATGGGACCAAACCTGAAATCGCGAAATAAAATCAGCTGTTCCCTACATTTATACTAGTCAAAATGTAGGGAACAGCAGATTTTTTTTTGTTCATAATGATGAGTACAATGACCTCTTAAGAGGTTGCTGGTGTTTTTCAAATAACCCTGTATAGGTCAGCCCAGAATTTGGCTACGGGCATAGTAACACCATTAGCGTCCACTGATACACAGGATGTGCACTGAGGGTTTGCCACGTTAGCTGCGTGGTCCATTTGTTTGCTAGCCATGCATCTGTGCGTATTGTGGCCATCACAGTGGTGCCGCCTAACAGACAATGGGGAAAAGTGGTCCAAATATTCACCTCAAAAAGACCAATATAACTTACTAGTCTATTAAATAAGGAGCAATTTTTATGGATATCATACCCATAAAATAAAAATTGCCAGTAAAAAGTTATAGCTGAATTTAAAAAAATATAGGTTTTTAGTAAAAGTTACTCGTTAAAGATAAACTACCTGTTCAGTGACATAGGTCTCTCAGGGGGTGGACATTTTGACTAAGCCCCATACATTTTTTTTACCAATATCCTTTTCATACAAAGCGAAGCTAAGTACACGCGCGTAGCTTAACTGTGGACTACTATGGAGTGGCTTCTTTATTGTTTCCATTATCATGTTGCTAAAAACTGCACTGCTATGTCATAAAAAAGAATGAATAATTAATTCTATTAGCTACCCGTTACTGCAGTAGAGAAATTTATACTGTTTGCTGAGGTTGTAAATGATAAATAATTTTATTTCTGTAAGTAGGTTTGTACAAACACTTTTACACGTCAATCATATTTTTAAAAACGAGATGAGGTTGTAGTAATTGGTAATAAAAGTTTGAAATATACTACTTATGTGTATGGTTATAATGTTTTGCTGTGTATTTGGTTCTATTATTTTGGGTTTAAGCTTCCTATCATTATGAACTTATGATCATCATCCTCTTCCTCCTGAACTAACCAAAGGACATCATTCATTTCGTACCCAAAAATTAAAGTGCCTGCCAGTAAAAAAAACGGTCAAGAGCGAGTCGAACTCGCGTACCGAGGGTTCCGTAACTTCCGTACCATCATGTTTTTAAATTTTCATCGGCGAGGCCTATATTCGTCAGAGAATTTCAACGCTGCGGTGTAATAATTTTAGACTTTCGCTGTAGTAGTAAAAAATGCTCAAGATGTTATTTCGCATAAGAAATTAGTAAGTACTTATTTTTTTACTGGCACTTAAATTTTTGGGTATAAAATGCTCGACACTTGAATGATGTTTGAAAAAAAAAGGCCTGAGCCTACCAATCTCTGATGGTTTTCATCATTATTATTTCATGGTTTGCCTGTTTTGTGCCTGGTATTTACAAGCAATCAAAATCTCTATAACATTATGACTAGCTGTTTATACTCATATAGGTATGGTAATACTTAATGAATTTTCCTTGAATGATTTAATAAATGGCTGTGAATGATAAATGGGCAGTCAGTGCTTCTTTTAGTTTCTCTGAACAGTGCTCTTAAGTGTGGAATAATTTTTGTGATTCTTATTTAATATTTAAGGTAAATTCATATGTAGACATTTTTTTTTATTTTCTCGCTTGTAGTTTATAGGTGTTTAGTAAAAATGTATAAAATAACGCATGTGCGTGAGTCAAAGGTATTTAATCGCTTATCTAGCTTCAAGCAGATTGACAGTAGGTACAGACGCCAGCACATCAAGCTACTACAATCTGTCAAATTAATAGATTTTCAAGTTTATCACTACAGCATAAGGTTCAAAGTTGAGTGGGAAAATTTCACAGTTTCGAGGAGCTTGATGTGCTGGCGTCTGTACAGTATTGTTCATTTATCACATTTTTATCGCCGGGTATTTGAAAAACACCAGCAACCTTTTAAGAGGTCATTGTACTCATCATTATGAACAGCTTTTACTATGGGACCAAACCTGAAATCGCGAAATAAAAATCAGCTATTCCCTACATTTATCTTCGTCTATCTCGTCAAAATGTAGGGAACAGCTGTTTTTTTTTCGCGATTTCAGGTTTATCTGCTTGAAGCTAGATAAGAACTGGAGCTGATTGAGAAGTCACCATCAGGTCCACTTCACGATACGTATTGTGCTTAGCAACCACATTAAAGTACCTAATCGAATCGCAACCCGTGAAATATTTATTATTGAGCAGTTCCGATGGCCATCTGTGGTCTTCATCATCAGTTCCACTTCACCAGATGGTGCTTTCTGAGAGCAAATGCATGAGTTACTATAAAAAAAACCCAAATCGCTATAGGTGTGCTTACAAAATTTGTGGGTTTCTCTCGATTTCCAGGGGATTCCCTCATCAGATTCCGATTTGGTGACAATGGGACTACCTCGGGAGCATACCCTTTAAAATAAAAAAAAGAATTTTGAAAATCGGTCCACAATTGGCGGAGTAATCGCGTAACAAACACACAAAAAAAAAACATACCGTCGAATTGAGAGCCTCCTCCTTTTTTGAAGTCGGTTAAAAATATACAGCCCTGTGACAGATAGACGGACAGACCAACAGACATACAGATGGCGCGGCGTAGGCTCGTTAATATGGTCCCGTTTTCTCGTTCGTTTGGGTGCGTAACCATAAGAAAGCGCATATTAGCATAACAAGATGCGGATTCATGAATGCATTATGTAACCAATTAAAAATGTTCTCAATTTCCATACTAATAGAGTTTAGAACACCTGTTTCCGGCCTCCCACAGTTACCTTTTGCCCCTACGTGGAGTACGTGGCCTTCACTTATTTGTGTGTACCTAAACACCATGGAAACAAAAAAAAAATCCATAAACATTGTGTGCCTAGTAATAGTAACCTACTTTATTGCCCAATATTGAGTCATTTTGAATAATCAACAAGAATTATGATTATTAATTTTGTTATTTACCATTGTTCTTTACATATTTATTTAATTGCTTATCTAAAATATAGAAATGAGCCATTATCTATGTCTACAAGACAAAATAATGGCAAGTAACGACGTCTTTGAGTTGAGGCGCATGTAATAACGTCACTTTACTTGGCCCAAATATTCGCCTAACTTGATCAATACAAAATGTTATACCTTAAGTCTATTGTAATAAAGTTTATTTTGTATTAATAATAGAACACCAAGGTTTGTACAAATACTACAACTATAGTTGTCTGCTATTTGTTGCAGGATGCTACAAAAACTGTCATTCGGTGGTTGGCGCCTTGCCGGAGCGGTGTGTACTTTGTCCAAGAGTTGTGTTCGAGTGCGGATGATGTCTACAGCCATGGATAAGGGGTCTGACTTCTTTTTTAGACAGGTGTGTAGGTATTGTTTTTTAAGTGTTTGTTTATTAAATTGAATTATCAAGTTCCTACATAATATATACTACATAATGATTGATTAAAGTTGTGTTAAAAAGTACAGTGTGTTTGAAAGGAAATGATTAACTTGCGTTTATAGCTAAGAGTTATAATGTAAAGTAAATAACTAGTTTTGCAACTATTTATTTATTTTTCATTGTAGCCACACATTTAAAAGCATATTAAATAATATTTCGTTCATTTGCGAGAAGCTTGACTTAATTCAAAAAGAGCAAGATTTTTGGGTATGATGATTTTAAAAGTAATAGTAAAAGCAGCGGTAGGAATGCGACGAAGCATATAGTTACACCTTTCTATCTCACTCATTATTAGGCTTAGCGTAATGTCGTTTTTGTAGCAAAAATAATAAAATTTGTCGCGTTCACCTATTGCTGATTTTTTAGTTAAGTCACTTCACCAATGAGAGAATTATGTAGATGAATATATATTTTTAAAAGAGAACCATAGCATTGCCTATAAAAATAGAATGATTTTTTATTATTGAATTTATTATTTGTTGAGCTGTTTTGTTTTTATTTCACATCTCTTAATTATGTTATGATTAGCTTCTATCCGCGGCTTCACCCGCGTGGATTTGGATTTCATGGGTTTTTCGAATTCGTTTTTTAAAATAAAAATCGTATTTATTTTCACCGTAAAAAGGAAATACCTAAACTTTTGGCACTGCCTGCCGCCCAGCACCGCACTCTGTCTCGCTCTTACTCAGGCCGCGAGCAGTATCGTGCGAGCGAGATTGAGGTAGTATAGGCTCTTAAGTAGGTACCTGTATAATATAGTGTCCATTTCTCAAGATCTGATACCTATTAGAAAAACCTAATAAGTATCGCCATGCCCGATCTTGAGTAGTACCTAGAGTACCTAGGAGGTGATACGATGTTAATCTGTACCTACATATAGCATAATGAAGTAAATAAAACGATAAGCTTGTATACTTCCCTGTCTACACGTACCGGAACAGCAGGGATGATGTAATAGTATTTTATGAATAAAAGACAACAGTTCTTTACTTTCTCATCAGCTATCGACAGTTAACTAAAATCATTCGTTTCATGTGTCTTCAACAGGTATTTAGTTAAATATATTAAATATAATATTTAAATATTAAATATTTTATATATATGTATATACTTAATAATATAATATTATAAAGAGGAAAGATTTGTATGTATGTTTGTAACGAATTGGCTCAAAAAGTACTCGACCGATTTTAAAAATTCTTTCACCATTTGAATGCTACATTATCACTGATTAATATAGGCTTTTTTAATTACAAGAAAAAAATAAATGTTCACCCGTGCGAAGCCGGGACGGGACGCTAGTAGTTAAATAAACTTTTCATCTCCAACAGATACCCATTGTTTCATAATTGTGTATAAACTTTCAGTGTTGCAATAATAAATTTTACTTGTATTATCAGTTTATCTAATCGATATAATTATTATAAACCATTCGACCACAAATCTACAAATCAAGATAATTTACATATGAATTACACAATCAGCCTATAATGTTCCCGCTGCTGGGACACAGGCCTCCTCTCGGTGAGAGAGAGTGGGCCGTAATCCACCACGCGGTCCCAGTGCTGGTTGGTAGATGTCTTCGAATTTTTGGTTCTAGGACATGCCGGTTTTCTCACGATGTTTTCCTTCACCGTTTTGAGAGCAGTGGTGATTAAATAAATAAAAATTAAAGGCCTGTCTGGGTTCGAACCTACGACCTACAACTCGTAAGTCGCGGCCGTTACCACTGCTCATAATGTTGCTCTGCTGTTGATTTACGTATTAATTAACATTACGTAGCAATTCAAATAATAATGATTTTTTGGAGAAATAATGGGAATAGGCTCATCCACGTAAAAAAAAAAAAACAATCAGCCGTCCGGGCGTACCTATGGGACAGTTGATAATTTTTTCGTGATTGCAATGTTGGTCCCATGGAGAAAGTTAGTCACTTTGATGATCTGTACCTCACTTTTAAATATGATACACGCTGTATAGCGAAAAGTGACTGTAGCATACAAACACCTCACACACCCACCACCGTCACTCTGCCTTCCTCTTTGAGAATTAGGTATAGTCGTGACGTTATGTTACCAACGTTAACGAAAACAATAGACATGGTTTTCTTCTTTGGTGTGATATCCACACGAATATTTATCAAACAAGTGATATTATAAACTATATTATATTGATTTTCTCATTATTTTGTTACAAACAATCAGTGTTAATTGCTTGAGAAAGCTGAAAACAAGATCCGCATACATTAGTGAGTGTCTTTCAAACAGTGAATTGAACCTTACTGTTTAAACAATAAAAGTCATAGTTATTAATCAATAAATCTCTACTCGTACATATCTATTGCATGTTTAGTGAATGACATTCCTATAGGTAATTAGCTGCACAATGATAACTAACATCCAATGATTTGATTAATCTGATTTTCATTAATCTGTGAAAGTAGTAGTCATACATTTTTCAAACAGAAACGATTTTCTTATTTTTATTTATATGTATAATGTATATACTTTATTGTACACCAGAAAATACATCTTATAATCCCAGAGTAAATTTAAATGTAGCCGATTGGCCCAGTGGTTGAGACCTCGCCTCTCATGAAGTCGAGGTTGTGCTTTCGATTCCAGGCAAGTGACCAATGTGACTTTTTCAATACTTTCTGAGTCAGAAACGATGTCAGTACCTAATGTCCGAGGTAGTTGTAGCCTATAAGCACTTATAAACATAAGTCTAAATAAGTCAAGTTCTTTAGTCGTTAGCTGTAGGACACAGTATTGTCTATTAATTCGAACAATAATTGTCAAGTGTAATTAGGATAATGGTAAGTAGATAATACTAAATGCGGTATCATATCAAACGTCCCTTGATGAATAAATATACACTGTTTTAAAGTTATAATCCCCGCTCACTACTATAAGCAATCCTCTTCTTTCTTTCTAAAATAATATAATATTATTTTTGCCAACGGTGTGTGCCTTATAGCCTGTACTGAAGAAAAAAAATCCTTTAATTCTTTAAAATAGCCTCAACAAATGGCGATAACGTCGCACCGTGGCCTGGATGAAACAAAGACGATTATTGTACTTTAACCTTTTCTATGTCCTTTATTATTATCCTATTCCAGATATATGCAACAAAGTAAGTACATAAAAGTACTTGCTGGGCGACAATCGTACGCCTAATGTTGTGTTCCTTGACCCTATGCTCGATGCTCTTTTGTATGCTGTCTGTAACCTCTTCTTTATTCTTCTATTCCAGTTGTTCGACACAGTAAGCAGCACATACACGTACTTGCTAGGCGACAATCGGACGCGTGATGCTGTGCTCATCGACCCTGTGCTTGAGCATGCCGAGAGAGATGCTGCGCTTCTAAAGGAGTTGGGCTTCAAGCTGATTTATGCCAGTGAGTTTAATAACGTTCGATTTTACTAGTAAAGTAGTACTTGTAGTTAACTGGCTGGGAATAGATTTTAGGGAAGTATCTATAGTAGGGCGGCAATTCTACTAATGATGTGAATTTTTGGCAAATTTTGTAAGTATGGCAAATCTGTCATAATTTCATAAATGTAGACCATATATGTGTCATAGATGTATGACGTTAGACTTAGGCCCCTGGTCCTACGTAAGCGACCTGACTGGCCATTATAATTATGACGAGCCATGACAAAGCGTAAACTTTTTTCGTATAGTAATATCTTGTTTCGGCGCAAGATCGTGCATGTTGGCCCGATTAGTGACTTGTACATAATACCATTCCTCTGGTAGTGATGAACTGAACTGAATACTTTCGCTCGTTTTCCTGGTAATAAAGAGAAAAGCTTATAATTAGTTTGGTAACGTTTCCTTGTTCTGTTTGCCAGAATTCTATTACTCAGACGCTACATAATACGGAAAGGCCCATCCTTTCCGTAAATAATTGCAGGAATATCCGCTTATGCAAAACAACTGTCTTCTGACCGTTTTTTTTATTCTTAAGGAAGTTAAACAGCATCTCGTTGTTATGCGAGTGAATATTGCCCATCACGAAATAACAAACAATAACTGCCCCAATTTCACTGGGAAAATTCGAAAAAAATGGTTTTCGTGACCCAATTTCGCCACAATCTCTCCTCAACTAACGGTACGACGAGACAACTTTCTTAGTAGGTATAATCAGTTTATAAAGTTCCCACTGATGGGACGCAGGTTTCCTGGGAGTTGGCCGTAAATTCATGCGAGCCCTGTACGACTTGATTTACATAGTGTTTGTTTATTTGCTGCTTCTTTCTTCAGAAATTATCGGAGAGCCTGAAAACTCACCGTAATTTACATTATGTATAATACTGTAATTGATAGATTGACCATGTACTTTTTATCGTTTCCAGTGAACACCCACATGCACGCAGACCACATAACAGGCACAGGCAAACTGAAGGCTATATTGCCCGAAACCAAGAGTGTGATAGGCAAGGATTCCGGTGCTGATGCAGACATGCACTTGATAGATGGAGATGTGGTGTGCTTCGGTGGATACAAACTGTTGGCCGCGGCCACTCCGGGACACACTAACGGATGCTTTACTTACATCTGTCACGAACAGGTCAGTTCATATAGTTTGTACTATGTTAGGTAAGTATACAGGGCTACAGGTTAAGTTGACCTAGATCCTTTAAGAGGTTATAGTTTCCATCATTCCTGATTGATTTGACTATGAAACACCGTACCCCAAACTTAACCATTTTCTAGATATTGGACTTTGAAGTTTAAAAAAAAAATGGTTTTTTGTCTATTGATCTATTTTTTTTTGTGTTTAGCCTCTAATTTATTTTTGTTTGCGATTTTTGTGTAGTAGATAAGTTGGTTTATTATTCTCTACACTAAAATTGCAAAAAAAAAAACTTCCAAGTTTGGGATGCAGTATTTCATATTCAAATCAGTCAGGAATGATGGAAACTACAACCTCTTAAAGGATCTAGGTCGACTTAACCTTGTAACCCTGTATAAGTGGTGTGATAGATATGCATCTGATAGACGTCGTCGGTGTGGTATGCTTCGGTGCACACAAACTATTGTCGATGGTCTCTCCGGAACAAACTCTCGGATGCTTCACATACATCTGTCATGGAGAGGTTTAAATACCAGTTTACAAGCGTTTGGCCGCGGCTTTCTCTCCTGGTGTATCCCACAGGAACCGTGATGTTTTTGTAGGATTAAAAAAAAACCTATGTCACGATCCATAAAATATCTCTACGCAAAAAACCACATCGTTCCGTTGGTCTGCAAAAGGATGAAGCAAGAAACACACTTTCGCATTTATAATATTAGTCGGATAGAGTAAGTAAGTAAGTAGAGGTAAACCTTTGTGACATTCAGCTGATAAATGGGATCTGGTGTGCAGCAGTCATGTATCTGATAGACGGAAATGTGTTGTGCTTTATTGGACACAAACTTTTGGCCACGGTCACTCCGGGCACACTAACGGGTTCTTTACTTACATCTGCCACAAATAGGTCAGTTCATATAGTTTGTTCTATGTTAGGTATGGATTAGTGCTTATAATAGACATACATCTGATAGATGGCGATGTGGTTTGCTTCGGTGGACACAAACTGTTGGCGATGGCCACTTCGGGACATACCAACGAGTGCTTTACTTATATTTGTCACGAGCTCTCCCATTAGGGCAAATGTTAACGACTGGTCTACATATACGATGAGTCGACAAAAACTAAACAGATATTTATGGATAGATATTTTTTAATGAAATAAATTTTAGGGATGAACTTTCAAAAACCCTTCATTATTGCTCACTTTTGTTGTGTAAAAAACTCTTGTGGAAGATTTCATGCTTTTAGACCCATAGCGGTTTAGGCTGTGCGTTTTCTGTCAGTGAATGAATGAATTTAAGATTTTATTAAGTCGATTTAGTTTTGAAAAAACAAAATTTTCTGTTTCAGGGCCTAGCATTCACAGGCGACACCCTTCTTATCCGCGGATGTGGTCGAACTGACTTCCAAGAAGGTTCACCACAAACCCTATACAATTCGGTACATCAGCGTATCTTCACGCTCCCCGACCACTACAAACTGTACCCGGCACACGACTACAGGGGTCAGACAGCGACTACGGTGTGGGAGGAGAAGAAATACAACCCGAGGTTGACGAAATCTTTGAAGGAGTTCGTCAGTATTATGGATAATCTGAACTTGCCGTACCCTAAAATGATTGGTGAGTTAAATTTTGTTTTGATTTGGGACCAATTGGCGAAAGTGCCACTGTAGCCCGCGTTTTTTCCAATTTGCAGGTAAGTATCAGGTTGCATGTCGATGAGAATATCATTAGCGACCGAAACAAATGTGTATTAACAGAATAGGCTTGTCGACACTATCAATAAATTTTAAAATCTAATAATCTAAGATAAATCGCATCAAAACTCGTGAGTGGGGGCTCGTGACGTCAGAACGCATTAAAAATTATACCAAGGTGTGACGTATTGAGAATTTACAAAAACGCGGCTGGCGCAAAAAATCAGCTGTTCCCTACATTTATCTTCGTCTATCTCGTCAAAATGTAGGGAACAGCTGATTCTTTTTTCGCGAATTCAGGTTTGGTCCCATAGTAAAAGTTGTTTGTTATCATGAGTACAATCACGTGTTTAGGTATCGGTCACTAATTACCAGTCACCCTATATAAAACTCTTCCGTTACTGAGTGACTGACAGACAACGCACAGCCGAAACTACTGGCAGTAGAGAGCTGAAATTTGGCATGTTTGTTTGTTGGGAGGAGTAGGCTACCACTAAGAGAGGATTTTTGAAAATTCCCTCCCAACGGGGAGAAAAGGGGGATAAATTGTTTTTTTCCGGAAGTCATTATTCCACGCGGACGAAGTCGCTGGCAAAAGCTAGTTTGGTAATAAGGATGCACCCGATGATTAATACTCTGGTAATTTGGTGTTCCAAATTGCTGGCCGACTCTGGATTTCGATGATAAATTTTTCGGTATCGAATTCCATTTTACCAGACGTGTACCACGTGCACACACTCACTCAATGGCGGGCAGCTGCAGACTGAGCCGCACAGTGCGTATAGCAACCGTCCGGCTGGCCGTCACTCAGGCCGCAGCCCTCCAAGCGACCGGAGCGGTCTGCGGGTAGCCGCATCGCAGTGCGCATAGAAATGAATATTACGACATAATTGTGCTTGCGGTCAGCCGCGCGGCTAGCCGCATTGCGGCTACCCGCATAGTGCGTATGAATCCTTACGTTACCGATTGTAATGATTATAATTCGGTGCGGACTCGTTTATTTCTGTAAACACATATTTGTTACGGTCGCGAATGATATTTTAATCAACATGCCACCAGACACTGACCTGTATTACAAAAAACACTGTTGTGTTGTTGTGGAACTTGTGAGGCCTAGTCTTACTGACGAAACTAAACATAAATTATAAAAACAATACTTAGGTAATGATTATTCATAGACAAATTATTTATTTTTCTTGTTTCAGACAAAGCTGTGCCCGCCAACAGAGTTTGCGGAATACATTACTAAAGAGATAAAACTATTAATTACCCGACTGCGAAAGAGGGTTATCTTTTTTAGAAATATATTTACAAAAATAGTAACACATGAAATATTTTGTACTGATAACTTTGACGATAGCTAGTGAGATTATTCTTTCATGGAATATAGTTTTATGTATATTATTGTATGCGAAACGTAGGATTACTTTGGTAACTAGGGAGACCTCATCATCATCATCAGTCTATAGCAGTCCAGTGCTGGACATAAGCCTCTCCTATTGCACGCCATTCAACTCAATTTCTCTCTCAACTCAATCGGCAACTCTCATCCAGCTGCTACCAGCCATCCTGCGAAGATCGTCGCTTGGACATATGTATCAACAAAACAACAAAAAAAAAAAAATACATCTGGGAAGGCCGATGAACTTTTAATCATTGGGACATGTATTTATTTCTCTCCTTGATTTTCATACGGATGAAATAATGTGTAACTGTTCAATTCTGGCTTTTTCCTTAAAACATCCAAATTATAGGCTACGGATATTTGTTCCGAGTTTCTGTATGTGGTGCGTTTTCGATTTGTGTGTCCGTAATTCTGATGAGCATACTGCTCATATGCAATTTTTTTCTATAAAACCTGTGAAGCAACTTCGTCAGGTCTAATGAATGAAAAAGAAATACTTTCTAAGGCTAGCTGACAAAACTGCAGTATAAAAAATAACAATGTAAATAAAAATATGGAGTTCCTATATCCTAACCCGACTAAATAAAACGTAGTTCGATTTGTCAATAAAGTTATAGATGCTGACTGTGATAACAATATAACACGGTTTCTCAATAAAAGCATAAACAAGTTGAGTTAAAAAAAAAAAACTTATATTTGTATACTGTTTTTTTTTAAAATAAAATACACTCAAAAAGGTCATCAAAGCATTGATCAATAAGGGCCTATCAAAGAGCATAATATTGTATCAGAGTCGCAAGCGATGTCCGCCAGCGCTTCTTTTTCTAGCTTTGTACATAAAAAACTACGCTCAATTCAAATCTGTGTATAGTACCTTTTATTCCAAATAAATATTTGTATTTTTGTTAATGTTTTTCAAATGTTTAGCAGCCACATTATGTAAGAAAAGTTGTTATTGATAAATATTATATATAATTGTTTTAAGCAAAAATGTTACTCTGACAATTATTTTTCATTGTTTTTATGTGAATAAACATTGTTTACTAATTGGGCATAATACTGATTTTATTAGATACCGACTTATTAGACACGAGTCACAAGAACACTGACTGCTACGTGGATCTTTCTGCGCACGGATTAGGTTGAGGGGGGGGGGGGGGGGGAACGATGTTCGTATACATTATTATGCTGTTGTTTTGTGAAATGTATTGAAAAACAATATGGTGACGTTAGTTTCGATTTTGTATATGCGCCAGAATATACAAGGTGTAATAGAATAAACGCAAATCCTGAAAATAGTTTGTTCATTATTGACTACTGAATCGATTTCAGTAACTTTTGATATAAATACTTAGGTATTTTTTCAAAAATTATGTATTTTTTCATATTTACCGCCGCTAAAGCCAAATTAAATTAAACCTTATTACAAGGCAATAAGACTCAATTTAATGCTAGTGTCAAACCGATTTTCTTAATAAAAATAGCAAGCTTTAAAAATAGTTCTGGTCATTGTTGCTTGTTGTTGGTGTTGGTGTTGTTGCTTTTAACTCAATACTTACTCTAATTGGGGTGTATCAGGTCATGTGTTAATTATGTTACACATTGTATATCAGCTTATGACCTACCTGTTGAGTATCACAGAACCCCAATTTGCAGCAATCTGTTTTTTGTGTAACAAAATATCGCCGATCACCACACCAACTAGGTGAAACACACAATGGCCCCGATTCTGTTGTTCACAAACTAAACTTAATTTAAGTTCATTGCATATTTTTCGTTTTATTTTATTAAGAAAAGGACAGAAGATAAATATTAGTTTAGTCCTGTCTGTTTACGTATTTTTAGTAGCCACTTTTTAATCACGTCTAAACTTGTCTATGGATTATCTAATTTGACAGGACTAAACTAATATTTATCTTCTGTCCTTTTCGTAATTAAATAGAAAGAAAAAGATGCACAGAAATTAATTTAGGTTGTGAACAACAGAATCGGGTTCATTACCAAACAACCATGAAGAGTTGAAGATATAGTAAATATTGTGATAATCAACAAAAAAGTTGGTAATCACGGGTTGCCCGACAGATGTAAAACATCGAAATTTATGGCAGGACAAAAAATAAATGACGGCTTGCAAAAGAGAACGCCATGCCATTTGCACACCAGTCGCTTTTACTCTTTAAGACTTAGATTTTTCACATAAAAAAATCCTCTATTAGGAAGGCAAAAATATGATCTACCTACACAAGTACACACCCGTTGTAACGTTTGCGAACTTATACTACTAAAACCTAAAGAATATAGCTCTTACACTTTAATTCACCTCAAATATTTGACATTTTTATCGTCGTGTCTCTGGGGGCAGTCTGTGCTTACCTACGTACTAGCTACCCCAACTGTAGGGGTGGCTGGCCCTGACATTAGCCAAATGTCGCGGAAACAGGGGACGCAATTAATGGCTCTTTTGGTATATCGGAAGTGCCCTTGTGCCTCGAGCTTTAACACAAGCTGCGTAAAATAATACGGTTATGTTTTCTTTGGAAGATAAAATAATACGAATCGTCGAGTCCAGTCTTTGAGGTACGCACGGCTACACATCAAGCTATGCATAACCACTATAAGCTGACTTCTGATTGTACGAAAAACCTATACAGTGCGAGGTCAGCTAAAACTGGAAATGTATAGCTTGATGTGTAGCCGTGTGTACCTACTGTAGTATCATGGACTTACCTAACTTGTAAGTTAACGATGGGGCCGGAAGCAAAGCGTAAATGTTGATATTTCATGAAATTGATGATATTTCCAACTTTACGTGGGACAAAAACGGAAAATATTTTTTTTCTCAATAGAAAAACATCACGAAATTATTTACCTCTAATTTCCACGCATTTTCTATTTGTGCTTAATAATAAGCTAACAAGATTTAGGTTACTTTGACAGTTAATTGTATTAGTACAAGAGGAATATTTGTGGATTTATTACGAGAAAACCCTGTCAGCACTTACCTACCACTTTCTTATTCCGAGGAAAATTCGTCTTCCGTCTCATTTTGCGGGAAACATAAGCATATTTTTATATCTCAAATGGCACACTGAATATTAAGAACTTCATCGGAACCACTGCTGGGTATATTCGCCCCTTTCTTCTGCATATGAATATTAAGAACTTAATTATTTATAGATGGTGGGTGGTACACAAGGCTGCGTAGAAAAGAACCGAAAAATTTCTCACCCGTGAGACATATTTTTAGATTCTATAATTAAGTTTTCAGTAGTGGATCTACTACTGCTACACTGGTCATCTTGCCTGCAATGGTTATCTAAAGTCTATTAAAACTTATGTTTCAAATTAATATTAACAAACTTGAGGGTTTGCAAAAGTTCGTTCGTATTCGTATTGTTTTTAATCTTAAAAAGTATGATTAGGTCTCCATCTTTCGCATGGTACTCAAGTGGCTCCCCATTTTCGCAGGAACTCTCGGATATTGTGTCTGCTATTCAATCTCCTTCACAATCCTAAAACACCATCCTATCTGCGGCAGCGTTTTTCTTACGCTCGTTCTTCAGATGCGCTTTGCAGGTCGCATCTTAAAAACCTTCTCAAATGCCCTCCCCACTCCACCGACTTCTACTCCTACTCCTTCACAGTGCACGCGGTGCGGTTGTGAAATTCACTACCGCCCGAAATTAGGGACTTCCAAACTGTTGCAGTTTTTAAAAGAAGAGTTTTAAGAGTTTATACATGTGTGTACATAAATGATAAAATAAAAAAAATCAAGTTAAACAAATATCAACTTAATTTCAGTGGCAATTAAGTTGATTTCAGAGTGACGCACTATTGAAAAAGTTGACAAAATGTTTGAAGTTTTAGCATAAACTGAACTTTATTGTGTAGGATTTAAAATTATTTTTCCTTAAGCTCATATTTGTTTACATTTTTGGAAAATAAATCGCGAATGCAGATTAGGTAATTTTTCCATCGAGCTGCCCAAGTTTTCCGTTTCGGAGAATATAGGGGTTACTGGAACAACAGGTACATAGGACAACTTTGAGTGGACATCGCCATTGATCAATTATCTCGATACTGACAAGATTGTTGATCACAGACGATATTTTGAGATGGGGCACGGGGCGGCAAAATTACATGGGGCCTTCACTGCCCAGGAATGAACGTCGAAATATTTAGCATGCTGCCTAGAAGATGGCCATGTTTATTTTGACTATTGATACAGAAACAGGAGATACTTTGTCGACAACAGAAAAGCTGGAGTATCAGACGAATAGAAGACGGTAGAGCGAACGAAGCGAGGTCGAAAGTGTTTGCACCCCGCATAGTTCAAATTTTCTTTTGAACATTAACATACCTACAGAAGAATTACTTCGTCAACATAAACAGGAAAGTTTGAAAATGTAGGATGCAATAGGTAAGGTTTGTTTGACTAAATATTTTTTATGAACTTACGCATAGAAGTCTGAGAAAAGAGAGAATGTAGGTTGCAAGAGTGACCTAAGCAAGTTCAAAAATTATAGCAGCACCCTACGTTTATACATATTTAGCATGCGTAACCGTAGACCCCCCCCCCCCAATTCAAAACTGCCTTTTACTTACCGAACTTATTTTGGTCGGAACGCACCTGCCGTTAGTGTTTGCAGGTTTTTAATATAAAAGTTTTGTTTATTTATAAACCTATCCACTAAGATAAACTTAATTCGTAAATCTATCGTGTTGCTCAAAATCGATCCGTTAATTTCTAATTAGATCGGTCGACCGGTCCCATGGCCATAGGGATAGAAAGTGATGTTATATGTTTACATTTAAACACTATGGGGTTCTGAGGGTAAATATGATGTATGGCTTTGTATCGTGATTCTGATAGCTCGACCGGCCACGATTAGTCACGGAAGGGGAAGTGTGCAGACACACTATGAATCAGTTCGGAATCTCATTTAATTTTAGTGGTTTAGGGTGAATGTTGCATCGCTACTAGATGTTGTAGAGGCAAGAGGTTGATATTATATTCATTTTACTTTCGAAGTGTATCTTGAAAATAACTGACATCGGTTAGGAAAAACATTGAGCTGGTTTACATTCATTTTATGCACGTATTTATTTCGGGACAGCCCAAACATTTACGGGCAAGAATATGAGAAAGATCGCCTAGCGATCGCCTCGCCACGTGATGATAATGACTTTATGAAAAGGTTTCCGTTCAATTTCGGAACTAATCGGGCTATCCCGAAACAAGATCGTAATGAAAACAGTAACTTGGTACCTATTTCAAGTAAACCCCATGTAAGTAGTAAGTTTTGTTCGAAAGTTGTGAGTGGCATTTAAATAGTATTCGATCGATACGACTTGACCTGCAAATTGCGTCATTGTCGTTAGCCGGCCTATACATACTTCGCAACAGTTAGATGTAGGTAATTAGGTATTAGAAGTCTAAAAAGAAGTCATGCTTAGTTGTGACTGGTGGATAGGATCAAGTTATTTGTATTTGTTAGCATACTAACAAATACAAATAACTAATAGCTAATTTAATTTGACCCTGTACCAATATCATAATATACAGGGTCAAATTATTTAATAATATCATAATATACAGGGTCAAATTAGCTAGCAAAACTTCACGGTCGTGATGGGCATCGATATAAAAAAGATAAAAAAAAAAATTGATGATATTTTTTGTGGGTAAGAAATCAGCTTTTAATTGTGTAAACTTCACAGATGTGACGGGTATCAATGTCTCAATGAAAACAGATTTTCTCAACTCATACATCTAGTAACAAAACATTCAGCGATCATGGAACCCCAAAAAATATCAGTCAAATCTTTTTTGTTTTATTTTTATAGCGTTAATCAGGTCTGCAGAGTTTCACAGCTAATTTAATTTGACCCTGTATATCTATCTTTCTAAAGTAATAATAAAGCTGAAGAGTTTGTTTGTTGGAACGCGCTAATCTCTGGAACTACCAGTTGTATTCGAAAATTCTTTTGCATTTAATAGCCCAATTCTTGAGGAAAGCTATAGGTTACATACCTACCAAAAAGATAGTCAGAAAGAACGCTAAGCGAAAACGAAGTTATAGTTGGTCGGGGAACATGAACTTTCACACGGACGAAGTCGCGGGCAGAAGCTAGTCTTACATAATATTTTAGTTTTACATTCTGTCTTGCTTTTCAAATATAATACCTAAGCTTAGGTGTATAAAACTTGTTTACAAAACTGTATACAGGGTTATTTGTAAAACACCAGCAACCTCTCAAAAGGTCATTGTACTCATCATTATGAACAACTTTTACTATGGAACCGAACCTGAAATCGCGAAAAAAAATCAGCTGTTCCCTACATTTTGACGAGTTACACGAACATAAATGTAGGGAACAGCTGATTTTTTTTTCGCGATTTCAGATTTGGTCCCATAGTAAAAGTTGTTCATAATGATGAGTACAATGACCTCTTAAGAGGTTGCTGGTGTTTTACAAATAACCCTGTATAGTTAAATGAAGACTAGTGACTCAGACATGTACACACGGCTACACATCAAGCTATACATTACCAGTTTTAGCTGCCCTCGCATTGTATAGGTTTTTCGTACAATCAGAAGTCAACTTATACTGGTTATGTGTAGCTTGATGTATAGCCGTGCGTACAATTAGGCAATGCCTTCAGCAGGCATTCCTATAATATAACTTGTTTAAATTAATTAAGGTATTGTTTGGCAATAGTAGAAACTAGATATTTCAATTGGATATTAGCAATCTCTTTGTGTTTAGGTAGGTACATTAATTAAAACTTATGGCTTATGGAAATATTAAGGCTAGGCCTCTGAGTTTTAGACAATGCCTTCGACGGTTTCGATCTTTTCTACTAGATGGCGTTAGCTTTCCTTAGACCCAAAAGCAGTTTATGACGTCAACGGTCAACTTACAAAAATGACGTCAGATGGCAGGAAGAATGTAATTCACGTAATTCTGTCGCGTCGCGTCCCATTACCCACAACTACAGCCGAATTTGGCGTCACTTCAAGAATACAAGGAAGAGAGCAAAGAAATTTGTAGTATCTAACACGTTCCAATTTATTACATAAATGGGACAAGTTCTAGAAAACTTACTCTGACTTATTGGCACGACGTGTGAATATTTAAATATTTCAGGCATGTGGATTGACGTCAGCTAGGTCTATTGATTACCACGAAGGTTTGTGGTAGACTTAAGTTTAACGTTTTACAGGCTACGGTTTCATGGTTGAGCGGTTCCGTCATGATATAACAGCCGTCATAAAGATTTGTCATTATCACCAGTACGTAATACACAATCAGCCTATAATGTACCCACTGCTGGGAGTGCTGGGACACAGGCCTCCTCTCGGTGAGAGGTAGTGGGCCGTAATCCACCATGCGGGCCCAGTGCGTGTTAGCAGATCACATGTCTTTGAATTTTTGGTTCTGGAACATGCTGGTTTCCTCACGATGCTTTCTTTCACCGTTTTTAGAGTAGTGGTGATGAAATTATTTACTCCTGTGTGGATTCGAATCACGACCTACAACTCGTAAGTCGCTGCCGTGAAATGGGCCACCATTTTTTGACATTACATTCACCAGTGTTAGACATTAAGGTGTTAAAAAAAAGCGCTGTATTTGAGCAGCAGTTATTGTGCGACCGTTCCCCACTTTCTCAGGAAACTAAAGTATAAGCGGCTAGATAATATAAAGCTCGGACGCCATTATTAATCACTGGACCGTCTCGGGAAGGAGACGTAAAATAACGCAACAGCTTGCGTCGTTAGACAGGGCCTTAAGCCGTGGACTCACTAACTGAGCTCATTATTGTGTAGGATAGCCGTACATGGACGCTGGATAAGAGATAGCCCGTAATAGGATAAAGAATGGTTATGAGAGTCTTGGAGGTCATTTGGCATTGAGTATGACTTTTATTTGATTGATATCTTGTGCCGAAGAAGGTTTACTGAGGGATCGTTAGCGCTGATTGAGCTTATTGAAGTCAATGTTTTATTCACTTTTTGACGCTTAGTTGAGTGTCAAACCGTTCAAAACAGTCTTAGCATAACTTTGGAGGCATAATTACAACTGTAGGTATTACCTAAACGTTTATGTTGGTGACATCCGTGTCACATTAATTCCTGAAAAAGTGCTTCCTGAAGTAAATGTGTATTCTAAAGCATATCAAAATTGATGATAGTTAGAGTTATTCTTCGTTTCTCAAAGTCCATCTGATAGTTTCCTCTATAGCAACAAACAATTCTTTTTAAACACATCATTACTTACTGAAGTCGAACTGGCCGGGTCCGGACAAATCCGAGCACATAAATATCTCCCTTTGCGTCCGCAGCTTTATACTAAGGCCCGCATGAATACCGGCGCGTCTGGGTGCACGCGACATGCCGTGACGTCACCGGCCGCCATATGCAAATGTCTAGAATATTCCGACGAACCAAGCGCCCAGCATTTCTATGTGCAGATGCTTTAATGGCCCGCCGTGGTTCGCTTCAAAATTCGATTTGGTATCTACTATCTTCCTTTTGAGATGCCCTGATGTGTGTCTGCTCACTTTTGGATAGGGGGATGCCTCGTTTAATGTTAGTTTATGGGCAAAGGATTTCGGAGCTACGATTCTGAACGTTTTAAAAGCTAGTCTCAGATTTGTATGGCAAATAAATTTGTGTTAGTGCTGTAAGGCTTTATTTCGGACCCGAAACGAGATGACGATGAAAGTTAGGTGCCTAGATTTTTGATTTTAATATGAGACCGATTTCCATAAAGCGTGTTGATGAGCAATTTTTGCTCTAAATTCGACAATTGAAACTAAAACGTAAGTTTCATTTTAAAACTTTCAATAAATTACAAAGCAGTTTTCCCATCATGATGCAATCTTGTGCAATCTCTAATCTAGGCTTATCCATTACAGGGAAACGGTCAGTCCAAGATAAAGATCTACGAAAACCGTTTTCACAGTAAACTACACAATCAATAGTTTTTTTCCTACCATGATTTACAATACAAAATCACGAAATTACTTAGTCAAAAACCAGACAAAAATAATTTATTAAGTAGAATAACGATCTTTACATGGTAGCCAAGGGTAAACAATCCATACTAATTTTATAAATGCGAAAGTGTGCCTGTATGTTACCTCTTCACGCTTAAACCGCTGAACAGATTTAGATGAAATTTGGTAAAGAGATAGTTACAGTCCCGGGAAAGGATATAAGGATACTTTTTATCCCGATATTACCACGGGATTGGTCACGGGATTGGTGACAGTTATGCGGGTAAAACCACGGGGCGCTGCTAGTTAGGGTTATAAAAACACTAGAGCGCCCCGCGGTTTGGCGCTGTGTGTCAAATTTCATCCAAATCCGTTCAGCCGTTTGTGCGTGAAGAAGTAACACAGTCACAAACTTTCGCATTTATAATATTAGTGTGATGTGATGATAATGGCTTCCATTCATGGAATGGTAAACTCCGTTCCATATCCCTGAATAATAGTGCCTATTTACATTGATTTATTGAGAGCGGAGCCACTGAATGATTCAAATGCTGTAAAAGGGAAAACAGATGACGGTCTTCTGTTAGTTTTTTCGCTTTTCTGAAGGTGTAGAATGGCTAATGGCACTGCAAATGAGAGTAACAATTAATGATATTATTACATTGTTTCTTGAAGAAAGCTGAAGCCTTTTCTTAATAACTGGCTAATTATAACGGTTAAAAAGAATTGTGAGACGGACAGTCAAACTGCGTGAGTTTAGTAAAAGGGGGATAGTTTTGATACCATGTTTGATATACTAAATAAAAATTTACTGAGGCTTAATCCCGGAATTGTAGGATTTGTAGGTGAAATAAGTAAGATTGATGGAGAAAAGAGGAAACATAATCACGCAGTGAAATGCATTCCTTGAATTCATATACAGTATCGTGTACTTAGAGTATTTTTATATCACGAAGTGACACGCGCTTTACTTGTGGTAATTCAGTGTACAAACACGCTGTAAATGTGTGCGTGAACACAAGTAGCGTCAGCACATAGGTAATACACACACATACACTTCCAACTTCGCCATTGTCGCGGACGGTACCGAGAGCTCCTGCGCTACACAATGATAAACACAAGTAAAGCGCGTGTCGCTTCGTGAAATAAACATATCGTAACTGAAAATGTTGGTTCCATTCATTTTGCTTTTGTGTTTGGTGTACAATAGATACCTGCGCTATGAAGAGTTTGAAAGACTAAATTGGAGCCATACTGGATCAAACAAAAACCAAAAAGCGCAGTTACAGAGCTGAAAGAGGAAACACAAGGTCGAAAGAGCAACATGAAACAGATTTAGTTGAAGCAACACTAGTTACAAGTTCGGATAACGCAAGTTGACACAAGTAGATTTTAATTATAACTTCGTAAGCCTCCCAATTAAGGGTGAGCGTCGAACAACATCGCCAGCAGCTTTCATAGTTTTGTTAACTCTCTATTAAACGTTCATGCTTCAAGGATTTATTATGAGGTAAATGTTAAAAAGCTAGGAATCTAGAATCTATTCGCACCGTAGTATAATCTTAACGGTCTTCGGTACAATAAAGTGATAAAAAAGTTGGAATCAGTTCAATCCAATAGTTCTTTAAAGGGGCTTGCTCTCTTTACTGCAGCTATTTCTATTCCATTCTGCTTGATTACGTCACGAGTCCATGTATAAAAATTGTATTTGTTAGTGCTTTAAGGCTTCGCTTGTCATTATTATGTAGGTTTTGAGTAATAATTAATATAATTATTTATACATATCATAAATTAAAGTCGCTTTTCGTTTCTGCCTGTGTGATTGCGTTGTTCGCCATGGATTTTGACATGGTTTTCACCATCATTTAGAGAATTTATTCCGGGTGGTTTATAGTGTGTCATTTTCCATGTAAACCGTGCGAAGCAAGGGTGGGTCGACCTAACTAATATTATAAGTGCGAAAGTGAGTTTGTTTGATACGCTTTCACGTTAAAACGGTAGAACTGATTTGGATGATCCTTGGCACATGGGCAGACCATGACCTGGACAAGAACATAGGGTACTTTTGATCCTGGATCGCAGACGAATACGTGGGCAATAGCTAGTAAATAATAATTTAATTAAACTTTATTTTAATCTACACGTAAACTCGTATCTCAAACATATACTTACTCTTTTTATTCCAACTACCCTCGTTCAAAGCTTAGCTTAATAAAGTTGATGAGAGTGAGCCCTACTTTTACAAAATGTATCCGGGTCAGCTCTAAAAACGTGTCCAGGCGTTTTAGACCAATTAGTACAAAGTAAAACGTTTACACTATGTTATATAAAGGGTCAAAACGACCGATGAAAAATTACGTAAGAGCATTTTGTCGGTAAAACCGGGACTCGTGTGATCAATATTGGACCAATCTTACCCCGGACGTCGGTCGGCGATGCCAAAACACCGACGTCACAGCCTTATTGCTGGCGGCGAATTAATAAAAATATGTGTTCGTGCCATATTTAACCACTAGTTTGGGTACATTATGTTCATTTGGTAATTTTATTTGGTAATGCTGAACTGACGTCAATTGTTTGATAAATTATTTTGGTATGGTAATGAAATAATAGAACATCTTTTATAGAAAAGATTTTCAGTCATTTCATTTGTTAGTGCTGACGATACGTGACGTCATCATTTTATGTATGACACCGCACCGGAAGAGTTCACTGAACGCCCCAATGTAACTGTATCTTTGTTTATATGTACCATTGACTATCCTTCTGTAAAGTTAAGTTTGACTGGTTAATAAGGGGTTAATTTCGAAAATACTGAAGAGTAATTCTCGGTCTCATAGTGAAAACCTTAACTCTTTGTGCCGTGCATGGCACGATTTCGTTACGGTAGTATAAACCGGGCCTGGGTTCGATTCCCGGGTCGGGCAAAGTGTTATTGAGTTTTTCCATTAGGAATTTCTTAGTAAAAGCCCGGAGTTTGGAAGTTGGCGGTGTGATACCCCCGTGCCTCGGAAAGCACGTTAAGCCGTTGGTCTTGCGCCTGACCTCTCTCCGGTCGTGTCGGATTGCCGTCCCATCAGACTATGAGAGTGAGTGAAGAGGGAGTGCACCTGTGTCTGCGCGCATACTTAAGCACTATAATATCTCCTGCGTACCTGGCTAATCTCCGTTGAGATTGGCCACCGTGACCGAAATCGGTCGGGGAAGCTATTATTATTATTATAAGCCGGGCCGTAGAAAAAACTTGTTCGTGTACAAGTTTCCATTGTGATCTATACAATACTGACGACCGTGCTTACACACACTGTAGTTTTTCACGGCAAGAAAAACATGGGTGTCAAAAGGGCCCGAAATTAGATATCAACGTCCATTACGCCACACGCTGTCGATGAAGGCAAATAAATTTTAGTTATTAAATTAACCAACTTCGATAACAAGTTTTGAGTTGAGAATCGATTATATTCTAAAGTAAATAGTTAGATTTTGAATATCTTACGACGGACGACGAAGCTATAAGAAGTAAAATGTGAAAGCTTTCGCGTTCATTCAACTCTACAGAAGTATCTAGATCGTATTATAACTTCTCATCATCTGCCTAGCCTTTTTCCAACTATGTTGGAGTCGGCTTCCAGTCTTACCGGATGCAGTTGAATACCAGTACTTTACATGGAGCGACTGCCTATCTGACCTCCACAACCCAGTTACTGGGCAATACGATACCCCTTGGTAAGACTGATTGTCAGACTTTCGGGCTTCTGACTACCCGTAACGACAACAACAACAAACAAACACAAAACACCATAAATAAACAAATAACAACAATATAACTTCTATGATAGGTAATTATGTGTAGTAAATATGTTACAAGAGTAACATTACATCAAAGAAAGAAAGAAGAAAAGGGAGAAAGAATAAGGATTATTTGGACACAGTTTGTAAAACACAAAATACAAATCTATATGAATAAAACAAAATCGTGTTAGTTACACCATTTATAACTCAAGAACGGCTGGACCGATTTTTATTATCTTCGATTTGTTGGATTTGTCTCTACCCGGAATAACTGTTTAACTAATAAAGCATGGGAAAGTAAAAAAAAAAATGAATTTTTCATACATTTGTTCTTATTGATTCTGAGGCTGTACGAAGTTTGCCGGCTCAGCTAGTACTAAAATAAGAAGTTAACATCACGCCTGTATTTCGCCAAAGGGTTAGTCAGAGGTGTACCGCTAGTATACTCACATTTCGCCAATGCCACATACAACCACGCTACACAGTCGCATCTAATAGGGGGCGAGCCTATCTATTGTCTTCCAGGCACAAATTCAGACTCCGGGCCGCGTGAAATTGAAGATGAAAAGAGCAGATAAGTTACAACCGACTTCCAAAAAAAAACACTGCACAGTGAAAAATAACTAATTTCGGAAGTCGGTGTCGTTGGGTTCGCATTTTCGTTTTTTTTGATACCGGCTTCCGAAATTAAAGTTATTTTTCACTTTGTAGTGTTTTTTTGGAAAGGGCTGTTTTTTTTAATTTATCCCTTTTTAGTTGTATCTACCCCCACACGAATTCATTTAACACTACTTGATATGTAAATATCAGTGACAGGAAGTTATTAAAACACCATCAATATAAACTAAGTGGCAAAAATATGTATTATTGAAGCTAACTCAAAAACCACCCAAGCAAAGTTAATACAATTTATATGGGACCACCCTTGAGGCATACCCTATCCATTAAAAAAAAAAAATTAAATTGATTTACAATTGCCGGAAATATCGCGTTACAAACATACATAAAAAAAAAATACAATATACAGTCGAATTGAGAACCTCCTCCTTTTTGAAGTCGTTTAAAATAATATACATTAGTACGAAAATTTACCAAACAGCTGATAGAGCTATAGCAGAAAAAGACCGCTGCACCGACACTAATGATGATGATTCATTAATCCCTAAACACCCACCCCCCCCTAATACCCTAATTGCGTATAACACACGATCTTTTAAAATATATAAATATATTGAGTATTGATCAGTCATACTCTGATTGATTTTGGAAGATATTGCTAATCCATTGCTCCATATGTTCGAAAAATTTATCTGCTCAACAACATAAATAACGCAATTAATGTTGTTGAACTGGCAAAATGAAAGCCATTACTGTTCGTGTGTTACGCAATTGCCCCGCTGTAGTCCTCTTCCAATTTACCCGTTCATACTTCCACGTGAAATTTCACAGCACACCTGAATTAAAATTAACAAGGCATGCAGTTTCAATGCAATATCAGCTCAATAAGCGTTACGAGCTACTCAATCATGCGGAGGACGGCTTTACCACCGAAGTGCATAAACGAACCTCACTTGATATCCAATCTATCAATACAGAACATGCAGCTTATAAGCACCACCAGAATTTACAGACGAATTTTATCAACCAAGCAACTTTGGTATTTAAGCGAAATTAATAAAGCGCTTTGAGGCATAACCGGGACTTGAAAAAAATGAAAACTACAGTTTTCATCAATTTTTCCTTCAAAGCCGAGGTTTTTGCCATCGATTTTCAACTTGTGATTTAATTTCAGAGTAGAAATATGATATTTACGGGATTCTTACTGCCTTAATAATGATTATTTCAAAAGTAATGAGCCTAATTTGACGTTTGATGCGGAGAAATGTCGGAAACGAATCGGTTCGCTTCTAGATTTACGTCAATAAGTGCTTTATCATTTATTTCTGACAAAGAAACATTTCAGAAAAGTTGTTAAATAGAGACATGTTCTTGTGCTCGTCACACGGTATATAGTAAGTACCTAAAATAATAAGAAAAATATACAAGGTGACTTGTAATTTGACGAATTCCTTCCAGTCACACCCCCTAAAGCCTAGGCAAAAATTCATAGAATTCGAGATAACCCAAGTTTTATGTATTTTTGAAAGTTTCCCAGAATTCTTGACGAACTAACGCTTTTCTCTAAACTCTGAAATTGAATGGCCTTTATAACTATTCTGTTGGGTACATAATACTTTGACACAGATAACCAAGGTAACCAAGTTTTCTGAACATCAACCAGTTAAAAGATAAAAAAGAAGAAGTTTACTTACCATTTTCAAAAATCAGCTACGCAGTACATAACTATTGACACAAGTCCCGTTAGCTCAAAGTTTTACAAGGTATGTGATTAAGCGTATAAATTACAGGCAAGACATCTTCACTAGCACGTCCAGGCAGGAATAGGTCAAATTACAAGTCACCTGTATAAAAGGACACTCTGGAATTCCTCCTAAAATATTATTATTTCCTTACCTTTCAGAAAATCATCCGTGTTTATTTTGTTCGGTAATCGTTTCCTAAACAAATCTTATGGAATAGTTTTGACACATGTGGCATAGACGAACAGAGACAGTGCGATACGTAGTGAAAATGATACGAGTGCCGCTGACAAGGGTGAGAGGTGAGATACAGGGGTGCCGGACTTACGAGCATGCCACTGTAGGGGCACAAGGAAAGAGGTGCTTTTATGACCCCTGTTACGTACCTATGTTTGTATGTACATTTATTTTACGTGGCTATAAATAATATAAGTCGAATGTATTTTGTTTTAACTTTTAGCTTTACTTGTACTATTTTGTATTCTATGATTTTAGAGCGACAAAGAAAATTGCCATTTAGGTACTTATCGTTATTTTAGATTTATGTGTTTTCGAAATTGGGTTTTTGTGAAGTCTTTTCTATTAACCTTGTCCACCCATGCAATAGTAGAAATATTCGAATAAATAATGTAATTTCAAAGGTAAAATGAGATAGAAAAATCGATGGAAATATGGAGAAGCTACACTACATTAAACTACACGCTTTTAAACTTTTGGAAGGAATTTTCCCCGTCCTTGTCGCGCGCTACAAGTCAGTAGGTATATAGCGCTAGTATGAAGTTACCATGACGTCTCACTTCTGTGATAGTGCTGTCTTTGTCTAGGAGTTATTATAAAACGTATATAACTTGGAAAATTGTTTAAGATTTTACACTTTTTATAATATTGTTTGCACTATTTGCAAGCAAATATTTTTTAAACTTAAAAAAAAAAGTTACTATACTACGAGTATACTACAGTGCCAACGACCAACCTATTACACTAAGTACAATGTATGTATTTAATTCAGTAATCAAGTTACCACGCATTTTCCTCTCCCAATTTCTTCACTGTAAAAACTGGTATTAGTAGCTGTTTTAGCTTTAGTAGTTGCATCCGTATCAGCTGAAAATCTTGAACTCAATACAGAGTATCCGGGATATCGTCGCGCAAACTATATCCATGAATTCAGCATTATGATTCTATAGCGTAGAAACAAATAGTTAGTCAGTTAAAAAAAAAAACCGGTCAAGTGCGAGTCGGACTCGCGCACCGCAAATTTGTGGGTATGTAAATAAAAATTTACTGCTTCTTGCCAAATTTCATGATTCTAGGTCAACGGGAAGACGGGGTTTTTATTCCGGAACATAAACGCCCGTATCTTTTGATTGCCTTGACTTAAAGTTTGATTTTTTCACTGTTTTAAGGGATTGTAGCCCTGAGTTTTTGATATTAATTTCAACTTAAGATTCTGCCGACCGCATAGTGGCGCCCTCATCGTTTGTTCGGTTATTTCATACAATTTAGAATGAAAATGCAGAAAATAAACACGTTAAGTTGTGCTTCACAAGATTATACGTTAATATTATTAGAAACGGTAGTTTTAAATTGTTTAGTTTTATTATAATCCTTAAAACGGAATATAGTGGCCACTGTTATCCGTTTTTAATAACTCCACGCATTCCTGAGAAAAAGGGTCTTGACAGATGGACAGATGGACAGACGGACAACGAAATGATCTTATAAGCGTTTCGTTTTTCCTTTTCAGGTATGGAACCCTAAAAATCTGCTGTTTCACAGAAAAGTGTCATACTTTTTTTTTTTTTTTTTTTTTTTGTGGATGGGAAATCATCCAATGATCCCTCCCGCTCTGGGTGGAGCAGAAGGGAGTGTCAGACTCTTACTGACTAAAACCCACCCGTGTTCCTTCCTTAGCCCTTTGTGTTCCGGGGTAGCGGTAACCCTTTCGGACAATCCCGCTGCCCCGGAAGGCTTCGGCCCTTTCGGGCCCCTTCCTTATGCTGACATCTCTTTGAGGCGCGCGTGGAACACGTACGCGCCGTCTGGCACGGGCCTGGTCCTGATCGGACGGAGAGTTACCCATTACTCTCCGCCCGCAGGCCCGCGCCTACGGTGGCCGGGAGTCGTCTCGCGGCTCCCGACGCCCGGGGCGTCTCCCGCGGCGGCTGGGACGTGAGGCCCTCTCCCTCAGCCGTCCCGCCACCTCCTTCGCTAGCATGACTGCTTCGCAGAAGGAGGTGACTGCCTCCCACTCCCTCTCGCCCCGGACCATGGCTTGAACCAGGGCCGGGCGCGAGAGGTCGCCGCCGCCGCCGATCGCCTCTGCGAGAACACGGCGGTGCTCCGCCCAATTGGGGCATACCGCCACCGTATGCTCCACCGTGTCCTCCGGGCGACCCTCGCAGTGGTGACACCCGGGCGTATCCTCCCGCCCGATAATGTGCAGGAACCTCCCGAAACACCCGTGTCCGGTGAGGACCTGCGTCAGGCGGTAGGTGAGGGCGCCGTGGCGCCTCTCTAGCCACTCCTCAAAGAGGGGTCTTACCGCCGCTATCGCGGCGTGCCCAAAAGTGTCATACTTACGCGGTCAAAATGTATGGAACAGCAAATTTTTTTTATAACCGGCAAAAAAATTATACAGCTCCAAAAATCTTTAGAAACAATGTCTTCAAACACTCGTAATCTTTGGTAACCTATTTTCCAAGTGGATATGTCGGAAGGACCGAGGGACCCACGGGTGGTGAATGTTTAATGTCCGTCTTCAGAGATTTCATCAACATTGAATGGACCAAGATTATGCTCATGGGGACCTATTAATCAATTAGTTGTAGGATCCCAAGATAAACGGTTGTAGAGCTGCTCCGATTTTAAAAAAATATATTAATCCGCATTTTTACATTTTTCTTTACGTTCTTACCGACTTTAAATTACGGAGAAAGTTATGTACGTATTCGGCCAGTTTTTCCAGGTAACATGAGTAATCTAGACTTAGAATTTTAGGTATTACTATTTTTTATCCAAATGTCACGCATCATTTTGTAATTTTGTTACAAATACAGATATCTTTTCCAGCTAACTTTAGGTATTTATAAAAATATAAGCGTAGGTCTGACCATTTTTAAATAAAATAAAATTTGATATTCCACGAACCCTTGTCGAAAAACTATATTTGTTTGTACAATCCGCTGAGCGTTGGTAACCAGAATCATATTTTTTACGAGATATTTGTCTACGTAACATCTAAACCCACGCTTAAATCTGTATAAAATAATATCAAAGCAGTATAAAAAAATGTCTATTCAGTATTGATCGTCTTTGTTTTCAAATACTAACAAACAGCTGAATCATACCTAAAATCGATTTTCAACACCTAATTCTAAAGGCTTTAGAACAGCGCAGCGGGGTGAAAGCTCTGTCACCCCAAGCTGGTATTTGATGACTCAGCGCAGGTACCAAAAGGGTACATTTTATTACCGTACTTTGAACTTACGCATATCATTATCCAGTGCAATTCGATGACCTATGGCTATCTAAAGAGCTATGCAAAGATAGGGCCTCAGTAATGTGAGCTTGAATCTTATACCTATCAAACAAATTTAAACTGCAATAGAATAGACATAAGTACCCAATCGGAACCGTTGAAAAAATGACGCATCATCATCGGGAAATCCAGATAAAGCCAGACGAAGACGGCATTCGCGATTCCCTTCGATAGAGTCCTCATTGTACGCAGCGTTTACAGCATTGCGCGTGCGTTATCCTCCCTCTCGCATCTCTGTTCCACCTGCGGTATCGCATCCACCGTCCTTGTCCCTCGCGGGAGGGTCGATCTATACGACGCTAGGTACGGCTACAGTGCCGTACCACCACTAGTACGCAGGTTTCTGGCGTCTGGCACAAACGTCAGCTCTCGCCAGTCCGGTATAGGAACGCAACGCGGCCGCAAAAATGACGCGCGCCGTGCTTTTTATAAGTGTATTTACCATATTTTTGGACGTGCTGCATGCCGGACAGGTAAGATAAAGGCTTGAATGGAAGATTTGTATGGATTTTATTGAATGTAAAGCAGCGGCATCATGCCGGGGACACTAAGTCGAAAATCGATTGAATGTGTTCGGTAATGTTTTCAAGGCGGGTGTAGAATAGTGTCTGGCTGAAAGGAGTCCGTTCATACACTTGCAGATGCCGTAAAAGTTGTTTTCGTTGGCGTTTTGTAAGCGTTTTTCGTTCGATGATTTACTTAATAGGTTGCGTAACATTATTGGGGCTTAGATAAGTATAGAAAACTTTGTGTTTTCGTTTTCTTCGGTTGGTAATCTTTAGCGTAAATAACGTAGCGTACCTATACGAGAGCCGCGTGCATGCGAAAATACGTGTAATTGTTTATACGACTGATCTTTTTATAAATGATCGAGATTTTCGGGTTTGCCATTATAGAAAATAGCGAATTTGGATCGATAAATAATAATTATTATGCAATACCGTGTCAATATTGATTGAATTCAACAAAAAAGGAGAGAAAAGGTAATAGGAAGTCCCACCAGCCCTTAATTAATGTTTTTCTTAGTTCTAAATAACATTTAAGCTTGTAATGAAATTTTCTTCATCCTGGACAATATACCGGGCTTACGGATGCCGTAAAATAAATTTATGACGTTCTTCAGTCGTTAGACTCGAAATAGAATCAAAAGTGAATCACCTCTCCATTAGTAAGATGGCAAAGCAATATTATTACTAACAAAACGTTAAAATGCATGACTCATAATCAAATCTAAGTAATGGCCACTAAGATCTGCACGTATAGCATATATTTATCAAGAAAAAGAACATAAATGATGAAAGATTATTAATATTTCTTTAAAGATGTAATTTGTGTAGTCATCGGGCTACTCGAGTCGTCCATTCTCGCAATTGCTTATGAAAATGCTTATTGCTTACGATGCGGATGATTAAATTAACCTTGCTTTTGCCAAAAAAAAAAGAAAAAAATGTACCATTTTTCATACGGAAACATAATTTTATTTGATTTTAGTATCAATTTGCTACATTGCATACGAAAACTCTTGTATCACTGCAATCCTACTCCATATTACTGCAATGTATTTTATCATTCCACGATTAAAATGACTGAAACATATAAAAATATCTAAGAAGGCATTATATAACATTCTAACATTATTCTGAACTGAAAAGACGCTTCCGTCTTTCAGCCAGCGATACTGGCAGCTTAAAAGAAAGCAAAACCTAAGATCACAAGTTATTTAATTATCTTAAAGGCATTACGCTGCACTTCATATAGTTAAAATCGCGTTCAGCGCCGTATTGCACAAAAGCGCTGCATTAAGTATACATTAGCAATTCAGCATTAGATTAATTGCTTGAAAATTATAAGATCACTAAAACAAAAATGACACGGATAGAAAGAAATGAAGGGCTATCGAATGGATTGATCTACAGAATTTTACAATCAACAAGGCCCGTCGGCTTTTCTTTAACGGCTTTTCATTTTTAAAGCGTAGCTGTACGGCTGCATAATGTTACCTAACAACCGGATACGGAAAAATGATCAATACAAAAATTAAGTAGCTTCACAATAGCCAATAGAGTGACTTGACATAGGATAGTACATTCAAATTCCATGACTTGACATAGGATAGTACAGACGCCAGCAGGTCAACCTACCCCAATCTGTCAAATTTCTTTGATAGATTTTCAACTTTAGCACAAAGGAATAAGGTTCATATTCAATTGGGAAAATCTGACAGATTGGGGTAGCTTGATGTGCTGGCCTCTGTACATTTTAATTCTATGACTTGACATAGGATAGTACATTCTAATTCCATGACTTGACATAGGATAGTACATTCTAATTCCATGAATTGACATAGGATAGTACATTCTAATTCCATGACTTGACATAGGATAAGTAGTACATACTAATTCCATGACGTGACATAAGGCAACAAAATTTAACAGGCTTTCTGAAACGGGGATTAGTCTCAGCCATAGAAATATACTTCTAACTATGGTCTTAGTAATAGATTTAATCTAAACTATATACTACATCTATGGTCTTAGCATTATAATTTCAAAACTCGAACTCGTAATATCTAAGGTTTCTGAACACAGCAACTATCAAGACTTTGTCATTAAGTCCGCTTAAACTGCCTAAATTATTTGCTGAACTAAAGTTTACGTTACAAGTGTTTGAAACAAAAGGATCTTCTACGGCTTCTTATTTAGTTCTTAAGTAGACTTATAAAATCAATTAAAGTCCGAGGGGCATTCAACTTTAGTAGCGACCACTTCAAGAGTGAACAGTCTGGAATGTTAGACAAGAGTGCGCTACAAGTAGGGTTTTAGAGAGGCTAGTAGCTAGTTGCAGGTAGCTATTTATATCAATCTTAGCTTAGATAGCTAGGATTCACATGCAAGGACCAATTTACTTTTATACTTGCACTAAAACTAGATAGGTAGCCGAGTGTGCACTTTGCAGCATTTTCTTTTTAAATCGATGACACGGTTAAAGCCTCAGTCAGTGGCAGGCTCAAACCGTAACACGTCTATGTCTCTGGGTAACTCATGGAATAAATATGTACTACAGGTTAACTCTATCTAAATTCAAATCGAAAATGTTATTATAGGTACATATTGTATGTAGGTTAATAATGCAGGCAATATTGAACGCAGTTTATTGAGTTTAGATTTAAATTTGGAACTAGGCCTCGTATGAATACCGAAATACTGCATTGAAAAAAAAAATCTATTCGATGGTATTGCGTCATAGCTGAAATAAAGGATGTTCAATACGGCATATATACAGGCAGCTGCAAAAGCGACGGGGCATAAGTAATGCGCAATACTTATGCGCCTTGTTGCCCATACACCCTCATTTCCATACATTTCTATCTTATTTGCTGCGTCCCTGCACTTACTCAGGCCGCACAGCCTGGAGGAAATAGCCGTAAATTACATACGATTCTGATGTGAGGAAATTCGCAATTTTACTGTGCGGTAAACAACAATGAATTTGTTTCTTTACGAGTAGGTACGTCGGCTTCGCACGGGTGGACATTTATTTTTTAAACATTTTATTTTGTTCTTGCAATTAAAAAAGCCTATATTAATCAGTGATAATGTAGCATTTAAATGGTGATAGAATTTTTAAAATCGGTTCAGTACTTTTTGAGCCAATTCGTTACAATCATACATACAAATTTTTCCTCTTTATAGTATAGATTATCAGTCTCTTCTAATATATAAAATTCTCGTATCACAGTGTTAGTTACCATACTCCTCCGAAACGGCTGGACCCATTTGTATGAAATTTTGTGTGCATATCGGGTAGGTCTGGTCGGGTGGGCTACTATTTTTTTTTTTTGCAAAACGACGTTTGCGGGGTCAGCTAGTAATTCTATAAATAAATATTAGTTACGGCCTCGAATCGAACCTGATACTGATCTGCAGATTAAAAAACGTAAGAAAATTTGAATTTCTCGAGTTATATACCCTGACTTTTTCGCCTTAAATAACAATACTAAACACAGGTTTTCAACACAATATCACGCAGAAATAAAGTAATAGGTATTTATTAGAATTGTAGGTATAGGTACTATGATTTCTGCATAATGATAATATACTAAAACATACTTAGCGAGCTTCAGGAATTCATAAAAGGCGTCTATCGACGGCTTTGTTTGGAACTGCATGAATTAATTTTATATGAACTTACTTTGAACTAAAGACGATATTACAGCATCAAACTAAACTGGCTCAGGTTGTTTATTTAGTATCGCAATATAGTTGATCCTGAAGGCCTAGACCAAGTGACATTCTATCAGCGATAACGAAAATGGAAAAGTTAAAAATGTATTTGACTGTCATAAAAGCAATCGAAAATCAAAACAAATCAAGTCAAATCTGTTAAGAGATTTACGGTCAGTGGTTTGTATTACCCTGTTACAAAAAAGAAGAGGGGATGAGGGCGCTGCACGCTAATTGCGTAACAAGCAAGCACACTATCAATCGCAATATGAATGATTTTGAAGGTTATGCTAATTCATTGTTACATTGTTCGCAAATTTTGTACGCTCAACAACGTAAATAACGCAATGAAAATTGTTGAACTGTCAAAATGAAAACCATTTCTACTGTTTTGTGTTACGCAATCATCCCGCGGGTTATGCAGAGCACTGAATGTACAAATACTAATAAAATAAAATAATAATGAAAGCGATCGTCACTCAAACTCATTATTTTGAGTATCATGCGTATCAAATCTTTTAGTTGCGGTAGATAAAGTAGTTAATAAATACTGGATACATGGATTCAATTTCTATTCTCCTTAGGGCGCACAATATAGCAACATAGCCAGCAACGCTTAATGTAGGCACTAAAAAACTTAAATATGGATGTAATAAAACAGCTAGAGGCAGGAACGACATTTATGGGGGGTCAACTCGGAGACGACTCGAAGACGATGCTGATCAGGTGCCGTTGAACGAGGGACCTCCCTTAACCGACGAACGTGAACGAATTTTCAATGAACTTTTTGCTGAACCGCCTTGAGTGGTATAAGACAGGAAGAAAAACTAGTTGGTAGCCCTAAAAGATCGTATTCTCTTATTGTGCGTACAAAATCAAATGGCCTTTTGATTTTACACGCGCAGTGGGTTCTGCCTTTCTATATCGAATGGGTAATAAAACCTCCTACTTCATTCTGGGTGCCTGGTACCTAAGTACCGTTTATTTTTCCAGTAATGATTTACAAATAGTCGTCCATCATTAAGCTACGGCTAATGAGCAAGTTTATGTTGTTTCAGTTTGGCTGAGTTACTTCTGGGTTCGTTAAAGTAGGAGGTTCTTGGCATTTAAGTGCAATAGCACTATTATCTAATAAATATGCAAGATATTATGAAGACATGATTGATTTATTCAGAATTATAATAAAATGTACATAAATAACAACTTATACCTTATTAATTAACAATATAATAACGAAACTTAGCTAAAATAATTAACAAACTAAAATATGACGTCGACAAATTCATTCGCATCGCTTTCGACTTGTAATGTGACTGAACTGACCCACGTTTGCCACGTTGTATGGCAATGCTCATTTTCATTAGTCTCTGGCCAAGGCAGATATTACAAATACATTTTATTTCTGCCTTTGACCACCATCTCGACTGATGAAACCGACCACGCACGCAAAGCACGACTCCTGAGGGGCAATTCTCGTAATTTTTAAGAACGTTCACAGTCTGATCTCAGTCTCAATCTGTCAAAAATACTTCAAATTTCCCTACATTTTGACAAGTTTTTGACATTTGTTTGTCGCTGAGATGGAACTGCGACTAGATTTTGAACGTTTTAAATTAGCAGAATTGGCCTACTGACTCCTGCAGTTAAAAAATTACCATCGGAAAACACTCATGATTAAATTTTTGTTAGATACTGTCGTCAGCTCCTGCTGCTCCTGTATTTTTTCATCTTGTAAATGTGATATAGGCATAGTTAAAACTTTCTTAATATCTAATATCGACCAAACTGTCGATGTCGTTCGATCAAAATTCGATCATGTCCCACTCCAAACGGTTTCGATCAGTAATAAACTTTTTCGAATCCGCGCCCTACACTGCAGCTTTTTTTAACGGGGATTCGATTCAACCTGATGGAATATGAGTGATTGACACCGCGATACAAGAGAGAGCCGGCTTTATCGGATACCTGAATATTGGTTGTCAAGCAGGAAGGCTTTGCGTTCTGACGACTTCGCTTTGTGTAACGTTGCTGGTTCATGAAAAGGTTTTTGATATGAAGATTTACTTTGATTGACTTTGAACGGAGGTCTTCCTGACTGGACAGGCCCTCGAGTGGGCCTGTGTGGTTATTTCCTCAAAATACTATTTAGACACTAATTAACCTGGTCATCACGTCATGATCTGGCCGAGATTTTTGTTTTATCGCCCTGGACGGTCTCTGGGGGTAGCGTACATACTACATACCATATATACTTACACCATATAGTTTATTAATATAAATTATAAACTTACACAACAGAACGCATTTTAATCTGTACTGTATGTGGTTTCCATGGAGATTTAGTATTGTTGATTGACGAAAACGTTAGTTATAGAAAAATATGTTATAAGTTTCTTATAACTTGTATTTATTTATATTATGAGTTCATGTAGTGTAAGCCAGCGGCTGCGCATGATTTCATGACACCTCTTTCGCCTATTGCTTTCGTGATCATTCGTAATAACTGTTATTATTGTATACTGTGACTATTGTGACTGTGTATTTAAAAAAGATTATAATATTATTATTACTTTATTATTTTTATTTGTGGAATAAAATTGACGTCTGACAGTTTTTGTATGGAAGAACTGTCAAAAATTCGAAATTATTTTTCCGATATAATTATCTGGCGTTGGAAAAATCAGCTCTTAAAGAGACTGTGACCTAAATATGAGTGATTGACACCACGAAACAAAAGAGAGCCAGATTTATCGGATCACCTGAATATTGGCTGTCAAGCAGGAAGGCTTTGCATTCTGACGACACGTTCGCTTTGTTACAACGTTACCGGTTGTTGTTGAGGTTTTCATATGGAGATGTCTAAATACGTTTTGAAATTATCTTAGTAACTTCGGGTCAATCAGTTAAGGGAGGACTTCGAATGTATAGGAATATCGAAATAAAACACGTTACTCTAAAGCGGTTGGATATTATTGAATTGCGAGATCGAAATCAATTATGTAAATTTCCTAAATTGTGCTTCCACATAATTCAAATAGGCTATAAAAGAGTCTGTGAAACAAACAAACCAATAAAAACCTTTTATTAAAGATTATACATATCATTATTTTTTTCTCGCACTCTTTATTTCCGCAGACAGCTGTATTTATGTTTATTGTTCTAACACACTGCTCATTTCTCATACGAATTAGGAATTGGTATCATAATTTGCCGCCTGAGAAATATATTGCCAGCTGAGTATAAATGTATTTGAATAAATGCTTAGTTGGAATCTACTTATATTATTATTTTTTGCGAAATAATAATGTTTCCCACTGGTCATAAAATTACCAAGACGGTAATTTTATCGACCGTTTCAACCCATAATTTCACAGTCATAGGTAGTTTCAAGTGCTTGCAGTTATTATAACTACGCCACCTATAATTCCCTTTCTTTAAGTAAAGCAGTAGCTACAAAACGTTTGCTAAGAAAAACAGGTTAAGTTGAAGACTGCAGGATTAGCTTGATTTACAATGATGATAGGTTAGTTAGCTGACGGTACATTGCTCATAGGCACAGTAATGAATGACTTCCTCTGTCAAGTTTTTCTATTCTCGTGCTTGATTAGCAGCTACAATTTTCTACGTTGTACGAAAAAAAAAAAAACTAAGAGGGCATTTGGCTATGGCAAAAAGGTTTCTGTAAGATGAATCACACGTATTCCTGCCAATAAAGTAAGTTTTATTCCCATTCCACACACTCCGGTCCTAGAGACAACTACAAGAAAAGTCCATTACTCTCGCAGAAAACCTATAGAGTAAAACTCCTCCCTTAACTTTTATTCCCAGTAACCGACCCGCACTAAGACCCGCCATATTGTTCTGTTTTCAAACCTTTTAAAATACGGAGTTTCAAAATTCCATTTCCAAATCTCCTTTTTACAACATAATGTCTTTTTAAATATATTATCTGGTAACCCAGTCGATGTTGCGAAGGTTTTATTCCAATTTTCCTTTCTGGCGGGATTTGGAGTGGTTTTGTAGAGTGACCATTGTTTAAGCGGCTCGAGTGCCCTTTTGTTGTGTATGTGTGTCGTTGATAAGGTTTGGCCCGTCCTCTCGGTTCATTGTGGAGTGTTTAAAACCAACGCCAGGCTTTAGCGTTTTGTTTAATTGGGATACGGCAGACAACGCGTGCTAGTTTAGCTTCTGTTTGTGTGCTGATTAATCTGAAACAGAATTTATTTAGCAAAGAGATAAAGGAAACTGGACTATGTTATCTATAGGTACAACAAAAAAAAAAACGACCCATTAGTTTAAATTAGCGACATTATCCCTCTCGAATTGGCTTACAGTCCGTAATAAATCATAGTAGTACAGTAATGTAGTACATTATGTACAGCCTACTATCAAATACAAGCGTTAACCACCACTCAAAAACCAGTTGCACATCTACAAACAACTATTCAACACTAATCGCTTAAAACCCATTATCCTACCCGACGACAGCACACACAATGGACAAAGGTATACAAGCTGTACCAGATATATGAACTGTACCAGATATATAAAGTGTACCAGGTTATTAATTTCAGTTATCTGCGTGTTCTGCTCTGTCGCAATGTACACTTCATTGAGTCTATTGAAAACTTGCGAGCGGCCACGTCGCGTATTGTGCTAAATGCAGCCAGTTGTGCTTAGATGATCAATATTTTGAATAGTGGTAGAATGTTGTTGTTTGTGGTTTATTCAAAGGCTGGAACAATAGGACTAGTTTGTGGTGAAGTTTCTGGTAAATGGAATGGGATTAGGAATTATTACTACATGTCTACCTACACAGAAATAATCCTTAATCTAGTAGAGCTTGCATTGGTGTTATGGTTAAAAAAATTATTAAAATTAGAAAAAATATTAAGTAACATAGCATCACGCTCTGTTATCTTCGAAGGGTGCTCCCACATTTTGCCAGTTATTTGCCCTATGTAATAGGGGCGAGTCTATTGCCAAAAATATTAAATGGGTTAAAAAAGTGTTTGACGTTATTAAAAAATATTTTTCTGCATTACCTACTTTATAACATTTGAAAGAATAAACAATCTTCGTCAATATGTTCTTGAAATCAAAAGGAAGCGGTACCAACGCCGCATACAAAACTTGGTTCTTTATTGAGAGTTTGCAATATTTTATAGGAATGAGAGAAACTCATTTATTTTTTTCCGAGACTTTGCAGAAAGCTTAGAAGTTGGAAAAATTAAAACTTGATTATAAAATGTTGGAAGGACGTGAAAAGTTCTGGAAAACCGAAGTGAATAAAATTAAATAAACATTCGAAATTATAAAAAAGTTTTTTTACGCTAATATTTGAATCCTCGTGGAGTGAGTTGAGAATGTAATCTGTGCCCACACAGTGATGTGAGCTCAATTTTCTTTTTTAACTAACAATCCCAAGCCAATGGAATTCTATTCTAGCACAATACAAAAGACATGTTGCTGTTGTTGTTGTTGTTGTTGTATTCCGCAAAAGACATGTTGCGGTAACCCCAAATAAATTGGGGTAAGGGCAAGAGATTCATCACCACTGCTCTCAAAACGGTGAAGGAAAACCTCGTGAGGAAACCAAAATGACTAAGAGCCAAAAATTCGAAGATGTGACATCCACCGAGCCGCACTGGACCCACGTGGTGGATTACGGCCCCCTCCCTCTCATAGAGTGGAGCGCAGGCCTCCACTCTATGATGATCCCAGCAGTGGGAACATTATAGGCTGATTATGCTAAGGGTAAGACAATAATGGTCTTACGTATTCCGCAGCGATGTCGAGGCAGTAAGCAGTGACAGTTAACTTGTGAACTGAAATTCCTAGGAAATGCAAACATATAGCTGGAGATAGGTACTGCAAATTCGAGAAAAAGGGAAATTTCAAAAAATATTTCCTTTACCATCAAAGAAAATATCAGCACACAAGACCAATGCAAGTTTGCACAAGAGAACCATGTCTACCTACACGATGAATAGATTTAGAGAAAATATAACAGTACCACACACACCTACCCTCAATTCAAAGAGCTTCTTTGAAATTTAATCCCCGCTCCAAGATGGCGACGGTGGTACTCCGTGCTAAGCCTTCAGTTCGCAAGATTAGGGCCACGGAGCAAGCGACATTAACTAAATACCGAATCACTATTTCTGCTTAGTTGACGAGCTGATTATAAGTAGGTTTAATTTGGTGTTGTGGAATTTGGTCATATAATCATATTATTACTTTCCTCTGGATTTTTTAAATTACAGTATTACCTACAAAAATATTATATATAAAATAAAAATAACAGTTAAGTCTATAGAGATAAATAAAGAACATGAATGTGAAAAACATGACCAAAGTTTTAAAAATCCCATAATTTCGAGTACCATACTCTATTATTGCTATCACATTGCAACTTCAATGTGTTGTAAAATATTATTGAAGATCAGAATCACCTTCATCCATGGGATAGTGTAGATAGATACTAAGGCTGCAGGCTTCTACGTTCTTTCAAAATGCTAGCGTTACATTTCGTAGGTTTAGTGGCCATAAGAGAGCCGTCTTAGAACTTTCTGCGACGTGTTGTGCGCTACAATCTTTTGTTTAACAAGAATGCAACCTCGCGGAGTGTTGTGGGCAGGGAGGGTGCGAAGGGAAATTTATCTATTTTTAGTTGAGTTTCCACTTTCAGAGGTAGAAGGACATGTGTTGAGCAGTTTCAAGGTTTAGTGTGAGCTTAGATTTCAGTAAACTTTGTGTTAGCAGAGTGGTTACAATTAACTTTACCAGCTAGAAGTTGTAACTGACTGTAGAACAAGATGGTACCTACATAGTATAGTATGAGTACACACATCATAATATGTGGTATTATCATTCAGCTTTAAATTCCTAGTCTGTCCTAGGAACGAATTCAGGCGTTTTCAGTAAATAATATTGAAGGTATATCGTACATTACATCGGCAAAATATGGATGAATATTTATGAATATCCTTTACGCTAGTGCTGATGAAGTACTCACACAACAACGTCGTAGTATATATCAACGTCAAGAAAGAGACCCATAAATAATTCAATAGATTTTTACTAAAACAGAGCTACAAACGGTTGAACCTGGTTGAACTAAATCAGAAACCACAGACAACCAAGGCCCTTTGATCACTGGCATACAAATAAGTATCACCTTTACATCCTCATGTTCCTATCCGTTTGAAATTCGAACACCTTTTGAATGTGACGTCAGAACAGGGGAGCATAGAGAAAGAAGGTATAAAGGCGCAGCTACACGATTCCAGCGTTGTATTTCTAAAGGAACAACTTTGTAAAACTCATTTTCCGTTTGGTAACAAGAAAACAGTTGTGCTGTTTTGCTGCAGTTTTTATTGGCCTGCCTTTGTTTACAGACTAGTTGAGTGCTTGGTTTTAGGGTTCCTTTGGTGTTGCTAACTTGGCAACTAAGTCTTGTCGGTAATATCAACAGTATGAGTTCTGCGGGCTCTTTGAGACAACGGTGAGGGTTTATTGTTGGATACTCTTCAATAGCCTAGCTTTGTATATTAGTACTATGTTGAGGTTTAGAGCAGGCTCGGTAAAGTTAGATCTAGCAAACAAACCACCACCCTGTCACTTGTACTCGGTTTTCGCAAGACGTTAGATGGAAATGTGCGTTGTTTTGTATTTGTCGTCAATCTATATCTATCTATAACTACTAATAATAAAGCTGAGAGTTTGTTTGTTTGAACGCGCTCCGGTCGGATTTGAAAAAAATATTTTTTTGTATTTAACAGCCCAGTTCTTGAGGAAGGCTATATTATTACCACACAAGGACTTTTAAGAGCCGAGCAAAAAAAAGGAAGAAAAACGCGAAAACGAACTAATAGCGCGGGCAGGCGGGCGATGCGCTGCGACGGGGTGGGTCGGGGGAACAAGAAAGTTTACGTGGACGAAGTCGCGGGCAGTAGCTAGTTGTAACATATTCAAGCGATGCAGTTATCTTAAAAGAATACGTCTACAATTAAAACATCAAGAATTAAAATAAAAGATGTAACTCAAAAGCACCGCAGAACCACTACAAAACATGTTTCCTACTAAAAATGTGCATTAACAATCCAAATCGATTAAAAAAAGCAAACCGATGGCATGCCGATTTTAACTGTAAACGATTATATCGATAAACCTGTTCGTCCTTGCTAGGACGCCACTATTTATAGGACAGAAATAAAAATGTCTAGACCACATTCCAGTACTTACGCTAGTACCTCAGGCTAGTCCGGCGTTCATCATTTATTCATATATTATATGTTGTGGCAACACTGTCAACTTTTTACTTTTTTTTGAGATTGCAATCGATTGTGATAATTGGATTGGATACGCGGATATTTGCATATTTCTCTTTTTGGCAAATTGGTAAATGCGACCAAGTGTATGAACTGGGGCCCAAGTCTGCTATTTTTATAAATTCGTCATTCCAACACGATCCCATTGTCATTTTGCTAAAAGTTCGTAATCTGCTAAATTCATAATGGTCGATCATTGGTCGGTCAATGGTCTGAGAAAAACTACTACTAAACATGCTAGATTTCATTTAATATATATTTTACTAATAACGTATTGGTGTTTGCAATCTGATATAGTAAGAAGTTCGTAAATAGCGATAAACATTACATTTACTAATTTGTCATTATGTACGAGATTACCATTTTATGCTATTTCTTTCAATGGAGTGTCAGTGGTTGACCATTGGAAAGTCATAATGACGCCATTCTATTATTAGATTACCAAACTCGTCAAAATCAACAATTATGAAATCAATGGTCATTCTGACACTATTGTAATAGCAGACTTGAGGCCCTGGTTTTGTAAATCCAGTTACATAAACGAGGCACTGGAAATCAAGAACAGTGTTAGTACTGTTACTGATATAGAATAGGCTTCATTTATTATAGCAAGGAATCCAATACTCAAGTACCTAGCTGTCTAAAATCTTGATAAAATCAAACATGTGAAGAGGGTATCACAAACGAAGTATCTGGCTATCAGACCGTGACATAACAAGCCTGAACAAGGTCCTAAACCTTTGATATTGCTGCCGAAGCATCTCCTATGAGCCATTACTGTCTTCAAACTTCATTATAACGACATTGTAACACATGTTGGATCCTAACTACGTCAATACCACTCAAAATGCCCAATGGAGCGGCAAATAGGCCCTTCTGCTCCAGTTGCCATGGCGGCGGGCCTAAACACTGATATCCCGGCCCTCCGAGCGAATAAACTAATCTTGTACATTTTATTCCAAGGTACGCTGCGTGAAAAATGAATTTTGAGGTAACCTCTTGAAGGAGAGTAAATTGGGACGGAATTATTCAACCCTGCTCGTTCGCCGAGTGTGGTGGCTTATGAAAAGTAAATAAATGTTTATGCTTGCGTTACAAAATTTTGATTGGATATAAAAACGAGTTATACTAGAACAACTACACAAGATAATAATAATCCAAAAGAATCCTTTTGACTTTCATTTCGGTCACATTATCAGCCCATAATGTTCCCACTGCTGGGACACAGGCATCCTCTCTTCGAGAGGGAGTGTCGAGTGGACTGTATACCACGCGGGCTTAGTGCAGGTTGGTAGATGTTACATTGCCATTGTATTGATTTTTTTTGGGTTTTAGGACTTGCCGGTTTCCTCACGATGTTTTCCTTCACCGTTTTGAGAGCAGTGGTGATGAAATAATTTACCCAAAGTACAGCGCCTGCCTGGGTTCGAACCCACGAGCTACAACTTGTACGTCGGAGCCGTTACCACTGAGGCTACCCAGCTGGGGGGACTGCTCTCAGTGTGCTGGTTTATGAAAAGTAAATAAACCCTATTTATGTTAGTAAAATTTTGATTACATATAGAGGGGCCCGTTGCTAAATAATAACAACACAGGTCGATTGATCAGGTTAAGCTACGCTTGGCGCAATTAGTCTGGCGATGGGTGACCATCTTTACATAGGTATCGAAACCCCTCCGTGCCTCGGAAAGCACGTTAACGGCTTAACGTGCTTTCCGAGGCTCCCGGCTGTCATTCGTAGATCTTTGACAGTCGTTACGGGTGGTCAGAAGCCCGAATGTCTCGTATTACCCAGTATCTGGGATGTGGAAATCAGATAGGCAGTCACTCCGTGTAAAACACTTGTATTCAGCTGAATCCGGCTATACTGGAAGCCGACCCCAACATAGTTGGGAAAAGGCAAGCAAATGATGACGTATAAAAACGAGTTTTACTACAACAACTAAGTATATAAGATGATGATAATTTAAAAGAGTCCTCTCGATTTTCATTTCGGTCGGAGCCAATAATATAAATCTCGAAAAAAGGTTTTTAATCTTGCCAATGTCAATTTGTTCGCAACTCTCTGGGGTAACAAATGTAATGATATTTTGTTAAGACTGTGCCGACCATACAGTGGCGCCCTCATCGTTTGTTTGGTTATTTCATACAATTTAAAATGAAAATACAGAAAATAAGCACGTTAAGTTGTGCTTCACAAGATAATACGTCAATATTATTAGAAGCGGTAGTTTTATATTGTTTAGTTTCAACAAAATCCTTAAAACGGATAAAAGTGGCCACTATATTCCGTTTTAAGGATTAGAATAAAACTAAACAATATAAAACTACCGTTTCTAATAATATTAACGTATAATCTTGTGAAGCACAACTTAACGTGCTTATTTTCTGCATTTTCATTCTAAATTGTATGAAATAACCAAACAAACGATGAGGGCGCCACTGTACGGTCGGCACAGTCTTAAAAGCTTTTCCAATCCATTAGTGAATAAATCAACTATGTATAACATATTACACATTTATATTTCGTAAGTAGCTGAAAACATGACTGCTCGGTAAATATTTATGTGGAAAATTGTGGTATCCAGAACGTAATGCAGCATAAGTATTACCTTATTTCTTCCGTAAACGTTCACTACTGTACTTAAGCAAACGTTATGGTGATCGGTATAATATGTTTTTATTAGATGTCGGGAGGAAGCTGTTACCTATTCTAAGATCTAATCATCTGACACGACACCCATCATCTGCCTAGCCTTTTTCCAACTATGTTGGTGTCGGCTTCCAGTCTAACCGGATGCATACTCTACCAGTATTTGACATGATGCGACTGCCTATCTGACCTCCACAACCCAGTTACTGGGTAGTACTATACCCCTTGATAAGACTGGTTATCAGACTTCCGGGACTGCCAAAGATCCACGAATGTCAGCCGGTACTAACGGCTTAACGTGTTTTCCGATTCACGGAGGGATCTTAATATGTAAAGATCACCCATCCACGAACAAACCGTGGCAAGCGTAGCTTAACCTGATCGATCGACCCTTGCGGCTATTAACCCTGTCTTTCACGACATTCATGCGTGGTTAAATTATGGACTGCAGAATACCAATGCGTTATGTTCAAAATGTTCTCTTGCTTTGACGCCAATATTGCTGTTTTCGTATTATTCCGCCTCATAACCAGCAACACTTTGCTAATGACGTCATCTGTATCATCTGGAACACCAATGACTTTGACAGTCCGGATGTGTTAGCTAATATTCACCGAACCGTATCAGCTAAATCCACATAACATAGGTCAGTACATCTAAACAAGTACTCGGTGTATAGAGAGGTACTGAAGCGTGGAACTCGACCACAATGCCTCGTTTCCTGTCCTCTATTCGCCAGTGCCATATGCCAGTAATCCGATTTCCTATTTAAAGGCCCCGTCATCGAATCGCCAATGTTCTTTATATCGATACTATCGATTTGCGGGACGGCTGCTCTTTGTTGCATGGTAACGTTATTAACTTAAATTGACTTGGAAAGAGTTTAGCGGAATTGAATGTCGGGTTTTGAATTCCAATACAAAGATCAAAGGGTAACTAAGGTCTAGATTGTTCTTTTGAGAATAGAATCGAGATGTTTTTTTCTTAAAACTTCTTAGAAAAAGATATAGTTATGCAATTAAGCATGATCAGCTCACATCGGTCCACTGCTGGACATAAGCCTCTCCAATGTCACGCCATTCAGCTCGATTCTCGGTAATTCTCATCCAGCTGCTAGCAGCCACCCTGCGAAGATTATCGCTCCACCTAACTTGCGGGTATCCTACGTTTGCAGATTCGCGGTCTCCACTCAAGAACACATCTACTCCACTGGCCATCGGTTCTACGGCTATGGCCGGCCGAATGCCACTTCAGTTTGCTTATTTTATTATCAAACTTAACTAATCTGCTATAAACTAAATCTACTTCATCAGCAAGAGGTATTAAGTAATATTCTAAGAGCCGCATACGAAGAAGGGTATTATGGGATGAAAACATACTCCAGTGTTTGTCGTACTAAGTGATATTATTGCCTAACCACACCGCATTAGGCGTCTAAGCCTATTGTGGGCATATGCCATTATTATCCAGCATTTCCACACTCGAAGTCGAAACTCCGCACATTTAGTTGATTGTTTTAGTGATTATACGGCTAAATCAAATTGCAATCAGCGTTGTTATCCGATTGGGTGCCCGCATCTCTCCTTAATTCGTACGTCTATCTGCTGTGCTTAGTTTTAGAGTTGTAGTTGTGATTTCTTTTGTTGCATGTGTGCTGGGAATTCAGTTTGTAGTTTTCTACATTCCAGTAAAGAGATTTTTATTTGGTTTTAATAATAGCACTTAGGAACATTCTGTTAAAGTTTCGTTTAGTAAAGATAACAATACAAACAGGTAACTACATAATAGAAGTCACAGGGCCAGAAAATATTGTTCTAATGAAGGCCACACAGAAGAGAACAGAATTAAGCAATATGATTGCTTAGCTCCAACTGAGATTACCTAAAGTAGAAAAGAGAAGAATTAATTTCAAGACTTCAATTCTATTTTATCATGTAAGTATGGAATAATTAAAACCCTTAGCACAATGTGTATGGGTAAATCCATCTGAATAAACAAACACGTATAGATTGTATAGATACATGAGTGGATTCAATGCTGGACGATAAAGCTCCACATGTATGTGTTCGCATGTCATTTCTCGCTCCACTGCCACCATTCGCAGCTGCTGCTGAGCTTGAAGCTTTTCAATTTATTTATATCCCCATACAGTTCGCAGTATCCACGCATGCGTATAGATTCCCCACAACGATATTATTCAGCAAAAATCTTTGACAAATGACCTTCAGTCAATGACGTCATCGTTCAGCCGAGGCCTTCGGCAATGCGATCAGCACAATTGATTGAATGATACATTTACAGAGCAGTACCGCAACAGCACCGCGCCAATAAACCCACTACGTGAGTCGGCTCTCATCCCAGTCATAAATAAATTCCATTCCAATTCTATGCTACAATTGAACGACGCACCAATTACTAATATAAATCGTGACCCCGTATCTATTTACATACATTATCTTTGTGATTCGGAACTTCATTAAATATATTCAAGGAACACACGCCTATTCGGTTCATACTGTAATGGTTTCTGTAACGCTAGCGACGTTTTGGAAGCAGGAGAAAATTTGGGTAGCAATTGTGCAATTAAATTACGTATTATAGGGTATAATAAAGGTTGGTTTAGAATGTATTGTTCCGTGTGCCATTTCACGTGATGTGTGCTTTCAATCCGGCCCTGCTAATGACGTCACGTCAGCGATATGAACTGCTGTAGACTGTATTATGTGTTATGATTCATTAAGTTCATTTGGCTGGCTCTTATGGTATGATTTGGTAATTACTTCTTTCGTTAATCTCTATGATAGGTATTTAGGTTGCTTTGTTTTGGTTAAACTTTTGCATTTTATATGTGGTCTAGACACAAAACAAAAGCTCCTTTATAGGGCCAGCGGAGTAATTGCGTAACACACTATCAGTAGCATTTTCACAGTTCAAGAACATTCATTGCGGTACTTACGTTGTTGAGCTGAAACTTTTTCGGGCATATGAAGAAATGGCTTAGCAATATCCTTCAAAATGATTCAGATTGAGATTTATAGTGTGTTAGGCAATTAGGGTGCTGTACCTACGTCAAAATCAAGTGCTACTTCAAGTGACTTCATTACAGCACCACGGTCCACATGTCTCTAACCATAAAAAGATTTACTGACTTACGGTCTACCATGACTCTTTCTATTATATTCCCATTATATGACGCTACGTTTTGTCGTCTACTAAAATCTTTATTGTGGACCAAAATTATAGCAATTTTATGACGGAGCGACGAAGATTTTATGAAGGGCATTTCTCGCCCTTATGTCTACATTTGTCGTTGATGGTGTAAAGAAAAACCTCTATATGATTTTTAAATGCATCAATGTAGTATATATATGTTGTGAGAAAGAGTTGTCAAAACCAAGCCAGGATTATAAAATACTAGCTTTTACTCACAACTTCGCCCGTATGGAGGTCAGAAATTAACCCATGGGAACGTAATACGGGGATAAAAAGTATCTTATGTCCTAACCCAGGTCATGGTCTAATCATGTGCCGAATTTCATCCCAATCCGTTCAACCGTTTTAGCGTGAAAGCGTAACAAACAAGGTCACTTTAGCATTTATAATATTACTAGCAGCGCCCCGCGGTTTCAGCCGCGTTAGTTTCGATCCTGTGGGAATATCGAGATAAATAGTATGTTATGTGTTAATTCTGATTATAAACTATTTTTGTGACAAACTTCATTCAAATCCGTTCAACAATTTACGCGTGATTGAGTAACAAACATCTTCACAAACTTTCATATTTATAATATTAGTAGGAATAGCTGCGCCCCGCGGTTTCACCCGCGTAAATGTCAATCCCGTGTGAATATCGGGATAAAAAGTAGGTAGCCTATGTGTTAATCCAGGGTGTCAGCTACCTCCGTAATTTTTTTAAAATCAAAATTGGTCCAGCCGTTTGAGCTTGAAGAAGTAACAAACATATAAACACACACACACTCACAAACTTTCGCTTTTATAATATTAGTGTGATAAGTTAGGATTAGGATATGTATTATACTCAGTCAGGAGTAAATGCTACAACAATTAATGTATTAGACAGCATTGGCATATAATGGCAGAACAAACTTCAAGACTTTATAACATTGTCCTCTTTATTTGACTGTTTTATATTTGTAAACCTTTTAAAAGCAAAATAATAAAGTAAAAATATGAACCCACCGTTGTTATGTAAGGATTTTCTTTTTGACAAAGCTTTATACATTACTCCCCTGAAAAAGACTGAAGCATTTTCCTCAATTTGTCTTATTCACCGTATAGCTGAAATCGTGCAATAAACTGAAACAATAGCTCTTCAAAATATTGGCTTCAGCTAAACGTTGAAATGCGGGAAGTTGATGGACTAAAATAGTACCGAAAGCAATCAGGAGTCCGTTCACCGGTTCGTCTTCTAATGGCATTGTAAAAGTTTAACGCGAGGGGGCCACTCTCCCCGGGATGCACTGACCGCTCCGGCGCCATTTAGGCTTTATATCGACCCACTTGGAAAATATTGTGGTTTTACTGCTGTGACTGACGGTGGCGCCCAAACAACTTCAACATTACATTCAACATAAAAGTGAAGATTCGTGTTTGAGAAAATGGAATTCACAGTAATAGTTTGCAGACGAGGGATTTATTCTGACAGACAACGTTATTTGCTATTGATTTGATTTATTTGAAAGTTTGCCAATATTCTCGAAATGATTTGGCTCTTCAATTTTATAGCTGTCTAGAGAGATTTGTCGAAAAAAAGTTAAAAACTATTAAAATTGAATAGCGGGTCGTCTAATATGACTATCAAATGAGACATTCGCAGTATAATATCGGTTTGGGTTGAGGGCGATACACTTGAGATAGACGATGTCGTTAGAGAGGAGAACGTCGATTCATTTGTCGTCTAGCTCGAAACAGGTAACGTTGAACGAATTTATCTTGTCAGGGGAACATTAACCAAGTTAAGTAACAAATTACGAGCGTAAAGTTGTCTCCCACCTTCGAAGTTTGCTCGTAATTACCGTGCCGTTAACTGAAATTCGGCTTCTGCACGCTCCCAGCTTTTTATTGCCGAATATGGGGCATATCAATGTTCCGTTTTGGCGCAAACGAGCGAAGATAACGGCTTTATTACTTGACGAGGTGCCAGCTTCTATATAAATTCACAAGAATCAATGTGACGACGACGATGTTCAACACTTCGCTAGAAATAAGCTTTGGAAATCAATATCTGCAAAGTGTCAACGTGTTTCATGTTCCCGACTGTAGTGTTAGCGGCTTCGGTGCCTGCCTCGCGGAGCACCGTTTTTATTAAATGCCGTTTTATTGCTGCTCCCAGATGCCATAAAAGCCTCCACAAGTACTTCTAGTTTTGTAAAATAAAACTCAAAATTTCGGCGAGACATCTTCTCGGTTTTATCTAGAAAATCTGCGGCGTTTGGTAACATTGTCTATTGTTTTATGTATTGCTGCTTTAAGGTTTTATGACGTGTCGTTTATATTATGTCCCCCTGTATTTTATTGTTCCGGTACACTGTTGAATTTTTGATAAGGTTTTGTGATACCTTTTAGAGTTGCATCTTATGAATTTTGATTTTATCTTGATTGACTTTTAGATGACATTGACGTAATCGCCGTTGTTCAAATAAAACAAAAGAATAAAATTGTAGTAAAGTGAGATTAGCCGTGAGCGAGTGGGTGTGCTACCAGGTTCGCAGCGGTACCTAGGAGTGTCACCGGGCGATGCTGTGAAACGGAGCATGTAGGTTAAGAGCCCTCTGCGCTTTGTTAGCGCGCTCTAATCACTGGCGGCTCTCGACGGCACGCGAGTCGAGGGCTCGTAGCGCACTAGCGTTTTGTGCCTCTCCTCTGCGGCGCATCTCTACGATGTTATGTGCGCCTAGTAGGTGTCTATTTGATTACGGTACAGTATATAACAGTTGGAACTGGGAATAACTTTATTTCTAGTTTTAAGTTAGTATTTGTTGTTCGGTAGACACGACTTTGCTTCTTGTCTAACTCCGGCATAAGAAAGGTCGAGTTGACTTAACTCCCTCTCACTCTCAATTTCTATTAAAACTCGTGGCGTGCTCACTGATATTTTGGTAACAAAAATAAAGATAAGTGGCAGTGTGTATAACAGGATACCTTTTCCAATAATCAAACCACGGTACACGACGTTATGTTTCGCAATATATCACAAAAAGCAATTCCATATCAATTTGGCCGCATATCGGTAGCAACTGGCCGCAATCCAAGGTACGCTTTTAAGTTTAGCAAATACAGGCTGTCCTATATTTTTTGGGATTGCCGGGACGTCATCTATAGCCAAGTTAAAGTTGGCTAGCTTGTATCATGAATTTGTGAAACCAAATACTCATTGCATTAGTCTTAAGGTTGAAATTCGTCAACATATCATTTCGTGATCAATCTATACATGTTGGCTAAGAATACAACTCACGCATCCATGATTGTTTTGGAGAAATTTATAGCCCCGCCGTTGACCGTGCCTTGAATTTGTAATTTGATTTCAAGGGAGATCTCGTTTTTGACTTTTCTAATCTTTGTACTGAAAAAGTTATGCTTAAAGATCGTTTATCGAGTTTTTAAATGGCGTTCGATTCCACTACTGTGTATGAGCAGATGTGCAATTCTCGTAATTTTAAGAATGTTCACAGTCTAATCTCAGTCTCAATTTGTCAAAAATACCTCTAATTTTGACAAGTTTTTGACTTTTGTTTGTCGTTGATATGAGATTGCGACTAGATTTTGAACGTTTTCAATTACGAGAATTGGCCTTCTGGTTTCGGGTAGCCTGTTTGCTTTCATTCGGTGAACCTCGTTAGGGATTCTGTTTATTTTCGTATAAACATTATTTACGACTTCGTTTTTGTGGATTGCAAAAGCAAACACGAGTATACCATTTACAAATGAGAGCTCAGGCGAATAAATAAAATTGAAATACACGTAGGTAAATTCAAAAATATTCTGTTTTAACTTGTCCAGAATTAAAGACCATTTATATTTTCACTTTCAACTCTTAAATAAACAGCAGTAACTAAAAAAACAAGTTACTTTGTACGGGAGTTGAATTGTTTATTCTTTAAGTCGGACGGGGTCAAATGGATTTTTCCGACGTGCTAATAATGAGGTGGCTTGCCTGTCCCTGCCACGGGACGAAGGAGGTAGAGGGGGAGGGAACGAGGGGGGTATAAGACGGCAAAACTCATTTCCGGACTGTTGACGGAAGCCAGGCCAGCCAATAAGTAAGAGAAAATTGTATTCAGGACTGAACTCTTTCGAATTTCTTTAAATTGTTATGTCCATGTTTTTTTTTACTCTGACTGAAGTAATTTTATAGATCTGTTTTGTTTTTATTTGTGACAAAGTATTCGATATGCTTGATTAAATGTTTTCTCCAATTGTAATGAATTGTCCTTCTTAATCTAAGAAATTGCTTGTCCTCTACAAGCAATTTCTTGTAGTGGTAAGTATAATTTATGGCAACTGCAATCATTTTCATAAGCACCTTGATGTTTTTGGTAGATGCGCAAGAAATTGTTACTAACCCCTTGAACTAATACCTTGAACTCAACTAGAAGTAAACTCTCAACGGTCCCGTACAAGATTTAGATTAGTTCGTAATGACCCTTACATCTTGAAGAGTGTACAGAAAGTCATCTCAAGGCTCCGGGATCTTCAAACTGTAGATAAACACTCAGTGAAGTACACAATGGTACTTCATTGAGTGTTTATCTACAGTCTCACCTAATGGTGGTACTCCACAGGGCTGCAACTTCTCAGTGAGAAACTGGTAATCTGTAAAGAAAAAAGAAAACATATAATTTGGCACAGCACCGAATGCAAGGAAACACATTATGAAGAACAATTAAAAACTAACGTAAATCAAAATATGGGAGGTCTAGGTCTTGTAAATAAGATAATAATGCAACGTGGTTTTTGACCCTCACTCACCGACTTCTATTCTAGTATAGTCAATCTCACCGCGAAAAACTAGGTGGAGTGCGCTGTCATTTCACCTCGATCCTACCTAGGGATTGACACTGTTGACAGCTTTTTTTTTACGGATGGGAAATCATCAAATGACCCCTCCTGCTCTGGGTGGAGCAAAAGGGAGTGTCAGACTCTTACTGACTAAAACCCACCCGTGTTTCTTCCTTAGCCCTTTGTGTTCCGGGGTAGCGGTAACCCTTTCGGACAATCCCGCTGCACTGTTGTCAGCTCACTTCATCATCTGTCTAGCCTTTTCCCAACTATGTTGAGGTCGGCTTCCAGTCTTACCTGATGCAGCTGAATACCGGTATTTTACATGGAGCGACTGCTTATCTGATCTCCACAACCCAATTACTGGGAAATACGATACCCTTGGTAAGACTGGTTGTCAGACTTTCGGACTTCTGACTACCCGTAACGACTGTCAAAGATCCACGAATGATAGCCGGGACCAACGGCTTAACGTGCTTTCCGAGGCACGGAGGGGTCTCGGTATGTAAAGATGGTCAACCCATCCACTGATCAATCGCGGCAAGCGTAGCTTAACCTGAACGATCAACCTGTGCGGCTGTTTTGTTCTATTTAAGTTTTCACGGTGGAATTATAACAGAATAGCACCACTGATGTAGTTCCTATAAATCAGACTGATCCATCCAATAACGAAATATAGACGTAAAAAATACCAACTTGTCACTATAACACCACAGTTAGGACAATGACTCTAAACGAGCAGCAATATGGCCTTTCAGACATAATATACCGAGAGCTCCGGGATTTAGACGGCAGCCCTACGATAAAGACCTCCATTTTCCTCTTGTAAATATTTGATGTTATAACTGCTGGGATTTCGTAAATAAAATATTCCTTACTAAGCAAAAATTACTGTAGAGAAACGGAACCTTCGAACTTTAGTGTTCCACTTATTTTCCACGAAGGGTGCTGTCGAATATTTCTTATTGTTTCAAAATCAAAATGCTTATGTATTTCTTGTCATGGAATTTAAGATATTAATTTTTTGAAGGTAAATAATGTTTAAACACACTTATCTGAAAATTCATCATCTGCCTAGCCTTTTCCTATGTTGGGGTCGGCTTCCAGTCTAACCGGATGCAGCTGAATACCAGTATTTTACATGGAGCGATTGTATATCTGACCTCGAAAACCCAGTTACTGGGTAATACGATACCCCTTGATAAGACTGATTGTCAGACTTTCGGGCTTCTGACTACCCGTAACGGCTGTCAAAGATCCACAAATGACAGCCGGGACCAACGGCTTAACGTGCTTTCCGAGGCACGGAGGGGTCTCGGTGTGTAAAGATGGTCACCCATCCACAGACCAACCGCGGCAAGCATAGCTTAACCTGATCGATCAACCTGTGCGGCTGTTATTATTTAGCCACTAGCCTCTCCTGAAAATTAACTAATGATATCGTGACATTGTTGATAATAAAGACAAGTATAATCAATCTATAATGTGCCCACTGCTGGGACACAGGCTTCCTCTCTGATATGAGAGGGAGTGAGCCATAATCTACAACGCGGGCGCGGCGTGCGGGCTGGCGGATATAACATGTCTTCGAATTTTTTGTTCTAGGACATCCCGGTTTCCTCACAGGTTTCCTCACGATGTTTTCCTTCACCGTTTTGACAGCAGTGGTGATGAAAAAATTTACACAAAGTAAAGTGCCTGCTTGGGTTCGAACCTACGACCTACAACTTGTAACCACCACTGCTGTACTGCAATAAAGAAAAGTATAGTTAGTGTATAATCTTAGATGACAAAAAGCGTAATTCATAGGTCAAGTACGGAGGCCAGCACATCAAGCTATACCAATCTGTAAAATTTTCCCAACTGAATATGAATCATAAACCCTTGTTATAAAGTTGAAAATCTATCAAAGAAATCTGACAGATTGGGGTAGCTTGATGTGATGGCTTCTGTACAATAATTTATCTTAGGGTTGATTTTGCCAACGCCAGATAATTTTATCCGAGGAAAAATTTTGAATTTTTGACAGTTCTTCGATACAAAATCTTTCAGACGTTAATTTTATTTCACGAATAGAAATTATCTGTCGGTTGAAAAATCAGCCCATACTATTTTAAGGTATCTGATGGATTGATGGCAGCTGTGTGTTGCCAGAGTTTTTTCTACCGGACAGGGGAAGTTCAGGTGTTCAACCATACCTAGGTACTAAACTTTTTTCAAAGTACATTTGCCTTTGGACGGTGATACAATTTTGGTCTCTAATGACACCACTTCAATTTCTGGAGTCCCACTAACTACTTTAATTGACCCTTTATGCGCACTACGGAACTTGAATCTTGAGTAACTTCGGTCAGTGGAGCATTAGTGACCATTCTGTAGGACAAGACATTAGAATTTTACATATCACTCAGTAGAATTAGTATCAGATTGATAAATATTTATTCAGTGCACACAAAAGACAGCACAACATACAAAAGCACAATTACATGATAACAAATTACATTAATCTATACAAAAAGAAGGTGCCAATATACACAACAAAGCGAAAATAAAAACATACTCAAAGAACTAAATTGATACTATGACTATACCTATTTTAAAATAAATAACGAAAATAAGTGTGGTGTACGTGTAGTGTCCAGCTCAGCACGTGTCAGGCAAACGTACCTGGCACTGATATTCTGCTGGATCCCTGCAGTGACATACGGACGTCGAGCAGATGACATAAATTGGTGTATCAGCCTACCATATATGCTGGCAAGCAGCATGGAGTAAGATCGGCAATCACCTTTGGTGCTTCCATGCTAAAGGTGACGGCAACCAGTGTAAAATAATCTATATATATGACACTAGCTTCTGCCCGCGACTTCGTTCGAGTGAAATTTCACCCTCCTCCCATTAGGGGTGGAATATCAAAAAACCCTTTCTTAGTACCTACTCTTCACAAAGAACACACCCTCTAAATTTCATGTCTCCAGGACCAGCGGGCTGTGTGTTGATATATCAGTCAGTCAGAAACTTTATATACTTAGTACCTATAGATGAAAAATAAAAATCTAATACGAAAGAATTTTATTAAAAGTCATTTTTGGCAAAGAAATTTTCTGCTAGAAATGTTTCCTCGCCAAAACACGTTTCCAATATCCTTGAAACAACTGCTTGTAACTTGAGAATATAACTAAACTAAAATTGTAGTCAAGTTGTATATCGTGTGCTTGTGTAGATACAGCTGGTGTAAAGTTACTTTCGCACGAAATATAATGTGCTATTTCAAGTATTATGGTCACGTAAAATGTTTATGTGCTTCTAAGATTGTGGCGATAAAAACTGTTCGACTGGCTTTCTTTTACACACACACACATGAAGTAACAGGCACATCTTAATTTTGTCTCCAACATTTACAAAGCATATCGCAAGGACTTGGTATTTTAGCCTAGTCTTTTCCCAACTTTGAGGTCGGCTTCCAGTCTAACCGGATGCAGCTGAATACCAGTATTTTACATGACAGCCGGGACTAACGGCTTAGCGTGCTTTCCGAGGCATGGAGGGGTCTCGGTACCTATGTAAAGATGGTCACCCATCCACAGACCAACCACGGCAAGCGTAGTTTAACCTGATCGATCGGCCCGTGCGGCTGTTATTATTTATCCACGGGGTTCTCATATTTCAGCCGATCTATTCTGTAAAAATCTTGCCGTGAAAACTTAGGTGAAGTGAGCTGTTGTTTTTTTCACACATTTTATCAGGAGAGTCACCATATCGGCCTGATTCGTATATATTACATATATTATCTTGGCTTTGTTATCTGGTTGTTTTGATCTTTGGCAATGGTTATTCCTAATCGTTGCTGGTATACGCTCAAATAATCAAGGAAATAAAAGGTTCCACAAGAAAACAAACATACTATTAGGTCGGGGCAAAAGTATTTTCGTATTTTTCATACAAAAAAAAAATTGTTTTAGGTTAAATTTTTTATTTATTTATAATATGTATGTGCCGTTTTGATCGATGACTTGTTGCCATCTTGTGGGCAATGCCATGCTCCCATTGCTGTAGAAGTTTTGAGATTTTTTATCAAAAAAATCTGACAGGTAGTTTTCACAGTGTTCTTTTGAGGTTAACTTTATGCTTCCTAAAGAGTTCTGAAGTGACCGAAACAGGTGAAAATCTGATGGAGCAAGATCAGGGCTATACGGAGGATGCATCAACACATCCCAGCCAAGCTCTCTCAATTTTTGCTGAGTGGCTATAGATGAGTGCGGTCTGGCGTTGTCGTGATGAAACACCACGCCCTTCCTATTCACCAGCTCCGGCCGGTTTTTCTCAATAGCTTCTTTTAACCTCATCAGTTGTTGACAGTAGAGGTCAGAATCGATAGTTTTACCCGGCGGCAAAAGCTCATAGTGGACGATTCCTTTCCAATCCCACCAAACACACAGCATCACTTTGTTCCGAGTCAGGCCGGGCTTTGCCACGGTCTGTGGGGCTTGCCCATGCTTCGACCACGATCTTTTTCGGACATTCTTATCGTAAGTGATCCATTTTTCATCACCCGTAATCAACCGTTTAAGGAATGGGTCGGAATTATTACGTTTCAACAAAGAATCGCAAATGGAAACACGTTGCATTAAGTTTCTCTCAGTGAGATCATGTGGTACCCAAATATCAAGCTTTTTCTTGTACCCAGACTTTTGTAAATGCCGTAAAACTGTTTTGTGATCAACATCCAGTTCTTCAGCAATATCATAACTACTAATATGTCGATCTTGCTCCACTTTTTCAAAAATGGCACTGATTTTATCCGTGACAGCGTCCAGAGCGAGCTTCATCCTTCACACTAAAATTTCCTGACTTGAAACGCTTGAACCACATTTGTGCTACTCGTATTGATACCGCATTAAGTCCGTAAACCGCACAAATTTTATTCGCGGCGTTCGTCGCATTTTTACCTTTTTTGTAATAAAATTTTAAAATGTACCGAATTTCTTCGGCACGTACGTTCATGTTGCTTGCTTGAAAAACAATTGAGAAATGGCGGGAACTAGTTTGTTTTTTAATTTATTGCATCTATAAAATGTCAACATTTAATAGTATGAAAACCAGCCAGTTACATTCAGTACTGCCAAAGAGGTTTGTTTACTAACAATAGATTCAAAATACGAAAATATTTTTGCCCCGACCTATTATACTTACCTAGATTTGTAAGCCTTATAATTACCTACCTAACCTACCTCTTTAGACATCAAATCAAAATCGTTTATTTGTAAGTATATAATGTAGTAGATACAAAAGATGGTAAGTAATATGTAAAATTGTAGTGCAAAGACACATTTCGGCATGTAATCATGGCATGCAAATATTTAATACATGAAGTAGGTATGTATTAACAACATACAGTAATATACACACATCAAAAGTGTCTAGGGATCAACATATATTTTTGCAATAACTTTTCTCCTGATTGATATTAATTAAAATTTTCTTTAAGGATTCATCAAATAAAGTGTTTTCGTTTGTCACAGTAACGATAAACCAAGTCACCTTTGCATTAATAAAGAAATTTGCCATTTTCCTAATAAAGGGATTTTTGACATTTGAACCACTAACACAAAAGTTCGAAAAAAAGACTGAAATAACAGTTTTCTCTAAAATTTTATTGGGTAACTTAAACAATTAATAATCCGTGTTTCTACCGCGAACACTAACAACACAAGAACATCGGTTTGGCATACTCAAAATGAGTTCATCCAAATCACGCTGTGGAATGGCCGCCCATGTTCGTTGCAACAACAAAAAAAGGTCTTCTTGCGACTGGATACCCTCCATATTCGGCAGAGCTCTTCTCTGTAGCATATCCCATGCATGCTCAATCGGGTTCAAGTCTGGCGACTGAGCAGGCCAGGGCAGGACATTGATGTTAGCTGCGGCGAGAGTCTGTCTTACAACTCTTGCGGTGTGCGGTCGTGCATTATCATGCATTAACTGAAATAAGGGACCGATTTGCACTTGTAGAGGAACGATGACGTCTGATACAATCGTCTCAGCATAAATTTGAGCGTTGAGGTTGCCTCTGATCCAAATCAACTCAGTTCTTCCGCCGATCCAAATACCCGCCCATACCATGATGGTTCCACCACTATAAGGATGGACTTCCTGGCAGGATTTTAATCGCTGTTGGCGTCCAGGGGTTCTCCAGTGTCGTATACGTCTTGTATCCGGTCTCATACCAAAACGAGACTCATCAGAAAAGCACACGAAACGCCATTGTTCTTCTGCCCAATTTCTGTGTTCAAGAGCCCATTGATATCGAATCCTACGATTGTGCATTGCTATAGGTGGTACCCGTAGCGGTCTTCGGGAATGAAGGTTCACTTCATGCAAGCGGTTTCTGACTGTTTGGTCGCTAATTAAGTTCCCTGAAGAGTGATGAAGCCTCACGGCTAACATCATGGCGGTTATTGTTGGAGCTCTTCCAGTTAAGATTTGAATGTATCGGTCTTGTCTCCGTGTGGTGCAGCGATACCGTCCTCCATGGCGCTCAGCCACGGTACCAGTGCTTCGGTAACGTGTCCAAAGTCGGCTGATAACACTCTGACTTGTATTCAGAGCTAAAGCCACAGTACGTTGCCGGGAACCAGCTTCTATCATTCCCACGGCTCTGAGCATTTCTTCCCTGCTTAAATGACGTCGCCGCTCCATAATAACGTTGGTTTTAATCAGTAGTAGGGAAACAGTAGCACTAATAATGTCTTCAATGCGTTGTATGTTTTTATAGGGAAAATATTGACAGCTGATTTTCATCTTTTACTCGAATTTGATTCACAGTTCCTGATTCAAATTATGAAATGCACCAAAAAGGATCCATATAAATTTATAAAATCATAAATTTATTACAAAGCCACATCTCAATCTCAAGAAATCCGCATAAAAATGCTTGATCCCTAGACACTTTTGATGTGTGTATTAATAAGGTAGTTAATTAAATTATCAAAGGAACATAAATAATTTAAAAATTATTACAATGCATTTCTGAAGTGGTAGGACATCATACATACAGTGGCCTCCAAAAATTGGTTGTCATTTTTCCACTTCAGCTGTTATGCCACATTATCATTTAAAATAAAAATAATAATTCGACTATCCCGAGGAATGCCTTGATTATATTATTTTAATAATAAGTCGTAGGTTGAATTAGTCAATAAAAACGTTACAGACTACAGTTCTTTAGTCTGTAACGTTTTTATTGACTAATTCAACCTCGAGATCTACAGTTCAGTCATAATATGGTGTGTCACAGCTGAAGTGGAAATATTCAACTAACTTTTGGAGGTCATTGTATAATAGGCTAGTTTCCACCATCAATAAATTGAAAATCTAATTAGTCCGCCAGTTAGATTATCAAAAAATATTTGACACGTATTTTTTCTTTTGTTACGTAAACCAAAATTGACGAAGATACGACGCTTTTAAAATTCTCAATACGTCACACCTTGGTATAATTTTTAGTGCATTCTGACGTCACGAGCCCCCACTACCGAGTTCTGATCCGTTTTATCTTTGTCAATATTCATTCACTTACAAAAACAAAAAATACATGTCCATTATTTTCCAATACTCTAACTGACGGACTAAATAAATTTTAAATTTATTGATGGTGGAAACTAGCCCATTATACTTATGCATTTACAGACGAAGAATTAGAAGGTTACGCGTGTTTAAAGGAGATTTACGTACCTACACTGACATTACCTATGAATTAAATGGCGGTTCAGAAACGTGAAATGTGCCCGATATGCAGGAAAGACATAACATAGAAAATGACTTAACCTATTCGTTCCGCGAGTGTACATTTTTATACGTAACAAGACCCGAATGTATTTACAGATAATCGAATACAAACGTGACGTATGACACGAGAAGTCGTCATTTCATCGTGTATTTTACTTTGCACTGCGGCACGACTTCCAACGACTTCGAACGACTTCCAAGGCTTCTGGCAAAAGTGTTGCGCATTTAAATCGGCAAGGTTATGAAGTCGCCAGGGATCCTGGCATCCCTCCAGTGTCGTTGCCAAAATATGTAGGACACGAGTTCTGACATAGCGCGTTGACCTACTTCAGGTTTTTCAGCCTAGGTTTTAGCTGGTTCAGGGTTGTTTTGTTACTGCAGCACTGTACGTCAAGTTTATTATAATTTACAGGTACAATTTTCAGTGTAGGTGAAACTTAAATAAAGCCATTTTGTTAACCTTGGACAGCTTTTAAGCCTAGTATCTACCATATTTTAGAAATTGTTTCAATAGCCGACCTTTATATGGATGTCACGAAAAATACTTTTTAGCGTATTTTTTTTATACGTATTTTTAATACGTAAATATTTTAGATTTTAATACATACATGGTGAAATTGAAAACATGCGACAAATCGAAATGGGAGATTGTACTCATCATTATGAACAACTTTTACTATGGAACCAAACTAGAAATCGCGAAAAAAAAAATCATCTGTTCCCTACATTTATGTTCGTATAACTCGTCAAAATGTAGGGAACAACTGATTTTTTTTCGCGATTGCAGCTTTGTTCCCTTAGTAAAAGTTGTTCATAATGATGAGTACAATCTCCCATTTCGGTTTGTCATACGTTTTCAATTTCACCCTGTATAGTCATGCCTTCTTTCCATGGGGTAGGCAGAAACTATAGAACACCACCTGCTACGATCCCTTATATACTCGTTTTGCCTTGTTTACGTTCATAGCTCACGCACGCCGGTTGCGAGTACTCCGCACGACTGACCTTTACAGAATTGAATATTCCTAGAAAAAGGAGAACAAAAGTACCAACAGGCATATAGGTATTCATGAGACTACAGCTACCTCAAGAGGTGGCTTCCGATTAGGACTAACTGAATCCAAGATAACACCGCAATTGGTCCATAAATCTACAGTACCAATTACGAATACATTTCAAATTTTATCTTCAACAATATATCGTTGTAACTTTACTTAGTAACGTTTTATGAGCGTTTTAAATTAGACAAGCTAGTCTCACTGCTGCAGTATCAGTTTAGTCGAATTTAGTATTCCGAAGACTATCATCACGTTTAATGGCTGAGGGAGTTGGTAAGTGATAAAACTGGAGACGAAAAGCTGTGTAAATTATTTAATAGTAGGTAGAGGAACCTTTTGGGTTCTTTCTCTGAAAAGAACTATGTAGCAGGTTATGACATAGTAGGTGAATTACTGGAATTAGGTGTTCAGGAAATTATCGATTTCTGGCAAATCTTTATTATTATGTAAATAGTGTGTGGTTGATATACACACATCAAAAGTGTCTAGGGATCAACATATATTTTTGCAATAACTTTTCTCCTGATTGATATTAATCAAAATTTTCTTTAAGGATTCATCAAATAAAGTGTTTTCGTTTGTCACAGTAACGATAAACCAAGTCACCTTTGCATTAATAAAGAAATTTGCCATTTTCCTAAAAAAGGGATTTTTGACATTTGAACCACTAACACAAAAGTTCGAAAAAAAGACTGAAATAACAGTTTTCTCTAAAATTTTATTGGGTAACTTAAACAATTAATAATCCGTGTTTCTACCGCGAACACTAACAACACAAGAACATCGGTTTGGCATACTCAAAATGAGTTCATCCAAATCACGCTGTGGAATGGCCGCCCATGTTCGTTGCAACAACAAAAAAAGGTCTTCTTGCGACTGGATACCCTCCATATTCGGCAGAGCTCTTCTCTGTAGCATATCCCATGCATGCTCAATCGGGTTCAAGTCTGGCGACTGAGCAGGCCAGGGCAGGACATTGATGTTAGCTGCGGCGAGAGTCTGTCTTACAACTCTTGCGGTGTGCGGTCGTGCATTATCATGCATTAACTGAAATAAGGGACCGATTTGCACTTGTAGAGGAACGATGACGTCTGATACAATCGTCTCAGCATAAATTTGAGCGTTGAGGTTGCCTCTGATCCAAATCAACTCAGTTCTTCCGCCGATCCAAATACCCGCCCATACCATGATGGTTCCACCACTATAAGGATGGACTTCCTGGCAGGATTTTAATCGCTGTTGGCGTCCAGGGGTTCTCCAGTGTCGTATACGTCTTGTATCCGGTCTCATACCAAAACGAGACTCATCAGAAAAGCACACGAAACGCCATTGTTCTTCTGCCCAATTTCTGTGTTCAAGAGCCCATTGATATCGAATCCTACGATTGTGCATTGCTATAGGTGGTACCCGTAGCGGTCTTCGGGAATGAAGGTTCACTTCATGCAAGCGGTTTCTGACTGTTTGGTCGCTAATTAAGTTCCCTGAAGAGTGATGAAGCCTCACGGCTAACATCATGGCGGTTATTGTTGGAGCTCTTCGAGTTAAGATTTGAATGTATCGGTCTTGTCTCCGTGTGGTGCAGCGATACCGTCCTCCATGGCGCTCAGCCACGGTACCAGTGCTTCGGTAACGTGTCCAAAGTCGACTGATAACACTCTGACTTGTATTCAGAGCTAAAGCCACAGTACGTTGCCGGGAACCAGCTTCTATCATTCCCACGGCTCTGAGCATTTCTTCCCTGCTTAAATGACGTCGCCGCTCCATAATAACGTTGGTTTTAATCAGTAGTAGGGAAACAGTAGCACTAATAATGTCTTCAATGCGTTGTATGTTTTTATAGGGAAAATATTGACAGCTGATTTTCATCTTTTACTCGAATTTGATTCACAGTTCCTGATTCAAATTATGAAATGCACCAAAAAGGATCCATATAAATTTATAAAATCATAAATTTATTACAAAGCCACATCTCAATCTCAAGAAATCCGCATAAAAATGCTTGATCCCTAGACACTTTTGATGTGTGTATTTATTTAAATTTCGATCGATTTAAAACTATATATTTATTAAAAATAAAGTAACTAAAGCCCAATTCTCACTACGGCACCACGGTGCATAAACATCGCGATTAATTTTTGCACTTACCAAATAAAAGTACAAGCTATCTATTAAAGTTATTTTTATTAAACACGATATCCAATAGGTATTCATGCCGCTATAAAAAATCCAGATTTATTCAATGCAATGAATAAAAAAACCGTAAAATAGATCGTGCTGAAAATCGTCTGCCGCTCGAATCCTCTTTGAACTGCTTCGTTTTATTTTTTTTCCACAATCGCAATCGAAGGAATCACTCTTTTCAGCCTTTGAACAGTCTATGAAAAAGAAAAATAAATGATACGTACCCCGCAGCATTTCCCGTGCTTCGGAGCTATGCGGGTACTTATAAAATACGTTGTAGTGGAGATAGGACGTTTCTACAAAGTCACACCGCGCTCCATTTATTTGTGTAGCTTTCGTATGTATGTAATGTTAGCGACGCTCGTACAAACTTATCTGTAATACTTCGTGTTCGAAACACTTCGCCTTTGCATAGCACACAGACTGAATAAGGAATAAGAAATGGTTATTTGAGAAGGAAACGTTGGTGTTTCTGCTAGTTCTTTATCGAAATGCCGAATGTTGTGTAGGAAATAAAGTGGTCATGTGTTGAAGCGAAGTATGTGTTTCAGTAGAATACGTGTGTTGTTTGTTATATGGGGATTTGAATGGTAATGGCAAATGGGATTATGTTGTTTCAAAGGAGTATGAAGCTTTTGTACGATCAAGCGCAAACATTTTTAAAGTTGGCATTTAGAAAGTGATCAGTAGTTTGATTGTTTTGTTATTTTAAAAGTAGGTAACCGATGACGGATGACGGGAGAAGTAGTGGCCTAGTGGTATCGGCGCTGAATTACAAGTTTTTGGACGACGCGATCTGACTCGTAAGTCGGGGCCGAACAAAGGCAGGCACTTTACTACGTATAAATAATTTCATCACCACTGCTCTCAAAACGGTGAAGGAAAACATTGTGAGTAAACCGGCGTGTCCTAGAATCAAAAATTCGAAAACATATTGTGACATATACCAACCCGCACTGGGCCCGCGTGGTGGATTATGGCCAAAAGAGGAGGCCTGTGTCCCAGCAGTGGGAACATTATAGGCTGATTATATAACCGAAAACTAGATGTCAACATCATTATCGAATCTAACTTAACACTATCCAAATTAGGACACTTCTCTACCAACACAAAGTAAAGGCATATAAATCTGTTTTGCATCATAGTTCGGGGATAAACACATCAAAGAGAATCTAGGAGCGTAAGGTAAATGTAAACATTACCGGTACAAGTACTTACGAACAGCAACGGTAGCGCTCCGGATTTTAATCGACGACAGGAGATCCGTGTCTCGAGGGAATTACCTCCGACGTGCCTTTAATAATTTCTGAATTCTAGGCTAAGGTCTAATGTCCATTTAAATTCACTGAACGACCCACCTATTCTCGGTATTAATGAATTATCGTTCTTTGTTTCAGGTAAGCTGGATTTTCTAATTAAGAACTTCGATAAAGTTGGTAAGAGTTAAAATGAATGCCATTCCGTGTCAGCCCTCCCACGAGCCTTTTAAATACGTGAATTATAATCCTATCGGAATTCCTTTGAAAACTCATCTCGGAATCAGCATGTTCCTGAATGATTAATTCAATATACATGGACGTGAGTGCGGGTCGGGTTTTATAATTATTTTTAATTATCCCCGTGACGGAGCGTGGTGCCAGCGCGTCATGACCACTACGACGCCATCTTGTGAATATTCATCGAGTGAAGAGACCCGCCATTATTTTTCTAGAGACTCTAACCTAATTTTCAGTAATGAGCCTTGTGGGACGCCTCTAACAATGCGGTGTGCGCACAAATAAAATATCTTTTGTCTTTGTCTTTTTTCCTTGTATTACTTGATTATAGCGGTTAGGTGATGAAATGTATTTTTTATGAGGATGTTTTCATCCATTTAACGTCGGTATTTAGAGAAAAACAAGCAGGCCAAAATATTATTTTGAACGAAAACAAAATTAAACGAGATGCCTAAAATGACCTTATATTTTATGTAGAATTATCTAGGGATTTTGCAGATGAACTGGTAACTTCAGATTTCACAAAACTAGAATATCCGCCAGCAAACTCCATGTTGAAACTAACCACTGTAAGATAGAAACTACCGAAAGTTAAGCCGAAGAAGAACTTTTTAGTTACAGATAAACTTATTACAACTTCCACCATTTTACCTTTATAATGTATGAGTTGCCAGAGTAAAATATTCCGTGGCCCTTACATTTTCTTGTCGTGACAGATTCTCATTTTAGATCTCATTCGTCAAATGGAGGCGTTGTTTTACTTTTTATTATCCCTATAAACCGGAGGCGTGACCTTGTTTTTTAAATTTACTAGGCTCAGCACTGTATTGCTCGAATACCAAGTTGAAAAAAAAATGGTGCCAGACTAGGCTACATTTTTCAAACAGTTTCTAGTTTATTACTAGCTTTTTGTGGAGTTTATGCGGTCTGAATTTCAAGTATTCAAATATATTGAGAGTGGAATATCAATATTAATTACAGCGGCACTAATTAATTCAACTCTCGTTTATATGTACCTACTTACCATGCCAACTAGGTTGTCACCACATTAAATGGGTTTGAAATTGAGCACGTGCTTAATGAAGTCCCTACTGTTAACTACATACTCTCACATTTCCGCGTCATTAAAATATTTATTAAAACTTCATGCACAAGTAAAAATAACCGAGTAAAGTTTACCTTTAGGTGATGCAGAGATTAAACATAGTAGGTGCAGCAAAAATTAACTTGCATATGTACATATAATTATATTTAGAAAAAACTAGTTACACCCTGCGAATTTACCCGCATAAGTATCGATCCTGTGAAAATATCGGGATAAAAAGTATTCTATGTCCTAATCCAGGTCATGGTCTACCCATGTGCGAAATTTCATTAAAATCCGTTTAGCAGTTTTAGCGCGAAAGCGTAACAAACAAATTTAATATACAAAAATTAAATCTTTTCTCTTTATACAGCTGCTGGGACACAGGCCTCCTTTCTTTGAGAGGGAGTGGGCTGTAATCCACCACGCGTACCCAGTGCGGGTTGGTAGATGTCACATGTCTTCGAATTTTTGGTTCTAGGACATGCCGGTATCCTCACGATGATTTCCTTCGCCGTTTTGAGAGTAGTGATAGGAGCCTTTTGGCCTCGTATAGGACTTTCTGTTTAATTTTTTTTTGTTCCTTTTTTAAATAGGTATAATTTGGTTTTTTATTTTTGACTGTGTTTAGTTTAGTTTTTGATCTTCCTGTACGAGTCGAAATAAAGCGCCTGCCTGGGTACGAACCCACGACCTAAAACTCGTAAGTCGGGTCCGTTACCACTGGGCCACAACTGCTCTCTCTCTGCTTTTCTCTTAATAATATTTATTAATTTAATACTTTAAGCACACAAATGTAGATACAACGGTATTAGAAACGGATTATTTAAAAAAAAATATTAGCCTACGCTGTCCTACACCTGGGCAAAGGCCTCCCTCCACTCCTTCTATATTTCGCGAGCTCGCGCGTCCTCCTTCCAGTTTTGACGGCCTATCCAGTTCGTCCCGCCATCTCATACGTGGTCTGCCGCGACCCCGCCTCACTGTTTCAGGGCACTAATTCTCTGCTATTTGTGCCCACATCCTGTCAGAGTTGCGGCAGACATGTCCTGCCCTGCCCAGTCCCATTTAAGTTGGGCAGCTTTTTGAGACACGTCGGCTATCTTTGTTTTGGAGCGCAGTATTGTATTTCGAACACGATCCGTTAATGTAACGCTTAACTCAAGGTCTGCCAACCAGCAATGAAGCGCAGTATACGCGCTCCATTGCTGGTTGGACTTCTGGATGTTAGTCAAAGACCAAGTTTTAGTTTAGAGACAATAATAAATACATAGAAATATTCTACATAATTATTTTTCATTACATATAATACCTGCCTACATAATGTCCCACTTAGGACAAACGCCTCTTTTCTATCAGATAAGGCACTATTCTTCATTACCTAACCTTATCATCTTCACACTCACTAGTCCCATAAAGGTAGATTCCCCTCCATAAACTGATAAGAGAAGAGAATGGAAATTAATCAGGTGGGAAAGTGAAAAATTATTTCATTTCCTCGACCTCACACGGGCGGGTTGTCTCTCACCCCGGATAGGACTTGACTGATGTTACCCGGATATAAATCAGACTGGTCCCGGGAATATTATGGCAACACTATTTTTCTTATTTTTTATCGGCAACCCGCTCACAATACAATTTTGTGGGATGTGGTGTTTCCGATTTTCGTTAGGTTGAATATTGGTTTTTTACTTGAATTTGAAATGTGGAGGCGAAATTGGTTTCGTATTTTGGTATCGAAGGTTTATTAGGATCTTGCGTAGAAATTTACGTGTTTATGTTGGTACACAGGCTCGCATTATTTTGTTTTATCATGATTTTGTAGTGATATCCGACACGTCTATGACATTTCACTCGTTGCGTTGTTTTAATTTGACCATTAGAAAGAAAGAATAACATTTATTTGGCCACAGCTAGTGAAACACAAAACATCTGTGTGCGCCTCATGGCTGTTCTAAAAAGACCTTAATGCCAAACATAATGCTGTCTGACGCTGGTTTTCTAATGAACCTTTGGGGACAAGTGACGGAAAAGTACCATAGTTACAACATCATTAATTTAAAAAAAAGTCTACGAACTCTATTTAGTAAAATAAAATTAAAAATTCAATCTGTCCCACGGGTAACATAAACAATACAAAATTAACATTTCCGATCAAAATCTTAAAGCCAAGCTTAATTAAGATGTCAACCAAAGATATTAGAAAGAACTCTTTACCGGCGACTGTACTATTAAGTAAAATCTAGCGTGTTCATTGGTCGTTAGCTTAACTTCATCTAACTAATGATCGTTAAGTGGAAGCTCACAATGGGCACAAGTTTCTATTCTGGTTGATTGTGCTTGGAAACTCGTAGCTAATATCGTGATTGTGCTGCCAGAGAAATGGTGTAGCTACCTGTGTTTGTAACTACGTGGTAGATGACAACACGATATTAGCGGTGTACCTAAGCGTTTTCAAGTCGTTGTGCTGCCGCTACACGCTGATTGGATCGTAAAAGTTTGTAGTTTCGATGAAATAAAGTACCTAAGTATGTACTGGGATTGTCCGAATGGGTTACCGCTGCACCGGAACATAAAGGGCTAAGGAGGGAACACGGGTGGGTATTAGTCAAGAGTCTGACACTCCCTTCTGCTCCACCCAGAGCGGGAGAGGTCATTTGATGATTTCCCATCCATAAAAAATGCACATCAAGCTATCCGGAAATGTCATTTTTTTTCAATCAACCTTTTTTTTTTGAGGATGGGAAATCATCAAATGACCCCTCCCGCTCTGGGTGGAGCAGAAAGGAGTGTCCTCCATCAACATTGAACCTAGATAAAGTTGAAAATCTATTAAAGAAATTTGACAGATTGTAGTAGCTTGATGAGCCGGCGTCTGTAGGTACAAGCCTTTATAATGCCTCACTGAATGGCTTAGTCTCTTATACAGAAAAGGCACAAGAATTCATTAAAATTAGTCGACATAATTTTTTATTTTTTTAACCGACCACTAATAAAGGAGGAGGTTATCATTTCGGTTGTTTTTTTTTTAATGTAACAAGCATTTACCCCGGAACTCAGTTATTTAGAAGCCGATTTGCAAAATTCTTTCATCAAAATCGGTTCAGTATTTTGGTTTGTTAAACCAAAATTACTGGTAAAAATTCAAGTAAACGAAATTGCGTTGTTTGCTTTCCTATGATTTTTAGTGGTGGCTTAGTGGAATTGTCTTGATGAATGTATTTTTACATAATTAACCGACTTCAAAAAGGAGGAGGTTCTCAATACGACTGTATTTTTTTTGTATGTATGTTACGCGATATCTCCGGCAATTGTAAATCGATTTCAAATATTTTTTTAAAATTTTTACAAAAAAGCAACCGCCTTCCAAAAAAGTCACTGCTAGTTATTTTTCACTATATTATAGTGTCTTTTTTGGAAGTCGGTTGTTTTTTTATTTGTAAGAAAGTTTTTATTTCATTATAATCATTTACTAAGAAAGAGAGAAAGAAAAATATGTTTATTTGTCACAGAAACACGTGCACACAAAAAGATAATATTCGAATAATAAAAATAATAAAAACAAAATAGATCTGTAATTTATTTATTTATTTTTATTTATATATACTTTATTGTACACCAGAAAATACTTAACAAAAAAAAAACAATGATTACTACAAAACATACAATGGGCGGCCTTATCGCTTTCTGCGATCTCTTCCAGGCAACCTTGGAATGGACAGCGATTGCGTGGATAAATAAAAATGGGGTTGTCAATGGTGCAACATAATATACTATAATAGATACATAGATAATATAATATATACATACAAGCTGTATAATAGATACATAAATAAATACATACTAAATATACATACAAACAACGAAAATAAATGACGACTACAGGGTGTCTACTCCGAAGTGACACAATCGAATGATCGGAACCGACCGACACACGGCCGAACCGAATATTGTTGTCCTACTACGAAAAAGGTTCGGATAGGCTCAGTTTGATCGGGACCATAGTCAATGTTCGAAAAGAGTGACGGACCGAACGAAATGTAGTGCTAGAGGTGAAAGTTCTATCGATATGTTTTTATTGGTCAATAATACTCATTTCGATATAATTGAACTATTGAAATAGATGTTAAAATTATTTTTTATAGTAAGAAAATAGAACTTTATTTTTAATTCAATATTTATACCTAAGAACATTGTATTATTTCTCGAAAAAACAATATATTTGTAGCTGGCATACAAACTGCTTTACCAATTGTCAAAATAAATAGAATAAAAAGAAAAAGGATAAAAGTCAAAGGATGACAAGTAAACAAATAAGGAGAAAGAATAAAATTTTATAATTGCAAAATTTAGACAAAATACTTTTAAACTCAAACCAAATCTTGTCTGTCGCTATCGCTATAGCGATAACCGTATTTCGGTTGTTTATCGTCAAGTGCTGGCTGAAGTGTAAAGTGTTAAAGTCAAGTTATGAGATGTATACAAAAAACAAGCTAAATATAATAGAAACTACATAAATTATTCACTTTACGCGTGATAAAGTGCCCCTTGAGTTTATCGTTTTCTCATGTTCGTATTCTGGAAGTTTGGAAATGAATTTAATGAACAAACATTCTGCAAGAACAAGTCACCATGTCCAGACCAACACCGCCACAAATTGATGCTCTCCTCATCGAGATTTAGCTCAAGCCATCTTGAGGGGCATCGACGGTCGTACGCTGAATCATCGACTGTGGGAAGAAATTTGCACCACGCTGAATGCTATATTATTTTAGTTTTACTTATTACCTACTTCCTGAAGATTAGTTCTAGTATTGTAAAAAATATATTTTATTAATTATTTTCTAATGATTGCATCAGTCTTTCCCTTTCTCTTTGTACCCTCCTCAAAGCATCTGTGACAAATGTAGCAGGCTGATATGTCACTTGCCGCCTTGCCGGGAGTTATCCAATTTTAAATCATCTTGGGTTAACACCGGAGCAGTCACACCGGGCCTTATGTGTGCATAAGGCCCGGTGTGAGTGCTCCGGTGTTAACCCAAGACACATTGAATGATGGACATTTGGGATAGTCAAGAATAATCTTACCCTGATGTGTGAGATTATTCTTGACTATCCCAAATGTTCATCATTCAATGGTGGAGCGGGCTCGCTTGTGCACAGCATTAAACCTGCCTTTTGGGCTGTCTTGCACAAGTCAAAATGAAATACACACATCAAAAGTGTCTAGGGATCAAGCATTTTTATGCGGATTTCTTGAGATTGAGATGTGGCTTTGTAATAAATTTATGATTTTATAAATTTATATGGATCCTTTTTGGTGCATTTCATAATTTGAATCAGGAACTGTGAATCAAATTCGAGTAAAAGATGAAAATCAGCTGTCAATATTTTCCCTATAAAAACATACAACGCATTGAAGACATTATTAGTGCTACTGTTTCCCTACTACTGATTAAAACCAACGTTATTATGGAGCGGCGACGTCATTTAAGCAGGGAAGAAATGCTCAGAGCCGTGGGAATGATAGAAGCTGGTTCCCGGCAACGTACTGTGGCTTTAGCTCTGAATACAAGTCAGAGTGTTATCAGTCGACTTTGGACACGTTACCGAAGCACTGGTACCGTGGCTGAGCGCCATGGAGGACGGTATCGCTGCACCACACGGAGACAAGACCGATACATTCAAATCTTAACTCGAAGAGCTCCAACAATAACCGCCATGATGTTAGCCGTGAGGCTTCATCACTCTTCAGGGAACTTAATTAGCGACCAAACAGTCAGAAACCGCTTGCATGAAGTGAACCTTCATTCCCGAAGACCGCTACGGGTACCACCTATAGCAATGCACAATCGTAGGATTCGATATCAATGGGCTCTTGAACACAGAAATTGGGCAGAAGAACAATGGCGTTTCGTGTGCTTTTCTGATGAGTCTCGTTTTGGTATGAGACCGGATACAAGACGTATACGACACTGGAGAACCCCTGGACGCCAACAGCGATTAAAATCCTGCCAGGAAGTCCATCCTTATAGTGGTGGAACCATCATGGTATGGGCGGGTATTTGGATCGGCGGAAGAACTGAGTTGATTTGGATCAGAGGCAACCTCAACGCTCAAATTTATGCTGAGACGATTGTATCAGACGTCATCGTTCCTCTACAAGTGCAAATCGGTCCCTTATTTCAGTTAATGCATGATAATGCACGACCGCACACCGCAAGAGTTGTAAGACAGACTCTCGCCGCAGCTAACATCAATGTCCTGCCCTGGCCTGCTCAGTCGCCAGACTTGAACCCGATTGAGCATGCATGGGATATGCTACAGAGAAGAGCTCTGCCGAATATGGAGGGTATCCAGTCGCAAGAAGACCTTTTTTTGTTGTTGCAACGAACATGGGCGGCCATTCCACAGCGTGATTTGGATGAACTCATTTTGAGTATGCCAAACCGATGTTCTTGTGTTGTTAGTGTTCGCGGTAGAAACACGGATTATTAATTGTTTAAGTTACCCAATAAAATTTTAGAGAAAACTGTTATTTCAGTCTTTTTTTCGAACTTTTGTGTTAGTGGTTCAAATGTCAAAAATCCCTTTATTAGGAAAATGGCAAATTTCTTTATTAATGCAAAGGTGACTTGGTTTATCGTTACTGTGACAAACGAAAACACTTTATTTGATGAATCCTTAAAGAAAATTTTAATTAATATCAATCAGGAGAAAAGTTATTGCAAAAATATATGTTGATCCCTAGACACTTTTGATGTGTGTATTATCGCCCCACAGAGCATTGATGAGCTGCCCCGAGCGTAAAAATTCAAGGCAACAAGAATGATTAATTGTTATTATGTTGCTAATAATATGCTAGTCTAGTATTTTTAGTCTTTATTCATATTAAATAACAATATTTAACATATATGTTTACAATAAAAAAATCTAGAACATAAACCTTAAAAAATATAGGTTGGTACATTTTCCTTACACAAATCTTTTAATATCTTCCGAATGCGTGGTCCGATATACATCAAACTAATTGGAATATTAGTTTTATGCGTAACTCTATCATTGGAGACTAAATTTATTTAAATATCCACATAAACAAGAAATCACATTTTCAAGTTACGTAATTATATGACAATCCTTACATATTCCAAAAAATGCCTTACAAACTTACTTTAATTCAGTGTTATTGGATTAAAATATGAAAACTAATTATAAAACTAAGCTAGATAAACTAATCACAAACAGATAGACTTCAAATTAAACAAAATCTCTTTAGATAGTGAGTGGATTGCTGTGGAAAACTTAGATCTTACATCTACGTTTTATGTATCAAAAATGCTTTTGTAGCAGGCTCAATTGCATGGCTATTATACTTTCGGGGTAACAGGGGCACTATATCCTGGCTGACTGAGTCTGTAATTAGCTACAAACTCAAGGTCGGGCACTAAATTGTTAATGAAGGAGTCACGAAGTCTTCTGCGATTCCATCTACGCTCCAAATGCTCTTCTTTGGGAGCCTCTTGCAGTAAACGCATACGTACTGCCATTTCGCTCCAATTTCAAGTATAGCACATTCACTTTAACACTTTGAACACATAAAAAACTCAATAAAATTGTAATAATTCAAACTTACGATACTCAAAAGATAGCTATTTTGCTGTCGTGTATTTTGACATTAATTTCACGACGTAACTCTTGTTAAACTCAAATTATCGGTCAGTCTTTTCTCGTTCAGAGTAGGGTAACGATACAACTAGTGTCAAAATGAAGTTCAGTCGGATCGGTACCGACCGAACCAAATAGAATGAACTTCGTAGTAGGAAATGACCGAACATTCGGCCGATACGAGGCCGATACGATAAATTTACCACTTCGGAGTAGACCCCCAGATTATTGCGTTACGATAACAAGATCACAACAACAAGTAATGTTCCTTCACCAGCCTCTTAGACACAGCTAACGATTGCGCGCGTTTTATTTGAACTGGCAATGCATTCCATAAACGAGCGGCCTGAACAGAGAAGGATTTGTCGAAAAATGTTGTGGAATGCATTGGCATTTTAAGCTTTAAATTATCCGATGATCTCAAAAACTTCGTGTGGGAGTCGCAAAGATACTGAAAACGGTTTTTAAGATAGAGAGGGGTGGAAGGGGAAAAGAGCACATTATACAATAGGGAAAGAATATGAGCATTCCGGCTAATGCGAATTGGTAACCACTTGAGCTTCAGACGAAATTCGGAAACATGGTCATATTTGCGCAAACCGAATATGAACCTTATACAGACATTTTCAAACCAAGGTTCACAAATAATACCTACCTAACATTTCAGTAACATATTTCCACTGTCGCAATTTTTTAACAAAATTCGTCTTAAGTTCCTTTAAAGTCCTTCCATTTCTTTCAAGATATTCCGTTGAAGTCTTGGCCCCGAGATCTTACATAATGCAACAGGCGGTCGCATTACTCCAGTGATTAATATTCGGCCGGGTCAACGTGCCTCATCAGTATTCACCCGGCCGGTCTCATCACACCACGGTTATGTTACGAATATACCCGGCATTACCCGGCCCGGGTGATACCGGAAGGATAAATTGCAAAGTCAGGTGATTCTATTAAACCCACTCGTGTTAGTTTTAGGACTTAAAGTAATACGTTTTGGTTGTGTTTTGATACGTTTTGTAAAAGGAATTGGTTTTTGATGTGGGATTTTGGGTCTGTGTATTGAATTCTGTTTTCGTTTGCGTAATATTATAGGTTTAGATTTATGTACCCCATCAAATTATCTTTTACGAACATAACAAAAATCTTGCCTGTGTTGCTCGTATGTAACGTAGGTAATAAAAATCGGAGTGTGATCAATCTTAACAAGAAGGGTAAAAAATATATTTTATACTAGTTCTGCCTGCGGCTTCGCCCGCGTGGATGGCAGAAATTCAAAAAGTAGCTTATGTCGTTCCCCAGGATGCCATCTATCCCACGGAGCAAATACTTGCTCCGTGATCTATCCCTTAGTCAATTTTTTTGAAATCCGTTTCGTGGTTTAGAGGTGTAAAAATATAACATTCAGACACAGTTACTTTAATTTTTTATAATAGACTAGCTTCTGAACGCGACTTCGTCCGCGTAAATTTTCCCCGACCCCGCGCTATTACTTCGTTTTCGCTTAGCGTTCTTTCATACTTTTTTCCTTTTTGCTCGGCTCCTTAGTATCCTAGCGTGGCGTTAAATAGCATATAGCCTTCTTAAAGAATTGGGCTATCAACAGCAAAAATATTTTTTCAAATCCGACCGGTAGTTTCAGAGATTAGCGCGTTCAAAAAAACAAATAAACAAACTCTTCAGCTTTGAGCAGTGTGGATTATTTATGTATAGTGTGGATTATTTAGTATGGATTCTTCTACTTTAATATACTTGTAAATGAAGGCCAAAAGCCAAATACATTATGTCATATACTTAAGGTTTGAAATTCGCATTTATCCGAAGAAAGAGTAAAAATCCCGTAACCTATTTTCACGTAATTTTTCGTTTTGGCACGTAAATAATTTGGCATCGAGTGAGATGCATAAATCCATAATTCTGTTGAGTACGAAGCAACACGAGTGCCTTCGGAATATTGATTCGGAGAGCGATGAGGTTATTGTACAAAAGGGAGAGATATTGCAGATTCGTGTAGACATACACTTTAGATATTTATGTAGATTTCATACACAACAGAGTCTCAACAATGTTTATTTAACCAAACCTGTAAAAACTCAAACGGGTGGTTTCACGCGAAAAACCATTTCAGAAATTTTTATCTTTCAGGCAAACATTTTGTTACTGCAAAATACACTAAGCGCAGGACATAAGTTAGACAGTAAAGCCCTCATTATTCCGTTTTAATTCGATAATAAAATTACAGCGGAAACATATTAAAGTAAAAAATAGACCAAAACAGAGCATGCGACGAGTCGTAAAGAGTCGAAAATGTGCTCTAAAAAGGTCTGAAAGTGCCCGTTGGCCGCCATTAGTGATAGCCGCGTATTTGCACGCTGTTACCAGGGGAACACGAATGTCCAGCACACTGTCCAGTATCCCAATTACTCGCCTAAACGAGCCTCGAGAGCTTCTCAAAAAGAATAGCACGAACAGAGCCTCCACTTCTGTGCCGTGATATATTTCCAGACGAATGGAGTCGCTTTGTATACTCCAATGTGAAATGGGACTTTGTACCGCGTGCCGTGTGCTCAACAAAGATATCCATGAAATGGTATTTGTTTTGTCGCTGCAGATATACGACGACTGTTGTCCACCTTGTGTTAAAGCGATTTTGAATTTTCGTATTCAGTATTTCGAGGTTTTGTGCTCCAATGTGAACTAAATGAAGATTCAGAAGAAAAATGCCGCTGAATTGTCAAACAGAAATATTTAATTTTATGCTTAATCCGCAGGAAAAATATAATTGGGTGTAAGTACTGCTAAACCATCTAATAACCGTCAATCTTCTAAATTAGATAGATCAGCTGACTAAATAATCCTTCGTATTTCGTTTCAAGATTGATACTGGAGTTAAGCTGGTATTTTATTACACCTCGAGAATTTCCCAGACGAGTTAATGCTTTTTGTCTTTTTGATTGCATTCTGTTAAGTCGATTCCGAGCCAATGTAGCTCGTATCCTTTTCTTAAAAGAGAAGTTTAAAGTTTGCTATTCCCCGAGATATTTCCGACTTCAGTACACTTCTTTGCAATACGACGTGCTCAAGTTTATTCCGGTCGAATAGTGCCGCTAGTCAGGTGGAAGTGTAGTGGATTCCTATCCGTACCATTCCCTACAGAATGGAGTGTCCGTGGAGCTTATGCTCTTTGTAATTGATGGGCTACCGGCGACAGTGACAGTTTTATAGCTGGCTTTTGGACCATTTTCTTTTCAAGGTACAGCGCTACAGAGAGTGGATGTAGGTGTTAAGGGAATATCGTCTGTCTAGTGCACCTAAGTCCCTACTTTACTGCTAAGTGGTGGCCGAGTGGACATAACTCTCCACTTCAAAATGTTCGTGTTCGGAGTGTGGTTGTCTTTTACGCGATTTTAGAAATTAAACAAGTTAATTAAAAGGAGCATGCAAATAACACATTTACCTACTATTTAATGCGAATCATGTTATAAATAACGTGCGTGCCGTAAGGACGCCTCTGTTATAATTGTCATCGGGGAATACATTATGAATTCCCGGTTCGCTTCGACCAAAATATGGTTGAAAATATATTTTGGATAGTAATAAATTATCGTTTTCCTATCGGCTAATTTGTCATAATCGGTATTAATGCTTTGGCATTATCATATTTATGACATTCCATGAGTAGGCATGGGTTGAATTCTCTAATGCTTGAATAATTATTATATTATGTGGTGTTAGTTCTGGGCCCTAATTCACTATGACCATTTAATGATTCCTTACTTTGCGTTAATTTCGTGCGGTTTCATTACTTGTGTCATAGAGAATACGTTAATAGCCGATATCGTGATATCGTATTCTCTATGACATAATGAACGAAACCGCGCGAAATTAACGCAAAGTTGGCGTGGTTTGAACTGTCAAAATGTTGTCCGTACGGTTGACATTTCGATTCCTTGCCGTTACAGGGGTTTGTACAAGACACGATATTGACGTAGTTTGTACGTGGTAAGATTAAGTGGAGAATAATAATTACCATAAAGAATTGGGGCCCTGAAGCTATGAAATTCTGATAAGAAAAACGAACCTACTCTGGAAACTTAGCAAAAGCAAAACCTTGGAACTACTTAACTCTTACTTATCTCAATGGATGACTTCACTCCGACAAAGAGGCTGATTAAACAGATAGAGAACTCGTTACTTATAAAAACTTAAGTTACTTGAAAGCTGCAAAAGTTTATAGAGATGAATGCATCTCGTTGCATGTTTGTACCGCGAATATTTTTAGCATTTACCTTTGGAGGAGCGTCAAAGGCAGTGCGGTTTTTAGCAGCGAGCGGAGCGTACTTTGAAAACCTCTCTTCTCGTTACTAGTTTAATTCTCTTTTTAAGAACTCGCTTACTACGAGTATATCATACTTATATTATAAAAAGAGATATTGAGTAACTAGTTTTCTAGTATGTCAAATTAACGGCATTTTACTAAGTGCAATAAAGTATTAAAGTACCTATATACGGTACTAAAACAATTTTAAAATTTTTGTTGGTCATTCTGTCTGTTGGTTCCGGTTATTCTCCGAAACGGCTGTACCGATTTTGAAGCGACTTTAACTGGCAGCTGCTGTTATACGGACATTATTGTCCTTATAACATCAGCTATTTATAGGCTACTTCTTGTCCCGGTAGCATGTTTCCATGGGATAATTACCGACATTGATGCGGGCGAAGTCACAAAGTCGCTAGTATCTGATATTACTGTTACTCTTAATTGAAAAGGATAAGGTAATCTTGTAAGCTAGTATTGTACTCTATCAGGATAACGGTTCCTTTTCTATTCAATAACGGTTGATTATGTTTATTGTAGACTCAGATATTGGCTGGAGCAATACATTACTTATTATCAGAGATACGAAATAGGTAGAGTATATTTATCTGAATTTCAAAGTAAGTAACACAAAATGAATAAAATTAAGTTTGCTGGTTTATGAACATATTTGTTACAATAACCAGATAACTTTTCAAGAACTTATTTTCCTAAATGTAAAACAAAGCACTTTAATTTAACAGTTTTAGTTAGAAGAATCTTATTAGATACGTTTTTAGGGTTCCGTACTAAACCTTTTAGTACGGAACGAATTTATTACGAAGGTATTCAAAGTAAAATAAATAACTTGCAATCATAAATTCCGGGACTCAATCGTCATGTTTAAGTTTTCGGAATTTTAGGGACGGTGTTATCCACTCTATGTCCTATAATACTTCCTCGAAGTTTAGGTAAATTAAATATACATACCTACTCTACTTATTCCGATCTCTGCCTATAATATTGACTTTATGAAACTTATGTCAAGAAGTATTTGCTCGTATTAAAACTTCGTTATATTATCAAATAATCCTAAAGCTAGCAAAGCACCGTAAATTTTAATAAGATATGTGACATCAACTTATTTAATGAACGATTTTCAAGGGACCATGAAGTGCCTGCCGGAGTTCCGTATAATTACTTGGAAAACCATTCAAAGTTCCTTCGAGGGAAAGTTGAACGGTAAGCGGTCGTTTTTGAAGAATCAAAAGGAGTGTTGCGTCGGCAAAAATGTTTGAAAGCGTCATCGAGGGGCCGAAGGGTTACTTTGAGTAAACACTTTCGCAGAAAGTTGTTTGATCGTTTATTACGGATAGTTTTCTGTCGATAGATACTTTTAATTTTCCAGGGGCTTGTGGCTGCACGGTTCGATCGATCAGGTTAAGCTACGCTTGCCGCGGTTTGTCCATGGATGGGTGACCATCTTTACATACCAAGACGTCTCGAAAAGCACGTTAAGCCATTGGTCCAGGCTGTCATTCGTGGGTCTTTGACAGTCGTTACGGGTTGCCAGAAGCTCGAAAGTCTAACAGACAGTCTTACCAAGGGGTATTATCTAGTAACTGGGTTGTGGAGGTCAGATGCAGTCGTTCCATGTAAAATGCATCCAGTTAGACTGGTAGCTGAACCAAACATAGTTTGGAAAAGCTAGGCATATGATGAGATATTTTTAATTTTTCGGTGTAATGTGAAATGGTTGATGATTTTCATAAATTAAACTCGTTACAAGAATCCATTACCAGATCAAAAGCATATATAAACTACCTACCTATTCCATATCGTTGGTCATCAGTTTATTAGGTACTCCCCATTCAATAACCGAAGTAGGCAGTTCCCCAGCGTTATGCCTACGATAACGGTATCCGAATCGATATGGACTGCCAACAATGGCGACCGGCCCTATATCCTCCAAGGGCATGAGTCGACGCTTCGCGAATCAATTAGGCAAGGATTACACGAGCGGCTCTTATTTGCCCACGATGATAGCGTCGCTTCTTCTCATTAAAACTTTGCCCAATGCCCTTTATAATGACCTACGTAATGGACGGACCACGTAACTTTTAAGGGAGGTTTGTGGACTAATTCAAATTCAGTGTTACTCAGAGATTACGTTAGCTTTTCGTGTATTATCTCGAAGCTTTCACGGGACTGTTCTTTTCAAAAATGTATTAATGGTTTTTAATTTTCCATTGTCACGTCGGGTTCGCTTTGCTTGGATTAGGAGGGTTTATTGAGTCCAATTTTCAGTGCTTTCCAATTTTGTTGCTATGGACGTTTTTATGTTCGATTTTATTTTAAGCAGAAAGGAATTTCAGCAAATTGTTTAAGCGCAAACCGTGAGTTTTAAGAGTTAATTAATTAAATGTTCTATGATCTAGTATTACGTGACCACATCAAAGATACACACAGGTATTCGGTTAATTTCCGACCGGCAAGAGTCTAATTTGTCGCTTAGCTTGCTCTGAAACTTTGTTCTACTTTGTGCGCTGCGATACTAAGAGTTGGTACTTAAGCTCTGTTTATTCGTGGTCTATGACTAAACTTTTGAAGTAAATTGTGTCTCTCGGCTCCTCTGTTTAAGTATTTATTTCATTCTTTATTTAGAGTAAGGAAGACAGGATGAGCTTTACATTTAGGAAAATGGTATTTAAAGTTTCAGTAAATAAACTTTTAAAGCCTTTTAACAAGTTGTGCTCTTCATTATCTGTGTATTTAAAATATTTGAGTTTTTTTTATTATACTGCGTGTATCAGAAAGGTGTGGTCATATGTCCCTGTGTTGTAAAGATTATCAAACTGAACAACTTTCTCCATGGGAACAACATCGTTATCGCAAAAATATAATCAGATGTTCCATACATTAGAGTCGAGTAATTAGTATTAAAGTTTTGGATGGAAAAGTTTATAATTTTTTCGCGATAACGATGTTGGTCTCATGGAGAAAGTTGTTTAGTTTGTCGGTCCATACCACACCTTAAATATGGTCACACTTTTCTGATACTGTACCTGTATTAGCAAAAGACTGTTATGAATGTTTAATCCAGAGACTAAAAGTAAAAAAAAAATACGCAATACATAGGTATAATGACAAGGAAGAATATTTTCCTCGCAGTTTGAAAAAATAAATAACCCAATTCATCTACAAAAGAAATTGGAACAATAACAAATTTCTCGTGACAAAGTACATGAGATTTAAATACGTAACCATATAAATTCGTTCTCTCTGGATGAATAAGAATCAAGGATATTATGCGAAGGTAAAGATGTAATTGAAAACAATAAACTTTGAGACCCGAATGTATCACAACTTTAAGAATAAAAGAAGAGATTTTATTAGTGTCGTTAAACAACGTTTTTATTCAGATTTATTTACGGAATTTTCAATCTAATTTTGATGTAGGTAACATCTTTTTTAAAAAAAAACGTGATATTAAATTCTGAGTTGCAGAATCTTTGCATAATTTTATTCTGTTTGAGGTGTTCTGATTCTAAGAATTATCTATACATATAATAAATCTGTAGAAAAGTCATTTTTGTACATTGAAGAAATTGAAACAAAAAATAGCCAGCGTGTGAAAAGATAAGTAACAGAACCCATTTCCATCATTTTTGAAATTTTTGTCTGTTTGTCTGTTTGTCTGTTTGTCTGTTTGTTTGTGCGCACATCACGTAAAATCTACGAATTCAATGCTGACAATGTTTATATACAAAAATTATACGCAACTTGAGGTTTAACTTAGTTTTTGTTTCATCGAAATCGGTTCACTCTATCAAAAGATATGATTAATTTAGTGAGTTCAAGAAGTAAAATATTACGTTACGCAATTAAGTATAGTACTTGCAACGACATCTTAAGACTAAAAATAGAACTAATGTTGATAGTTGAAATCTAAATCCGATAGATGGCGTTGTGCAAATGACGTCATTTTCTGAATCGCGGTGTTAAGATTTTCCGCGCGAGGATGACGTCCACCGTGTTTACTAGGCAAATTGGGTTTCGTTAGGTGTCTTAAAAGTTCTTGCGTGTGTCGTAAAAGTTCTTTGGTTGCTTGGTTTATCGATTTTCTAAATTGGTCGAAAAAAAAGTATTTGCTTATCTTATTGGTTTCGTTTGGTCAACTTTGGTCATTGGTTTGAAGTACGAAGTAAAGATTGTATTTGATTTACTTCGTAGTTTGAATCCAATAGTGCCAATCGTTATACAGTAAGTTAGTGTTGCCAATTCGTTGAGTCACGACCACGAACAGACGATACGTTGTCACACTAGACTGTTCGACGCACCGTTCTTTTAAGTTTGTAGGCTATTCAGTCATAAGTGTTGTTAGTTTTGTTTATTGCTTTAATTTTCCTTGAAAATGCCTCAAAGAAAAAAAACTAACCTTTCGCTGCGTAGCCGAAATGCGAAAAGGATGAGACTTTGTAGGTCTCAGGAATCGGAAGAAGATCGTGAAGCACGGTTATCTGCTAACCGAGAGCACATCGCTCTTTCACGTGAATCGGAAACGTTCACCGAAAGGGAGTCACGTTTAAGTTCACAAAGAACACGGACCGCGACTTTGCGGTCTCAAGAGAGTATCCAGGAACGCGAAGACCGGCTGTCTGCTGATCGGGAGCGCCACTCTCTCTCACGTGAGTCAGAGACATTCACAGAAAGGGAGTCGCGCTTAAGTTCGCAAAGAACTCGGACCGCGACTTTGCGTTCTCAAGAGAATATCCAGGAACGCGAAGTTCGGCTGTCTGCTGATCGGGAGCGCCAGTCTCTCTCACGCGAGTCAGAGACTTTCACAGAAAGGGAGTCGCGCTTAAGTTCGCAAAGAACTCGGACCGCGACTTTGCGTTCTCAAGAGAATATCCAGGAACGCGAAGTTCGGCTGTCTGCTGATCGGGAGCGCCAGTCTCTCTCACGCGAGTCAGAGACTTTCACAGAAAGGGAGTCGCGCTTAAGTTCGCAAAGAACTCGGACCGCGACTTTGCGTTCTCAAGAGAGTATCGAGGAACGCCAAGCACGTCTGTCATCTGACCGAGAGCGACACGCTCTCTCGCGCGAGTCTGAATCTCTCTCCCAAAGAGAAAAACGATTACAAATAGCTAGACATAACTATGTAGGTGTACAAAGAAACAATGAAAGTTATCTTGCATCTGAAAGGGAAAGAATAGATGAACTAAGACGAGCAGAAACAGCAGAACAACGTCAATCTCGCCTAGAAATAGAACGAGCTCGATACCATATGAATAGAGAAACAAATAGCGGAGCTGATGAGTCCATGGAAAATGACGATGCAAATATTTTATTACCTTGGGACAATAGGGAAAAATCAGGGTTCACATATTCGTCTAGAATTAATTATGCTGGCTTTACTTTCGTGGGTGACATGAGAGAAATTTGTAATTTTTGTCATGCTTTGAAATGGAGGAAAGAGACAGATGGAATGTGCTGCTCAAATGGAAAAATTGTTCTTCCAAATTTCCAAGATCCACCACACTTACTTAAAAGTCTCCTGAATGGCGATCATCCCCAGTCGAACCGTTTTTTGGATAATATTCGTTTATATAACAGTGCTTTCCAAATGACTTCCTTTGGGGCAAAACAAATAACGGAAGGACCGTTCATGCCAACCTTCAAAGTACAAGGTCAAGTTTATCACCTTATTGGATCTTTGCTGCCAGAAAATGAACCCAAATTTCTCCAAATTTATTTTGTATCCGATTACACGCAACAGCTCAATGTTAGAAATCACAATTTTCCCCAGCTCAATGCTGAGCTTTTGGGTCAACTTCAAGAATTGCTGCATCACGTTAACCAGTACGTTCGTGAATTCAAAGCTGCATTGGAGTCAATTCCACAAGGCAGCAATGATTTCAAAATTGTTATAAGTGCCGATAGACGTCCTGTGGGTGAACACCGTGGAAGACACAATGCACCCGTCGCAGATGAAGTTGCAGTTGTTTTAGTCGACCAGGAGTGTGAGAGACGTGATATCGTGTTGCGTACACGCGACGATCGCCTTCAACGCATTTTGGAAACCCACCGAGCTTACGACGCCCTGCAATATCCACTAATTTATTGTCATGGTGAAGATGGGTACAATTTTGGGCTGTACCAAGTGAACCCTACTACGAGAGTCACTAATTATCAAAAAAAAATATCTGCTCAACAATACTATTCCTACCTTTTACAAATAAGGCAAAACAGTTTCGTATATTTGCAACGATTTCGTGGTTTGTTCAGCCAATTTATTGTGGACATGTACGCAAAAATAGAAACTGAACGTTTAGTGTATATTCGCACTAACCAGCGACGGTTACGCGCTGAAGAATACGTGCACTTGCGGGACGCCATGCAATCAGATAATAACGTCGAAAACTTGGGTCGATTGGTTATTTTGCCATCCAGTTTCACAGGCGGTCCGCGGTATATGCACGAACGAACGCAAGATGCTTTTTGTTACGTCCGTAAATACGGCCGGCCGGACCTTTTTATAACATTTACAACAAATCCAAAGTGGACGGAGATTTGCCAGGCACTTCTCACAGGACAGGCGTCATACGACAGACATGACATTATTGCTAGGATTTTTCATTTAAAACTCAAAGTCTTGATTAATCTACTTACAAAGGAGAAAGTTTTCGGTTCAACTCTTTGTTTTATGTATAGCGTCGAGTGGCAAAAGCGTGGTTTACCCCACGCGCACATTCTTCTGTGGCTGGAAGAAAAAATTCGTCCCGATGCTATAGACAGTGTCATAAGTGCAGAATTTCCGGACTATAATGCAGATCCGATTTTGCATGACATAGTAAAAACACATATGGTTCACGGGCCATGTGGCCTCTTAAACAGGGAATCACCGTGCATGAAAGATGGTCAATGCTCAAAAAAATACCCCAGAGCACTGAAAGAACTAACTATGGCTGGGGAAAATGGGTATCCGCAATACCGGCGAAGATCACCGTCACAAGGTGGTTTCACAGCTACTGTCAGATTCCGTGGACAAGAAATAATTCTAAATAATAGTTGGGTGGTACCGTATTCTCCAGTTTTGTCAAACGCTTTTCAAGCACACATTAATGTTGAAATTTGTAATAGCGTCGAATCTATAAAATATATATGTAAATATGTTAATAAAGGTAGTGATCAAGCCATGATAGCACTAAGAAATAACAACCAATTTGATGAAGTGACAAGGTATCAATCTGGCCGATACATAAGCTCTTCGGAGGCAGTTTGGCGCATTTTGAGTTTCCCTATTCATGAAAGGTATCCGCCAGTCATCCATCTTGACGTGCACCTGGAAGGCGGGCAGCGAGTTTACTTTCAGCCAGAAAATGTGGCAGAAAGAATGAACAACCCAAGACAAACCACCTTGCTCGCATTCTTTCGCCTTTGCGAAAGAGACAATTTCGCTAAGTCTCTGTTGTACAATGAAGTGCCACATTATTATACTTATAACAAGCAGCAAGGTGTTTTTAATCGCAGGAGACGTGGAACTGCTGTAGAAGGCGAGTCCGGCATTTTTAAAGAACACGTGATTGGAAGAGTATACACGGTGCACCCAAATAATGCAGAGTGTTATTATTTACGCCTTCTTCTTCACACAGTGCGAGGACCTACTTCTTTTGCTGAGCTCCGCAAAGTGGACGATATAGAATATCCCACATTTCAAGCTGCTTGCCGCGCACGGCATTTATTAGATGGCGATCAGCATTGGGATGATGCTTTAGCCGAAGCATGCGTCAGTGATAGTCCACATCGTTTGCGCCATTTATTTGCCATTTTGTTGACATTTTGTGGCCTATCGGACGCTGGGCAGTTGTGGCAAAAATATAAAGACGCGTTTGCCGAAGATTTTTTGAGACAGCAAAATATAAATAGTGAAACTTCTGACCAAGTACGTGAAAGCTGCCATAATAGGGCTTTGCTGGCTATACAAGATATAGTTACAAGTATAGGAGGGAACCCCCTCAGTCAATACGGCTTGCCGACACCGACAGTTGGTGGGGAACGAATTAATAGGGAGTATACATCTGAAATAAATTACAACCCCGAAGAGTTAGCAGAAATATTGCGAAATGGCTGTTCAAATTTGACGTCAGAACAACGTCAAATCTTTGATAGAGTATGCTGTAGTGTAGAACATTCATTAGGAGAAATGCTGTTTTTAGATGCACCTGGTGGAACAGGTAAAACTTTCCTCACTAAAGTTATCTTGGCTCAAATAAGGAGCCAAAACAAAATTGCCCTTGCCGTCGCTTCCTCAGGAATAGCTGCCACTTTATTACCAGGAGGAAAAACTGCACATACAACATTTAAAATACCAATCGACTTGGACCGCACAGAAAACCCTGTTTGCAACGTGTCTCGCAATAGTGATAAAGCAAGGGTTTTACGCGATTGCGCCCTTATCGTTTGGGACGAGTGTACGATGGCAAATCGTAAAGCTGTGGAAGCTGTAGATAGAACGTTGCGAGATATAAGACAAAATGACCGACCGATGGGAGGCTTAACGGTGCTATTCTGTGGAGACTTCAGGCAGACACTCCCTATAATACCCAGAGGAACGAGGGCCGATGAAATAGGTGCCTGTTTAAAGAGCTCTATTTTATGGCGTAGTGTCATATTAACTAATTTGAGCTTTAATATGCGAGCATATTTGGGAGGTGACGCAAACGCGCAGGTTTTCTCAAATTTACTACTTCAAATTGGTAACGGCACATACCCGACTCAAGAAGGAGGTAAAGTAACTTTAGTCGAAAGCCTGTGTTCTTCTGTTGCCTCACAGCAGGAACTCATTTCCTCTGTATACGGAGATCCATCAGAGATCTCGAACCATGACGCTGCTTGGCTATGCCAACGAGCTATTTTGGCACCTCGCAACGACCAAGCAGCAGCAATAAATTCTCAAATATTGGTACATGTTTCTGGAGAAAGTAGGGAATATTTATCTATTAACACGGTTTTAGAAGAAGGAGATGCCACCCACTATCCAGTAGAGTTTTTAGACTCTCTAAATACACCAGGTCTTCCAGCACACAAAATTTATTTAAAAGTCGGAGTACCAATCATTCTACTCAGAAATTTAAGCCCACCAAAACTATGCAATGGAACTCGGTTGAGAGTAACAAATCTCCAACGAAATGTCATCGAAGCCGAAATCTTAACAGGTTGCGGCTCCGGTGATGTTGTTTTCATTCCCAGGATACCCATTATCCCCAATAATTTTCCGTTTACTTTCAAACGTGTGCAATTTCCTGTAAGCCTCTGTTACGCTATGACTATTAATAAAGCCCAAGGCCAGACGTTATCCGTTGCGGGTGTAGACCTTACTTTTGATTGTTTTTCACACGGCCAACTCTATGTTTCTCTATCACGTGTTAGCAACCCAAACAACCTTTTTGTATATGCTCCGGGTAATTCCACCGCTAACATAGTATATAGAGAAGCATTAACGTAATCAACTATACCAAAGTCAGGACTCTTATCTAAATCATCAAAAAGGTGATATACTCTTATCTAAACGACGTTGTTTTGTTCTCGACAACCACGCGAACGAAGTCGCGGGCACAGCTAGTTATAAAATAAAAAATTGCTTAGATTTGAGAAAGGCCAAGAAAGTCTTTCCACACCCTGTTGTGTTAACACGTTTTTATTTTAGTGGTTTAAAAACGTGTCGTTACGGACACTGTGAAGCTTAACTACTTATATAATTCCATAATTTACGCGTAAATAATGCTGACGTATTAATATTCCGTGCTTCTCAAATCATTGAACTGCTAAAAAGATTTCCGTTCTTAGATTTTCAAATAATCGACAGATATGCCAGACCCTCATTAAAAACTTTATCTTTCCATCCAAACCAGACAAAAACATCTAATCTTATTTTACGAGCTATTCCAGAACTCCTAGTGAACTTGAGTCCTCAGGTAACTTTTACAAAGTCATGCGTATCATCTTCTTTATCTGATTTAAATGAATATTATTACTATCTCAAGTGGGGCTGCGACGACTCTGTTTCTTGAAAACATCATAAAACTATAAACAAATATTCCCGTTTTTAGAACTTAGTTGAAAAATAACAAACCCTCATTAAAAACACTTTCCTTTCAAATCTGATAAAAACTGAATATAAACTTATTTTACGAGCTATCCTAGAACTTCCAGTAAACTCCAGTCCTCAGGTTACCTCACGAAGTCTGACGAAGTCCTCATTAAGTCGCGAAAGCCTTATCTCAAGTGGAGCTGCAGCGGCCCTGACATACTGACTCGCTTCTTTACTCTTTTCAAAATAAATACTAGTAGTATTTATTTTACGACGAAGGTTGGATTTTAAAGGCTTTCGCTTGAATAATTTGGTAAATATGAGGTAGAAAATTTAGGTTTAAAAGAGGTTGTGCTTTTAAATAGTAAAGAAAAATGAAGATTCTGCTGCTGCAATACGAGTAGATATAATGCGGATATCGAATCTGGCAAGTAATCAACTGAAAGACGGAGATGATGTCATAAGTGCAGAGCGACCAAACGGCCCATCAGCTTTCCAAGCTCCAAAGGGAAGAGCAGGGAGATAAAGAACATAAGAAACATAATTATTGTTTCTATAGAGGTCAATTTTCTTCGGCCTTCAGATTATACTGAACCGATTTACTTGACCTTCAGTATGGGTAATTTAGTTATTATTGATCGTGGACTTGCAAAATAACGTAATAGCCATTTTAATAAATGTGTTGTTATGGTAGTTATTACGGTTTTATTTCTTGAAGGATAGGTATCTAGCGAGCTATACAGGGCGAAATTGAAAACATGCGACAAATCGAAGTGGGAATTGTACTCATTATTATGAACAACTTTTACTATGAGACCAAACCTGAAAATCAGCTGTTCCCTACATTTATGTTCGTATATCGTCAAAATGTAAGGAACAGCGGATTTTTTTTCGTGATTGCAGCTTTGGTCTCTTAGTAAAATATCTTCCATTTCGGTTTGTCGCATGTTTTCAGTTTCAACCTGTATATTTTTATAAGTAGGTAGTAATTTTTGGTTTATTGAATTGGAATCTTCCTCTTTAACTGTCTTGGTGATGTAGTAGTGGGAAGCGCGTCTATTGAGGTCTTAAGATAGATCTATAAGTCTTTCTTAGTAAGGAAATTGGCAGTAGCAGTCAGGGGATTAGCTTTGTGCTCAGTTAGTTGCAATACCATCGGTCCGGTCCGGTCTGGTTGGTGGTGGTTATCGTGTGCTGCACCGGTTGACGTCATCACGTCAACGCCGGCTGTCGCTGAGGCTCTATCTAGTGTTTCGCATTATGCTGAGCGATGGTCGTTTTACGTGGATGTTGCGATATTTTCCCCCAGTTTGTTTTTTTTTTGTTCTTCCTCTGCGTCATGTTGGCCGCAAATAAACGTATTTTCTTTCTTCTTTCAAAAACCTGCTCCTTAAACCATGTACCTAAATATTTAAAACATAAGTAACTGTCGAAATGTGGCTGTACCATACACTTGTACAAGGAATACATGCGCAATGCTATGTAATCCCTCTGTAACAATATCCCTATACAACGCCATCATCACTTAAAATTCACACTGCTTCAAACCCACGCAAATCGTAAAATGATACGCGCCATGTAACCGCATTTAGCGCGAAATTAGAATGTTTTCCTTGTAACAAACGTCTGTGTAATTCCATATTTTCAGCAATTAAGCCGTTAAAGGAGCACCCTGCGACCTAATTAAATATTTACGCGAGAAAAGGGCAGCGCGATTAAGATTGTATTAATTAAGGGGAAGAGGGCACGGATAAGTACCCGGACTACCCGGTTTTCTTCCCTAAAACCCCTTTGATAGAAATCTGTTGCGACATTGTTACTTTTAATCGGTTCGAAAGTTAAAAAACTTCGGTACTGGTAGTTCCTAATTAAAAGTTTTTGAACTGTTGTTTTTTTTTTGCATTCTGAGAGGAACAGGGAAGTTGTTGGTGTATTGGTTTATTTGGGGAGTGTTCTTGATGGTTATTTTAAGCGATGTGTATGTTTGAATCTGGATTGAGTGCTCGACTTCACTGAGCTCGAGATTTTCATCGAACATGATTTTATAAACTTTCATCTAAACTATCTTCTGCGTGTAGAACTGTAGCAATTTTTATTGAAATTCTACTTGTATCCTCCATATATCTTTCCAGCTTTATTAAAATGCATCATTCTACAAATCAGTCTGACTCAAAGGATCAAAATATTTCACAACAAATACTCTTCAAAATAATAATCAGCGCAACCCACAATCTCCCACCAAATCACGTGGCTTATCTGTAGGGCTCTCGTCAGCGCAGCCCTATCTCGACCACAGCCCTATCTCGACCGTCGGCCTCTTTTTAATTCCGACCCGAGAGTGCTCGTCTTATTTACATATCCGAGACTCCTCACCTCTAGGGGGGTTGAAAAAAAGGCTGGTTTAAAAAAAATGGCCGAATTTAAATTTGTTATTTTGAAATATGCAAATGCGTCGTTGTTGACTTTTGTTGTGTTTTAATTATGACATTATTGTTTGATGTCATATTTTGGAGAACTACAGAAAATAGTGACAAGTTGCTTGCTGTGATTGGATGCGAATGGAAATCGATTTGATTTTATGAGTAACTACAGATATTTCTGCGTTCATTTGAAATTGCGGGAACACAAAAGAATAAACGATGGCCGCGACGCGATTTTCTTTTCATTCTTTTAGTCTTGTACCAGCTTAATACTACAGATCGACTTACAGAAATCAATGAACATAAAATCCCTGCTTAACTTTAACAATTCTCTTTTAAGAGATATCTCTCAGACCTCATACAACTCGGATACATCAGATTCTGCAAAGACGTCAAAAACCTTCATAATAAAAGTTTGACAATACAATTCGCAACTATAACCTAGTTTTACTTTCTAACTTTCAGGGTAATAACACTAGAATTTCCTCCTCAATTTATATGAGAACTCCTGTCGGCAAATAGTGCAGCTCACGAGAGGGCATTATATCCTTTTAGTGGCTCATTAAGTATCCCTGAATTTCTTATTATGTAAAGAGTTAACATAGTGATTGCATAGCACTTTATGTTTTCATGAGCTCCGAGAATTAGAATTTACTTGCACTTCTCTTGTAGGATAAAGCAGATATTTGTTTTGTGAAGGTGTAGTGATGGTCTCAAAATGATGAATAAAAAAGAAATGTGAACAGTGATTTACAAACTTAAGATGCGAAGTAAGGAATATTTCATAATGTTTTGTTTTGTTATTTTGGTAAAATAAATTAAATGTGGCTAGCTTTGCGGTATACGTGAGTTTGAGAGCAAAAGATACATCTATCTATACTTATAATAAATCTGTAGAGAGGTCTATTCTGTACATGAAATATATTTCCAAAATAACTATCAGCGGGTGATTAGTGATCGTTACTGACGCCAAAAATGCAATCAGTAAAATTTTTGTCTGTCTGTCTGTGTGTTCGTTATAAAAACAAAAACCACTCGACGGATTTCAACGAAACTTGGTACAATTGTTCTTCATACTCCTGAGCAGGTTATAGTATACTTTTTATCACGCTACGATCAATAGGAGCAGAGCAGTGAAGGGAAATGTTGGCAAAACAGGATTTCTTTTTAGGTGAAGTAGTAATAGGTTAGTAGTAGTTAGTTAGTAGTAGGTAAGTTTTGGTAAATTTATGTTCAGTTTTTTTTAATATTAAGTAGGTAAAAGCGTAGGTACTTTTATTAATTATAGGTATAGGTATTATTAATTATAGTAGTTATAGGTATTTAGTTTTAAGTGAAGTAGGTTATATTATATATTATTTTATATATTAGACGTAGTTATATATTTTTAGTTATTCAAGCCCCAAGCGGACGCCGGCGTCCGCCCGCTATTGTCTTGAAAAACGCGTTGAATGAGAAATACGCGTTCTCAAGAATCGGCAGAAGAAAGAGCACATCGGTTAAACTCTATGAGAGTTAGTGCCTCAATTTCCGGAAGTCATTATTCCACGCGGACGAAGTCGCTGGCAAAAGCTAGTTAGGAAATAAATCATGAGGAATAATAAAAGAAGATAATGCTGTCATGAGAAAATTTAAACGTGTTATGTTGAAATCTAAGTAAGTTTAAAACACAGAACTTTTCCCGCCTATAATATACTTCTTCCTCTTAATAAAAATTTGCTTCCTCAGGCGAAATAAGGGCGGTGCGTACTTCGTTGTTTGTCGGTTGACTTCCGCTCCAGATTTTTGTCGAAACAAAATCCTGCCGGACGTGTTTCAAATAAAATAGAACGATACGAAAATTATGCATAGCTACAGGCACAACCTTATTGCTAGCGATCTAAAAAAGCGTTTGACTGCCAACGAACCTTAATACTTTATAACTGCTGTAAAAATAAGCTCTACTAAGTTCCTAACAACACACTCGCCCCCTATTACAAGAGACTTAAACGTAAGTGGCAAAATGTGGATGTTATTATAGGAGCTCCTTTGTCCAACCCTTCTGTTAATGCAGGCGTGATGTTTTATATTAAAAATAAGCTCACATCAAAGTCATCAAACACAATTTATTTACTATCAACATTAAAGTCAGCTACTCAATGGTTCGTGTCGGCTGATAGTCTCGACGCAAACAAAATTGCGCGAGTTGAGCGATTTGTGTGAGTTGAGCGGCGGAGCGCGGAGACTCGACTTAATTCAATTGAGCACGGGTTTATCATGTTTGGTTGGCGCCCAAATGGATTTCACGAGAGCATTTAAAAGCATGAGAGTGATAATTTAATTGTAACGCCAGTTAAGTGTTGTTCGAACAAGCTGTGCTTCATGTGAAACGGAATAGAAATGGTTGCCTGCGACTATGTTCACGATTTAGTCACACTTACAATTTGAGGGGCTCGTGGCTAAGTAATAACAGCCGCACGGGTCGATCGATCAGGTTAAGCTACGTTTGCCGCGGTCCTTTTGTGGATGGGTGACCATCTTTACATACCGAGACCACCCCGTGCCTCAGAAAGCACGTTAAGCCGTTAGCACCGATTCTTGGATCTTTGACAGTCGGTACCCCGTCAGAAACCCGAAAGTCTGATAACCAGTCTTACCAAGGGGTATCATATTACCCAGTAATTGGGTTTTGGCAGTCGCTCATGTAAAATACTCGTATTCAGCTGCATCCGGTTAGACTGCAAGCCGACCCCAACATAGTTGGGAAAGCTCTAGCTAGGCGGATGATGACTATGTCATGTTTACAATTTCATATACAAACTTCCATCCCAGGTGGGTAAAATCTTTGCGCAGACCATTCGTTCATTTTGATTTTTTATCTCTTTAGGTTTTGCATGGTCAATCACTCAGTGAGTCAATCAATTAGTCGGTACACTTCCATGATGGAAGTTTAATCTGAATGCATAAGAATGTAAAGTTTTTAATTAAAGTTATTTGCCTAGAACCTTCCTATGTTGAAGTTTATCATTATTTGTTTATTACATTCAACACAGGCAACATTTTACGACCCCCTAATAAGCCTACATTTATTAGCAGAACAATATTTATGTATTTGGTGAATACCCCTCATTACTGAAACTAAGAACATAAATCACTCGGCTCTCTCGATAAAGTGAAGCTTGGTGTAAGGCGCGAACTTACAGCGGGAGTGATTTAGGGACTAAACATTTTGTTAAGCTTTTGTTTCTGAAAGTGAATGGTCACACAGTAATGGCTGTCCAAATACAAAGTGTTTTTTGCCACCATAATGTCAAATACTGGTAAAAATGGCAAAGGACATCATTAATTATATACCCAAAAATTAAAGTGTCGGCTAGAAAAAAAAGTACTGGTCTTATGGGAAATTACCTCTTGAGCATTTATTACCATTACAACGATAGTCTACTATTTATCCTCCAGCTGCTATTTGAGATTGAAAATGCTAAAAATCGTATTTTAATTACAAGTTTATATAAATGTTCAGGACGTTAAATTCAATTAAAAGTTCGTATTTTTTAAATGTTTTTGACATGTTCAATTTAAGTTTCAATTTAAGTGTACCGGCTAATTTTAGACTTTCGCTGTAATAATAAAAAAATGCCCAAGAAGTTATTTCCCATAAGAAAATAGTACTTCTTTTTTGGCCGACTCTTTAATTTTTTGGGTATAAAATGTTTGACACTTGAGTTATGTCATTTTCATGATGGCCATTATATCATGACGGCCGTTATACCATGACGTTTGTCATGACGGAATTGCTCTTCAAGGAACCGTAACTTTACCCTGGTCTATAATGCTTTAAAAGCTGTGATGTTTTTAACAACATTCACACCAAGTGACCATCTTTGAGAATAACTATCTGTCTAAAACTATTTTAGAACGTCCATTGTATATTTTCTTAAAATATTGAGAAATTTTAGTAGATGCTTTTTAATATTCTTATTGCAGCTTTACTTGTCGTGTCCAGAATCTTACCAGTAACTGCGCAAAAGTTAAACAGCCTCATCTACATATTTTCATAAAGACGTAGACTGCCATTCTTTTCAAGTATTTCAAAACATCCAGTTTAAAACCCGTCATCACCTCACTTGCACCAATCAAAACCAAGCACAATAAAATAGGCGGGGCATCGTTAGCAGAGATACTTATCTACATGTTAACGCACCGCACGAGTGTGAGTCTGCATAATATCCTGCATTATTCCCCGGTTTATGGTCCGATATCGATGCGTGTTGAGAACTCTTTAAATAATAATTTATCATACTACAATTTTCGAAAAAAAAAAATTACGATTAAAGGAGGATTCAGCGGGACATTGAATTACTTTTCTATCAGTGTTAAAATTTTTATTGAAAAGAGAAATTGAATTTGTTTTTTATTGGGGATTATTATCATCAAAATCTAAATATTGAATTTCTTAAACCTACATGGGCGCTTATGACACGTCAGAAGTTTGGTGCACGATTCCAATTGGTCGTTTCCAATGGAGAATAGCCGGCAGGAACCTCCACGGTTACTCTTCAAACTAATATTATAAAGGCGAAGGTTTGTGAGTGTGTTTGTATGTTTGTCACTTCTTCACGCAAAAACTACTGAACGGATTTGGATGAAATTTGGCATACAGATCGTTTATAACCAGAATTAACACATAGGATAATTTCATCCCGAATTTCCCACGGGATCGAAACTTGTTTAAAAATAAATATCATCATCATCCACAGCCCGAGTTCACTCACTACCGGGCCTGTCTTTTCTTGTCTCCTCCTCCTCAATAAGTTCCACCTACCTCGTCGCCGGACGGCCGGGGATATTAAAAGATTATTGTGATACCCAAATACCCATCTTGTATCTTGTTCTTGTAATTGACGAAACGCGGGTTTGACAAAATATTAACAAACTCCATAATATAGAAATTCTTATGTAGTGGGCATTTATAGTACTGTTTATTGATTGGAAGTACTGTTTTTGTGTGATTAAATTGCTTCATAATTTGCATTTGGTCGTTGTATATTCTAATGTGTACCTCATGTGTATTTCCAAGCTATTTCCCTATACATGGTGTGTAAAATTTAACGATACCATTAGGAGATGTGGCGGTTTCGATTGCAGCTGCGTTCCAATATCACGTTGGTTTGAAGACATGCATATGTTGCTAGTTTGCAGTAATTTGTTCCAAATGTTCACAGTTATTTTCGTTTATATTCGTGGAACTATAATTTGGAAACTATGGTTCAGGAAATATTCTAAATCTTTGAAAAGTTGTAGACTTGTTAAAATACAAATAATGTTATTAATTTCCACTTGGCATTATAGGACACGTATTACACCCAAGGGATGAAATGAAGCATATTCTCAACACAACACCGCAAAACCGTCACCAAACATGTAAATGAGATCCTCTAATTTAATTTCCCCTGTCTCCAGAACTCTGTTTATTTTGAGAATTTGTAAATGGCCACATTTCCACTGTTTTCAGTCGCAAAAGTGGTTGTAAAAGCTGTGTTTTTTCTACAATACGCTCCTGCCCCAAATAGTTCGCAATACGGCATTCTCGGTGTCGCGGCCCGGTCCGGTTTTTCCACCTTTTTACAAGGTTTTTTATCATTTTCAACGGTCCTTGCTTCCAACGGATTTCCTGTGTTGTTTGTTTCAGTTAGTGCCAACATTGGCATAGTAGATGGACTTTTTATTTTTTTACGTAAATTCATTCGGTTTTGCGGTCTCTTAGAGCGTAGAATTTAAAGCGTATCGGATTTTTGTTCACGGACATGTGTTTGTTCAGTATTAGGATTGCAGTAGATGATGGTCGGCAGTATAACTTTTTATGGTGCATAGATGCTTTTGAACATTTGTAGTTCTATTCGCTTCTTTTTGTTGCTGGCACGAATTTTATAAGATCTTTTTGGCCCAAAAACTTCGCCACTTCCACGGCGTCGTCGGTGGCAGCACAAACTGCAAGTTTTGGTACACAGAAGGCAGGATAGAAGGTGGATAATAGTTTGCGACATAGCTCCACTCCCACACTTTGTTGTCGCCCTGTCTTTGTTAGGTTGGAGTTACATCTTGCCATCTCTACGCGAAAAGTAGAATTTTAATCTTTGGTATGGCAAGTAAACTTTAAGTTAAAAACAATTCTGTATTTTAGCTGTGAAAACATAGCAAAACGATCTGTATTTAATATGTTTGTTCAGACAAGACAGTATTGAACAGGGTCACGCTCAACTTAATTTTCCTTATGTAAAGAAAACCTAAATAAATAACAGTTCTTTGACTGTGATAGGACTATGAATCCCAATTTTTTCCGTATTTCTCAGCAGCGTGCTACATTATTTTGAGATTGGATTTCAGTTCATAACCCTTCTTTGTTTGCAGTAATCGATAAAATCGAGTAAATGTCACGAAATAATATAGTTCTATGAGAATAATCGGGCAGTCATTGACCTCAAAGGGCTCTTGGTAGAACAAAGTATTATATTGTGTGTCACGGATCGATTTTGTCTTTGTTCCTTTCAAGTTATTTCTAAGGATTTGGTCATGTTCAAATGTTATTGGTTTTATCTGGCACTAATAGTTACTGGTTAGTTTATTGTCAGCCTGCATCATCCCAATGCGGAGCAAAGGAGAATTAATAGTACTTGATTCATTCGAATTGTCTCCTTTTGTGATTGTGTGAGGATCTCAGAGTAAAAAACAAAAGGTCACAAAAGTAGCTTATTCAATTACAATATAACTGTGAGCACTTTGTGTCTCTGGGTTAGACAGCCTACCGCCTGACATAGCGACAGCGGCGGGGTAATTGCGAAACATACTAAAAATAGCAATGGCTTTCTTTTAGAGATCAACAACATTCATTGTGTTATTGATTTTTTATTTTGTTTAATTATATAATTTGGTTTTTTTATTTTATATTGTGTTTAGCTTAGTTTGTGATCTTCCTGTACGAGTCTCAATAAATACTTTTTCTTTCGTTATTTACGTTGTTGAGCAAACACATTTTTCGAACATATGAAGCAATGGGTTAGCAATATCCTTCGAAATGATTCAATTGTGATTGGTAGTATATTACGCAATTAGGGTGCAGGGGCCAATAGCTATATTGAAGTCGCATTATAGTACCTACGGCTATACGTTCTCTGAATCAATAAATGCTGACTCGTAGGTTGCTATAGGTGTAGGCGTAGGATAAGAGTTGTCCTATTCTAGAGTTCTAAGATTTGTGCAATCTATATGGTAGTATTTCACTCGCCATCAGTTTATGTGCTGACGTTAGAACAGTAAACAATAAATTTTATATTGTGTTTGTGTCCGCTTTATGGCGTTCATCGGCTTTAGATGTCTTAAGACGTTGATTGATTGAGACTTGGGACAATAAAATTAAAAGGGCTTTTGTTTCTGATATTAGTAAATTAGTAAACTCGTTCTTTGGTTAAAGCATTCATATTGCCAAACAAACGTGGCTATGGTACCAGTATACTGGATACGTATCCGGGAGACAGCGCTGTGGTGGAGTAGGTACTTCGACGCCTAGACGACCTTTTGTTTTTATATATTTGTATAGGTAGTTATTTAATTTAGTCCTTAGTGTAAATAGTTAATTTACTATTGTATTTATGAGTTTACATCTACGAATATTATTCGTAGGTATATATACTCATAAAGACAGCAGCCCCAAGGTACAGACTAACCCCCTTACTAATAAATGTATTATATCAGATTAATAGTTACACACCGATTTCTCTCTTTCAGTTGTCAGTAATTTGACTTTCGAAAGAAGAAGACAAAGCGTTGTGTAACTCTGCAGACGCTATACAACGTTTATTAGTAAGCAGGTAACTGTCTAGTTTGGGGCTAACTAGCAAATAAAATCTTGTAACCTAGCTGTAGATAGTATTTTAAGCTACTCATGTCGTCTCAACTAGCTATCAACCTGTGAACCTGGACAGTAAAATATTTTCTATTTCTATTTTCCGCTATATAAACACCAATAAAGGAAATCAAAAATCAAATGAGTAAACTATACTACCTATCTGAAGTTATCTGGCTGCTGGGATTAGATAGTAAAGTCGTTGATCAAATAGTTTTAATTGACTTCAAAAAGCTGGAGGTAATGGATGATGAAATGCAAATTAATGCCCATTATGGTGTGTATGGAGTATTTAGTTTATCTTATCTTGTGCGCTAAAAGTGTACTGGGAACAATAAATAAAAGTACCCGAGTTTAATCTACCTTCATGAAAACCTGAAGATACTCAAAATATACACTTTTCATAAAGATACAGTTATTCCCTTCAGAGAGGTTGGTAGGTATAGTTTGCCAAATGTGTAGCTAGATATCTGTGCAGTAATTTATGAGTTATGCTGTCTAGACTGAGCCATAAAATATGGAAAGGTTGTCGTTGAAGCATGGTGGCTTTGGGATTCAAAAGTCTTACCTAGCAGAATTGTTTTACGAGATCACATGGCATTATTTTAGAAGTTTTATTTTGGTTTTTATTCTGACCCGATTGATGTTATTTTCTTGTGCTTATTTCTATTCGAACGTTACGACGAAAACTACGCTCATCAGCAGTGAAGTTCGCTGGATGAGTTTTTGAAAGATTGTTTAGTATAAGTACAAACGAATCACCTAAGCTTACAAATAGTTTGCCAATCCCACTTATTCATATTAAAAATGAGATATTTCGCCTTGTAATTTTTACCCAATTCCCTGAATATCATAGTGATGCATATATCAACCGGTTATTAAAACCAGCCAAATGCTTGTCATCATCTGCGTCCCGCAAATGACTGTATTTTATGGTCACTATGACACCAACGGGTATTCCATGTCGCAATGTTGCTGTCACCATAAATCTATTACAAATTGCGGACAGACCAACTGACGCCGCCATGTTTAATTTGTGGTTTTATGTGCGTTTGTTTACTCATTACTCAGTTACTGTTATTCCCAGAAAAAGGAGTAGTGCTAGTACATACATAATGTTTATTTACTATCAATACATATCGAGTAACTAGCTGCGCCCACGGCTTCGCTAACTTGACTAAAGAAGTAGTAGTTGAAGTTAAAGTATACTCATTCGTAAGGAAACTATAATCTGCAACAAGCATTGAGCAATGAACAGTTCTGTAATTATCTCGAGTGATTGGCAGACAATATACAGCGTGAACCTTTGTAGAGAAACTTATGGAACATGTTCCTAAGAATATTAGTCTAGTATCTACATCTAATAATGTTGTTAATGTTCATGTTTCATGCTGGATTATATTTGAACGCTATGTGAATTGTTACTGAATAAAAATTGAATTGAACTGTGTAGAGATGTACTAAAGAAGGATTTTGTATAAACCACACACAAATGAGCAGATAGGTACTGCGGTAGATGAAGTTTAAAAAAAAAAAACTTTTTTTATCACACATATAGGTAATTTCATTCACCATCATCCATATACGGCCCGTGTGATCGATTATGGCCCACTCCCTCTTACAGAAAAGTAGCTTGTATCCCAGCAGCGGGAATATTATAGGCTAATTATGCTATAAGTAATTTGGATACAACAATAACAAAAGTACCAATTTCTAGTTAAATATTCTCATAGTTTCCAGCAATAAAGCTTTCTTATCAAAGTCCATTTAAATTATGCTGCTCCCCAGTGCCAATTCAAAACGAAGTTAGGGCTCAATTTTAACGAGATCAAGTTAATCCAACTTATCGAATTCAATGTCAACACTCCGATTCGATTTCTTACCTAGCTCAAATAAGTTCTAGCTTCCTACTTTCCTAGTTACTGGTATTCGCATCGCATTGCAAGAACTCACGTAAAACTATTGGCTGAGTAATAAATCTGACGTCTTCCATATTGTTTTACTTTGGACTCTCTAGTTCAAAGATTCCGGACCCGACGTTCCGAATTCCAATGTCAAACTTTGTACGATTGAAAACGGGTGCGAATTGTTCGAAAGTCCTGCGAAATGCGAAACGCATGGAGTTTCTAGTGCTGAGTGATGTGATAGGAATGATCCCTATAAGGGTTGAGGGCGGACGTAATAATGGATGACAAGTATTAAATTAATAGTTTATGTTGTGTCTAAGCCTATTATTATTAATGGCGTGACCCACCCGCATGGTAGATTACGGCCCACTCCCTCTCAAAGATAGTAGGCCTGGGTCTCAACAGTAGGAACATTCTAAGCTGATTATGTGTTATTATGTATGTGTGATTTGCTTATTACGCGGTTTGAACAAAAGGTAATCTCATTTATGACAGATTTTAGATGGGATGCAACCATCAACAAGTAACTTTTCTAGTATTTTTTTTCATAATTTATTAGGTATATGGCTTGTGTAGCGGATATGTAAGTCATATAACGTGTGAGCTCAAGAAGAATATCGCATGACACATTTACTAGTCATTTTACGCCGCGCGTTTTGTATTATAACGAAATTCTCACGTTTTTCCTGCCTCCACATTTTCCCTGTCTCCTCTCTACGTGGCCACTGGCATCAAAAGGTGCATAGGGTAGCGCGCGCTAAATGAGGAATTCCTCAAGTACGTGCACCGTACGGGTAGCGGCGATAGGGTTGTCCAACACCTATTTACAAAGCATCGATACTCAATATTAGATACTTACTCAAGTTTGGTTTATCGATACTTGAGCAACAAATTCAAATACAACAAGCACTTAAATCCGTACAGTAAATCCAAAATGTTTGCAGAACATGAAACCTCGCTTCAGCTTATTTATTCGAGTTTATAAGCTTTTATTTTTTGTTGGAAAAGCATCGTAAACAGTATCGAAACGAAAACAACCCCCGCATAGATAATAAATTCTATGGTTATCGATGATTTAAATTCTGTTGCCATCCCTACTGAGTTCCAAAGGAGCCGAAAGAGGCTATTTGGTGTGCGTATTAATTCAAGCTTCATAATGCTGAGTTTATTAAAGAGACTCGAATTTTTCGCGTACTTTTCACCCTATACAGGGTCGGAAGTTAATTTGATCCAAGATGGCGGCCGCGAGATGTAATAAGTAGCCTTTTTATGAGCGCCTCTTGAAAGTGTCTCCAGGAATTTTCGGGATATTGAAATTTATATTGGCTGTATATTGTAACATTTTGTAACTTGTTGGAATTTCTAATTAATTATGTATATTACGCTGATAAGGAATGGAGTTGTCGTCAAATGGTTTGTGATTTAGAAGCCTTATTAGGTTGCTAGTCAGTTTTGTGTTTTGTATCCATCCACCTAAAAATTTATTCATGGAAACTCCGCTCTTTCTCGAATTTTAAGAGTAAAGTCTCCAATTACCGAGGCCTTAAATAGTGCTTAATTTAAATTCCAATATCAGAAGTTGCAAAAAGGTTGCTTGAACACATATATAACAACACGCCTGTATTTCCCCGAAGGGTAAGTAGAGCTATGTTTAAGTCCCCTAATTTGGCCAGCCTATTGCTAACCCGGCACAAATCTAGACTCTAGGCAGCTACTGAAAAAACTTAATAACACTACCCGACCTGGCAGGAGGAACTACTATTTACAGTAATAAACAATAGATAAACAAGTATACCAATAACTCTAGACCCACTATTACAATCATAGATTCCACACAATATTGCTCGACAATACAGGGTGTATCTCCTCCTCTTTAAATATCGACTGCGAAGCGAATAGCCCGCGGTATTAGAGCTATCTAGCTTACCCCTACCATTTCTATTGTACTACACAAGGCAAGTCAGTTCATTATTTGCCCGTTATTGGTCGCTATCTGCTGTTCGCATCACGTTTGTGTATAATATCGCCGATAAAATGTAATTTTAGCAAACAGACTGTTAGAATGTTATGTTCTACGGGTTATAGCTTAAGGCTGGGACTATCTAAACTCTGATTTTTAATTTGCTATACCAAAATAACAGCTGCTCGCAGATCACAGCTGTTAGATAGGAATTGATTGTAGGTTTCCGTCCGACATAAAGATTTTATTATTTTATCGGTATTTTAATTAAAATAGATTACCCATTTCTATTTATTGTACTACACAAGGCAAGTCCGTTCATTATTTGCCCGATAATGGTCGCTATCTGCTGTTCACAACACGTTTGTGTATAACATCGGCGATAAAATTGAATTTTAGTGTATGTTGTTTTCTACGGTTTATAGCCGTTGCTATCCAGAATCGATTGTAGGTTTCTGTTCTATTAAAGTATGTTCCCCTTTATTTATAAAAGAAAGGAATAAAATGCGTTTATTTGCGGTAAACATCACGTAGAGAAATTACAGAAACACAGAAATAACAAGTTGGGGGAAAATATGCGTTACATCGACGCAAAATGACCATCGCTCAGTATAATATTCCGAACCCATGCGAGACAGAGCCCCAGCGTGTGTTTTCAGCGACGACCGGCCTTTACTTTGCATAAAATTAAGAGACGCTCAAACGTCAAAATGTATGGTAAAATAGTCGCTAACTACTACTTAACTTTAAGCTACGTCTGTACAAAAAATATATATATACAAGGTGTAACATAATTAACGCAAGACCTCATATACCCTAATTAGAGCATTGAGTTAAAAGCATAATACAATGACCAAATATATTTTTTTTTAAGTTTGCTCTTTTTATTTACCCACAAAATCGTGTTGACACTAGCATTACTTTATGCATTAACAATTGAGTCTTAGTGCCTTGAAATAAGATTTAAATTTATTTGACTCAATCGGCGGTTAGTATGAAAAAATAACTTAATTTAAAAAAATACCTATATTAAAAGTTACTGAAATCGATTCATTAGTCAATTATGAACAAACTACTTTCAGGACTTGCGTTTATTCTACAAGTCGGTTAAAAATCTTTGGTGTAATTTTTATAGGTGTTTTAATTCATATTTTATGATTATGAGACAATTTTGCTTAAGAGATCAGGCTTGGCTATTGCGCTGTTGTAGTAGGTTATAAAATATGGAATTCTACTATTAAAAGTTTTAGTACACGTTGACTGGGAGCTGTAAAGATTTAATTGCACTAACTAGCCTTTACAATTATCGGGGTAGGATTCCTATCTAGCCAGGTGCAAGTACAGGAATAGAGGTATTTTATTATTATCTTTCTGGTATGAAAATAATATCAAAAGCGAGTTGTTTAATAGGACACTACATACTACTTAAACGAACCTCAGTTTGATGTTAACTAAGCAAGTTAGTTGCTGCAATTCCAAGCTAAGACAATAACCTAACTAATTTAAGCTAACTCAATCAGTTTCACAACATATTCGCGGCAGCTTCGCCATCAATATCCAGTAAATCACGTTTGATTTAGCCCAATATCTCAATACATCGACCGTTGGCGGCCAATATCTCAATACATCGCACGTTGGGCCAACGTTGGCAGCCGTCGATGCGGATAAACTAATGGATATCGTCACGCCAATGGCTCGTCCGTCTTGTGGCCGATAACGACACGAAATGTCGTGAGAGCGTGACGACGTGACGGATAGCAGTGGACATAGTTCTGTTATTTGAATATGGAATATCTAAATGTCTTTTAGGAATAACGGTTTTAGTTGGTGTTGTGAATTGCGATTTTGTTTCATAGGGTCGTCTGAGCTTAGAGATAAATGTAAAGAGATATTAGGTATATTAGGTTATTTGGTAGTTCATTTGCAAAAATTTAAGGTTTTTTTAACCCTTTTAAACCACTAGGGTGCACCTTAGATGATTTAAATTTTAAAGAATGCCACTGATGCCGCCTACTGGGCTCAAACAATATAAAATTTCGAAGAAGAGTACCATCGACACGAAACCAAGAAGACTAGGGTAGGCTTCAAAAAAACAACAAATATCGATAACCAAATTACATTGTTTGATTTTTTCAGCCAAAACGAAGTATTCCAAGTGATAAATGACCGAATTTTTAATACTATGTCAAACGGTCTCCGTGAACTCCGCCAAAGTATCTACATAATTAATTACTTAAGAAAATTTGACAGTCAAAAATGAATTTTGTTAATTAGAATATTTTTCGTACAACGGTTTATTGTCAAAGGTATTCTGCTAACTAGAGCCGATTGAACGTTACCTACACGTTTTGCTGAATATTTCAAACTTTTGGACCTCTATAAATTCAGGATGTTTGAATATGAGGCCCAAAAGTGTAAAAGCTACGTTATCTCTAACTACGGAACCAATAGCTTGTTTAAAACTTTGTCTATTAATTTCCAGTTTCAAGTTCGCTTACTATGGTCTGTTTAAATGAGTTGTTCGGATCTCGGAACTGTGTGTGGGAATCTCTCGATCTAGATTTTCACTTGGTACGTGTCTTGACCGGTCTTGGACGCCTTATATTGGATTGTGGAGCGTTTAGAACGAGACGAGATGCTTGCGCTAGTTGTTGACCAAGTTCTTATTAAGATTGGAATAGTTTTTGTAGAACCTCGATGTGAAAAGATTGGTTTATCGAACTTTCGGTAATGTAGTTGTGTTTAACTGGTAGATTCCATCACAAATGTAGTTAACTAAATCTGTTTGTCACAATCAATTTGGTCCTTTGTTGTCAATCGTTACATCTCAGGCTACGGTTTAATCCGCGGTATCAACATCTAAGTTTGCGGTTGAGCGGAGACGTCTACTGTTCTATACACGCTGTTTCCATTGTTTGCCATTTCAGAGAAGCGGCAACGCGTTTAATTTGTATTATATCTCGAAAATGGAGTACCTACTTTATAAATAGGTACCTAAATATTCAGAGGGATTATTGCGTAACACACTAACAGTAGCAATGGCTTTCATTTTGACAGTTCAACAACATTCATTGCGTTATATACGTTGTTGAGCAGACAAATTTTACGAACACATGAAGCAATGGATTAGCAACATCCTTCAAAATGATTTAGATTATGATTGAAAGTGTACGCAATTAGGATGTTGGATGTAAAAGTCTGCAAGATTTAACATAAATATCTTTTTGTTTTTGATACTATATGTTGCCTTTACAGCAGCACGTAGCAAAAAATGAACATAAAATTCTTGGCGTGAATCCTATTAAAAACTAAACCTTCTTTTTTACTGTTGTTTAACGTTGTACCTTGGTTACGGACTCATCTCACTTTTCCCTATTAAGGCTCGCTATTTTAATTGCTTCTGCGGTTGGAAATTCGTTAGCACTCGTGGAAGTTAAAATTTAATATTTCATATCTCCGTTTTCCGTTTTTTGTTGTACTGTCGAGCCACAGTTTCGCATTGATATGTATCTCTTTTTATGCTAGTCCACTAGCACAAATTTGGTCGTATTTTCTGATGGAACCATATGCTTCATTAAAAAGGTGGGATACGTACTGTGGGTATGAAGTTGGCGTTAGTCTGGTTGGATAAAAAAATTGTAGACAGCAAAAATACGAGGCTAGAAAGATAGCCAGTAGGCGGACACTGCTTTTTAGTTTTCCGTACCTAAAAGGCGCCAACGCTATTAATAAGCTTCCGCTGTTCGCCTGTTCGTTCGTCTGATTGTCAGCGGGCTGTATCTCCTGAACCATAATAGGTACACAGTTGAAATTTTCACAGTGTGCATTTCTATTGCCGTTATAACAACAAATGATAAAAATAAAATAAAGTTAAACATTAAAGGGGGTCTCCAATCTCCATACAAGAAACGTGTTTTTTCCGCCTTTTTTGTCTTTTGGTACGGTACCCTTGTCTAATTATACAATACCTACATATTCAAAAGATTCTTGGTATGTAGCGCAAAAGCTCGTCAGTTTTCTTCTACCCAAATAGCAATTAACAACAGAATATCAGCTATGCAATAAATTAACAACGTTCAGTAAATGCAGCACAAATTAATTCTAAGTCGAAGGAATTGTATTACGCCGACGTCACAGCAGCTGTTAAAGCTAAATAGTTCCCAGTTTCCCTTGCAAACTATAGTGACATTATGAAATTGAACTATGCTTGTTTTACAAAGAGAAAATTCCTTTGATTTATATATTCGATCGGTAATTAACATGTTATTGTTTTCAGTACAGTAGCTTCAGAATGTGGGTTAATTAAAATGTGAACTAATTTATTAATTTTGCGGACATAACTACTTTTTATTTACATAAACTTTACAACCAGCGGCTTCGCCTGGGTGGATGTCGTAAATTACCCCACGTGAGCTTACTACAGGGATTAAAAGTGCCCTTTGTGTGCCAAATTTTATCCAAATTCGTTCAGCAGTTTTTGCGACATCTTCAACAATCATAGTCATATTTCAGCCAATTTACACAAAACCTTAATGAATTATACACCTAAAATTTCCTCATGGATCAGTCCGTCCAGTCGTGAAAACAGTAAGAATCCGTTCGGTTATTTGTGAGTTTATCGCATTCGGACAGACAGATAGACGAGGCGGGAGGACTTTGTTTTATTTTCTGGCGTAAAATCCATACATAAGTGATTGAAGGTTTTGCAGTTTTGTATGGGACGACTGATTTTTTATTCACGATTACGATGTTGGTCCCCGGGTAAAAGTTGTTCAGTTTGATGGTCTGTACCATACCCTTAAGTTTGCGACACCCTTTGTTAGACACCCTGTATACAGACAATTTTAATTTTTCAACTCTTTATTATTGGTTGTAATGGCAATCATATCACTTGGTTAAAATAGGTTTTTAAATTTATTTATCCTTTTCATAGATTCTTATTTTGTAAATGTGAGGACTTTGTAGGTCTTGTAGACTTTAGATCTGTAGACCATTTTTTATTTTATCAAATACCTGGTAGTTGTTGACAGGCCTACGCTGTCCTCCCATACCTACTGTAATTTGAAAACATTGTAAAAGTCAATTATTCTTAAAAGAGTAACCGTGGAGCTTCTTGCCGGCTCTTCTCCATTGGAAACAACCAATTGGAACCGTGCACCAGCTTCTGACGTTTCATAAGTGCCATGTAGGCTTATGTGAAATAAAATATTTTTATTTTTATTTACACCAGAAAAATATATTACAAAGAAAATAAATTCAATATTACTAAAAAAATAACATTTTATGATAAGAAACTTTTATACCTATCTACAAGTACATATTATTAGTACGAGTATTATTGCCTTAGGGTTATTTGTTTGTAAATACACACATCAAAAGTGTCTAGGGATCAAGCATTTTTATGCGGATTTCTTGAGATTGAGATGTGGCTTTGTAATAAATTTATGATTTTATAAATTTATATGGATCCTTTTTGGTGCATTTCATAATTTGAATCAGGAACTGTGAATCAAATTCGAGTAAAAGATGAAAATCAGCTGTCAATATTTTCCCTATAAAAACATACAACGCATTGAAGACATTATTAGTGCTACTGTTTCCCTACTACTGATTAAAAACAACGTTATTATGGAGCGGCGACGTCATTTAAGCAGGGAAGAAATGCTCAGAGCCGTGGGAATGATAGAAGCTGGTTCCCGGCAACGTACTGTGGCTTTAGCTCTGAATACAAGTCAGAGTGTTATCAGTCGACTTTGGACACGTTACCGAAGCACTGGTACCGTGGCTGAGCGCCATGAAGGACGGTATCGCTGCACCACACGGAGACATGACCGATACATTCAAATCTTAACTCGAAGAGCTCCAACAATAACCGCCATGATGTTAGCCGTGAGGCTTCATCACTCTTCAGGGAACTTAATTAGTGACCAAACAGTCAGAAACCGCTTGCATGAAGTGAACCTTCATTCCCGAAGACCGCTACGGGTACCACCTATAGCAATGCACAATCGTAGGATTCGATATCAATGGGCTCTTGAACACAGAAATTGGGCAGAAGAACAATGGCGTTTCGTGTGCTTTTCTGATGAGTCTCGTTTTGGTATGAGACCGGATACAAGACGTATACGACACTGGAGAACCCCTGGACGCCAACAGCGATTAAAATCCTGCCAGGAAGTCCATCCTTATAGTGGTGGAACCATCATGGTATGGGCGGGTATTTGGATCGGCGGAAGAACTGAGTTGATTTGGATCAGAGGCAACCTCAACGCCCAAATTTATGCTGAGACGATTGTATCAGACGTCATCGTTCCTCTACAAGTGCAAATCGGTCCCTTATTTCAGTTAATGCATGATAATGCACGACCGCACACCGCAAGAGTTGTAAGACAGACTCTCGCCGCAGCTAACATCAATGTCCTGCCCTGGCCTGCTCAGTCGCCAGACTTGAACCCGATTGAGCATGCATGGGATATGCTACAGAGAAGAGCTCTGCCGAATATGGAGGGTATCCAGTCGCAAGAAGACCTTTTTTTGTTGTTGCAACGAACATGGGCGGCCATTCCACAGCGTGATTTGGATGAACTCATTTTGAGTATGCCAAACCGATGTTCTTGTGTTGTTAGTGTTCGCGGTAGAAACACGGATTATTAATTGTTTAAGTTACCCAATAAAATTTTAGAGAAAACTGTTATTTCAGTCTTTTTTTCGAACTTTTGTGTTAGTGGTTCAAATGTCAAAAATCCCTTTATTAGGAAAATGGCAAATTTCTTTATTAATGCAAAGGTGACTTGGTTTATCGTTACTGTGACAAACGAAAACACTTTATTTGATGAATCCTTAAAGAAAATTTTAATTAATATCAATCAGGAGAAAAGTTATTGCAAAAATATATGTTGATCCCTAGACACTTTTGATGTGTGTATTTTGCCGTAAATAAGTCTATAGATATTTCTTTTATTTTTTTATCTTGCGAAAAGAGATCCTTACAAAAAAGGCTTTTATTTTCATCGAATAAGAATACTATCCAGTATTACCCAATCACATCACGTAGATATGATAAACGAGGCTTTTGGCGGTGCTGCCAAAAATCTGGTTAAAAGCTAGAAATCTGGTTCCCTAAGTAGCTTTGGAAGTCAGATAGAAATGGTAATGCGGCCAACTAAAACTCACTGTCATGTTTTAAACATAACGCACACGAACTGAGAGAGTTAATTAGAATTCAGTCCCAGCTAAGGTTTTAGTGGCTGAAAAAAAGTATGTTGAAACTATGAATATTTCATTTGAAATTAACTTAAAAAACATAACATTTCATGCAAAAAAATAAGTTCCTGTTGGGTAGTTGGATCCTAGTGCTTACTTGCCTACGTACTAAACGAGGCACAGGACTTATAAGTCGCGTGGGAGCTGCGTGGGTAAGCAGAACGATTAAATTAGCATGAACCGACAACTGGACACGCTACCCTGTTTGTGTCGAGATATCGACCTCATAAACATTGGTATTCTGCTTCTAACTACTTGCGAGATTTCTGATTAATAGTGAACCATGTAACTGCTTTGTGTTCCTAACTAAGAATGCGTTTTAATATTATTTTTATTTGTCGCTGGGTATAATGACATTGGGTAGGACATACGACATTGTTGCCATCGCGGGTACAAGCTGGATGAGGCTGGCACAGGAGTGTGGTGATTGGCATAAGAAAAGAGAAGTATATGCTTAGCAGTGGCTGAAGTCGGGCTTTGGATGATGATGATGAGGACAGAAACCATTATGATATAGGAATAAATATTGCCGTTTCACAGCTTTCGTGCCGAAAATGTGTTAAACTGTCGTATATAAGGTGTTAAAAAATTAACCCTACAAACTTTTAAGAGGTGCTTTATACCATCAAAGTATCAAACTGAACAACTTTCACTATGGGACTAACTCTGGATTCACGAAAAAAAATCAGCTGTTTAATACAAAAGTTCAATACTTAATTGACCAAAATGTATGAAACAGCTGATTTTTTTTCGTGATTTCAGAGTTGGTCCCATAGTGAAAGTTGTTCAGTTCGATGGCCTAAAGCACCTCTTAAAGTTTGCCGGGTTAATTTTTTAACACTTTGTATATTCTTCAGATAAAAATTAGGTAAGTATCTGAACGGCTCCAACTTCGAGTTGTAACTCGTGGGTTCCCAGGCAGGTGCTTTAATTTGTGTAAATAATTTCATCTCCACTGCTCTCAAAACGGTGAAGGTGTCCTGCAGATCCTAGGGCCAAAACTTCGAAGATACGAGTATGTGACATCTATCAATTCGCACTGGGCCTGCGTGGTAGGTTACTCCCAACTCCCTCTCGAAGAAAGGAGGCCTGTTTCGCAGCAGTTAGATCTTTTTAGGATGTTTATGCTTATGCTTAGATAAAACAACCATGAAACGATTTGACCATTGAAAAATCAGTCCTAAATGGACGAAAATACGTTTCCACAATAGGAATGACAACTTCCATGTTGACAAAGGTCATAAAAACTTTTTAACAAAATAAAAAAACAACCGACTTCAAAAAAAAAAACACTGCAAAGTGTAAAATAACTTTAATTTTAATTTCGGAAGTCGGTGTCTTTGGTTTTGTATTCACGTTTTTGCCACCGACTTCCAAAATTAAAATTAAAGTTATTTTACACTTTACAGTGTTTTTTTTTTGAAGTCAATGTTTTTTTTTTGTTAAAAAGTTTTTATTTTTTACTTTTTATAGTCAGAGTGCATCTCATGACAATTCCAATAAGCCCAAACACGGCTAGAATACATGGTTTTATTACGAAGTTCCGGTACCTACCTTCCAGCTTCATCATCAGATCGGTTTGATGGTACCATTTTCGTCAGAACCATTTATTTAAATTTGCTTCGTCATAGTCGCTTAACTATCTTAATCGAGATATCTTATCGCCACCCGTGAAATACTTATTATCATTGAAGAGTTCCTGTGGCTATCTGTGGTCTCCTTCATCAGTTCCACTTCACCAAATTATACTTTTTGAATGCAAATACTTGACATGTTGATGAAAATACCAAAATTTCTATATGTATGCCTATAATATTTGAGGAGTTCCCTCAATTCCTCATGGATCCCATTATCAGAACTGGATTTTGACAAAAATGGGACCAATCTGGAAGCATATCCTTTCAAATCTATACATATAATAAATCTGTAGAAAAGTCATTTTTGTACATTGAAGAAATTGAAACAAAAAATAGCCAGCGTGTGAAAAGATAAGTAACAGAACCCATTTCCATCATTTTTGAAATTTTTGTCTGTTTGTCTGTCTGTTTGTCTGTTTGTTTGTGCGCACATCACGTAAAATCTACGAATTCAATGCTGACAATGTTTATATACAAAAATTATACGCAACTTGAGGTTTAACTTAGTTTTTGTTTCATCGAAATCGGTTCACTCTATCAAAAGATATGATTAATTTAGTGAGTTCAAGAAGTAAAATATTACGTTACGCAATTAAGTATAGTACTTGCAACGACATCTTAAGACTAAAAATAGAACTAATGTTGATAGTTGAAATCTAAATCCGATAGATGGCGTTGTGCAAATGACGTCATTTTCTGAATCGCGGTGTTAAGATTTTCCGCGCGAGGATGACGTCCACCGTGTTTACTAGGCAAATTGGGTTTCGTTAGGTGTCTTAAAAGTTCTTGCGTGTGTCGTAAAAGTTCTTTGGTTGCTTGGTTTATCGATTTTGTATTTGATTTACTTCGTAGTTTGAATCCAATAGTGCCAATCGTTATACAGTAAGTTAGTGTTGCCAATTCGTTGAGTCACGACCACGAACAGACGATACGTTGTCACACTAGACTGTTCGACGCACCGTTCTTTTAAGTTTGTAGGCTATTCAGTCATAAGTGTTGTTAGTTTTGTTTATTGCTTTAATTTTCCTTGAAAATGCCTCAAAGAAAAAAAACTAACCTTTCGCTGCGTAGCCGAAATGCGAAAAGGATGAGACTTTGTAGGTCTCAGGAATCGGAAGAAGATCGTGAAGCACGGTTATCTGCTAACCGAGAGCACATCGCTCTTTCACGTGAATCGGAAACGTTCACCGAAAGGGAGTCACGTTTAAGTTCACAAAGAACACGGACCGCGACTTTGCGGTCTCAAGAGAGTATCCAGGAACGCGAAGACCGGCTGTCTGCTGATCGGGAGCGCCAGTCTCTCTCACGTGAGTCAGAGACATTCACAGAAAGGGAGTCGCGCTTAAGTTCGCAAAGAACTCGGACCGCGACTTTGCGTTCTCAAGAGAATATCCAGGAACGCGAAGTTCGGCTGTCTGCTGATCGGGAGCGCCAGTCTCTCTCACGCGAGTCAGAGACTTTCACAGAAAGGGAGTCGCGCTTAAGTTCGCAAAGAACTCGGACCGCGACTTTGCGTTCTCAAGAGAATATCCAGGAACGCGAAGTTCGGCTGTCTGCTGATCGGGAGCGCCAGTCTCTCTCACGCGAGTCAGAGACTTTCACAGAAAGGGAGTCTCGCTTAAGTTCGCAAAGAACTCGGACCGCGACTTTGCGTTCTCAAGAGAGTATCGAGGAACGCCAAGCACGTCTGTCATCTGACCGAGAGCGACACGCTCTCTCGCGCGAGTCTGAATCTCTCTCCCAAAGAGAAGAACGATTACAAATAGCTAGACATAACTATGTAGGTGTACAAAGAAACAATGAAAGTTATCTTGCATCTGAAAGGGAAAGAATAGATGAACTAAGACGAGCAGAAACAGCAGAACAACGTCAATCTCGCCTAGAAATAGAACGAGCTCGATACCATATGAATAGAGAAACAAATAGCGGAGCTGATGAGTCCATGGAAAATGACGATGCAAATATTTTATTACCTTGGGACAATAGGGAAAAATCAGGGTTCACATATTCGTCTAGAATTAATTATGCTGGCTTTACTTTCGTGGGTGACATGAGAGAAATTTGTAATTTTTGTCATGCTTTGAAATGGAGGAAAGAGACAGATGGAATGTGCTGCTCAAATGGAAAAATTGTTCTTCCAAATTTCCAAGATCCACCACACTTACTTAAAAGTCTCCTGAATGGCGATCATCCCCAGTCGAACCGTTTTTTGGATAATATTCGTTTATATAACAGTGCTTTCCAAATGACTTCCTTTGGGGCAAAACAAATAACGGAAGGACCGTTCATGCCAACCTTCAAAGTACAAGGTCAAGTTTATCACCTTATTGGATCTTTGCTGCCAGAAAATGAACCCAAATTTCTCCAAATTTATTTTGTATCCGATTACACGCAACAGCTCAATGTTAGAAATCACAATTTTCCCCAGCTCAATGCTGAGCTTTTGGGTCAACTTCAAGAATTGCTGCATCACGTTAACCAGTACGTTCGTGAATTCAAAGCTGCATTGGAGTCAATTCCACAAGGCAGCAATGATTTCAAAATTGTTATAAGTGCCGATAGACGTCCTGTGGGTGAACACCGTGGAAGACACAATGCACCCGTCGCAGATGAAGTTGCAGTTGTTTTAGTCGACCAGGAGTGTGAGAGACGTGATATCGTGTTGCGTACACGCGACGATCGCCTTCAACGCATTTTGGAAACCCACCGAGCTTACGACGCCCTGCAATATCCACTAATTTATTGTCATGGTGAAGATGGGTACAATTTTGGGCTGTACCAAGTGAACCCTACTACGAGAGTCACTAATTATCAAAAAAAAATATCTGCTCAACAATACTATTCCTACCTTTTACAAATAAGGCAAAACAGTTTCGTATATTTGCAACGATTTCGTGGTTTGTTCAGCCAATTTATTGTGGACATGTACGCAAAAATAGAAACTGAACGTTTAGTGTATATTCGCACTAACCAGCGACGGTTACGCGCTGAAGAATACGTGCACTTGCGGGACGCCATGCAATCAGATAATAACGTCGAAAACTTGGGTCGATTGGTTATTTTGCCATCCAGTTTCACAGGCGGTCCGCGGTATATGCACGAACGAACGCAAGATGCTTTTTGTTACGTCCGTAAATACGGCCGGCCGGACCTTTTTATAACATTTACAACAAATCCAAAGTGGACGGAGATTTGCCAGGCACTTCTCACAGGACAGGCGTCATACGACAGACATGACATTATTGCTAGGATTTTTCATTTAAAACTCAAAGTCTTGATTAATCTACTTACAAAGGAGAAAGTTTTCGGTTCAACTCTTTGTTTTATGTATAGCGTCGAGTGGCAAAAGCGTGGTTTACCCCACGCGCACATTCTTCTGTGGCTGGAAGAAAAAATTCGTCCCGATGCTATAGACAGTGTCATAAGTGCAGAATTTCCGGACTATAATGCAGATCCGATTTTGCATGACATAGTAAAAACACATATGGTTCACGGGCCATGTGGCCTCTTAAACAGGGAATCACCGTGCATGAAAGATGGTCAATGCTCAAAAAAATACCCCAGAGCACTGAAAGAACTAACTGTGGCTGGGGAAAATGGGTATCCGCAATACCGGCGAAGATCACCGTCACAAGGTGGTTTCACAGCTACTGTCAGATTCCGTGGACAAGAAATAATTCTAAATAATAGTTGGGTGGTACCGTATTCTCCAGTTTTGTCAAACGCTTTTCAAGCACACATTAATGTTGAAATTTGTAATAGCGTCGAATCTATAAAATATATATGTAAATATGTTAATAAAGGTAGTGATCAAGCCATGATAGCACTAAGAAATAACAACCAATTTGATGAAGTGACAAGGTATCAATCTGGCCGATACATAAGCTCTTCGGAGGCAGTTTGGCGCATTTTGAGTTTCCCTATTCATGAAAGGTATCCGCCAGTCATCCATCTTGACGTGCACCTGGAAGGCGGGCAGCGAGTTTACTTTCAGCCAGAAAATGTGGCAGAAAGAATGAACAACCCAAGACAAACCACCTTGCTCGCATTCTTTCGCCTTTGCGAAAGAGACAATTTCGCTAAGTCTCTGTTGTACAATGAAGTGCCACATTATTATACTTATAACAAGCAGCAAGGTGTTTTTAATCGCAGGAGACGTGGAACTGCTGTAGAAGGCGAGTCCGGCATTTTTAAAGAACACGTGATTGGAAGAGTATACACGGTGCACCCAAATAATGCAGAGTGTTATTATTTACGCCTTCTTCTTCACACAGTGCGAGGACCTACTTCTTTTGCTGAGCTCCGCAAAGTGGACGATATAGAATATCCCACATTTCAAGCTGCTTGCCGCGCACGGCATTTATTAGATGGCGATCAGCATTGGGATGATGCTTTAGCCGAAGCATGCGTCAGTGATAGTCCACATCGTTTGCGCCATTTATTTGCCATTTTGTTGACATTTTGTGGCCTATCGGACGCTGGGCAGTTGTGGCAAAAATATAAAGACGCGTTTGCCGAAGATTTTTTGAGACAGCAAAATATAAATAGTGAAACTTCTGACCAAGTACGTGAAAGCTGCCATAATAGGGCTTTGCTGGCTATACAAGATATAGTTACAAGTATAGGAGGGAACCCCCTCAGTCAATACGGCTTGCCGACACCGACAGTTGGTGGGGAACGAATTAATAGGGAGTATACATCTGAAATAAATTACAACCCCGAAGAGTTAGCAGAAATATTGCGAAATGGCTGTTCAAATTTGACGTCAGAACAACGTCAAATCTTTGATAGAGTATGCTGTAGTGTAGAACATTCATTAGGAGAAATGCTGTTTTTAGATGCACCTGGTGGAACAGGTAAAACTTTCCTCACTAAAGTTATCTTGGCTCAAATAAGGAGCCAAAACAAAATTGCCCTTGCCGTCGCTTCCTCAGGAATAGCTGCCACTTTATTACCAGGAGGAAAAACTGCACATACAACATTTAAAATACCAATCGACTTGGACCGCACAGAAAACCCTGTTTGCAACGTGTCTCGCAATAGTGATAAAGCAAGGGTTTTACGCGATTGCGCCCTTATCGTTTGGGACGAGTGTACGATGGCAAATCGTAAAGCTGTGGAAGCTGTAGATAGAACGTTGCGAGATATAAGACAAAATGACCGACCGATGGGAGGCTTAACGGTGCTATTCTGTGGAGACTTCAGGCAGACACTCCCTATAATACCCAGAGGAACGAGGGCCGATGAAATAGGTGCCTGTTTAAAGAGCTCTATTTTATGGCGTAGTGTCATATTAACTAATTTGAGCTTTAATATGCGAGCATATTTGGGAGGTGACGCAAACGCGCAGGTTTTCTCAAATTTACTACTTCAAATTGGTAACGGCACATACCCGACTCAAGAAGGAGGTAAAGTAACTTTAGTCGAAAGCCTGTGTTCTTCTGTTGCCTCACAGCAGGAACTCATTTCCTCTGTATACGGAGATCCATCAGAGATCTCGAACCATGACGCTGCTTGGCTATGCCAACGAGCTATTTTGGCACCTCGCAACGACCAAGCAGCAGCAATAAATTCTCAAATATTGGTACATGTTTCTGGAGAAAGTAGGGAATATTTATCTATTAACACGGTTTTAGAAGAAGGAGATGCCACCCACTATCCAGTAGAGTTTTTAGACTCTCTAAATACACCAGGTCTTCCAGCACACAAAATTTATTTAAAAGTCGGAGTACCAATCATTCTACTCAGAAATTTAAGCCCACCAAAACTATGCAATGGAACTCGGTTGAGAGTAACAAATCTCCAACGAAATGTCATCGAAGCCGAAATCTTAACAGGTTGCGGCTCCGGTGATGTTGTTTTCATTCCCAGGATACCCATTATCCCCAATAATTTTCCGTTTACTTTCAAACGTGTGCAATTTCCTGTAAGCCTCTGTTACGCTATGACTATTAATAAAGCCCAAGGCCAGACGTTATCCGTTGCGGGTGTAGACCTTACTTTTGATTGTTTTTCACACGGCCAACTCTATGTTTCTCTATCACGTGTTAGCAACCCAAACAACCTTTTTGTATATGCTCCGGGTAATTCCACCGCTAACATAATATATAGAGAAGCATTAACGTAATCAACTATACCAAAGTCAGGACTCTTATCTAAATCATCAAAAAGGTGATATACTCTTATCTAAACGACGTTGTTTTGTTCTCGACAACCACGCGAACGAAGTCGCGGGCACAGCTAGTAAAAAAAAAAAATTCCAAATCGGTTCATAAATGACGGCGTACTGAGGTAACAAACATTAAAAAAAAAAAATACAACCGAATTGATAACCTCCTCCTTTTTGAAGTCGGTTAAAAATATCTTCCACCCCTATAATTTTAATACCCAAAATTAATTTGCAAAACAATCATCTAATAAACATTAGAGTTGCCGCGAATACTCGCTATTATTCGGTATTCGGCATTACTCGTCATTTTTTTGATATTCGTCGAATACCGAATAATAGCTAGTATTATTCGGCATTCGGCGAATAGTCGTCGAAAATAAACTTTTAACTGAGTTAAAAATAATCATTTTTTAAATTATTTTCCTTAATAAAACAATACACAATATCAATTATTATCTGTAATATGTGCATGTGCCTATCATATTCATGAAATTAAATTAGTAAGGCTTTTTAATTAATATTTAAAATGGAAAATTAAATTTACTACACATATATACTACACACATCAAAAGTGTCTAGGGATCAACATATATTTTTGCAATAACTTTTCTCCTGATTGATATTAATTAAAATTTTCTTTAAGGATTCATCAAATAAAGTGTTTTCGTTTGTCACAGTAACGATAAACCAAGTCACCTTTGCATTAATAAAGAAATTTGCCATTTTCCTAATAAAGGGATTTTTGACATTTGAACCACTAACACAAAAGTTCGAAAAAAAGACTGAAATAACAGTTTTCTCTAAAATTTTATTGGGTAACTTAAACAATTAATAATCCGTGTTTCTACCGCGAACACTAACAACACAAGAACATCGGTTTGGCATACTCAAAATGAGTTCATCCAAATCACGCTGTGGAATGGCCGCCCATGTTCGTTGCAACAACAAAAAAAGGTCTTCTTGCGACTGGATACCCTCCATATTCGGCAGAGCTCTTCTCTGTAGCATATCCCATGCATGCTCAATCGGGTTCAAGTCTGGCGACTGAGCAGGCCAGGGCAGGACATTGATGTTAGCTGCGGCGAGAGTCTGTCTTACAACTCTTGCGGTGTGCGGTCGTGCATTATCATGCATTAACTGAAATAAGGGACCGATTTGCACTTGTAGAGGAACGATGACGTCTGATACAATCGTCTCAGCATAAATTTGAGCGTTGAGGTTGCCTCTGATCCAAATCAACTCAGTTCTTCCGCCGATCCAAATACCCGCCCATACCATGATGGTTCCACCACTATAAGGATGGACTTCCTGGCAGGATTTTAATCGCTGTTGGCGTCCAGGGGTTCTCCAGTGTCGTATACGTCTTGTATCCGGTCTCATACCAAAACGAGACTCATCAGAAAAGCACACGAAACGCCATTGTTCTTCTGCCCAATTTCTGTGTTCAAGAGCCCATTGATATCGAATCCTACGATTGTGCATTGCTATAGGTGGTACCCGTAGCGGTCTTCGGGAATGAAGGTTCACTTCATGCAAGCGGTTTCTGACTGTTTGGTCGCTAATTAAGTTCCCTGAAGAGTGATGAAGCCTCACGGCTAACATCATGGCGGTTATTGTTGGAGCTCTTCGAGTTAAGATTTGAATGTATCGGTCTTGTCTCCGTGTGGTGCAGCGATACCGTCCTCCATGGCGCTCAGCCACGGTACCAGTGCTTCGGTAACGTGTCCAAAGTCGACTGATAACACTCTGACTTGTATTCAGAGCTAAAGCCACAGTACGTTGCCGGGAACCAGCTTCTATCATTCCCACGGCTCTGAGCATTTCTTCCCTGCTTAAATGACGTCGCCGCTCCATAATAACGTTGGTTTTAATCAGTAGTAGGGAAACAGTAGCACTAATAATGTCTTCAATGCGTTGTATGTTTTTATAGGGAAAATATTGACAGCTGATTTTCATCTTTTACTCGAATTTGATTCACAGTTCCTGATTCAAATTATGAAATGCACCAAAAAGGATCCATATAAATTTATAAAATCATAAATTTATTACAAAGCCACATCTCAATCTCAAGAAATCCGCATAAAAATGCTTGATCCCTAGACACTTTTGATGTGTGTATGTATAACAATGAAACAGATTTCTTTAACTTTATTGTTTTCTTTTCTCACAACCTTAGAAGAAATTAGAAATATTTTTAATGTGTTTAATGTTTTTTTTTATGTCGAATAGTAATGTCGAGTTATTCGACTATTCGCCAAAGTGAATGGCGATTAATCGGTATTCGATTATTCGCTATAAACACTATTCGCGGCAACTCTAATAAACATATCCCCTTAATAACTCACAAGCATATCAAATCGAGGAGTTACAAACTCGTTATGGAGTTCCATTTTTACCAGACAAAACCCTAAAGGGTCTCGGGATCGTCGCAAATGACCAAGAACTGATATCCTTCATAGAAACGGGCGAAAAGTTTGACTTAGCCCCAATTTCGGTCGGGGGATAGCCAGAAATAAATCATATGGGTTAGGTATTGTGCGAAAAGTATAGAATAGGTATGAAACCCGTCGACCAATTTATTTAAGCCCTCGCGTGAAAGGATTGTTCGGGAACTGGTATCGTTATCTCGTTTTATATGCAATGTGGGAGTTGCGTTTCGTATTTTTCCTATATGTCCAAACTTGTATTCCTAGAAGAAAGAGGCGCCAAATTGCAAATATGATTCTCTTTTTCGTTGACTATAGATACGTACGAAGGTAGTCATTGTTTTATATTGTAATAGCTTCTACCCGCGTGGTAAAAAATAAAATAAATCCAATGGCACTCGGCAATAGTGTAGCTTTCTTTTAGAGATAGAATTTTGTATGATCGGATTAGTACTTTCAGATTTTGCCTTTTATAAATAATTTTAACTCTATAAAATAATAGCTTAGATTGGTGTATGGTGAATGAAAAATTTATGGTGGTATCGATAAATGAAAGTATCGAGTACCGCCCATCTCTAGTAATTTGGAGATTCGATTGGAAACGGATATTGATTGTTGATTTTATTTACTCTTGACCTACTACAAAGGGACGCAATGTTATTTGTTTTTAGGGTTTCGTACCCAAAGGGTTTCAACGGAACCCTATTACAAAGGCTCCGCTGTCTTGGTTTCGATGGGCACCCATCCACGGAGCAACCGCGGCAAGCGTATCTTAACCTAATCGATCGACCCGTGCGGCTGTTATTACTTAGCCACAACTCAAACGTTTGTCGATATAAATTAAATTAAAAGAGGCTTAAGATCACATCAAAAGACTCAATCAGTGGGAGGCCGTTGCAGTCGAGGGATATACTATTAAATATATATGTATAGTCATGGAGATGTAAAGATATCGATGTGCATTAAAAGTATAAATACCTTAAAAGTGTAAGTAAAGTATAAGTACACTAAAAGTGGAAATACCTACTTATTAAGAGGAGCCAATAAAAACAGAAAGGGCCATGTGATTAAAAAACAAGGTTTCAAGGTACCAAATAAATGACATAACATAACATGCTTTGTTACCCCGCTTGGGGGTTGGGCAACCGTAGGCGCGGGCTTGCGGACGGCGAGCAATGGGCAGCTCGCCGTCCGGTAAGGACCAGGCCCGGGTCGACGGCGCGTTGTGATCCTCGCGCGCCTCAAAGAGAGGGTCCGCTAGGGCCGATGCCTGCCAGGGTCGTGGGCTGTTCGAAAGAGATACCGTGGCCGCTGGCACAGGCAACTGAAGGGTTCAAGTCCCATGTAATATCCATTGCCATCAACCTACTGGTACTGAAAAAATTCAGGTAGAAAAACCCATTAACTTGCGAATCGAACCCAGGACGTCATGCTCAGCAGTAACGCATGCAGCTACTAGAAATGAATTGAATAGAATATAATTTTCTTTATTTTGTAAACGATATAAATTACAGACATAAATATAGAAATGAAAGAATGTTGGTGAAGTACTTATTGAACCCCAATCCATGACTATTAGATACCTTCTCTGAATTAGTGAACAAATTCAAGAACTTAAGAATTTCAATAGCGATCTGAAGGCCAATCATTCTCGTAATTTAAAACGTTGAAAATCTAGTCGCAGTCTCATATAAGCGACAAACAAATGTCAAAAACATAGGGAAATTAGAGATATTTTTCACAGATTGAGACTGAGATCAGACTGTGAACATTCTTAAAATTACGAGAATTGCCCCTCTAGTTTGCAGCACAAACTTTATCGGTTTTAAGTTTGTCGAGCATCGAGAGAACACCTCTAATATTTTCCAATAGCTTCTATTCAAGTACATATTTTGCGGTCGGCGGCTTTTATGTCAACTTATCGAACCCTACGAGCACAATACCGAACCTATCTATACGTGTCCTGCTCATTATGACAAGATTTCTATACGAAAAAAAGAGATAGATGGAGTATTGTACAGCCCATAAAAGCGCCCGTGATGAGTAATATCATTTTCGTATTTTTTACCTTTTTCTCGATAAAATATTTGTTTCGGTAAGGTCTATTTTACGTAGAGTAGATAAAATATAAGAGCTAAATTTCTTAGGAAATGGAGATCTGTAATTTTTTTAATCTAGTAATATTCTCAGAAGACCTATTTACCAATTGTGTGCAATGACCAATATCTAAGTCGGCACGTCTTTAGTTCATTCATTGTCTAGAATGTGGGTAGTCGGTAAAGGGCGTGGTATTTAAAAGCTCACAGACCACTAAGCATTCACTCAGGCGTTTGGTCTCGCAGAGGATGGACGTCGCGATCGATAGATAGCACGCTACTTGCATTAAATTGTACACGATCAAAGGCCGAAGATTGTAATTATAGATATTGCTCGGGAACAGATGGAATTGCTGGCATGTCTGGTCCCCGTTTGCTTGTATGCACAATTATGTCCCGATCTCAATTTATTTATAGGAGTAAAAGGAAAACCATAAATTCAAAAGCAAATGTAAGAAAGCTTAAAGATATAGGTCATGCCGATTCCTTTATAATGGTATCTTCAAAAAGTCCTCGATACCCTATTGTGATGTCGTTAAATGTTCCGAACATCAATAATTTATAACAAAAAATCAATTCCTCGTAATACATCTTTACATTTCCGCTGCAGCCTCTTCGACAACATTAAAAAGCCGTAATTTTCTATCAAAAGAGGCCATTTCCTTCGTTTTCCCGATGAATTGACATCCATCGATGTCAGAGCGAACAAAGAAAAATCACAGTACATTTGCCCGAGTCGAAAAACCAAGTCATTTTAAGGCGTAGGACTACGCAATAGCGTCTGACGTGGAGGTTCCCCGCCGTAGATAAATTACAAGGGATTGAGATTTATATCAACTCGTTTAACTATGGTAATTTGTTGAATATAATCTTGGAACGGTACTCGATGGATTAAGTGAGGTTAGTTTATGTATCGAATTCGATGATGCTATCGGTAGAAAATGGGTCTTGGGGAAATAATTTTGCATGTTATAGCTAGACCTTTCGTATTTTTCAAGTACTTACCTAATTATTAACCCATTTAAAGTAGTTAGTTGTAATAATGTAGTAAGCACTAGACTGATTTCTTATACCCCGTAAGTAGATACCTACAAATTTAGTGATTTCACTACCAAATTACAACATAATGTTATATTATATTACGTTATGTTATATTATATATTATACGAGACAAAATGTTTGATTGAATTACCAACATTTCAAACGTGAATTCTACGAAAATCTACTTATCATAATTTTGCTAATTTTCAGTGAGAGCCAATTTTTGGAGCGTCACGTCGTCGTGATTGCCTATCATAACATGTTTATAACATAATCACAAAAGCTCTTCATTTGTGTACACAATTACCAAGAACAGCTCTTATCTTAAGCCAATAAAATGGCGTAATGGCTGTTTCCCTTCAGAGGGTAAAGGTATAGAGTTTGCATTTGACCTTATGGGGGCCGCCGCAGGGCGCACGGGGGCACCCTCCCCGTGGCAGACAAGCCTATATCAACGATACACACTATTCACTACTTTAACGACAAAGCAATGAGAGCCAATTTACATCGACACCCTCCGATAGACGCGTAAAGTAAAAGCTACCTTCAGCTACTGTAATTATGTACATAATGAAACAATTTGTAAACGATCACGTTCGATACTGTTGTGAAGCTAATAAAAACTGAACTTCAGCAACACGTCGTTAGGGTTGTATTTTGTTTAACACGTAAAAACAGAAGATTACTCAGCTGCTTGTTCAGGCGTAGCTGTTTAGAACATAAAGTTGACATTTGCTCGACCGATATTTTTTTACAGGGTTGTATGTTAAAGTTTGGCCGCGACGCGTGCTTTTTGTTATTTGAACATAAAATATGGCCGAAGCCTGTGTCGCAAGTAGGTAGGTATGCTAATGTTTTTTATCGCATATGCCTGGAATAGGCGGGCCTAATCGAATTTATATGACAGTGTGACGTTTTTCAGAGGACAAACGATGTTTCGTATCCATTCTGGCCGTCGAGTGTTGTGGAACAGAGTAATATAAAACTCTGATAGTAATTTACCCGGGACGGAATGGATTTAGTTCGTCGACTGAACTTTAGAGTGAATTGCCTAACTCAGAGCTAGACTAAAGTACATTGCGCCAACTTTGCTGAAAAGGTCAGTGTGAAATGTCAATTTATAGGACCAAAGGTTTTGCTTAAGAACTTAACGTACTTAGTTCATCTGTATGGAATTAATTTTGGCCTAACTTCGGTCTTGACACTAGGTGAAGGTTCATTATTACACTTTTAATTCAGTTCGTTAGTTCAATCATTTCTAAATCACTGAAAAACTGCACAGTAAGGTTTTTGTTGCATGAAAAAGAAATATAATAGACCTATATTAAGCTTTAATTTAAATTTATACAAATATTAATTGAAGTTTTTATGATTTATATTGAAATTTATTTAAAATTAAATTTTCATTATTACACTTATAATTCAGTTTGTTAGTTCAATCATTTCTAAATCACTGAACAACTGAAAATTAAGGTTTTCGCACGCTCAAATACAAACACATGCATGAACATAGATTTAGTTACAATATTCACCCAAATATGCACACACTTATGCTACAAACTCAACAATGTATACATTAGTGCATAAATGTATAGTTTGCAAATGTATAGCACGCAAATGTATAGTGTACAAAGTGCGCACGTCACCGCAGCGGTTGCGGTCGGGCCGCCATATTAATATGATATTGCACATTATTGGCAGTGGGTAGTGCACACACACGGATACTGTGCAGACATGTTGCATTATGTGTTCGGTGGAATGCTTTGTTTTGTGGTAGACTATGTTAAAGCTTTTGAGGAAGAAGTATACAAGGAAAATACTTATATACTATGAAAGATCACAGCCATGGTCCTTTACAAATATTATTAAGAGTCTGTATTGTATTAACATCATTAAAATAAGCAAGTAAAGTATTACTTGTTTCTTTCTTCTAGGTAGTTCCTATATTGTTACAATGGGGTGGATCGTAATTTAGTGGATTTTGTATAGTGCTCTCTCCAATTAATAAAAATGAACAGAGTAGAGAGCTGATGCTGATGCAATGTCAATGCTTAATTACTGAGCTAGAGGTGACGCTTTTTTGGTGACATCTTAAATTTTCAGAAAACTTACAGGTTTAATACATTAAAATTTATTTTATTTCAGTAGACGAGAGCTATATCAGTAAAATCACAGATTCAAACAAAAACGACAGCATAAATGAGTAAATCTAATTGGTGATATCACAATCAGATTTCCTAAAACTTCCTCCTCTTTGATGTGACAGAAATAGAACCAAATGTCAAGAAACAAATAGATAAAAATAAAAGGAGAATCCCAAAAAGTGGCGATCTCTTTACCATGGCTTACTAAAAGCCCCCCCTCCCCCCTTTACGGCTTAGCCTGTGAAAGCTTATTTCACGCTTATTCTTTACGGTGGGTAAGCACTTGCGATTGTGGATGCAAGTTGTTTTAAAAGATTTTATTCTTATAGAGTTACTGTTTGTGAAATACATTCGTTATTTATTTCAGTCACCCTTCACTTACGTTGTCTTTTTAGATATGTTAATGTGTGTTATATTATATTATGCACTGTTTATTTCAAAGTCAAAGTCAAATAATTTATTTCAAATAGCCACGTTTGAACCACAAAATTTACAAAAAAATAGAATTGATTCTAGTCGCCCCTCCTCATAATAACTGTATTATATATTCTAGAAAAAATGATACATACGATTTTCGTGCTGTACTGCATTCCAGTTCTCTTCGTTGCTCGTAATGATAGATTTATAGCGAATAAATCTTATGCTTGGACAACTCAATCTCAATACTTACTTAGTAAATGTTACATTGTTTAGAAATACAATATTTGAATTCTCAACGAAACCTTGGTAACATACTTTCCGAGCCACTAAAATACTTACCTCAAACCGTAACGAAAGCGCTCAATTATAAAGAAAATTCCAATGTTTCCGTTCAAAATTCCAGTACACGCAATAAACACGATAAATAGGCGATTTAAATTAACAAAGAATAATGCTTTCAGTACACTGCGAATGAAATCCCGGCTTATTAATGGGCCGCATAAAATGTAACTTGGTTTTCAAGAAAAAGTTATAATCTCGAGGCAGTAGCGGGTTCCCGCTGGGCATTCTGTCATAACAAAGAGGGGGAGGGGGGGAACGAAGGAGAGGGCGGCAAGGTATCAACTTCACAGGGAAAATGAATAAAAACACCTACGTAACACGACCGAGTCAAATATCCTATGCAAACTCGCCCGCCCGCGCCTGGCGGTACTCGGAAATGATTTGTTAACTTGTAAGGTAGAAGTTTTAGTTTCAAAGGTTTCGGTAAGACCGGTTTTTCTGGTCATTACGGTAACATGATGTTGCTGGAAAAGCTTTGGGAAAAATTGAGCATGGCCGGATCTAGTTTTGCTCGAGAACTGATCTTCTAAAGGGTTACCGAAAAAACTACATAATAAATTTATCGTCTAAGTATTTTAATTAAACACTGAAAAACACAACGCTTTAAAAATAGGACAGGAGTTAAATTAAGGAATTACTACGTACTTTATCAAAGAAAAAACATTGAACAATGATTTTGTACAATTTTAATTAACTAAAAGAAACAAGAAAAAAAATCTTGCTGCGAGCGCTACGAGTGCTACGCCGTAGCAGCTACTTAAAAGTTACCTTCGAAAAAGCACAAGCAAAAAATTCGCTCTAAAATTTAGCGCAAAACGAAATTCCCGCTACATACATTCATTCCACTGGAAATTCGAAAAAGATTACATGATCGCATGGTTTTTGGCTCCTAACGGCCAATTTATAAAGCACCGGGTATCGTTTTGCTTCTCCACATGTTCAGGTATCATCAGATGTCTTTGCAATTTGGTCGTATTATAAAGTATTTTGCGGGTCTTCGCGTTCTAAGAGTTTTACAAAGTAAAATGTTCTGTAACGGGATTTTGTGAATAGGAATATTTTGTGAATAGGAATAAGACAGAACAAGGTTACATTAACATTACAGTTGAGTGAAGATTGCATACACTGTTTGTGACATATGAATATTTTTACATAAATCTAAGTTTGAACCTCGTTTGCTTAGCGTTTTCTCGTGCTTTTGTTGGAGTCTACTTAGCTCGAGATTGCTGAATAGTTAAGGACTGCACCAGCAAACGTATAAAATTTTATTTGCATTGTAATCATTAAATCTGACTTGGTTTCCGTACCTACATACTTTTCAGGTAGCTAATGAAAATTAGCGCTGTGCTGTGGGTCCCTACAGCACAGCATAATGTTGAGTGGAAGCCTTCTTGTCACAGTCATTACGTGCAGGTGCCGACTATTTCTGTTTTATGCTCGTGATTATTATTTATTACATTTGGAAAAACAAACAGTAGTATATTAAGCACTAGCGGCCCGACCCGGCTTCACACGGGTGGAAAAAAAGAAAAAAATTAGCCTAGCAAAAATTTGCATTAGCATTCAAATGGTGAAAGAATTTTTAAAATCGTTCCAGTACTTTTTGAGCCATTCATTCGTTACAAACATACTGTATAAACTACTTCCTCCCCACATATCGGTGTCGTAATTGCGAGAATTTAATTATCTCCTTAAAAGGATAAAGAAAGATTATCAGTCTCAGTTGTCACTAAAGTCATTACTAGATTAGAAATTTCCTTTAGAAGGTAAAATATAATACTTCCATTTCCAATAGTCTTTACTTACGTCGCCTTAGAAAAGGCACTTAGCTACGAACACACGACTAAACTTTGAACCTCGTTTATCACACCGTAATTTATCAAGCTCCCCGTACTACCTACTTCTCTCAAAATGTGAATTTCAGTGAAAAATATGTAATATGGCACCTTCTATATTTCTGACAAATAGTGTCGACCAGGATCTGACGTCACGCGATATCCGGGTACCTTAGCGTGTTTATGAGTTGGATTATCGATGGCTGTTCGTTGTAGGCAATTATGTAATTTGGAAAGTTCATGTATTATGTACGATTTGCGAGTTATGGGTTGAATGGAATAGGTTTTAGCTAGTTTAGATACCCCTTGGTAAGACTGTTTGTCAGACTTTTGGGCTTCTGATGACCCGTAACGACTGTCAAAGATCCAAGAATGATAGACGAGACCAACGGCTTAACGTGGATTTCCGAGGCACGGAGGGGTCTCGGTATGCAAATATGGTTACCCATCCACGGACCGACTGTGCCAAGCGTAGCTTAACTTGAACGATCAACCCGTGCGGCTGTTATATTCTATGTATCTGTCTATAATAATATTATGTGTGTGTGTGTCTGAAAGGTACCTAAATTATAATGATTTTAATTTCCATTGTTCCAGGTAAGGAGTTGTGGAAGACAGAAGTTTTCCAAGTATTCCTTTCTGTTTTAATTAAAGGAACGAAGTTAAAACAATTCGCTGACTGATCACAGGAATTCTTTTACGCCCGCTTCACAAAGGACGAAGGAACACTTTCTTAGATTTGTCAAAAGTTCATCCTTTTGTTTGATGGTATTGTTATGTTGGGTTATGAAGGGTTGATTCTGCAATTTTCTATGAAATGACCCTAGACTTACGGCCTTACGTGAATTTTTTTACATTAACACTTTCACGGACTATGAGATGAAGATGACATCCTAAAAATGACACTAAAAATTTTCATACAAACAAAATAATACCACGGCTATAGCCGGACTGCGCTAAAATAACAAGTCAATGTACCTCTAATATGACTGGCGGTATAGTTAAGTAACGTCTAGTCTCAAACGTTACTAGAAATTTTATTTTTTTGGCTGTACTCTAAAAAAAATCAGACGTGACTGTGAAATCAGTGAAAGTGTAATGAATGCTTTTTTGTCACGTTAAAACGATAAGCATTAATTAAGAAGCACCAAGGCGTAGGTACCTATCTTTTTTGTTAATTTAGCACCTATAAAGAACTTGTTTTTAAACTACTCGAAATTGTTTCTAACATGACGTTAAAGGTACAAGCTGTAAATTGTTATTGATCACGTTCAGGGCTTCATAACATTTTGTAAATTAATTTTACATAAATTCCAGACCCAGATTATAAATCTACGGAAAGATTTAAGGCCTTAAATAACCGAAACTAGGGTTGTCCCGATATTGGTAAATTTTTCTGGTACATATTTTTTATTGTGACCATATTTTTTTAGTATGTCCTTGGTAGTCTGCGTGCGTAGGGTAACAATGCTTTATAAATTTTCTATTGCCACTACGATATTGCGTCGTATCTAGGGTTACCATCAATCCAGATTTATTAGGGTCGGCGTTTATTGAAACTCTTTTAGCTTTGGAAATCGTGAAATAATTTTGACTCACACTCACAAACGAATGTTTATGAGCAAATAATCTTACAAAAGCAGACAAAAGGGGCTCTTAAAACTCAGTCTCGTTTACATCCACACGGACTACGAACTCAGGAAAAAAGTATCTAAAGGTTCAAATGCCCGAAGTGAGAAGTCGTAAATGTGTAAACATATTCCGGTTTTTACGAGATATTACGGGCCTGGTCCGAAGAAGATAACGCATTTAAGATATCATAGTCACAATGTTTTAGGAAAAATTGTGTGTGAAATGGAAAATGTGTTTCAGATGTTATATAGATATTAAATTTTCGGTGTCGTTCGAACAATAAAAAGCTGTAGTTTTCATAATATGATTAGATTAGATTTTTAGGTTTGATAATTGTATCGTTTGTTTCTCAATACAATGTCACTAGTGCATTAAATCATGAACATTTTCCTGTATACCGACACCATAGCACATCCCGCTATCTCCCTCCGTTTAATTGCTTTAAAGCCCCCGAGAATTAAGAAACAAATGCAATTCGAGTGTGTCATTATCCACACTCGGCGCAGTTTGGTGCGATTTCAAAGACTTTATTACAGAGCGTTGTGCATCCAAACTCCCCGATCTCCCCTAGCGAACGCCCTGGGGTGTCATCATACTATTACAATGAAATAGGAGCTCGTCTTATCTCCCCACTACAGGGACGGAATAAGCAAAACAAATAGCCCTGTATAACTAGCTTTGAGCTAACTAGTTCATTTGAATTTTGAGTCGGTTTCTGGTTTCCGTGTGCTAGGTGAAATGGCGTGTCTGGTTTCTTGGTTTAATTTCCGGGTCTCTTGTTATTTAAATATGATTTTTGTTACATAATTGGACTTACAGTTGGTTTTGTCGTGACGTTGTTATTTGTCAAAAGCTTGCATTTAATAAAGCTGTTTCTAAAGTGCTCGTAGAATCGTGTTTAGTGATGAAATATAAGATATGGTCATTTTATAGGTGACAGATTTATTCGCCTTGGTTTCTAATATAATTTGAAGATAAATTTTACTGATAAAAACTTAATCTTACTAGTACATCAGAAACAGTGACGTCTAACTATTATCCGATTCGAAGATGGAATAGTAAAAATTTTATGTTCGGCGATAAAATTCTTGAGACCGAGATTGACAGTGTCAGCGTCTCAAGACATCTTTTGGGATAGATGCCCAATATTAGGACATTGATCTTACTGATTGATACACAAAAATAATAAACAATATTTATCCATTCAAGACGTAAACTTATTTACAATTATTGTACCATAAATTAGACTTTGTAACAAGTGGCAAGATACAAAACATGTGCAGAGGATTGCTGTGCTATATAAGCACCAGTTACTTACTTACACTTTTTTAACGGATCATTTCCACAATATCTTCTTCTACGTAACGTTATTAACATCAACTTAGAGACACGTTGAACGCCGTAAAACTCGATGCAATACCTGCGTCGAAAAAATGGTCCATGTTGACTGTTTTCACAGATTTGTCATATCAACTTAACCTTTATCAAATATGTAGTACTAGCTGCGCCCCGCGGTTTCAACCGCGTGAGTTTCGATCCCGCGGGAATATCGGGATAAAAAGTATCCTATGTGTTATTCTGTTGTAGAAGCTTTATTGCTGTAAAGTTTCATCAAAATCCGTTCAGTAGTTTTTGCGTGAAAGAGTAACAAATATCCATCCATCCTCACAAACTTTCGCATTTATAATATTAGTAGGAAGTAGGATTGTATCGCGTATCGGCAAGCGTAGTGTGGGACCCAAGCTGAAGAAGGTGGACCGACGGGTTCGGGAACGGGTTGTTCGAAAGAGTTACCGTTACCCTGGCATAGGTAGCTGAAGGAACACGGGTAGGTTTTAATCAGTAATAGTCCGGCACGCCCTCCCGCTCCGCCCAGAGCGGGAGAAGTTATTTGATAATTTCCCACCCAAAAAGAAAAGCCTTTTGTTATGTTTATAAGTATATAACAGTAAGTAAGTATGTTAAAATACAAAGATTACTAAACTACTACTACGATTATATTAATCTGCAAAACTATCGTGGTACGTCAGGACAGGCAGAAAATGATGCTAAAATTGCCGAATCGAAAATGTTATGAATACGAAAATTACTATAAGTTTCGTTAGTTCGCCGGAGCAATGGTACAAAAGTTTAAATTACTAGGAAACATTAAATTTATAGAACTGGAAACGCCAACTAGTTCACAGTATTGTGTGAGAATCATGTTCATTGGCGTTTAAACAGAGCTTTTGTTACAGCATACAGAATATTTTCAGTATATGAACACTAGTAGTGTCATGTGTATGTGTAATTAAAACTTGTATTCGTTTCGTAGAAAGTCAAACAAGAGGATTCCTTTACAAACAGCCTGCATACATATAAAACCACCTGTGTATTATCAGATTGCCCAAAGACCACACGGCAATATTTATAATGTTGAGGCAATGTGATAAACAAGGAAGTTCAAATTATAATTATTTATTTCGCCCTATGTAGCTTGTCATTACTTGGTCCATAATATCATTTCAATTCACAATTAATTTAATTTCCGTGAAATTGAGGATGGCATACTTACCGTATCAATTATTACATTATTTATTATCATTGAGTAGTAAATATTCAAAGTAGGTGTAAAAACTTATTTGTATTTTGTACTCTTCATAATTTAGTTTCTGTATTGTCATTGTTATATCTGTCTCATAAAATATAGCAAAACCATGACATACTGCTGTGGCTCTTATTTATATTTAACTAGCTGACCGGAACTTCGTTCCAAAGAGAATGTAAACACTAGCTTCGTTCCGCCATCGAAATCAGTCAATCCGTTCTCGAGATATTATCCTAAAAACCGATCCATACAAAATGAATTATCATTTTCCGAATACCAGCACCAGACTTGTAGACCATCAGGTGGCATGCACTATTCCAAAACAAAACGTACAAGAAAACTAATTCTCTAGAGAGTTCCCGTTCAGAAGAACGTTTCACTACCTAGTGAAAAAAGGGCCACTCGGGTTGAAACGACAGGTCCTCTCAAGGGACCGATTAAAGTCAACCCCCGATATCCAAGTACCCATGGTAGTTCACCGGTAATATTATGACCGTCCTACAGATAAAAACCTATACTATACCTAATCTATTTTGTTGGGGGACATGACTTTTCATACGATGACGTTTCCCCCATAGGGCCAGCGTCCCCCATAGGTTGAGTTATGGATGGCTGTTATGGATAGGTGATATTTTTCGTATGGGGGTAATTTTGTGGAATTAATTCTTATATTTACAGTTTGTTTATTTGTTGATGTGCGTGTTTTAACCTTTTGATGAGATGTGTAGGAAATATGTATAGGAAAATGATAAGTTTAAATGATATCGTTCAAGTTACTTAAAATTTTATAAATATACATTTTATAAAATTATTACTTAATGATATTTGGGAAAATAATGAGATTAACTTTTGTACGTATAGTCTAGGACGGAGAGTTCTATCATACAAATATATATACGTATATGGTTCTCCAGACCGAAATTCGGTCAAAGCGGCCAATCGCGGGAGATATTATAGTGAACAAGTGACTGTGTGCGCAACACACTTGTGCACTATAATATCTCCCGCGTCGATGGCTTGTCTCCGCTAAGAGTCTAGTCACAGCTGAAACACAGGTGCACTCTCTCGTCCCTCACTCTGATAGTCCGATGGGACGGCAATCTAAAACGACTGAAAAGAAATCAGGTACGGGACCAATGGCTTAACGTGCTTGCCGAGGTACGGGGGTTGAACACCGTGGATTTCCAAATTCCGAACTGTTACTGCGAAATTCCTTACAGAATAACCCAATAACACTTTGCCCGGCCTGGGAATCAAATCCAGGACCCCACGCTCAATATAACCCGAAACTAAAAATACGAAATAGCAAAAATATATTCAAAAGGGACCATTCTATTCCCACAACAAAGCTAATGTATCCAACGGGAACCTACCTAAATAAGCTTCATTTTGCTTTTCACCTGTGCCGTAAAATATCCTACATTACTGCAAATTGGGTACATTTGGCCCCCACTCGCAGCGTTTTGGGAGCAACGTAACTTAATAAAATCGGAAAAAAATCCTCGTACTAACGGATAATGCGGAAAAATTCTGCAAATGCCGTAAAGGAGTTCCCATTAGTTCGTAATGTAACTCATCAGAGTATTTGCTGTGGTGGATTCGTATGGGGGATAAAAGACTCCATGATATGTGGCAGATAGTGTGCATTATACGGCTTGGATATCATTGTAGAGGGGTTTAGGAAAAGGTCGGGTTAGTGGGTAAAAGGTTATGTGGTAGCAGATTATGTGGTAGTAGAAATAACTGGTCAGTACTTACGGGGATCATTATTAGAAAATTGGGACAGGAAAATGGTAGAAGAAATTATTTTTTGTTCTACAAGGAGCGTCGGTTTCCACGGGCCTGCACTTAATAAGTTACATTTTTCGGCAACCGAATTGCTAACCCCTTTTTTGATTGGGTTTTTAAATCAGTTTTTCTTGAAACCTTTAAGACACTCGGTTACAAGGCAAGCTTTAAGTTTTTCTTGGAAAAAATAATCACTCTAGTTATTGAAAAAAAAAAAATATATAAACTTCCGAATAGAGAACCTCCTTCTTTTTTAGAAGTCGGTTAAAAATACCTTCTCTCAATTATTACATAAACTAGAACATCACTAATGAGATTAGTGATAAGTCAGAAAATGAGTTTATGGAGTCACTTTCAATCTAGCCTGTTATTTCGGCAGGTCATTCAACTGATTTTTATTTTGACAAAGAAACTGAACTACTTAAGATTATTGTAATTCTTTTGGATGTTAATGTCATTTCCATCAGACTGTTCTATTTTGAGTAGCCACCTTTAAAAGGTAATCCTTTTATCGCCAGTCGTTTCACGTGGAATAAAAAGATTTTCAAACCTTTATCCATGTAGAAATTGTGCAGTTAGGCAGAAAGTAAACGAGGCACCGTATCCGACATATTATCGGCGTAACGTGGGCACGTCGGGTTGGCTTACGCAAACGCGCTGCCGCTGTCGGATTGGCTAACTCGTCTGGCTTCGCAGGCTAACTAGTGCTTTATCTACCTCAGGGTTGATACAGCCGGCTAAATGGACTTAATGTGGATTGAGTTTTAGGTTCAAATAGCTGAGGTAATATGGTAAATACTGTGACTAAGAAGTTTTTCTCACGATGTTTTCCTTCACCGTTTTGAGAGCAGTGATGATGAAATTATTTACACAAAGTAAAGCGGTTGCCTGGGTTCGAACCCACGACCTACGACTCGTTAGTTGCCACTGGGCCACCACTGCTCATAGCTCGGGTAGAATGAAAAATATTCTGATTAAGAAGTGATGAACAAAATTTGGTATTTCTTGTGGGAGAGTCAAAAGCTCGTTTTAAGTGAATTATAACACCACCAAAATAAATTTCACAGTCTATTTTATCGTCAGTTGATGCTGATTTCTTATTCTTTTCAAACGAGGTCTTCAAACTCCTAAGAGAGTATTTAAGATATATCTCCAAAAGTTTCAAGTTTTATGAATAAAGTTTTCAAGATTAGATGTTGGTTTTAGATAAACTTTTTCGGAGTGTCGGATTTTATTTAAAGTCAAAGCGAAGTTTTTGATAAAATTCTTGAAATAATCAAGTGATTTTTTTCATAAATGGCTGAGCTAAAGTTAGCTTAGTTTATAAGTAAGCCGTCGTTATGCAGAATATGCTAATGAGTTTTTACACATCCACTAAAGTGGTTGACTCAAAGGTTTCTAGGTCACCAAATAAAAGCGTAGGCTAATTGCCTTACTATTCAGGGCTGACCTATTAACATCACTATCGACGAAGGTAAGTAGACAAGAAGCCGGGAAAACGAACCTGTTCAGATTCATTGTCCCGAGTATTGTTCACGGGATTCTTTTGTCTGCTTACCCTGCCAAGTGGTGGTCGTGAGGGGTGTACAAAGGGAGCCAGAATGCCTCCATTGATGTTAATGACACTATCTTTGTCGAACTTTGCCACGTTTTTGTGGCGTGTGTCGGTCTCTGTAATGGAGCTTGGTTTTTTTTCGTACATTAAGTATGTGTTTTCGCTTTGAGAGAAAACGGTTCGTTTCTTCGTTTTTATTCGTTAACGATACAGGATATTACTTGTCTGCTCACAAAAAAGTAATCTTTGAAAACTCTCCTTAAGCAATTTGATATTTTTCGTATCTTTAAAGTAAAGAACAGTTTCCGCAAATTTCTGCTTTTATGTGTTGAATATTAATTTCATGTTATTTTGTACCTAATGTTGTTTCTTAGAAGAAAATTGGAATTTTCCTCTGACAAGATTTTAATATACAGGGTGGATTTTTGAGATGAAGCGGTAAGCCCGCAGCTTACTTCTGCCATGGTCGTGGGTTGTTCGAAAGAGTTACCGTGGCCCCTCCCCTGGTACAGGCAACTGAAGGAACACCGGTGGGTTTTCGCCAGTAAAAGTCTGACACGCCCTCCCGCTCCGCTCAAGAGCGGGAGAATTTATTTGATAATTTTCCACCAAAAAAAAAGGGCAAAGAACTAAACAGTTTAGTAAGTTGTTTACTTTAACCGCTGTAGCTACAGGAAAACGGTTTTACGAGGCTTCCCTTAACTTTTTGAGAAATTTTGATGGGCATTGACAGATTTTGAAAAAAATTACAGTCAGCAGGAAAATGGGCAATTTTCACACTGTCGATCATCATTCTCCTGCCCTTATCCCAATTTGTTTGGTGTCGTCGCAACATGTCTTTTTCTCTCATACTTCTCTATTAGTCTTCATCTCAGTAGTCAACCCCCTTTCTAACCATATCATCATTCACACAGTCCATCCATCGTTTCTTTGGTCTTCCCCTACTCTTGTAGCCATCGACATTCACACTCAAAACTCTCCTTACTACATTTTCTTCATTTCTCCGTAACACATGCCCATACCATGACAACCGATTTCACACAACTTTTCTTTATGCCAATCGATTCTGTTTCTTAATCTCATAAATTCACCCTGTATTAAATATAATGAAGGAGTAGTTACAACGTCCATGTAAAATGTGTTGATTGAAAAATCATGTAATCGAGACCAACAGTGCGATTTTGTAACCATCTCACCGTGAAAACTTAGGTGAAGTGAGCTTGGAGTGAGCTGTCAGTGTCATCCTGATGCTAGGGATACTCTTGATAGCTCACTCTAAGCTCACTTCACCTAACTTTTCACAGTGAGATTTTTACAGAATCGATCGGCTGAATGCTTTTCTGTCTATACTAATAGTAAAGTTAAAGTTGTTTGTTTGAACGCGCTAATTTCTAGAACTATTACTCAATTCTCGAAGAAGGTCATCACGCTAAGGCCTTCAGGAGCCGAGCAAAAACAAAAACAGTCAGAAAGAACGATAAGCGAAGACGAAGTAAAAACGCGGGCGGGCGATGGGATGCGACGCGGTGGGTCGGGGGCCGACATTTTACGCGGACGGAACCGAAATTTTACGCGAAAATCGCGACCAGAAGCAAGTTGGAAAATAAACAAAACAAACCGAAATAAAATCCGTCATCTCATATACATAAGTGTGTGGATAATATTCATCCCAGCTATTTCGTAGGGGTAAATAGTCATACATAGTCAATGTGCCGGCCGCCGGACCTTTTAGCTGATGAAAGAAAAAATATTCCTAGTGTAATATATGCAAATTTTATTGTAATCAAGTGTTTATTCATAGCTAGGGACACAGAAAAAGGTTTCATTTCAAAACGATATTTATTTGAATTTTGTATATTTCTAGGGTGCGGGTGACTGATATAGGTATATTTTTAGGTTCTTAGTCCCTGTTCGAGATATTTAATCATGTTATGGTAATTCAAATGATTTATTTTCTCTTCACAAACAATGGCATCATATACATTTAGACAAACTTAGAAACTAGTTCGTGAGAGACTGGAAAAGAAGAACAAAAAAAAAAAGAGAAAAAAGAAAAAAATACTTTACTATACTGCACTAGGAATACCTGTATCTATAGCAAATATAAAATAAATACGCGCGTTGACGTGGAGTTACGGACACTAGCCCGTATTACCTATTATCTATAGCAGATCACCAGGGTCCCACCACAAGGTATGTAAATATAATTAATTATTTAGTAAACGTGAAGGGACAATAAACACACAGATTAAAAACTGTAATGTTTATAATTGACTTTTACAGTTAAACCCCGTACAATGTTGTTTTAATTAAGTAAATAATTTGTGTATACGATGCTCAGGTACTATACATATGTAAAAATACCAACATTTCACTAATTATATCTGCGAACTCATTTACCTTTAAAAAGACAGCGAGTGCCCAAAAATATAATCAAACCTAAAATTTACAAGGAAAATATCACTGGAACATGTACATATGAGACAATCTCAGGCCGCAGTTGCATGTCTCTTCATTATGTCTCAACCCTTTCCCCGCCATCCATTCCGCACAAGAAAGGAAAGTGGAACGCGTATTTTTCGTCGTGTTTCTTTCTTTTTTCTAACAAAGAAACGTGCAGCATTGGCTTTTCAGCTAATGAAACTCTTTTTCGTTGCATTCGACGGAGCCCGAAGGCATTCCGATAATGAATGGTGAAAACTATTCGCTCCATCAGAAAATGTTGCCAGTCGCTGTTGTTCATTCTGATTGAATTAACTTTTGTTCGGGAAATATGACATTTTTGATTTGATGAGTTCTGCATCGTATTGACATTGTTTGCGACTGATTTTGTATTTTGTAGGACTTCGATTTCATATTAATGAGACCCGATGAGGTCGACTATTTTGTAAATGTATTGGACCGACAATGCTATTGTGGCTTTAATTAAGTCGTTGAGTAGTATTTTAATGAGATTGATGTAAATACATCTATAGCACAGTTACCATAGAGACAGACTAAATACCACTTTCACATAAATTCCCAAGTAACAAATATATGAGCTTAATGTCAGCAATTAGTCGCGTCGCTTAAAAGCATATTACTTGCTACACACCGCGAATAATGTACCTATTAGCTAGATAAATTGTGACGTCAGCAAACGTCTACGATTAAACGCCTACGGTTTCTCGTAGTCTCTCGTAGGCGGCGGCGTAGCAAGAAGACTGCTACGAAAGTAAGATCTACTCGTATTTTCAAATAATGACTAATATTTCGACGCCCCGACTTGTCTGAATAAAAATGGTCTGAAAAATCCTGAAACGCAGAGTGTAAATTCTTTTTATGATGTCGAAATGAGATTTTTATGCAGAGAAAATCAGAAAACGCGACAAAATTAAAAAGTCGCATAACTTTTCGCAAGAGAAGCCTCGTAGTTGTTAATTAGTTTTACATTATTTAAGTGTTTGCACTGAGTAGGTATTAACATCACTGGCAGAACCTTCTGTTCTGCAAAGGCTAGTATGTAAATTGCGATCAAAATGAGCTTTGAGTGTGTCGAGAGCATGTTCAAGGCTGTAAGCTGACATAAACGGCACCACAAAGTTATTAAGCCGACTATATGCCTCGTTTAATAAAGCATTCTTGTGTACATTCAGTTAATTTGACTTTAGCAATTGCAGTCAATGTGTGTTTGAGCGCCCGGGGCCATTGTGTGATTGTTATATGCTAGGGTTGCGGTGTGTGGACTAGTAATACGAATTATGCGAATAAGGAATTACTTTTTATGGGACATGTATTTACTTTAATTGTCGTGTGCGGTTTTACATGGTTGAAAACAAATAAGTCTATGATAGAATATAATCTGTTTGTTTTTTCTCGTTTAGGTAGATTACAATTTTATAAAGCTTTCAGAACATTTTAATTACTTATAATTGCTTTTTCGTGATCGAGTCAGTCAACTGAAAAATTCATGTCAGTACATCTATTTTATTCGCAAATATATTCATGATGAGGCCAATATTACATTACAATTTGATATATAATTGAACTGTTGAAATAACTAGGCCACGTCGAAATGAAGCTGTTTTGCACGGATCATTTAACACACTCGTAAATCCTAACAAAACCGTTTATTGTCATGAAAATTACTCGATTAACGATAGTGGTTATCGATTCGGGTACATCTCTATTATTTATTCGATTTAGACTGGCGTGACCAGGCGTTATGCGATGCTAAGTGATTACACTGCATTATGCGCCAAGTTAGGTGGACGACGTGTTCCATTATGACGATGACATGTTATATTGTTGTATGGTGGTTATGTGAAGTTCCTGTGGTTCGTGTACTTGATTAAATAATACTTTATGGGTTACAACTAAAAAAATACTCATGTACAATAATTATGTAACATAATTGATGCAAGAACTCATACACCCCAATTAGAGTCATCATCTGTCTAGCCTTTTCCCAACTATGTTGGGGTCGGCTTCCAGTCTAATCAGATGCAGCTGAATACCAGTATTTTACATGGAGCGATTGCCTATCTGACCTCCACAACCCACTTACTGGGTACGATACCCCTTGGTAAGACTGGTTGTTAGACTTTCGGGCTTCTGACTACACGTAACGACTGTCAAAGACCCACGAACGACAGCCGGGAACAACGGCTTAACGTGTTTTCCGAGGCACGGAAGGGTCTCGGTATGTAAAGATGGTCACCCATCCACAGACCAACTGGTGCAAGCGTAGCTTAATCAGACCTCTCTACACCTCAATTAGAGTATCGAGTTAAAAGCATAATACAAATACCAAAACTATAAAGCTTACTATTAATATTAAGAAAATAGTGTTGACACTAGCATTTCTTTATGTATTTAAAATTGAGTCTTATTACCTTCAGATACGATTTCGTTTTCTTTGGCTCAATCGGCGGTCGGATATGACAAAATGCATATTAAAAAAAATACTTGTATTAAAAGTTACTGCTGAAATCGATTCAGTAGTCAATTATGAACAAACTGCTTTCAGGACTTGCATTTATTCTGCTACACCTTGTATGTTGTAGGCTGTATGTTGAGTTTTCGAACCACAAATACATCAACAGATATTGTTGGTGGGTTAGTGTTTGCCTTTTGCACAGATAAGTATCATAAAAGTGGAATTGGTACTGTAAATAGTGTTTTAGCCAAGCCTATGTCTGACGAGGCTAAAACTCTATACAAAATATACTACAACCATATAAATTAATTTTAAATTCAAAATTTGGCAATGATGGAGCGACATAGTCAGTATTGTGACAAAGCTCCTTAATAAAGAGAAAAAAAAAAAAAAAGTATCATAAAAGTTAGGTCGAAAAAAAGTCTCTGTGGTTTGTTTTACGTCAGTGTTATATTGCGTCATATTCGGCTCCAGTTTCGGCTCGAACGATCAAACTTATCGCTCCGTCTGCTGTTTGGTTAGGTTTCTGTGAAGTATTTCGGTTGCAACAAACAATTAACCAATTTAAAACAAATATTTGAAGGAACAGTTAAAAGAAACAGCAGCGATATTTGTTAAATATCGTCGTCAATTGTTTTGAAAATAAGGTTTTTTAATTTTTTTTCCGGTTTGTGTGGCGCGTCTAAAAAGTACATTTTGCCGAAAGTGTGCAAAGTTTGATATTACATTCGAGGCGTGATTGCAGTCTAAGACGAAGGCGAAGCCCGTATGGAGCCGAGATCTGAATAAAAATCGATTGTTAAATATTTAACTTTCGATTTATATCACGGCAAATGAGATCAAAGAATAAATGATATGAAAAAAAAAATAACTATGAATAAATAGTTCCTCTTGATATGATACTGTCCAGTAACTGTTATTTGAACATTAAAAAGGAGCTTTTCACATTCGTTTCCTTAAAGAAAAACAAAGCTTGGTCAAGAAAATTTTAAGTTTAATGACACTTCATCACTTTCAAAACTGAACCCCTATTCTTTATTAAAAAAAATTATCGAAATAAGTAAATCCGTTCCATTCTCCCAGACTAACTCCAGGATTGAAAAGGCTTGCTCTTTTATTCTTTAAAACGATGTTCATCAGAAGAATGCTGTAATTTTTCCAAACAGTCCGATCCCGATCGTCGGCAGACTAGAAAATTCTCTGTCATTGCAAAACAATAGGTGGCCGCGAACAATGGCGGGGTTCCTATAAAATATCCCCTTTTCTTCTTTTTATCGGGACATCGTTAATTAAGATAGGATCCATTACCGAGATACTCTTTTGAAACTAAGCTGTTTTTGTACGGGGATAAGAACTAGAATTAACTTTGTTGAATGGCTAGGCCATTTTATGATTTTTTGTTGAGAAAAAGTTGTAGCGATTACGAAAATAACCGTGAAATTTCCTGAAGAGATTGATGGTTGGAATCGTTATATGGTCGGCCAAATATTCAAAGCTGTTAACTCCATTTTGGCTAAACTGACTTTTTGGTAAGAAAGTGAAAAATATTTTCTCTTATCAAAAAGTCAGTTTAGCCAAACAAGCTGATAACTCCATATTTGGTTAAACTGACTTTTTGGTAAGAGAAAATATTTTTCTCTTTCATTTGATACCAAAAAGTCAGTTTAGCCAAAATGGAGTTAGCAGCTTAGAATATTTAGCGGATGATATACAAGGTGGAGAAGAGCATACGACAGTAAATAAAACTTCGTGTATCTATTGACGTTCCTAGTCTGTATACAAAAGTTGAATCAAATATATCCAATAGTTGAGTCACTATAGGTAGTCAAAGATTGTCAAAATCCATAGTCGGCCCATCACTACTGTTTAGTTTGTTTGAAAAAATCATTTTTTAATTTCGATAAAGATGTATTTGATAGTTTCAAAATAATCCTTTGTATTAGAATTGCCAGTGTTTTAATTTCTTGTCGTATTGTCGTCTCCACATCGTAGAATTAATATATATTAATATACTTAGGGCAAACTTTTCTCCGATTGATGGATTGAAGACCTAAGCTCTACGGCCTACGTAAAATCTATTTTCATATGAAAAAACCTATTTTATTCACCAAAAGCGAGCCAGTCGTAAACATCGAGATTTCTTTATCATATGTAAGTTTAATATTTTTGTTTTATTTATTTAACCTTTCGGAATAAATTCTCTAAGTCATACTGAAACTAGCGTAAAAATCCATTGCATAGTTTAGAAGAACAACGCGGTCACATTGCAGACACACGCGAAAAGCGACTAATTTTTGTAATATGTACTTATAGAAGAATGAATAAAACTACATTTGAACCAAAGTTAAACACAAATAACATTTATTTAGCCAAGTTTACAACTATTCCGACTATAAAATAAAATAAAATCATGCTCGGCGAGAGATGGAAATAAAACAAGGCATCGTTATTCCATGTCTTGGCTACCGGCGCCAATTAGCAAAACCAATTAAAACAAACGGGGAATGACAGATGCGTTGCTATGGCAACCGTAGTTTATGCTTCGACGAATTCGCGATCGATTTTTACCTTGATGCATGTAGCGTGTGCATATACGTACGCACGGCTACAGATCAAACTATACATAACCAGTATAAGCTGACTTCTCATTGTACGAAAAACCTATACAGTGCGAGGTCAGCTAAAAATGGAAATTTATAGCTTGATATGTAGCCGTATGTACATATTTTCTTTTATCCCGACTGTGCCAGAAGGAGCGTATTGTTTTTTAAATGAATATTTGTGTTGTATATCTGTCTAGTACTGTATGCTAGTCTATTCCACACGTAACTTGTTAAGAATAAATACATTTTGATGAGCACCGAGGCTGTATATTTTTTGAAAATATACAGATCGACCGAGTATTCCCAAGAGCAAAGAGCTTCTAAAACTTGAGCAAATACAAACAATGAAATTGTATGAAACAAGAACACAGTACAGAGTGTAATTAATGGCTCAGGTATTGTTTCTGTGTTCTCAACTTACAAACAACGTTCCTGAAAGGTATTTGTGAACAAAATAAAAAACTTCTTCAAATAAATGGGTCTTCATGTGTATTTATTTATTTATATGTACTTTATTGTACACCACAAAAATACAATATGTAAAAAATACAACAAACACTACAAAATATACAATGGGCGGCCTTATCGCTTTTTGCGATCTCTTCCAGGCAACCATAAGATGGACAGTGATTTTCCTGGATATAAAATGGTGTAATTTCACTATATAAGATACAACAGTAAAGACAATTTGGTACGTTCTTTAGACTTTTCTTAACAAGATAAGTTAGGGACAACAAGTTATTATATGATCTGTAATACGACTGCCCATTGTGTCATTACTTTTGTTAAAAAAATATCTTATTTTTAGGGTAACCTATAAAGGAAAAAATGGTACTAGTTAAGTTTGACTTTCAATCCGGAATTAAAAATTCGGGCAGCCGAGCATAGCCTTGAGACGGAACCCTCGGGGTGTGAGTGCTATTCGCATGTGTTCGGTTTTATTTTAAATACGAAGTGTGTTTATCTAAATACAAAAAAAACAGTATGAAAACTGACACCACAACAACACGTCTAAAGCGTTGCAGATTTGTATATTGCAGATATAAGAACATTCCAACAAAAGAGTTATCGGCTTATTACCAAACACCAAATCAAAAGCTGTATCATCATCTGCATAGCCTTTTCCCAACTATGTTGGGGTCGGTTTCCAGTCTAACCGGATGCAGCTGAATAGCAGCATTTTACATGCAGCGACTGCCTATCTGACCTCCACAACCCAGGTACTGGGTAATACGATACCCCTTGTTAAGACTGGTTGACTTAACTATAAAGCTATATAGTAATTAATATTCCCCCTTTCACGGTAACAAACAAAACCCTATACAGAAACCCTTCAAACGCAAGCAAACAAAGTTTGAACACTGAAAGACCGCAACGAGGTCCGAATTAGACGCAATATAACACTGACATCGTACGGCACGCCCCCTCCAGACCGCTAGTCGCTACAGGCCTCCGTACAGACCTGACCCCTTTGTGGCACCTTACTGACGGTAGCAAAGGACAAGAACTTACCCTTTAAAATTAGAGGTTGGCACGTGCAATAAACAAGACGAAAAGCGTAGTGCGTTTGTACCAAAAGATGTATGGACACCCTTCAGTATTTATAAGGCCTAAATAACAATACTAGCCTATTACTGTCCTACAGGTCATAGGCCTTTTCTGATACAGAGAAGGCACGCGTGTGCATTAGTCACCACGCGTGCTCAAGACGGGTAGGCGATTTCAACGACAGATTAACTATAAAGTAAGGGACCCTAATTGCATAACATACTATTACTCTCAATTTGAATAATTTTGAAGGATATTGCTAATCCATTGCTTCATATGTTCAAAAAACGTGTCTGCTTAACAACGCAAATAACGCAATGAATATTGTTGAACTGTCAAAAATGAAACCCATTGCTAGTGTGTTACGCAATTACCCTGCAGGTTTCCTCACGATGTTTTTCCTTCACCAATGTCAGTAATTTCCAATATACACTAGGAAACGATGAAGGGCCGACGTTTTGGGGGGCTGTCTTATGTAATTTTGACGTTCGAAAAGTGCTCATTCTCAGCCTAATTTGAATGAATGACTTTTGATTTTGATAGACATAGAAAGTAGGCACTTATAAATTGAAAAGTAAACTAAAAATAAACTCCAATTTAGACGCAATATAATACTGACGTAGGACGCCACGTCCCCTGCAGACCGCTACAGGCCTCCGTAGAGACCTTTGTAATACTTATTTATAGGTATTAGGTGTATTTGGGGAAATTACAGCCAATACTTTCTAGAGAGATATATTGATCGTGTTTTTTTTTAAAGCTACCGTGAAAGTCTATATTTATATCTTCGAACATCATTTAGTGGCCCGTGTCATATGGAAAGGAACTATTTTTTCTTATATTCATCTTCTTATCAATAATTCTTGCATCTATCCAAAAAACATTTCCATGAACTCATATGAGGTTTTTGTAAGCAGATCAGCAAAACTTTTTGTTGAACCTAAAACCTTCAGGCCTCTGTGGGCACTCAAAACCTCGTTTGTGCCTTTTTGCTTATGTTTTACCCACTATTAACGAGATGTGGGTACTTTAGTGTGATCCAAAGACTTCATAATACTTTTTATGTGTTTGAAAAGGCAGGTAACTAAGTTTTATCGTTAGACTGAAACCTGAAATATTACAAGCTTCAGGTCTAGGGATTTCGAAGTAGATGAGATAGTGTAAGTTCTTAAGGAAGTAGGAGTCTACTTACAAAGTTAGACCACTTTAGTTTTAGATTACCTACGAGATCACCATTTATAATATTAGGTAAGTCTTTGTTATTCCGATATTTTCCAAGGTATGAACAAATGTTATTTATTCCATATGCAACCATGTCATAGTATCTGTTTCAAGAGGTAGTGTGAAATAAATATTTTAGTAAAAACTCGCAAGACTTCAATAACTTCGGAAATTACTTTTCTTTCACCAAACCACCAAGCTGAATAAAATAAAGTAACTTTGGTTCCTTACTCTCACAGCCGCACAGATATATTAAAACAAGTGGGAGCAAGACCAACAAAACAAAAACAGTTTGGTTTGAAGACAAACAGTTGGCAACAATGTGTGGCTCAACAAATTCAGTAGAAGTTGGAGGAGGTCGGAGTTCACACCATCCTCCTCGGAGAATACGTTTGTGATAAAAACTTTATGCGGCCTGGGTATCTACACTGAGGTTATGTGGGACGTTCTGTGTGTGGGAGGATTCTTTTTAGATGTGTTCTTTAAGTGACACGATTCTACACTTTGTGTGTAACAGTATTGTGCTTATTTTTCCATATCAGTAACGCTGTTTGTTCAAAATGTAGTATCGTTGAATTTATTTTGTTTTCCGATATTATGGGATACCTATCGGTACATTTTTATCAATGAATAAGGCTCCAGTATAAAACATTTGGTTAAAAGCAGTATTTTAATTTCCATTGTACAAAAATGCTCATATCACAAACTGCGAGAGGTTTTCTCTTAACGTACCATTTCATCGCTTTAACAACTTTTTATACTAAAAATAAAAGCGTAGGTGCATTATCATACACCATTTGCTCCGTTTTCAGAGCCCAACAGATATTTCAGAATGCATTTTCCTGGAATACGAATTTACAAAAATGGCGGGATGCTCATGTAGAATACCTACGGAACTCCGTTTTGGCATATTGTAGTCTGAAATACCTGAAACAAAGAAAGTTTTGGAGGTGGATTTTCGCACTGTGCAGAATACTTATTTTCATGCAAAAATACCGGAATTTTTCTTTCAAAAACTATGTACATGGAAATTTTACGGACTTCGTTCGTGTGAAATAATAAAAATATCTGTAATGTCAGACAATGAAAACAATGTGCGATAAAATTTCGAAGAAGTTTCTTGTATTTATTTCGATTGTCGGCAGTTATTCTGCTGTTGTTTCAGTAACATTTATATACTCGCGTGGTGGCTATACAGTACGTTCATTACTTGTTTTATAATTGTTTGTTTTAGTCCACAATAGTATAAAAAGAAGTAACCGAATTTATTTAATATTTTATAAATTAATAAAGCCCTCCTTCCCTTTAAAGATGTTTTGAAACCACAATCAGCGCATTACGGACTCGTTTCATGAGAAATTACTCTTATTTCTATAACTTCTCAGTGACAAGAATTACTTCATTGAATTCACAAAGATATCACAAGAATTAATATCTTCTTTATAATCTAATCAGGTCAATTTAATCACGAAACCTTTATCCATTTTCCTGCAACTAAGAAGCTATTAAAATATCTCATTTTATTCCAATCCAGCGAGTTCAATGCTGTTCAGCTTATGTTTTTCGGAAGACACTCGCTCGTTAAGTTAATATACCTTTTCTCTGTCAGTTTTCGGTCCACAGGGAGTTGTGTGTCACTGTCTGATTAGCATTATTTAAACATAAAGAAGAAGCTTCTTATTCGCTAAGCTTGTAATATCAGGAGATTCAGTTAATTTTTTTTGTTATGGACAAAACCTTAGATTTTGAAAAATACTTCCTACTAATATTATAAATGTTAGATTTTGTGAAGATGTTTGTTACTCAATCACGCGTAAGCCGTTGAACGGATTTGGATGGAATTTGGCACACAGATAGTTTATAACCAGCATTAACACATTGGATACTTTTCATCCCGATATTCCCACGGGATCGAAATTAACGCGGGTGAAACCGCGAGGCGCTGCTAGAGATAAATAATTATATTTCTGTTGGTAGGTTTGGTCACACTTTTAGGAGTCAAGCATATTTAATAAATAGATAAAGTCACCGGTTCCTGTCTGACTACTCTGGGAAGAAGGGTAAAACAAATTCAGAGGTTACAGTATCTGTTCTAGTCCAGACATAATCTTGGTCAGATCATGTGAAGACCATGTAGAATGGTATCTGAAATGGTCTTTCGGAGAAAGAACGACACAGATTGAGTGGACCTATCCAATAAGTGCACGCATTTGTCAATAATCATGCAGCTCAACTCAGAACTTAAGGAACTCAACCAACAATACCAAAGAAAGGACATTTGGGCAAATTACTCAAATTACTAGACCATGATTAAAACTAACTGAGAATAAAAAAACAATGATAGTCTTCACATTTACAATAATTAAAATAATATAGTAGTAGATAGTTATTAATATACATAAAAAAGAGCATGAATAGTGGTGCTAAGCACACGAGCGTCGCACCCTCGGCAACAAAACCTGTGCTACGCAGAATGCTGACTAGCACATTTTCTTAGATCTGAGCAAATTTTCTCGTATAGCTCGTACCGACACGAGAAAAGAAAGAATTTGTCCAATATTATTCCAAGTTCCAATATTATTTCAAGTTTTGATAAAGTGGAAAGCTTGTTACTTAAAACAGAAGTATAATTAGTACTGAGGTAAGAACAATCTGAGAATAGAACTATCGCTAGTTAAAAAAGTTGTTATTTTACTTACCATAATGGTTTCAGTTAGTTTTCTACCAAAATGAGTAATTATTTTCAGTTGCGTCTTTGTCTTTAGAAAGTACTGGGTAAGATTTTGAGAAAAAAATTCAGGGCGAAATTTATCTCCAGAATCGAGGTCATGGCTAATTTAACCGTTTTCATCAATCTCCATAGATTGGGTATCTGTCCTGACCTCCTATCTTATAAACACACCCTGTATAACCAGGTTGACTTACGACCTACTTATTACCTATATTCAAAGCTCTAAGTAGATTATGGGAGGGGGCTTAGATACCTGGGCTTACCGCCCCTTACCTACTCGCCTATTATACAGAACTTGAGTAGGTCAGTTCTATAAAAACAGAACAGTTCTCCCATTGTTTTCGTAACCCATTTCGTAGGAAAGCTCTCCAGATTACAGTATCGTAAATATAGATTATCTTGCCGAAGGTTCGATCGGATCATTTGTTTCTTTTATTTACGAATCACTTCGGAGTTTCAGGTATTTTTCTATATTTCTTTTTTGGAAATATTTGAGAGGTAAGGTAAGTTTCTGGTAGTCTAGCCATTCGAAAACGTAGATTTAAATACTTTAGAAAGCGCTTATTTAGTGATTTTAGTTGATGTTACTGTCGAAGTGTAGAGTTTATAAAAATGTGCCCTTCCATAGATACAAAATTTCATAGATACGCTCTTTTAACAATGTGCACTCTTAGTATGAAAATACTTATAGTACAAAAAACACAGTTACCCAACTTATGATAAATGATACATATTTAAAAGTCCAGACATAATCTTGGTCAGGCAATATGAGGACCAACCAAGAGAAAAGAACCATACAGATTTGAGTGGGCCTGTCCAGTCAGTGCACGCATTTGTCTAAATCGTGTAGCTCAACTCAGAACTTAAGGAGCTCAACGACTCGACGAACAATAAAGAACAGAAAAGTTGCAGCTATATAGACAGTGACACATATCACACACGTAATAATTTCGATGATTTTCATGTAAAAACGAAATAACTTCAAAAGACTCCTCTCTTGACTTAAAATTTAACTTTCGCAAAGCATAAAGGCGACATACGACGGCACAACAAATTGTCCGACAAATATTCAACGATCCTTTATTGAGACTTACGAGCGAAGGGCTCAAAGCGTTGTCCTCGAAAATAATGTACTATAAAGGATCGCCAGTTTACATAATAGCTTTGGAAGTGGCCTTATTTATAAGAAGATAGGGTGGGTATCTTAGGCAAGTTTGACCTGTGACGTCAGATGTATTTTGCTTCTAATACGGCTGTTTTAGGAAGATTATTTAGGTTAGGTATTTCGTGATCAGATTTGGGTTGTAGGTGAATTGGTTGAACCGTCTTGGTTATCGAATTGGTACTTATTTTAGAATTGATGTTGGTGTGATGAATTAGTATTGGGCTATTGGGTATGTTTTTTTTTTTTTTTTTTGGAATAAAGAGATTGTTTTGGTACGTCGTTGTTATAATTATGCTTTTTATGACGACTGTGATATTTCATGATACATCACATGACATTTGTTGTTTATTTTTATTTTATTTATTTATTTATATGGCACTTCAACGACTTACTCACTAAGACATACACAAACTAAAAACACATACAGTTTTAGGAATAGTGAATTCGTCACTTACAGAAGTGCACAGCACTAGCAAAGGAATTAATAGTACGTACATCGTTAGTTGAATTACTTAAAAGTTATAACTAAAGTAAAATTAAAATTCAAATGAGCAATGTTCATAAATACGATCGAAAATACAATAATAATAATAAAAAATAACAAAAAGAAGGCTGATAAAGGAGGGAAAGGAAGTACTTAAATACAAATTACCAATGGGTGGCACGTGTCGCACAGACGACCCGAGGCTCAGAGCTGGTTACTGGAGACTCAGATCCGGCCAGAAGTTTCGATCGAAATTGTCGCAAAGGGTTAGAGTAGATGTCGATGCTATTGGTTCGTGTAGCGATTTTATTGTACTTTCCCATTAGACGGTTCATCGGTGCGGTACTACCAAGGTTAGTACGACTTGCAGTTATGGCAAAAGTAACGGTTTCACGACTAGATCTAATGGTATTCTGTCGCGGTACAGCTATACTTAATTCAGCCAAAAGATCGGGTACATTTAGTAAACCGTTTAATATTTTATAGAGAAGGATTTGGTCCGTCACGTCTCTACGCTGTTCAAGTGAACACATTTTAAAATGAGTGAGCCTTTGATCATAAGAAGTATCCCGTGGACAGCTAGGGCTTCTAAAACGAAGGTATCTAGTGTAGCTTCTTTGGATACGTTCAATCCTGTTTGCGTGAACGCGGTAAGTAGGGTTCCAAACTGGCGATGCATAGTCCAGTAGACTTCTCACAAGAGTATTATAGAGCACCTTAAGGGTAGAGATTGACTGGAAATCTCGACATATTCTCTTTATAAAGCCAGACATTTTTGCAGCTTTGGCAGTGATATTGTCAATGTGGCTAACGAATGTGAGTTTTGAGTCGAGGTGGACTCCCAGGTCACGAATCGTGTTCACTTTTTGAAGTGTTACCCCATTGATTGCGTAAGACGTAGGAATAGGTTTCCTTTTTTTTTGTGAATGTAATGTGGTAGCACTTTTTCACATTGAGAGACATGCGGTTTTCTAGGCACCAATCGTGAACTGCGTCGAGATCAGCCTGGAGTAAATTGACGTCGACGGATGAGTTTATCTCTTTATAGATTTTTAAATCATCAGCGAAAATAGAGCAATTGCTGTACTTTACTGAGAGAACTATGTCATTGACGAACATTAGAAAGAGAATTGGGCCTAGATGCGATCCCTGGGGGACTCCAGATAAAGAAAAATAAACTGGTGACTCATATCCCTTTACAACCACTTTTTGTTTTCTTTCTGTGAGATATGATTTAAACCAAAGTAGTAACTGACCAAATATGCCAAAACATTCAAGCTTCTTTAAGAGGATTATGTGGTCCACCTTGTCAAATGCACTGCTGAAATCAGTGTAAATTGAGTCGACTTGGGCACGAGAGTCCACCAATTTACTTACCTCATTGACGTAGTGGACCAGATTAGTAGTCGTAGATTTACGAACACAGAAACCATGTTGTTCAGGTACCAACTGAGGATTGATGTGTGATGTAAGTAAAGGACATAGCAGGGATTCGAAAAGTTTTGCGAATACTGAAAGAAGTGAAATTGGACGGTAGTCCAGCACATCACTAGAATCTCCTTTTTTGAAAATCGGTACTATGTTAGCCATTTTCCATACCGTCGGAAACTTTGATGATGCAATCGAATGGTTAAATATTATTTTAAGCGGCAAAGACAGACTAGGAGCACACTTTTTTACAAATACTGGCGGTAAACCATCTGGCCCTGGCCCTTTGCAGGTGTTGAGTTTGTTTAGCGCTTTTCGGACGTCTCTTTCCGTAAATACTAATTTACCTAATGCATGCTGATGGTAGTTGGGTCCTATTTGAGCCACAGCAGGTGAACCAATCGAAGGAGTAAAGTTAGAGGAGAAGTGCTTAGCAAAAAGGTTGCATACTTCATCACCAGTAGATGCTGTTTCATTTCCTAGATACATCTCTGAAGGAATGTCGTTGGACTTAGACTTTTTCGCTTTGACGAAGGACCAAAAGAGCCTAGGATTATGTCTAATACTACTTTCTGTGTAGCTCATATAGTTTTTATAACAGCTATTCATCATGGTTTTCGATCTCCCCTCTAATAGTCTATATTCAAAGTGATCCCTTGGGTTATTATACCTTTTATAACGTACCCTGAGTTTTTCTTTTTCGTTTAGGAGTCTTATGAGAGGTCTAGAGAACCAGGGGGGATACTTCTCACTCGGTTTTTTTGATTTTGGAACGTGCTCGTCCACCACAGCATTAAGGTGCCTATAAAGGTGTGTCACCATAGCATCGACGTCATGCAAGTCTGCAAAAATATCGGTCCAGTCAATATCACCGATCTTAGCATTGATTAAAATATAATTGGCTTTTCTAAAGTTATATCTAACAGGAATTTTACTCTTTAATAATGCTGGGGACGTGTTTTTTATTATTATTTCGAGAGGTGGGTGATATACATCTACTGTTGATAAGGGGTTACTACATACACTTACAGTTCCTCCATAGAAGTTACAAAATATTAAGTCTAGGGTTTTGTGATAACAATTTTTGACTGAGTTTAATTGCTCCATGTTGCATAGTGACATAAAGTCTATCAGTGAGTAGCCCAAGGCGTAATTATAAGGTGTGTTACTGGAAGTGTGGGAAAGACTTATGTCCATTTGCCAGTTAATGAAACTCAGATTAAAATCGCCAGCTATGAAGGTTTCGTCGCCAGTGGTGTCAACAACAGACGAGACACTTTCAAGGAACGAGTCTAATGTACAATGTTGAACTGGAGGGGGAAGATATACCGCACAGACATTTAAGTATTGGCATTTTTTCCCTTTGACAGTCTTCAGCCTGACCCATAGGTTTTCGATGTCTGTTTCCCACTGCGACATCCGGGCAGAGTCTATTGACTTCAAAACAGCAATCAATACGCCTCCTCCTCTTTTGCCGTTATTCACGGTAGATGCTCTATCTCTACGATAGATGGTATACCTCGAGTCAAATAATTCGCCATCACTTATGGTATCATCTAGCCAAGTCTCTGTGTCTACAATAACATCGTAATTGCGCAACCGTGTGGACAATTCAATCATGTTCAATTTTGTTTTCATACCCCTAAAATTTTGGTAGTAGATGTTGAATTGTTGTTGTTTATATACGGTATTGTAGCAGGGTTCTATTGCAGAAGGTTTACAGTAGTGCAACAGCGTTCAAGCTTCTTATGTGTTTAGCTTGCTCTCCATCAGCCTTTCTTATAAGAATTTTACCGTCACGAACCCAAACATATTTGTATCCCTTTGCGGTAGCTGCCTTTCTAGTCGCCGCATGGATTTGTTTGTTAAGGGGTGATAAATGTTCAGACACATATATAGGTTTGACGGGGCCGCCATACCCTAGGTGTTGCGAATTTAGTTTTTCAGTAGGGTGCGCCTTGTTAAAGTTCATTACCGATGTTAAGACAACGTCCCGTGATTGAGGGGAGCGCAGCTTTACGATAACTGCTCTAGGGTTACTATTTTCGGAATCTAGTTTGCGCACTCGCACGGCTGACAGTATATCTTCTTCTCTGATCGTGCATGCCACCGCGTTCCCCATCTGCACAACCGTCTTCACCAAATTTTCCGCTTTGTTTTCAGGTACGCCGTTAATCTCAATATTTTGCTGGCGCGAGTATTGTTCGATTAAATTAACTCGTATAGACAAGTCCGAAACCATCTGCTTAAGGGACTCATTCTCCTTACTAAGGCTTTTGTTATTTTCTGCACATATTTTTAGTTCAGATTGTATGCGGTCGTAATCATCACTCATGAACTTGACAGATTCTTTTAGGTCCCGAAATAAATCCTTCATCTCGTTGAATTCTACAGCAAAACATTCCCTTATAGCTGTTGAGATCTCTGTAGATACAAGCGCGCGTATCTCTTGACGGATGATGTCGACAGTTTCGGTTGCTTTCGGTTGATGATGGTCAATCTCAGGAGAGCTATTCGGACGTGGACGCTTGGGCCGGACACAAACATTTGTGACTTCAGGCGAGTTGGTCGAGGAATGTAGAATATCGGGATTGGACTGAACATGGCTTAGGTTTTAAGTATCTTTTTGTTTTGGTGGAGTGCGTGGAACACGAGACATGGCGCTTTAGTAATAGCAAACAGAGTCCAATACACGTATGACTTGCAAAGTTGAAGGAGAATGAACTATGAAATTATTATTCTCACAGAGGCAACTTTTAGTAGGCAGAAAACAATGCGCCGTCTTCGTTAATTTATCTTTGTCGCGAGCGCTCGCATGCGTCACCACGCGAGGGCGCACGCCGAAGTATTACTTATGCGCAGTGCGTAACCGCGGGATTTGCGTGCGCCGCGCGCGAAATGCAAAGTGCACTCACCCGTTGACCAGCTGAGATTCAAACTTTTTGGCGGTTCGCACCTCGTTCACACTGCAAATCGATCCTTTTACACTATTTTGAATACAGTTTTTGCTGAATTACACTTGTTTGAAGAATTTTATTTCACTATGTAGGGTTTAATTTGAAAATAAAGTCCAGTATGTATATTATTTTGATTTTAACTATAGAGCAAGTTCAAACGTATGTTCACTGTACGACCACAGATCAGAGATGATGATTGTCTTATATTTTTAGTGAAACTAACATAAGGTTTCAAATACCTGCAGTGCCCTGATTTTTTAACACACTATCAGTCATCTGAATCATTTTGAAGGATTTTGCTAATCCATTGCTTCATAATTATGTTTGAAAAATTTGTCAGCTCAACAATATAAATAACGCAATGACTTTTGTTGTACTCTCAAAATGAAATCCGTTCCTACTGTTAGTGTGTTGTACCTCCCAGGTCTGATTAATCTTTGTTAAATTTCATTAACTGAGCCAAATGATTCGTAAAATTGAGTTAGCAAAGGATTTTACTAAAACTTTAAAAAGTTTGCGCACCTCAACTGCTTTTTACACGGGTCTACTTACCTCAAAAATATTATTTTACGAACTATAAAATAGAATCGTTTCACCGAAGAGGTTAACATTTCTCAAAGAAATTCCTCTCAAAGCTGCATTTTCCTACGATTTATGATTACTCGTAAAATGGTTTCTGGTTGAATTAGTTGAAAAGTTGTGAGGAACGAGTAAACTTGGTAGAGCTTCACTCAGACATTATTCTTTAAACTATGGTATTTTTGATGAAAGTTTTCGCTAAGTATACAGTTAGTGTAGTACTTTAATTTTAGTTTGCAGGTAAAATATATTTTGCATTCATGATCGCCTAACTATACAGCGTGTATCAGAAAGGTGTGGTCAAATTTAAGGGTGTGGTACAGACCGTCAAACTGAACAACTTTCTCCATGGGACCAACATTGTAATCGCGTAAAAATAATCAGCCATTCCATACATTTGGGTCGAGTAGGTATTGAAGTTTTGCTTGTTTGGAGAGTTGATAATTTTTTTGCGATTACAATGTTGCTCCCAGGGAGTAAGTTTTTCAGTTTGATAGTCTGTACAACACCTTTAAATTTGACCACGTCTTTCTGATGCATGTTGTGTAATATTAAAGCATTCATGTAACGGTTCTTAATAGCTCAATCAGATTAATTAGGTTTACTGGTTTAATCAACCAATGAGATTAGTTTACCGCAGAGTCCATACGAGTAGTACCTAATTGAGTAACATAGATATTATTACATGCATACATTGTAGTATCTACTTCTTGATTACCATTTGCACTTTCGACATAATTAACAAATACTTGGTGGCGGGGACTTCGACGCGCAACCTAACAGGTTGCGCGTCGAAGTTCCCCATGGATTCTTACAGTACCAACATATGCCTAACCTTTTCCCAACTATGTTGGCGTCGGCTTATTTCAATACTATAGGATACTCGGATACTCCACTCCGTATAGTATCTAGGTATATAATCAGGTGAGAAATAAGTAAACCTCCGCGGGGGTTTCTGAATTACTACTGAAACCATAACAACAGATTTGCTGTTAAAACCGACCAAGCCTTGGTCAGCATTTGAAAAGAGAAGTTAAAGTTTCTATCACCAATCGATTGACCAAACTAACAATGAACAAATGAACTATGTATTAAATATTTATTTTCATTAATGAATTGTGTTATTGTCTTCGCATAAAGTAGTGCAAACTTAAGCCTAAGCGCCCCAATCCTATCCTTCCTACTAATATTATAAATGCGAAAGTTTGTGAGGATGGATGCATGGATGTTTGTTACTCTTTCACGCAAAAACTACTGAACGGATTTTGATGAAACTTTACAGTAATATAGTTTATACATCCGAATAACACATAGGATACTTTTTATCCCAATATTCCCACGGGATCAAAATTTACGCGGGTGAAACCGCGGGGCGCAGCTAGTGCTTAAATAAAAGTCTTTAAACAAAGGAGAGCTAGACTTAAGTTTGCAATAAACAAATTGTAAAGTAATGGTGTCCTCACAGAGAGGCGGCCTGTGTCCCAGCAGTGTAAACATGTTTGAAGAGCCTAATAAATAAATAAAACGTTACATAAGCTCCTACTTAAACAATTACCTAAATACCCCACAGTGATCAGGTGATCACAAGTTAATTAAGTTGAAGCCTTCATTACGGTCGGTGTTTTCCGCGGCGTCCATTTTGTTCAGAAATAGTGTTATTACGATATAATCCGGACACGTACCGGACAGGCCTGGGTAAGCTCGAATGATGCCTCAGTATTTATGTCATACCGCTGGCAGGAAATGAAATTAACTTTTTGAACGTGTCAACAAATTTTGATTTTACTAATATTAAGGTATTATTTTGGTGAGGACACGGTGGAGCATACAGTGAAGGTCTGCCCGGCTTGAATGGAGCACCGCCGTGTCCTCGCTGCGACGATCTCTTGCGTTCGGAGGGAGGGAGGGAGTGCAACGCGTGAGGGGGAGGCATTCTTTGCGCCCTCATGCCCCTAGTCGCCGCAGGAGACGCCCCGGGCCTGTCGGGAGTCGCGAGCTGATTCCCGACCACCGAAGGCGCGTGATTGCGGACGGCGAGTAATGGGCAGCACGCCATCCGGTAAGGACCAGGCCCGGGTCGACGACGCGTTGTATTCCACGTGCGCCTCAATGACATATCTGCACTAACTGACGGGGTCCGCTAGGGCCGATGACTGCTTGGTTCGCGGGTTGTTCGAAAGAGTTACCGTGGCCCCGGGCACAGGCAACTGAAGGAACACGGGTGGGTTTTAGTCTGTAAAAGTCTGACACGCCCTCCCGCTTCGCCCAGAGTGGGAGAAGTTATTTGATAATTTCCCACCCAAAAAAAGTTATTATTTTGGTGATCTGTGCAGATTTTGAATCAGAATTATCATAGGCTACTTCTAAATAGATTTCAAACCCAAGTCGGCTGGAGCAAGATAATCTCCACAGATGAGGGTTCACTGATGGCTCAGATCTCAAGTGCGTATGCGGCACTACCCCACAGATAATGGCCCACCTTCCATCTAGCGCCGCATGCTCTGTCACCTGTGCACTTGATGATCTTATGAGTGCGTCAGTGAGCGGAGTTCATTCACGTGAATTTTGGGCCAAAAACTTCTAACTTTTTGCCGTTGATACGCTAAGAAGAAGAATAGGCTAGCCTTTTCAAGGATTAACAAACTACGTAAAGCAATCGAGCAAGCGATCTTGTTAATTAAAACTGTGGTTCTCTTTCTGCTACGTACACTTGCCGATCAATTCTATAATAATCTCACCTTGAAGACATAGGTGAGGTGAGCTGTCAATGGTTTCAATCCCCAGAAGCAAGTAGAATGACAGCTCAAATCAACTATGTTTTTCACGGTGAAATTATTGCAGAATAAACTTCCTTTTTGTTAAGGCGTGATTTTTCAATCATCTGATAACTTTACTCGAGGAATGATCTTGAAATTTTGACAGTTATTTCGCACAAAAACTGTCAAACATCAATTTTATTCCACGAATAAAAATGATATGTAGATTGGAAAATCAGCCCTTGTCTTTTCTAATTTTGAGCCTGTTAATCCTAGATTAAAATTGCCGTAAAATGAGGCTGTTAATATAGAATTAGGCGTGGGGGTGGTTTAAAAAGAAAGTAATCTTAATTATGAATGAACACAGTCAATTTTCTGGAACATTGAATTAAAATGATTCGTTCTAATTCTAAGCAATAATTAGGCTAATAGTGCAACAGAAAAAATACTGTTACTATTTATACGTCATGGAACTGCGCCTTGTTTTTTATTAATATACAAGCACGAACATCCCATATTTACATTGTTATAGAACTGTAAGGGGTATTTTACACTAGAAAACAATGATTGTAACTTTTACTAACAATATCCACATTCCAAATTCAAATCACTTTTAGCCTCTAAGGATTAAAGAGCTATTTTAGTCCCTGTTTACGAAGAATACACTAGCTCTTTTTGAATAGATGTGATAAAAACATAATTATTGTACTCTATTAACATCACATCACGCCTGTATTCCCAAAAGGTTGGCCTCGTATTAAGTACACCATTTCAGAAGTATGTTTAAGTCCCATGTAATAAGAGGCGACCCTATATTGCTATCAACCGGGCGTACATCCAGACTCCGTGCTGCTACTGTGAAATTCCAGATGGAAAAACCTAACAGCACTGCCCCACCTGGCAATCGAACCCAGGAACTCATGTTGCAGCTAAGCAGTCTAATATCTGCCTAGCTTTTTCCGAACTATTAAGGGGTCGGCTTCCAGTGTAATCGGACGCAGCTGAATACCTGTATTTTACAAAGAGTAACTGCTTATCAGAAGGCCAATTCTCGTAATTTAAAACATTCAAAATCTAATCGCAGTCTCAGCTCGGCGACAAACAAATGTCAAAAACTTGTCAAAAATATAGGAAAATAAAATTAGAGGTATTTTTGACTGATTGAGACTGAGAACAGACTGTGAACGTTCTTAAAATTACGAGAATTGCCCCTCTGATCGCCACAACCCAGTTACTGGGTAATACGATACCCCTTGGTAAAAGGCAGTCAAATAATAGGTCTATAATTAGACAACACCCCAGCCTTTTCCGGTTGAAGCTTTCAGTCTAACCAAAGGCGGTAGTAGGTATGCCAATAATAACTCCGCTCAACAAATACTAACGCTACAACATTGTTTTACAAACTAAGTATGTACGTAACGTACCCACTTAGTTAATTAATTATGACTTTGAGATACGCAGTGTTTTGGAGTTATAATTAAAACATTGTGCTGTGACTACCGAATGTAAAGTTAGACTTCGTTGTGAATAACATAATTTGTTTAAATAAAATGTTATGTTAGCGTATAGAGGACGCTTCACGAAGCCGTCAATGTCAAATCATTTATTACAAATAGGCACTTTTGAACGCCAAAATTTCCAAAAAAAAAAAAAACTCTCTATGGCAAAGGCATAGCATAGTCAGCCTATAATATTCCCACTGCTGGGACACAGGCCTCCTCTCACGATTGCCCAGTGCGGGTTGGTAGATGTCACATGTTTTCGAATTTTTGGTTCTACGACATGCCGGTTTCCTAACGATGTTTTCTCAATTGCGCATGCAGTATTGCTATTCTGTTGAAGAGTGAACTGACATTTCTAATGGTGCTTTGGTATTAACACTACTGACAGCTCACTTCAAGCTCACTTCACCTCAGTTTTTAGGCTTAGATGTTTACAGAATAGACCGGCTGTACAACAAACTAAGGGCCTTATCACACTGGCGATTGGCGAGCGTGTTTCCAGCGAGGTGAGTGCGCAGCGAGCTCACCGCGAGTTCGCTGCGAGCGCGCGGCGCGGCGCGGCACGGCAGAGTATACAAAGGCGTCGAACTCCCTTGCAAATCACCAGTGTGATAAGGCCCTAAGTAATTTTGCGCAAAAATTGTTGCTGGGAAACGACGTAGGTTTGGTGTTTAAATTCGCTGTTTACGGTAGTTTGAAACGTAATGCACGGAAAGGAAAAACATTGTGCTTATGGGTGCGTGCAGCGGTACAGGAGTCGTTGAAGTATATACTGTCGTAACCAGAAGGTTCCCAGGAACAAAAAAATTATCATTATAACAGGAAGAACAAGTGACTCTCGACTTTGTTAAGAGTATTTTTACACCCGTTTTAAGTCCCGACATTATTCTTGATTTATTTATATTTGTATTGGATAAAGAAAAAGTTCCCAGTAGACTGAATAAACACAAAACAATGACATCAATAGTGACATAATGTCAAAGAATATCTTATCTACAAAATGTATTTGCTTACACAATAAAAAGAAGACCCTAAAAGCCAATAGACCGGCTGAATACACCATTTGTCGGCCAATGGTCGAAAGTGTGGTTATAAATAGCCTTCAGCGCGCACATTTTTCACGGCAGCCTCTCGAAAGCCTCACGCTGTATATATTCGGCGCTAACGTGAAAACGGACATAATAAATAATGTTCTATCGACTCTAGATGTAAATTCACAGGATTTTCACCGCTGTACTTCCTATTTGACTTTTAACAAATCATAGCCATCAATAACTTTGTTTTATATTGCTTTGAACAGAAGGAACAGAAGTTTTAATGGTCTGTGGTTTAGTGGAGTGGTGAATAAGTATCTGGGAATTTACTGACACGAATATTGCGTGACCAGTGAAGGGTTAGGGAGCGTTGTTTCATGGTCAAAGCGCGTGTTTTGTTAGACGCATGACCACACCCGTGAGTTAAACGGGCTTTGGGTTTATTTTTATTGGCCAAGCTATTGAGCGCGTGTCTTATCTTTTGTAGTTTTTTTTTTACTGCCACTCGTTTAGGTTTTATGTTTGCTGCCAGTTAGAAATTTAATTAACTGTGTCTTTATTAAAACTTTATAGATAATTTGATGAAAATTGTTTGTAATTGGAAAACCAAGTTATCGGTTTTCTAACAAGTACCTATACATGTCCAACTCATTTCGCATTTACATAGAAATAGAACAGCCGAAACGATCGTACAAAAAATATCAAATCACTGTTCGCTACGTGACACGACGACTAAAAACATACAAATCAATAGCTGCCTTGAGAAATATGTTGTTTAGTTTCCTGAGCACGTCAACATAAAAATGTAAACTCGATAAATTGCTCAGACATACGACGCATGCCCCTTGTTCCAGGTGAGCGAGTCAATCCAGTTGTCACGCAACTGGCACCCACCCTATAGAGCGGTTTGTGTAGTAACAAACAACTGTGGTGCAGTTGACAATGAAAATCGATACCGTGAAACCGGCCAACATTGCCCTTAGCGGATATCTTTGCCCGAACACGAAAAATTTCTAAAATCTTGAATTGTAAATAAATTTATGTAGGTAACCCTTTCGGACAATCCCTAAAAATTAAATAATGTTGTCACCTATATAAATTTATTTGCAATTCAAGATTTTAGTTATTTTTCGTGTTCGGGCAAAGATATCCGCTAAGGGCAATGATGGCCGGTTTTACCGGTATGTTGCAGAACATTGTGTTAGAATATAAACTTATTTTGTGCTAGATTGACTTTTCCTTTGTCGTTTATAGTACAGAAATAGAAAATACATACCTGAGACTAGAGATCGATGCATCCCACCAGTTTCTATGACAAATCTTTTACTGTTCAAGCAGTACGGTTATGGAATGACTTGCCCGTGTCGGTAAGGCGTGCTCAATCTTTGTCCACTTTAAAATTATGGTAAAAAACATTTCCTCTCTCCTTAAACATCATCACTATATTTTCTTTGCTCCTGTTTCATGTTTATTATTATTATGTATATATCTATTTAGATTAGTATAATGTACTTTATGTATGTATTTACTGTATTATGTAAATAGTACACACAGACTACCTACCGTATTTGTCTCTCCTTCCCCTTTTTAATCCATCCAAAGGTTGTCTTTGAAAGATCGCTCTTAGCGACAACACCGCCCATTGTCACCCTTTGTAAAATTTCTATATTTATGTCTGTAATTTATATGGTGTACATAATAAAAAGTATTCTATTCTATGATTTAAAAAATGCGTCGTTCGTAACATTGCTTTGACTCAGCATGAGACTGTAACGAGAATAAAAAAAATGGCTGCTCTATTTCGATATTAGACACTAGTGTTCAAAAAGAATACAAAGTATTCTCCTTCTTGCAAAATTTTTGTTTACCAAGTACATACCCAGACAGAATATACATACATTTTCTAAAAAAAATATTAAACAGAATAGATTTGATTTTTTATGTTTGTATGTTTGTTTGTTGCACTTTTACGCTAAAATGGCTGAACAAATTTAGATGAAATGTGGTACATGGGTAAACCATGACATGTATTAGGACATAGGATACTTTTTATTTCAATATTCCCACGAGATCGAGAATTATGCGGGTGAAAACGCGGGGCGCAACTAGTCTTTCATAAAAATAAGTCCTCAACGTTTACGTAATTTATCTGGGCAGCACAACATTTTATGACTACTATTAATTGCTTTCCAACTTTGAGCGATGCACCCCTACCTACCTACATAGGTACCTACAAACAAGTAGGTACATCAGTAAGAGTACCTAGAACTCGTCGGAAAACCAATTAAACTTGATGTTGACAGGAAATACGCGACGTCGCCGACGTAGGTCATTTCCGGCGCTGAAAATTACATCCCTTATAGTTTTCAGGCCGCTTCGGGCAATGGCTCCCGGAAACAATATCAGTACTTAAATAATTTTATAATTTTGGTATGTTCTTTTTTTCGTTAGCGGGACTTACGAGGTAGATATAATGAGTGTTATTTTAATGCAAAGACATGGTGTTATTTAAACAGTATTGTGTTTCTATCAATCGTATGTGCTTTGAAAGAGACAATAATAGTCTGACGTCATAATTAGAGTGGTTCTTTTAGGAAATCTACCACAGTTACAAAAATGATTTTCTATATAAGAAAGTGGATCACTTTGTTTAAAAATATCGTTAATTAGCCATACTCTCACCAATTCGTTCACGACGGTGATAAACTATGATAATATCTTATTGTTAATTTTTTTTTTCTGTGACTTTCAGGGTCCGGAATTTGTACATTACAAACATAATCAGTCTATAATGTTCCCTCTGCTAGAACACAGGCCTCCTCTCTGTGAGAGGGAGTGGGCCGTAATCAACCACGTGGGCCCAGTGCCAGTGCATTGGAAGTGCTTAGCTTTAAACTATTGATTAGCTTTAAAATCTTGTGTTGTGTAAGAACGCAAATAAAGATATGATTTTGAATATAATAAGATGATACAATGACAATTACAACGCATAATCTGCATTCGCGATTTATTTGCCAAAAATGTAAACAATACGAGTTTATGGAAAAATAACTTTAATTCCTTCACAATAAAGTTCAGTTTACGCTACAAATTCAAAGTTTTTTATAGCTTTTTCAATAGTGTTAGTCACTCTGAAATCAACTTAACTGCCATTAAAATAAAATTGATATTTGTTTAACTTGAAATTACACCAATTTGAAACAAATTTGAATAGACTAAACATAACAACACGCCTGTATTTCTCGAGGGGTTGGGCAGAGAAATGTTTCAGAATCGTAAAAATCTCAATACAACATTAACGATTTATACTGGGGTTTGGCGTTAATTTTAGTAATTTAAACTTTAAATTTGTCGAATTAGAGTTCGGAATCAAAAATGGTTCGATAGTTCAAGCCTAGCTCTAAATATAAACCATGTTTTGTAACAAGGCCATTAGCTTTATCATTAGTATAGGTCAGAGGTTCTCAAACTTATTTTGTCCACCTCCACTTTCAGAATATTTTTTTTACTGTCCCTAATTTTTTTTACTCATCATCTGTCGCAAATCTTTGAGAACCTATGGTATACATTATGGCAATTATATTCCTCTAAGCTGCTCCAGATAGCTGATAGCAACACTATATTAGTACCCCGCATTCCAGCATTCCAGCCGTTCATGTGAATTGATTCACAAATCTACTATCAAACTAGATAATACAACATACATGAACATGATATCCATGTTGTAAGTTAGTTTCAGTAGGGATAGATCCTGTGATTTTCCATCCCAGTGATTTTCTACCAGTGAACCGTCTAGGCAACACATATTATATAGTGTAACATACGAAGTATCAATACGCGGTCAAACAAAAGACATGCCTGTTCCGGAACAATTCACAATTCACTAATTGTGAGCTATTAAAATGAATAATAATAATACCTACACGTATGGTTATTTTATTTGTTATTTATTTTTTCAATCAACTTTGAACCTTATGCTTTAGCGTTATAGTTGAAAATCTATTAAAGAAATTTGACAGATTGTAGTAGCTTGATGTGCTAGAGCGTCTGTACAAAAATATACAGGGTAAATATTTTCGTACTAAGTGTACATACTAGTGTAGACTTACATACTAGTGTAGACTTACTTTTACAAAGGCTGTGTGGTGTACAGCAGCTACAGTAAACGCAAGCCTTGACGGTAATTGTTAGTGAATATGAAAGGATAATGGAATGAATCACGGAGGCTTTTCAAGTAAACAGGTCTAAACGTACATGGATTTTTGGCTTGTTATCTTTTCAGGGAACCGGTTAAATTGAAAAGAAAATAATTTTCTTTTTAGTAGTTAGGTATTTATTTTCCTTCAATTAACCGCTTTTTAATTTACCTTCGTAGAGGAAGCAGCTTCCTGAAATAACACTCCTAGACGAAAAATTTGTACATGAATGATGCAACTAATATTTTGCAATAATATTTTGATTTAAAAAATGTCCATGAAGTTCCTTGCTCGTTCGTCTCCATAGGAACCTACTACGCTTTGGAATATGCAAACTACCTTCATCTTTTTTTTATGACCTTGACAAGTCAAAATTGCCTGTAATTGGTTTAATTTAAATAAATGCTTTGAGTTTGAGACTGATGATCTTTTGTTATGACCATAATCTTACATATAATATGACATGCATATAATAAACACTAAAAAATACGGAACCATAACCGCATCCAAATAACCACATTTAACTAGAAAATCCTTCCACTTGACTTCATCCGCTATTAAAATCCTAAACCCATCTGCGCTCGACAGTTACACGGCTTTTTTCGATAACCCTGCAATTTCGGGGAGCATGCAATCAATACGACAGCCGCTCGTAGGTGATTGCTGTTTTCAATCAGGCGGGCTACATGGGTTCACGAATATCTACGACATTTTTCTGTGGTCGTATGCAATTGCATGCGGTTGTAGGAACGAGTATATTTGAGCAGAGTGAAATGAAACTCAGCGTTTAAGGAAAGTAGTTTTCCGATATGTATGTGCATGGAAATCGTTGTAGAAATATTCTTTTGAAATTCTTCGATGAATTTCTTGAGTACCTACGTATCAACCACTGTAGCCTATTGTGGCAGAAAATTAAAAGCATTACACAATCTTGTTTGCGTTCCGAGAAAATTTATATTTGAAATTCGCCGTAAAATCCAATGTTGGTAGAAACTTTATGAAATATCTTAATTTATTAGTAGCTTCCTCTCTAGAGACTTTGTAACTTAACCATCTCAATAAACCGATAGTAGATCTTTAATAAGGAACCTTTCCAGGAACCAGAAGCTTCCTCTTTACGACGCCATGAAATAAAATTTTATAAAACTACCCACCTCTTCGTAGAATAATACGATCTGTTCATTTGCTGAGGTGTTCCCGTCGAGAGCAGACGCGTTCTTGTAATGCAGGACAAGTGAACAATGCACCTATTGAATGAAACTATCTGCCTCCATTGTGAGCGGTAAATAATGCGGAAGATTAAATTTTATCACGCACCGTAATGGCTGAGTATTTACTTCAATCATATTGTCTATGTGTAACGACTAGAATACGATTTTTTTTAAAAATATTTTTGTTGTGGGCGTTTTGGTACTAACTGGACTGAAACATACTGATGGTCTTATGGTATGAATAATTGAATATTATTGCATGTATGAGTATGTGCTGTTACCGGTAGCATACGATACGTAATCAACTTTTCTGAGCTCACGGTGAAAATTTGGAGTTATTGATTTCCTACGCCAGCAGGCTGAAAGTATCTAACGTCAAAAACATTTAGTGAGCTTTTAAAACTCAACGTGATCCCAGAATCTTCCTATAAAACTTCAAACCTCGGAATCTCATAAACTTTGTATATCTTCTTATTTGTAATTCTGCACGAAATTTTTCCGTCGGTTTTCCGCGCATCGTCAATAACACTAGTGCGGCGCCAACATCATATTGCAATGTATGAGGAGCGAGCGAGCGGAGCGTTCGTTCGGAAATTGCATCGTGATGTTTTGCTCGATTTTCCCCTCACTCGATGTCACCGAAACGCGCTAATTGCTCGCAATCTATTGCTTTTTAATGTGTTTGCAGCAATCGGGAGCTTTATTTTCGATTATTTTTGTACGCTGAGTAAACGGTGACAATCATTTGAATTGCAAAGGTCTTTTTGTTCAACCAATTCCCGTTGGGATTTCGTAATGTATGTGCTGTTTTTACTGTGTTATTGCAGCATTTTCGGTAGTCCATCAATGTTACTTTAAACGCACAATTTTTTCCCGTGGCTTCGACCGCGTAGCCATAATTTTCCCACTGCTGTGTCACAGGCCTCCTTTTTTCTCCTCGCGTTTCCAGGGTGGTTTGGTAGACAGTTTTTAGTTTCCTCACGATGTTTTCCTTCACCGTTTTGCGCGCGTGGAAGTTGGAAATTATGCCATGGGAATGTACTCTTACTAACGGGATTAAAAGTATTCTATGTCCTAGCCCAGTTTTTGGTATATCCCTGGCCAAACATTCAAATTCGTTCAGCCGTTAAGCCATGCAAAGATAACAGACAGAGTTACTTTTAGATTTATAATAGACATACATATAATATAGTAGCTATGGATGTATGGACTTGTGCTGCAAGGTTCTTAGCCGGAACATCAATACATCGTACAGTACGTTTGATATTTCGTGCTTGTCTCGAGAGGCTGCCAGTCCCGGACGAGTTTGTCTGTAATCTATGCCCGATGCAATCTGCCGTGAGTGGTATGCAAGGCATGTGTTCAACATTGATTGGTGCTATACGGAGATATCACTCCCTCCATATGCAAAGCTAGACATTTGCCTGAGTTACAATAAAGCTTAAAGACGCTTTAAGACGTTGTTGCTCTGTAAGCGCCAATCACTCCCGAAAATTCTTTCACTAATAGGAAGTTAAAGCGTAATTGCGTAATACACTAACAATAGCAATGGCCTTCATTTTGACAGTTCAACAACATTCATTGCTTTATTTACATTGTTGAGCAGATACATTTTTCAAACATATGAAGCAATGGATTAGCAATATTCTTCAAACTGATTCAGATTGTGATTGAAAATGTTACCTACGCAATTAGAGTGCAATGTTGCCAAGTGTCATAGAATAAATTTCACGTGTACGAGATCGCGAGCAGAAGTGTTTATAAAAGAATAAACGAAAAAGATCATGAATATTAGTTTTTTCTTACACCCAGCTTTAAGCTTATGGTGAATGCGCAGTGGTAGACAGCGAAAATCAAATTTTCTTACGTTTTTTTGCAATTTGCAGATCAGTGTCAAGTTGTATCTTGATCAAAATATAATTCACGACTATAACAGGTACTTATTTACAGAACTATAATTATTAGAATCATTAATACATCTTTCTAAGTTAGATTTGTACTACAAGAACAAATCTCTTATGGAAAAGTGCTTATGGTACAAATCTAACTTCAAGAGATAAGTTAATGGCTTTCATTCTGTGAATATATATACAACGTGTAACGAAATGGTTATATATATAGAGAAGGCCCGGCTTCTTTGGATGATATCAAACGATATAGGAAGGGTTTTTTAATCCTATCGCTACATGTTCGGAAGTTATGAGATTTTTTAATACATTGATACCAGAAACCGAACTTTTCAAATTGAAATAAACACATCACTAGCACTAAAACAGCTGATCGGTGTCACCGACCTATTTGTAAGTAAAGATAAACCTCCTACTCCTGGTATTTCTGAATAAACGGTTCCGCATGTTTATTTTTTATTCACAAAATATTATTAAGTACTGACTTTTCCTAAACTTTGATTATGTTTGTGAACTAGCTACCTACAATACAATTAATTGGTCTAGGTATCAAAAGTTAACGAAATATTTAGATACCTGCTTGAATTGTCACGTATCATTTACACACTTGTTGGTTTTTTACGTAGTTGTCCTTTTGTAGAAGATTACTTTGTAGATAATTATTATCTACCTCGTAGTAATCTTCCACCCGCCACCCACCTTTCCATCATACCTACAACACAATAAATACCTAATTCAAAAACAATATTCCTGTAAATTTCCTAACATTATTTCTAACCTTTTATTTTGGTGGCCATAAAGATGAACGATTTTTTGCTTTAAATCGATTTTTCATTCGATTCACAGATCGAATCTCGTGCTCTTCTTACATCGATCTTCTAAAAATTCATTCAAAAATCGTAATTAAAAAATTTTAAACAGCATTTAACACACCTCTATTTTGTGACATATTTACAGTTGCCAGTCAGGTAGGTACGTCAATAATATTTGATAACCTTTCCGGCGTAATTCAAATGGATGATTAATATGTTTCAATCTTCGGACAAGTTAAAAAGTGTCGGCATACTTATGTAATTGATCTTGTTTGAAATAGATAAACCTACCTATTCGCTGTTTATGATTGTCAGCACAATGCTTTGGGCAAATATGAACTTGAACTATTAAGAGCCTTTATTTACACATACGATCCAAGAGATTCGATTCACGTTACTATTGAATCGATTTGCTTGAAGATCGCATTAAAACGATTTTTTCGAAAAATCGACAGCTTGTACAACCATTGAATTGATCATAAAAATCGAATCCTTACGTGCATCCTACCGGGAATTAATTGCTTAAATAAACATTATTATTTGCCATTAGTACTTAGAATAGAAAAAGGATTTAGAAACCATTTTTTTGTCCAACTGAACCCAAAACATCATTTCAATTCACCTCTTCGCAACTTATTCTTCTCCTAGTACAAATAAAATCACAGTGGGTTCCGTTCATAATTTTTAAAATAAGGTTATTTTTTTACTAAATAAGACGTAAACTATTAGCAACAAGTTAATCGTTTTTTTTTATTACAAAATAATACCACGCACGCATAATTTTTGTGTGTAGGACTAACCGAAAGAATTATCGGAGTTCACGGTCTGTCGGTGCTGTTTGAGTGGTACATACTTAGGTTTTATTAGTTTGAGCACGTTTAGTCTTTGTTATTATAATTCAAATAAAGAATGTCGCAAAATTGCATGTAACTGTCGAAAGAAATTAATAAAAGTACTAGAAGCGCATGAGTAACAGGAATTGTCATTTCCGAATTGAATATCGTTTGCTCACAGAACCCTGATTACGTCGCTACACACACAATGTAACATCGATGTGTGTGTAAACCTAATGACTTTTAGGTACCAGGATAGCAGGGAATAGGAGTTTCATTTTGGGCATTATTGTTATTGCTTTGCTCGTCGCCGTCAGTCGACGTCTGTCCTGCGTCTAGTACATTCGTTTTTATCCCTATGATAATTATGCGCATCAGTAATTTGCGAGCTGCCCAAGAACTGTACCGTCACCGTTTTATTGAGGGTAGACCAGATGCTGAGCGTCGATAGATGCCTTCGTCAGCATGTTTTAGTTTGATCTCGGATGGTACATCGGCTTGGTGCCTCTAACCATAGGTAATCAGGTACCTATGGCGAGCGCTGCGCAACGACGGTCAGCACCCATGTGCGTGTGTAGTGTACGCAGTGCAGTGTGATACAAATTAAAGTGCGGATTGAGGCCGCTTTCAGGACAATAACACCAGACATGCTACGTAATGTGTGTCCATGAACAAGTGAGCGGCCTTGTGCATACAATACCAAGGTCACCACATCGAACCCCATCTTTAAAAATGTAAGTCAATTTACTAAATTAAGCAAAGCTTTAAGATTTTACTGTTTACTCGGTGTAAAGTAATAATAAGGGATGAAACTAGTTAACCTAGGTACCTACCTAAACTTTGTTTCGATTGTTTACGTAAGTTTTGTTATTCCAGTTTTTACGTGCAATTTCTAGCTTAATAACGAGTAAACTGTAAATCAATAATTAGAATTACACATTAATTTTTACATCACGGTAAAGTACGTATGGCTTATTGCGCGCGCGCGCGGCGGCGGCGGAATATTCCGTCAGTTGGCGCCGACAAAGAACACCGCCTCGCGCCTGCGCAGTAGGCTACGGTACTAGGCGCGCAGAGTTACGGAAGAGATTTATCGTGATATTAGCAAGTAACTTAAAAAGTTACTGACCTACGTAGTGCGGTGACACGTTTGTTATGATTTGAATTTAAGAAACCAATGAAACCGAAAATTTGGTATCAATTCTTAGAGTATTTTATTTTGAGTTGAAACTATGTATAGTGACTCTATACCAGCTGTTATATTTACTCCTTCAGGATCACTACACCGTTTAAATTACACCCTGTATAGGGTGACTTGTAATTAGTGACCGATACCTAAACACGTGATTGTACTCATGATAACAAACAACTTTTACTATGGGACCAAACCTAAATTCGCGAAAAAAAATCTGCTGCAGTACCTACATTTTGACCAGTTAGGCGAACATAAATGACTCAACAGCAGATTTTTTTTTCACAATTTCAGGTTTGGTCCCATAGTAAAAGTTGTTTGTTATCATGAGTACAATCACGTGTTTAAGTATCGGTCACTAATTATCAGTCACCGTATATATTATAGTCGCGAAACATATTTTGATCAAATCTGAAAATGGCCTGCAAGTTGCAAAAAACGTAAGAAAATTTGAATTTCGCGGTCTACCACGCGCATTCACCTTAAATTCCTTACGAAACGGGTTTTTAAATAAAGATAACTTCAGCTAAGTGAGCGTATTACAGATATTAAGCGATTAACTACATACACTGTTCAAATACGAGTCGTTTGGAAGAAGCGATGGCTCGTCATTTAACGAGCAAACGTTGTCGAGAATGGAGCGATTACGCGTAGAGTAAACGTATGCCTTACTAGCTGCGCCCCGCGGTTTCACCCGCGTAAGTTTTGATCCCGTGGGAATATCGGGATAAAAAGTATCCTATGTGTTATTCTGATGTATAAGCTATATTACTGTAAAGTTTCATCAAAATCCGTTCAGTAGTTTTCGCGTGAAAGAGTAACAAACATCCATACATCCATACATACAAACTTTCGCATTTATAATACTAGCTGCGCCCCGCGGTTTCACCCGCGTAAGTTTTGATCCCGTGGGAATATCGGGATAAAAAGTATCCTATGTGTTATTCTGATATATAAACTATATTACTGTAAAGTTTCATCAAAATCCGTTCAGTAGTTTTTGCGTGAAAGAGTAACAAACATCCATCCATCCTCACAAACTTTCGCATTTATAATATTAGTAGGATTAGTAGGATAAGCGTATTCGGTTTTGTTGTGTGCTTTAAAATGATACGAATATAGTATACCTACTTATACGGTAGTTACGAATATGTATACTTCGGTAAATGAAGAAAGAAGTGTCGGTTCAAAATAAGTAAGTATATAAACTTTTTGATTGAAATAACTTTGTCGAGCTTCATTTTTTTTGTCATTTATCCTACGTTGTCCCACTGCTGGGTTAAAATATTTAAAAACTGCGCAGATCCAAAAGATCACTGTATGTGACATTTACACAGAAAAAACGATACAGCACAATCAATTAAATAATGTTGTTTTTAAAAATTTTCTATTTGGAAGACATAGAATATTGTTTAATTACAACAAAAAAATCAAGAAAATTGCTCTGTGCAAAGTAAATTAAATAACCATAGTCCTTTTTTATTTTCCTGAACGTACTTAGGTGTAAACTTTTTGTATCGTGACTTTGGCCACTAAAACTTTGAAAAGCTAAACTCACAATACTTACTATATTCCCAGCTGGTTCTAATTACCCCTCAGTTCTCACGAACACCCATAACAGAACCCCGTACCCGTTGCATTACTTATAACTTCCCTCCTGAACTACCTACCAGGTACAATCCGTGATTCATAACCTTAGTCTAGACAACTGGTATTGATCACCGTCCCCCCTCTGCTGGTGACACCACTGCAATGAATCACCGATAAACAGATTATGGGTAAATACCCGACTCATTTAATTGCACCCGCAGTTGTAAATTTTATTTTAATGGGGTTCTGAGTCAAAGTTCCTGTGGGGTTGGAAAAGTTTGTACTTTTCGGCGATAGGTATTTTGGTTGGTGCATGATTTTGGAGAAAGGTCTTTTAAATACTTAGTAGTCTTTACATGTTCAAGGTGTGTAATAAAAGTTAAAGGCTGCATTAACCGATTTTCTTTCCAGTTACCTACATACAATGCATACAGAGACTTGCTCTTGTAATGCCAACTTGTTTTCTTAGCTCAGAAACTACGGTCACACTTTTATCAACAATTAACATAATATAACAACTTTAATATTTGGAGATTTGTATGAATCAGCGAATCAATGAAAAAAAAAAAACAACGTAGCATCGTGAACGAAGCCATAAAAGTGAGCCAAAGTGGCACCAAAGCATGAAACGCGTAGAACATTACAAGCCACCGATAGTAATACATACATGTGTGAGTTTGCATGCCATACATATTCATTTGTTTATCATACAAAGACCCAAACAAACGCTCACTGTATTCTAGAGACAAGCATAGAACCACAACGCTGTTTTCGCGTTTGATATATGATTCTGCTATCCATCTTTCTGACATACTCCTTCCTCACTTGACTACACCCACAAAACGTCACGCTATGACAAATATCGTCTAGACGGGTGAACGGTCTATTTGTCGTGTGGACTTATACCTAGGCCTACGTTCACTCCTCGTCGTATACTGACCATAGATCGCAAATATACATAGAATGAAGGGTTGCTGGGGAGTTCTGCTTGTTGTCGCACCTAAAATTAGGAACAATAGTTGATTTTTACCGACTTCACAAAAAGGAGGAGGTACTATGTTCGGATGTTTTTTTTTTTTTTATGTCTGTCATCGAATACTCCGCCAATTGTCGACGGATTTTCAAAATTCTTTTTTTATTTGAAAGGGTATGCTCCCGAAGTGGTCCCATTGTCACCAAATCGGAATCTGATGAGGGAATCCCATGGAAATCGAGGGAAACCCTCAAATTTTGTAGGCACACCTATAGCGATTTGGGTATTTCTCATAGTAACTCGTGCATTTGCTCTCAGAAAGCACCATTCGGTGAAGTGGAACTGATGATGAAGACCGCAGATGGCCATCGGAACTACTCAATAATAAATATTTCACGGGTTGCAATTCGATTAGGTACTTTAATGTGGTTGCTAAGCACAATGCGTATCGTGAAGTGGAGCTGATGGTGACTTTTCTATCAGATCCAGTTCTCCTGGTTTTTACAAGGAGAACTCTTAAACAATTAACGTCCCTGCATCGGGAAGATCAATGTTTTGTAAAAGGTGATGAGCAGTTGAGATTAGGCTATTGTAACTTAGATAAGTTACAAACTGGCCCACTAAAAAGTGAAAAATAAAAAACTTTTTACAAAAAAAAAAACAGCCGATTTCCAAAAAAAACACTACAAAGTGAAGAATAACTTTAATTTCGGAAGTCGGTGTCAATAAAAGAAAATGCGGAACCAACGACACCGACTTCCGAAATTAAAGTTATTTTTCACTTGGCAGTGTTTTTTTGGAAGTCGGCTGTTTTTCTATCTTTATTATTTCAAATTTGACACCAAAATTTTTAATATTTGTGACGGCGGTACTTCCTAGACCGTCGTTAAAATTATGTATATATAAATACAAAAATATTCATCAATGTTCAAGGTATTGCAGCTGCACATCACTACCATTTGCTTACGTGCTCAGAAAACTGGCAGTATAGCTACGTGGAAAGCAATGCTAACTTGGCCAAAAGAACGAGCCGCTCCTGAACTCGTTTCCAAAACAACCATTTCTTCTTCAAACCCGTTTTTAACTTATGGTGAAGTTTTTCTTCACATAATGCCTGACTCTCTATATCTAGGTACACACCACCACATCTAGGTTCACCCCGTCTCTTCGTGTAGGTACCTACAACAAGATACTTAAGTCCAATGAACCCTCGCGATAATGTATCTCACATAGTATTATTTACGCCCATCAGCTCGGCTATAATGTAATCTGACTGTAGACTGTAATAAGATGAAAGCACTCAACACTCGCTTGCCTCATTTACTTGCACTGAAGGTAACACCCCTTTCTTGTGAGATTCTGAGGGATCTGGGAAGCTGTTTAGTAGGTAATAGCAGTTTAATGTACTACATATATACCTTGCAAGATACAGACAAAGAGAGAGAGATAATCAGTGTGGTATTGTGTCTTTTGTTGTACCTAATTATAGTTCTGCCACATATTATTATTATTTAACGTTGCATAAATAATAAAAAAATAATTGTCTTCTTATTACGTGCAAGTATATAAAGATATAAAAAAGAGCTCACTGGGCATAGAAAAAATACATGCGCAACGCTGTCAGTGGCAAGAGTGCCCAAAAGACACCATCTTTGACCTAAAAATAGGCCAGCCTTCTGGTCACGTGAAGAGTCGATCAACCGCTTGCCGATGTCCCGAAATACTCGATGAGCACTTGGACCTCACAGTGTTTCAACCCCAAATGGCTCAAACCTATAGCTCCCCGCAATAAGCTTGTTATATTCGCGCCGTTTGAGGTTACCTGCACCGTCTTCTTATTTAAATTAATTTAACTAGATGGAAATCCTCTAATCAATCAAAGCATGACTGGTCTGCAAATAATTAACTCAAAAATCACCATATGAGCTATTTGAATACTTTGAAAATATTATACTACCAGCATCGGCTTCTAAATTATATCCCATCAAAAGCGATACGCTCAGATGCGTGTCTATACGCGGCGTATTGTCAGATACGCTGATTCAATACGTTTCATACGTGTGATACGTGTGGCGATGACACTTTGACAAGCACCTGATGTCGGTCGAATATTTATTTTGCGAATATAACGCCTGTTAAAATCCTCGCCCCGAGAGTATTTGTTCCGAAAATAAGCCATGTGAAAACGTGAGTATTAAAATAGCATGGAATTCTACCATTTGTTGTTTGTATGAATCACGTAATTGTTTTCGTAAATTAACCGAATTGATTTGTTGGATTGTGTTGATAAAGATTAAATTACAGTTTTTTTATTGTAGTTTGCGGTTATAAGGGTACTAGCGTGTGCCCGCGACTTTGTCCGCGTGAAATTTCTTGTTCCCCCGTCCCACCCCGTGGCAACGCATCGCCTGCCCGCGCTATACTTCGTTTTCACTTAGCGTTCTATCTGAATTTTTCTTTTCGCTCTGCTTGTAAGGGTCCTAACGCGATATTAAATAGCCTTATAGCCTGCCTCAAGAATTGGGCAAAAATATTTTTATAAATTCGACTGGTAGTTTCAGAGATTAGCGCGTTCAAACAAACACACTCTTCAGTTTTATTATTAGTTTAGATTTTTTGACGCAAAATGTAGGGCTTCACAGACTTTTTACATAAAGCTTTTCAAAATGACAAAATATCAAGTTGCATTTCAGTCAATAGTATTGTTCTCATTATCTTCAATCGACACAAAATCCCTGCAAGAGATTGCGCAACGCTCAATTAAGCTAACAGAATAGAAACGAAAGCAGTCCCAAAACATTATTTAAACAAAAGCCACCCTTTGTTAAAACGCACGTCTACTCGGAAATTCGGCACAAATTGTACTCGGAAGCTCGGCAAATCCGGGTTTAGTTTCTAATTTCGTTTTAGTGAATATAATCGATCCACCATTCCACATATCTTCAGTTTATATGCGAAATCCAACTACCGTTGGCTTGTTAAATCCCTACTCTGCACTGAATGTAACATTAGTTTTCGCCGGTGTTGCCAGTTCACGCCGAGCCGAATGTTGCCAGTATTATCGGCGCTTAGTTTTCTCATCACGTTCGACGTTAGTGCAGCACTAGTTTGAAATCTACTTCCGTGAACTCATACCATGCCGTATTATTTAGTGCTAATGCCGCAATAATCGTAGCGTTTTATGCTAACTTCATATTTTATACGGAAATATAGTGAGTGCACGCAATGATGGTATATAATATTATTTTGTCGTATTCGCTTTCAAAAATTGTCGGTATTATTTATTTCTGTATAGTATACCATTCTACTCATTATAGCTGTAAATACAGGACCATTTTTTTGGGATATCGCTAAGCCTCACCCAGTGTATCTTAATCAAGCTTTTCACCAAGTACCTATGATAGTCACCGAAGTTCTTGTTCAACACTTTACCCCACACACGCAGTCTGAAAGTACATACAAAGCGTCTCATACATCTTTAGCGTACCTGCAATAAAAGCGAACGACATTGCTCGTGTCTCGTTTTTAATCTAATAAGTAAACCAAGACCGAGCTATTAACTAGATGAGTTTCTCATTCGCTAAACAGTAGCTCTCTGCCAATAGTCTGGCTCCACCGTAATGCAGCCAAAAACGGTGACCTAAAGTCGCGACCTATTTACTCGGATATTCGGATATTCGGATACGCGGATATAATAGACGATGATCCGAATTGTGAATGCGTCTCACGCTCCAATTGATAGTGTTTCATAGAGAGCGAGGGATACGTTTTTTTGCCGTTAAAGAGAATATTTTTCGGTGGAAATGTTAAATAAAAGTTTTTGTCATTTCGCATAAATGTTAAAGCGAATTCATTGGAATAGAAAAGGTCACATTTGGGCACGTTTTCAATTGCAAAGCTTAGTTAGCTATTTGAATCTACAACGTGTTTTTTTTTTATATCCCATAACTCTAGGGGGTCATTGTACTCGTCATTATGAACAACTTTTACTATGGGACCAAACCTGAAATCGTGAAAAAAAAAATCAGCTGTTCCCTATATTTTGACGAGTTTATACGAACATAAATGTAGGGAACAGCTGATTTTTTTTGCCAAAAACACGTTGTATAATAAACTACTAATAAACACTATAATAAGAGGTTTGACATAAAATATGTCGCCATCTATTTTAATCCAAGAGGTCAAAGAAATAAAACGTTCCCCGACACAATAATATAAATAAAGAAACAAGATAATAAAAACAAATAACAATAACACTAAAACATTTACGTCACTAACGGCGTCCACACGACTGACCCACATAAATGGATTACGATTCGGACATAACGCTGATGATCCGCATTTTGCATGACGCTCACGTCCAACCAGCGGATACGGCGGATACCGCGAATACTGCGACTCATTGTCACTGCACTATGAATGAGGTACTCTCATAATAGAATATTCTACGGTATGACAAAAAAAAAATATGTTCTGCTTCTTGTTATGTCGTGTTGCGCAAAATCTCAGCCGAATAAAGTTGTATAATGCAGTGGTTTTGCTAGCAATATCTTACGTGATATTTCTTTTTTATTTCCTTTTACTATGCATAGTTAATCAGTAATACCTATACCTTCTGTCTTTTCTTATTTTAGTTATTATAATAAGAATAGACATAAGATATAATACTGATTGCGTTGCGGTGGCAGAGATTTCTCCGCAGTAGCAGCCCGGAGTTTAGATCTCTCCCCGGTTCAAAAATCAAAAATCAAAATCAAAATATTTTATTTCACATAAGCCTACTAGGGCACTTAAGAAACGTCAGAAGTTAGGTGCACGGTTCCAATTGGTCGTTTCCTATGGAGAAGAACCGGCAAGAAACTCCACGTAATGCCAATAATTAGGTTAATGCTCGCCCCCATTATATGGAACTTAAATATAACTGACCAAATATGTGGGAGCACTATAGGTTCACCTCTGCTTAACCCTTTTGGGAATTACAGGCATGACGTTATGTAGTTGCAGTGGACATTTTCTGAGTGCCCAATAACTCCCAAACTCAACTGAAGGGCCATAAGCTTTTTACATGTCGAGCTCATGGACCGGAAATATGCACATACATTTATCATGTACACGAAGAGACGTGATGTGATGTAAATAATATACCATTAATGATCCTCTCGTATTGTCAGGCTTATCACGTGCCAATTATGTGGGACTCGCACGTCTAACTTCATATAGAGACGATATGGGAGTACTACACAATTTTACTGAATAATATGTTCAGTGAAGGGCAGAGAAAAAATATGTGGAATCATGAATCCGCAGTGGGCCAGTATCGTTTAAAAATCTTCGCGATTTCAATACTTTTTTTTAGGTAGCCTACACTCAAAATCAAAAGTCATTTATTCAAACTAGACTGAGAATCAGCACTTTTCGAACGTCAAAATTACAAGACAGTCTCCCAAAACGCCCGCCCTTCACCACTTCCTAGTGCTTTCGCTGGGGAGAAGAAGTGACGCAACAAACTCCACAGCAACACAGCTGTCTGTTTTGTTAGAAAATACTTGATTGTATACAATACTAGGTATACAGGACACAGAACATTAAATTAAATTATTTGCCATAATTATGTCAGCTAGCCACGCCAATATACCAACAAACACAATAAAAACTATACATTTTCAAGCAAAAAAAAAAAAATCAAAATTAAAAATGTAAACAAAAACTTACTACAAACTTACTACCTAAAACTTTCCCACTGTCCCACTGCTGAGCAAAGGCCTCCCCCAAATCCTTCCAGGCAACCTTTTCTAGAGCCACCTCGATCCCACATAGTTATTATTAGTAGTTTATTATACTTTTTTCGTGATTTCAGAGTTGGTCCCATAGTGAAAGTTGTTCAGTTCAATGGTCTAAAGCACCTCTTAAAATTTGTCGGGTTAATTTTTTAACACTTTTTATAATTTTAACAGGGCTTATAACTAAAGTAGCTGTGTCTTCCCCAACGTTATAACGCAGTTGTTTACTTCGCTCAATATCCATGAATTCTTTCATGTCATGTTGCACAAAGTCTGTTCCTACTCTGTTACAATGCATTGATTACCAGAAAATTAATAATGCCACTCCATCCTTATTGACTTAGATTAATAGGTAGTATTAACACATTTCAAAGGGAAATATTTAACAGATCTTATAAAAACTTTTTGCACAGGTTTGGACCGACCATTTGGTCGGTACAAACCTAACCTATTTGGGTTAGGTTAGGTTACAACTGTGGCCAACCGTGCGCGAGCCGAGCGAGCGCAGTGAGCGGTGCCGCCCGCAGAGGTAGGCGAGCGCTACTTCCAAATTGGTCGTAATTACTCGGAGATTTTGTATTTTAAGGACTCCAAAAAAGGAATTATTTAAAGTACACGAAAAGAGGCGCAATCATTATATTTGAGTGTTCAATAATATTTTTAGGAACGCAAAAAAAAGTTATTAGAGATTTAATACAGCACACTTTAAACCTTTCTTTTCTTAAGAAAAAATTATACATATTTTCCGATATGCACAATGAAGTATCTTGAGAGCTTTCTTCGATGAAAGGTGAAATTAAAGAGGGATGTATATTTTTAGATCGACTGACGCCATTAAACCTATATTTAAAAGTAGGTAGGTAGGTAGTCACTCTGATCCGCACTCGGCTTCCATTCTTAGAACGGAGGTGGGTATTAAAGGTCCTTCAGTAGATCCCTATTTTAAATATATAAATGTTTTGTTGTTGGAAACAAACAAGGAGATTTATTAGAAAATACTGATTTTATTACAGTATTTATTTAGATGGGCACTAAGAACTATTAAGCCGACTCTATATACTTTTGAAATACTAGTATTTCTTGATGACGCGTAAACGGGTTTTTAAACCAATTTACAGAAATTAAAATATTATTTATCATATCATTTCTCAATTTAAGTGCACAAAGTAACAGTAAAATATTTAACAAAACTTACAATCATATTCTAGTGCTGGTGCACTTCTTTCTAGCGTATTTACGGACTGTAAACTCAGCCTCATTTTAAAATAACTGTCTCCACTTCCGCTACAAAAAATCATGAACCTCTAAAGAGTCCAAACTAGGTATAGGTACTAACTATGAAAAATATGTTTCAAACAAAAAAAAACACTAATCGAGCCTCCATTTTGAACCCCGGGCCGTTCCACTTTGACAACGAATTAATTTAAAGTACCTTCCTAACAATTTTGTAACAGCAATTAACTGTTATATTTTGAACTATAAATATTCACAGTCCAGCCTCATCGCTGGCATTTCGCAGAGAAATTGCCAATTTCCTGCAACTACGGTGCCGTCATATAGCGGGGTATACATAAATAATTTGTTTTCATACCAGTTTGCACGCAGGTTTGGTTGATTTATAAGCCTTTACAGTTTTTAGTTTATGATTGGTGTTTTGGTTTCACTTTATTGAGTTGGAAATATGAGCTTTGTCGTACGTTGTCAGTTGTGCAGTATTTATTGTTAGTGCGTATTTTATATGTGAATGTTTTTGAACATGTTTGCCTGTGTTGTTTTGTTTGTATTTGAATTGCTTTCTCAGTTTTTAACGCTTTTTTTATTGATTAATTTTGTCAGTTTATTTCTAAATATCTAAGCTGGGCTCAGTACAGTTAAAACTGTTTGATGTATCGTTGACTAGTATCCGATAAAAAATATGTTTACTTATCTAAAGAAATACATACATATACAAGTACACAGGTACATTTCGCCAGGTTTAATGGTTAGGTATTAGGTGTAAAACTATAATTTGTTTAGCCTATTCTATTTTTTTTTCCTTCTTTATATTTTAATAAGGGAATAGTGTAAAACATCGTGAGGAACCCGGCATGTCATAGAACCAAAAATTTGAAGTCATGTAATACCTACCAACCCGCACTGAGCCCGAGGAGGCCTGTGTCCCAGGGGACATAATTGTAGGCTATGTTTGCTAAGGGAATAGCTTATAGCGATTAAAAGTTTGATTAAAATATAATTTAATTTAAAAAACTCAGTGTTGAGCTAATGATCAAATAGAACCCTAGGGCTAATTGTATTAAATTAACTACGATAAGGTATCTTTATGAAAAAAAAAAATCTAAGATGTTTAAGCGGTTTCTAAAAACGCTAAGTGCTGCATAAACTTTCGAATAAGTTCAGTTGAATGGCTCCCTTTATGTCGAGTTTACCTATATACTTGACTTCTAGATGTTTTTTTTTACAGAAATATTTACCGCGAACTTGGTGATCCGCGCCCTTGTTTAGATTAAATATTTGTTTGTATTGTTTTTATAGGGTTTAAGGGTTTACAGTTATATTGCTCCCACATCGGACCCATGCATTATCATCTAATCTTATGATACTAACTTAATTCTACGTAAGTCCATCTTTTTATATATAATGTATACAATTCAATCCAGATGTTTTTACGATATTACAAGTTAAAGTACGAAGCACTACCTAATAATTGTATCTTTCGTCAGACCTTCCAATAACTAACTTTGTTATAAAAATACAGGAGAAACTTTTTAAAAGATTATTTCAGCAGAAGTCTGTGCCAACGCTGAGAATTAAAAAAGATTTATCGGTAAATGTTATGTAAGTTGACCTTTGCAGGAAAAACTTGTTATTTTTTTGGCACTTAAACTACCTTGGAAAATATTTTTTTTAACGTGAAGAAATGCTCATGCATTCTGCACTACCACGGTGAGATAGTGCAGTTATGTGGGAGGTGGGACTCTAACCCACTAAAACTCTACGGTGTCCTCCTCCGCCGCTTATGGCGGGAACACGGGCACGCGTTAGCACTCATCCGTGAACCCGCCGCAGCTGTCCGTCACCGGACTCTCCTCTGGGCAGTACTCCCCATCATCGGCGCACCAGAACACTTAGCACGCCGTGACCACCCCAGGGACCAAACTAGCATATGGGAGCCAGACGATTATCTTCATATCTAGATTAACCTATTGGTCAATCTGCCTAACCTTTTCTCAAATATGTTGGGGTCGGGTTTTAATCTAATCGGAAGCAGCTGAATACCAGTTTTTTTTTTAAATGGAGCGTCTGCCTCTGCGACCTCTTCAGCCCAGATACTGGGCAACACGATATCCCTTGGTAAGACTGGATTATATAATAGGTATAGTAATCAAATAGCACCTAAAGTTGCCAAATATGTATTTTTATGATGCACGTGGAAAATGAATAATGAAAATGGAAAACAAACAGAATATTTGCAAAGATTTTAAAGTAAAATAAGCTTAATATAATTATCCATAACTAAAACTAGGTATCAGTTTTAATTAAACATAATAACAATTAGGTATCGTATAATTTAAATCCCGCGTTTATTGTGTGAATAACACTAAAACAAACTTTTAATGAATATCAACTGCATTATGCACAAAACATAATTAATATCACGTAACAAGTTTAGCTGTCACAACATTATTAAATTGCACTACTAATATTGACACTCGTTATCGAACGTAATTCTGTTCGGCCATGTTGAATTACACGTACACTCGCGGCCGATGTAATTACATCTAAATTGAATTGCGTTTTTGGACAAATATTTTGCTAGGTTAAATTTTTTGGCCTGACCTGTAGTGGAAAACGGGTAATTTTAACGATCGTTTACAAAATATGTTATGGAATGAGTTGATCGAAATACCTTTGCCGGTTACATATTGTTCAGATTAGGCCTATAGACTGTTCCGAAAAGTCTATTACAACGAGGCTCAGCTGCGGGATAACACAGGTTGGTAATAAAAGTTAGGTACCTACTGTTAAGCCCAATGTAATGTATGTTAGTCCCAATTTTAGAAAATTAGGTTCCAAATCCAATATGTGCCGGAGTCCTAACATTAATACAATCTGTTGTTTAATTTGTATGTCTGACTAACGTTTGCAAACGATGGGATACTTTATTTCATGTTCTGTGTGTCCCGTCGTCTGCATATTACAGGAACTAATGGACGCTAGTGATGGCGCCAAACGTGTAGCCGAACTCTGGGTCGAATCATTCAGATTGCCATCGACACGCTAATAGAAGAAGAAGTCGCAACCATCAAAAATATTGACTCCAGTTAACTGAGTAACCTAAAATTTTACTAGACTAAAACAGGCTAGATATTACAGCCATAAAATCTGAAAAATAATGTAACCAATAAAGTCATATCTGATTTCACAGAGTATGAGTATCCGCTAGGGGAACACAAAGTGATTGCAATAACCCGGTTGCGACGTTCTAATAGAGACAATGTCTACACTTTAATCAAGTTAGGGTGGTGAACACTAGCGTTTTGCGTGCAAAAAGCGGTATCTACGCGACGCTATAGCGCATTTGCGACGTATCAGTGCGCGCCTGTTCGACGTATACAAGACTAGCGATCCGTCCCGGCTTCGCACGTGTGAAGAAAAAATAGTCTATAATAATCAGTGATAATGTAGCATTCAAATGGTGAAAGAATTTTTAAAATCGATCCAGTACTTTTTGAGCCAATTCGTTACAAACGTACATACAAATCTTTCGCCTTTATAATATTAGTATAGATGAATTTAGTACAAAATATACACCTCCGTGCCTCGAAGAGCACGTTAAGCCATTGGTCCCGGCTGTCATTCGTAGATCTTAGACAGTCGTTATAAGTAGCCAGAAGCCCAAAAGTTTAACAAGCACTTTTAGCAACGGTAAGGGGTATCGTGTTACCCGATAACTGGGTTGTGAACGTCAGATAGGCAGTCGCTCCATATACAATACTAGCGGCCTGTCCCGGCTTCGCACGGGTGGAAATTTATTTTTTAAATATTTTAGTTTTTCTTGCAATTAAAAAGCCTATATTAATCAGTGATAATGTAGCATTCAAATGGTGAAAGAATTTTTAAAATCGGTCCAGTACTATTTCAGCCAATTCGTTACAAACATACATACAAACCTTTTCTCTTTATAATATTATTATAGACTGGTATTCATTAAGCTGCATCCGGTTAGAATGGAAGCTGACCCCAACATAGTTGGCCAAAGGCTCTGCAGATTTTTGGTTGCGTTTAGTTTAGTTTCTGATCTTCCTTTGCGAGTCTCAATATATGCTACTTACTTCTTTCTTACTTCTACAGAAATTGAAGGTGTAACCAGTGATGAGAAAATCTAATTAAACCCTGTCCCTCAATAATTTTCATCACTCCTAAAAATAGAACCAACAGAACCGCTATAACACGACAAAATCAAAATGAGAGAAAAACTAAAAACAACGAAGAAAATCAATTTAAATCCCAGCGGGCAGCCATTCAATTACTGGCGCCACCAATATATCGCTCAGCCAGTCAATCACTCGTACTTTACGCGATAAATTTAGGTTTTGCACGTAAAGCCTGCACTGTGATTGGCCAACAGTGGCTAGTGCCAGCGATATTAACTGGTATTCAGTGGCATATTGACTGCTGGTTCAAATTGACTGTTTTGTTTTTAGAGAGTTCTGGTTGGTGTGTTAGGGTAAATAGTGTAATCAAATTGACTGCCTATTATATGAATAGTTCAGGTTTTATTACCTGGGAGCATTTAGGTGTATACAGTGTGTCCCTGGAAGTATGGATCAAATCGAATAGGGGCGTGGGCAAGCTCATTTCCAAACTTTTTGATCCTGAGAATGATTGCTGATTGAGAATTATTTTACGGTTCAAAAGTTGTGACCAATTTTTTTCAATCGTTTCGCATAGTGTTCAAAGAAAAAAAATAATTAAAAAAACTATCAGGGCTGTCTAAACAACTTAAATTGACAGTTGTTGGTAGTTTTTTTTTTGTTCTTTGAGCACTATGCAAAGTGCTTGAAAATAACAAAAGTTGGTCATAACTTTTGAACCGTAAAAAATTCACCAACATTCTCAGGATCAAAATGTTTAGAAATGACTTTGCCCACGCCCCTATTTGATTTGATCCATACTTCCAGGGACACCCTGTATATTGTTGGTTGTAAAACTGGTCGAAAATCGCTCCCTCTGTTTGACATGGGCCTCTTCTATTTGTAACTCATCTCGACTACAACGCTTGACATTTAAAAATAAAATCCATTATTATTGTCAGCCTGGGTGTTTAACAAGAATTTAAGTGAAAGTGAAAAAGTGTTTATTCACAGAAATAATTTCTTAGAAGACCTCTGCCAAACTGCAAAGCAGTTTGTTGGCAGACCTAGCTCCTTTTTTTGTTCATTGTAACATTTTTTTTTTATAAAGACACTTTTTACATAAAGGTTAATGAAACAGACAATTTTTTTGTTCTCTTCCATTCTATATACATATTTGTTTTAATTTGTGTCCGGTTTATACTTAAACTTCTGCTTAACCCTTCAGGGAAACAAAGTGTGATCTTAAATTATGTATGAATCTTCAAAAAACCCTTGTTTGCTTCATCTTCCCAAAACTGTTTTATTAGTTGTCCCTTCTTGTACCTCTAATTTTTGCTTTATGAAATATTAGCTGTTGCCCGCGACTTCGTCTTCAATCCAGAATGAAAAGTAGCCTATGTTCTTCTCTAGGTCTTGGTCTACCTATGTGCCAAATTTCATCTAAATTCGTTCAGCGGTTTTAGTGTGAAAGCGTAACAAATAAACAAACTTACTTTGGCATTTATAATATTAGTTAGGATGCATAAACACTAAGACATAACTTAATTATCTTCCTAAAAATTTTAGTTCTTAGGAAATATTGGAATATTTCATAAGAATTAAGATTTTTATCATGGATGAGAAGCTACTCTTCATATAAACTTGTTGAAGTTCATAAACCGTATCGCATCATGAAAGTGATCGTACCATTATGTCATGGAAGATATTGCCGTTCAAAATTAATATGCAGTATCATAACGCCTGTATTCTCTCGTGATTGAGCAGAACTTCCAACTATATTAGCTTTAAGAGTACTGACATTATTCGAGTTACAAACGGAATTGTGTGTTTGTTTAATAGTTCATCATCTGCCTAACCTTTTCCCAACTGTGTTGGGGTCGGCTTCTAGTCTAACTGGATGTAGCTGAGTACCAGTATTTCACACGGAGTGACTGCCTGTCTGACCTACACAACCCAGTTACTGGGTAATACTATAACCCCTTGGTAAGACTGGTTGTCAGACTTTCTGTCTTCTGACGGCCCGTAACGACTACCAAAGATTCACGAATGACAGCCGGGATCAACGGCTTAGCGTGCTTCCCGAGGCACGGAGGGATTTTAGTATGTAAAGATAGTCACCCATCCACGGACCAACCGCGGCAAGCGTAGCTTAACCTGATCGATCGACCCCGTGCGGCTGTTATTACTAAGCCACAACGTTGTTTAACAAATCATTCTGTTTGACATAGAAACAAACTGTGTTTTTAATAGTTATTTTTTTTTTCTGTAAAGTCTTTTATATTTATTTGTAGTTTCAGAAATACTAATGACGTTTTACAAAGCGTCAAAAGTCAAAACAAAAGGCAGAACAACAATTTGTACTCTGCTCAAGGCAGAATGACAAATAACAAATTGTTGTAACTTTCACAAAACCTTTACGAAGAACTCTTGATTAAATCATAACTTTAACACTTTTCACCTCAAGCGAGGTCACCTTTAATTTATACCACCAGAATATAAAGGTCGTTTTCATTAAATTTAAATCTCTCTCAGGTAAAATATGGAATTGATAGTCCAGGGTCGGCCGTATTTTAATTATTTAGATATGGAGGATCTTTTGATTAGATGTCGTGACGACAGGCCCTGCTGACGGTATCGAAATTAAATTAGTATCTGATAGTTATTTTGGGAATTCTGGAGGCTGTTGACGCGTCGTGATCAAAGATTTTAATATAATGAGTGAGCTACCTACATTTTATGTAATAATAAACAGCTTTGTTATTTATTTATTATATTATATAAATGTACAGAGGCGGACTTTTAATGCCATAGGCATTTTCTACCACCGTACCGCCTCAGATTATGAATCGTTTTTTTTATGTTTTCCCGTGTTTTAAAAGTTATTCTGCTATTCGAGGTTGAGGCTGTAAGGACATGCCTTTGTTGATACCCATTAAAACAGTTGTCGGTGCAATAACATATCGCGTTTCGCAAGCAAAGCATTAATATTCTAGTAACTAAGTAATTTAAGTTAGCAATATGATTTGTATGTTACAATTGGCGTTATTAAAAGGAACTTTGAAATGAGCAAGTGTTTCTGTCTGCCACCTATCTGCCTTAAATATATCCAAACATTGCTGTTAAATGCTTTATACGACCTAACATTCAGAATCAACTTACCAATTTAAAAGTTAACCCTCTAGAAGCTACAAAAAAACTAACTTATAAGTTTAGTGACATCCAAAGTCGCGTACTTTCCCTTCTTTATGTCTCATGAATATGTATCTAAGACTTACCGAGTATAAGAAACAATAGTTTACTAGTTCAAAGAAGTTAAGACAAGAATATTATGCAGAATGAACGCGATGTACCCTTTTTTGACGCGATAAAACAAAAGGGAACTGCTGATGAGGACAATGAAGTTGAATGAAGCAGTTATTTTAATAAGTGAGATGCTTGTTTTAAGTTAAAACATGGAATAATTTGGGAATGCTGATGAATTTTGATACTTTTAGTCGGTTCCAAAAGTATTTCATGGAAATGTAAACAAATGGATCAGTACTAAATGTACCTGTGGATGCCGCTTTGTGTTATTTGAATACTTTAACCTGAAATTTCAATTTAAAATCACCATAAAAATATTTTTCATTTGACAATTGAGGTTCATTTTATAACCTCAATTTTCTTGTATGATTTACAAATACAATTTAATAATGTTTGACATTTCCCGTGTCGCAAAAGCTGGCTTTTACCTTGGCCAGAGGCTAAGCATACAACGTGGTAATGCCGCCAATCTCTTGGGTACGTTATCAGTCGACAGCGATGCGGATGAATTTTTCGACGCTATATTTTAGTTTGTGAATAGTTTTAGTTAAGAGGGGCCCGTGGCTAAATAATAACAGCGTCACAGGTCGATAGATCAGGTTAAGCTACGCTTGCCGCGTTTGGTCTGTGGATGGGTGACCATCTTTACATAGGTACCGAGATCCCTCCGTGCCTCGGAAAGCACGTTAAGCCGTTGGTCCCGGCTGTCATTTGTGGATCTTTGACAGTCGTTACGGGTCGTTAAATTATTTCTAAGTTAGAATAGAATAGAATAGAATAGAATAATATTTATTTGCTTAAAAACATGGTATAAAAAGATGGTAAAATACAAAAAAACAAGAGCTTACATGTTTTTGCTTAACAGTGATAAGCGTACAAATTTTTTTAAGAGATTTTTTTACATTTATTGTCAAAGAAGTTTTTGACACTATAAAAACTATGACTACATAACCATTCATGCAATTTATTTTTAAATAATCTCATATTTAGCGTTTTGAGATTACTTGGTATCTTATTATATATACGTACACACATAGATATACAACTTTTATTATATTTAGCTAGTCTTGAAAGGGTATCTAGAACTAGTTTGTGGGGGTCTCGTCGGTTACGAGGATATAGGTCATCTGCATTATTAAATATTTCTTTATGCTTCCTCACAAACATACATATTTCGTATATGTAAAGAGACGGCAGCGGTAACAAGCCAAGCTTTCTAAATATCGGGATTCGTCAGGTCAAAGCCCGTAAATTGCTCTAATGCATTTTTTTTGTGCAACAAATGCTCTATTTTGATCTGTGCTATTACCCCACATTATCAAACCATAGCGAAGCACCGATTCAACGTATGCATGATATGACGTTATTGCCGTTTTAACGTTTGTTATATTTCTGACTTTTTTTAGTGCATAAACAAACTTATTTATTCGCTTGGAGACGGTATCAATATGTGCTTTCCAGTTTATGTCTTGATCTAAAGTTACACCTAGAAATTTTGTTTGAGTTACTTCATCAATTTTATGTATATTCATCAATAACAATACCAATATTGGTATTATAAAATAAAAATTTAATAATAACAAACATGCCTAAACAAACCTTATATATTAGGGCAGCACCAACAAAAAAATCTAATTTGCCCTGTTTGCAATGCTAAAATATTTTGATAGCGTTCTGTCTAATATTTCACACCGCTTGCTGAAGCCTGTTCCATTTTACGATAAAAAAAAATACTTTTCATTTCTTGAATAGAGCTTGTACGGTTTCTAGAAAATGTTCAAATGATAGGATCTCTGCTTATTTTTTTTCTTATAATATCATTTATGTAACCGTAATGTGTTTTGAAGTAGCGTTTTCAAGGAAATATGATGTAACAACTACATATTTATTTATTTTATTTCTATATACATTTATTTATTTATATATACTTCATTGTACACCAGAAAATACTTAACAAAAAAAAAATTATTACTACAAAACATACAATGGGCGGCCTTATCGCTTTCTGCGATCTCTTCCAGGCAACCTTGGAATGGACAGTGATTGTGTGGATATATAAAAATGGGGTTGTCAGTGGTGCAACATAATATACTATAATAGATACAAAGATAATATAATATAATATATACACATACAAGCTGTATAATAGATACATAAATAAATACATACTAAATATACATACAAACAACGAAAATAAATGACGACTACAGATTATTGCGTTACGAAAACAAGATCACAACAACAAGTAATGTTTCTTCACCAGTCTCTTAAACACAGCCACCGATTGCGCGTTTTATTTGAACTGGCAATGCATTCCATAAACAATTTCATAATTAAAGTTTATAAAATTATAGGTACCTACTGCAGAGCAGTGGCGGCCCAGCGGTAACGGCCCCGACTAACGAGGGTCGTAAGTTCAAAGCCAGACAGGCGATTTACGTTGTGTAATTGATTTCATCACCACTGCTCTCGAAACGGTGAGGACATGCAGGAAACCGGCAAAAATAAATAAAATATGCATGACATTATGTGATATCTACCAACCCGCACTGGGCCCGCGCTACCCGAAACTGTACAATTTTCCCAGTCATTTTGTAACCTTATATTTTAGCGATAAAGTTGAAAATCTATTAAAGAAATTTGACAGATTGTAGTAGCTTGATGTGCTGGCGTCTGTATCTACTGCTGGACTCAAACCCAAACTCAAAAAAAATATTTAACTCACTTAAAGCAATTACAGGCACTTTCGAATTGTCAAGGAGTCAGTCAGTTAGAAAGATGAAGCTAGTTGCCCATTCCAAAGCGTAGGCGTAGATTCATAGACTTGTCCCAACATTCAGTTTGATATTTGTACTTTTACATCATCTAGTCAGGGTTTTTCTAACAAAATATTACCCAAGTATTGATTTTCACAAAAGATTACGATTGTTGAAATGCAATTTAAGTTTACGTGTAGCAATAAAACTTTTCAATAACAGTAACTACAAAGTTACCTCAACTATAGGTTCCTTCGCGTACCAGAATAGCTTCAACAATACTCATATATTGGCTTCCACTATAATTTAGATTGTATTACCCATTGGCGCTGCGCAACAATGTGGAATAACTTCGTCTATTCCGTTCGGAGCATATGTATTATTTACTGCTATCGGAGAAATAACTGGCGTTACTAATTGTACCGCTGAACAGTCGTTACCGCCGTCAGATATTTTAATTGCTAAAAGCCAACATTTTTCTCCAAAGCCGTGACAAGCTACGCGATAAACCGTACATAAGTTGTATTTGCGCCTTTTTTAACTACCTCAATTTGAATGCTCAACCGAGCCACCATATTTTTATAGGCTTAAAAAAACTTAGGCATGTGATTTTTTTTTGTCGTAAATTAAAAAGTTTACTTAAAAAATTTCGGTGGCTGACACATCGCTGTTTTAACCTTAGGGATTGTAGCGCCCTCATAAAAATGTTCGATTCAAATCGTCGCGTCTCCCTTGTTCCTTTTCTACCCCCATTCCCCTCGGGGGTGGGTGCGGTGCGCGCGCACACAAAATCAATACGGTCCGTGTTACGCACAAAATATACGGTGGCAACGAATAGAGATGTCATGGTCAGCTTATCGATATTAATTAGTTTCGACACTTTTAGAGTGGCCGTAAAAATATCGAAGGGTGTACTTGGCTTCGTATTTATTTGTACGGTCATTTTCAGTTCAGCGGCACGTATAATAGTAATAACAGCGCCCTTATAGATTTTTGCGCTGTTGTTCGAATTATATTTCTCACAAAATTAGTATTCTTTAGCTGTTCTCTGCTAATTAAATTAGAAATTTTCCAAAGAAAATGCTGTTGATTTATTTTCTTAGCAATTCTACGGACATTTAGGAATTGTCTCATATTAATTAGATGAGAATATAACCATGTTTATTTACAGTTGATTTATTTTAAAAAAAATATTAGTGCATACAAAATCAATCATGTCAATAATGTACGGCAAGTCCTATCACTTACAAACTACAACCACCAACACGGGTCTATGTGTTCATTAGACATTAATGAAAACAGGCCTTCTATCAATAACGCTGTGCCCCGAACACTTAGCGCTGAACAAACCGTAATATAAACTAATAGACTTATAATAGGCACGTGGCCGATTGAATTATCGATGTCAGGGCGACCCCATCCTTACTGACATCGCTCTACTCACAATGATTAATGACTATAGAATTTGCACGTTTTACCACGACAATTCCAATTTTGAATTTGTAATCCAATAATTTAAATGGTGTTTGTGAATTAAAATGTTTTGTTTTATTCAATAGAGGGGGAAACTTAAACGTGATCGGATCGCCATCTATTGAGCGTTGTGAAAAGTTTTGAACAAAGCGTTTATATTGGGCGCCTGTTTGTGACGTGACCTCTCCGGTTTTATTAGACTATCGGGGCTTTTATCATATTTAGTGCTCGGGACGCATTCCCTCGGATTTATTCATTGACAATTAAAAGTACTCTGTGTATTTGAATTGATACAGCAGTAATATGAAATCGGCAATACAATCATAGGCTGATATTGCAGGACAAAAAGGTTTCAATTACAATCTAAATTGCCTATTATTTTAATGGCTACGGTCGTTATAGTCACTAAAGCTTGCTTTTCAGAGCAAATTGAGAGTTTCAAAATTAAATGTAAGTACTTAAACGGTAAACAAATTTTGTTGTTATTAAAATGTCTAATTATATATATTTCGCTGTTAATTCAGTTTGGTGGCTTGAAAACAAATGATAACAGGAATGGCGAGAGATCCCATAAAACCCAATTAATTTAACGGGGAGTGTCGCATTCGCCGAGACGTGATTAAAATAACAAAAAAGATCCATTACCCGCTATCTTCGCGAGTGGAGTCGACTCTTGGCTTCAAGAGCGAATATTAAACTGAATTATACGTAATATACGTGGGTATGTAGATATTGCTTCCGTGCCTCGAGCACGTTAAGCTGTCGGTCTCGGTTGTCAGGCGCATACCTATAACAGTCGGGTAGACAGAAGCCCGAAAGATAGATTATTACCGATAACCCGATATAGTTACCTATCGAATACCTACGTATCATTCATTGATTACCAGTGCTGAAATACCAATCACTTACTAAGAAAATATTGATATTCAGCTGCCAGACTAAACTTCAATTCTGTTAGGATTACATCTCACTAGGACACTATAGTGGCGCCATCATGACCGCGCAGCCAGCAAAATATAAATATTTTCTGGCATTGCGACATGGTTGCGGCAACATGGTGTCCTAGTCAGATAGGGCCCTTACTGTTACTGTTAGCCAGTAGAATCCTACTGCTGGTCAAAATACTCTCCCTATGACTTCCAATACCTGCGACCCAGTGCCAATATGGACCACTGGTCATTTGTTTTGTCCAGCTGGTCCAGCCATCTTCTACGGGGTCGGCCGCGACGCCTTCAAGCTGTCTGAGGGCTCCACATAGTGGTTATTTTGCTCAAAGCCAACTCTAGTTTAACAAAAAGTTAGGCAGAGAATAAAACATAGTAAGTATCCCTGACGTTTCATTACACGCTAGGAATTGCCTTCATAATTCCTTTTGACAAAATGTAATATCATTTTGCGAAAGTTGTAATAGTGTACGGAGGGAAGTGGACGGTGCAATAACGTCTTGAAATTAAAGTCGGAGATTTTAAAAACAGCAGTATTCTGTGTTCCGAGTACACCGAGAACGTCGAAAACACGTAGTACATTTTCAATTGTGACTTTTATAATAACGCGTTCGTACTGGTTTTGCCTGGAGCAGTTCTGAAATGCATTGCATGATGTAGGGTAGGGTAAATGTATACGTTCATTTTATAAGGAAAAAGATGTGACATTTTTGTAATGGAGCTATCAGTATCTTTTATGTGGCATAAGGAAAGCTTATGCGATACGGTTTACGACTAACAAATCCAATATGTTGGTTGTTTCATGTGTAAGCCCCCACGAAACAAAACGTTGGATTTGATTTAGATTTGACAAGCGTTCTTATGAAAACTACTGTATCTGATTTACGATAAATATTTATACCTAGAATGTACAATTAAAATGTATTTAAATAACCACGGTTAGTATAAACACCTACTACTTCCTAAATTTTTCATATATACAGGGTGTCTCTGGAAGTATGGATCAAATCGAATAGGGGCGTGGGCAAGGTCATTTCCAAACTTTTTGAACCTGAGAATGACAGATGATTGAGAATTATTTTACGGTTCAAAAGTTGTGACCAATTTTTTTCAATCGTTTCGCATAGTGCTCAAAGAAAAAAAATCATTAAAAAAACTTCTAAAAAACTTAAATTGACAGGTCCTGGTAGTTTTTTTTAAAATGATTTTGTTCTTTGAGCACTATGCAAAGTGATTGAAAATAACAAAAGTTGGTCATAACTTTTGAATCGTAAAAAAATTCACCAACATTCTTAGGATCAAAAAGTTTGGAAATGACTTTGCCTACGCCCCTATTTGATTTGATCCATATTTCCAGGGACACCTGTATAGTAGCGCATTATCAACATAATTAACTTTCTTTAAACACAATCCATTTTCCTAACCTTTTCCCGACTATATTGGGGTCGGCTTCCAGTCTAACTAGGCAACTAGCCACGAAACACTAAACACCAGTATTTTGCATGGAGCGGTTACCTATCTGGCCTCCATAACCCAGTTACTGGGTAAAATGATACCCTTGGTTAGACTGGTTGTCAGACTTTTGGGCTTCTAACTGCGAAGGAGTGGATGGTCACCCATCCAAGAACCGACCGTGACAAGTGTAGCTTAACCTTCGATCGACCCATGCGGCTGTTATTATTTAGCCACGAGCCCCGATCTTTAAAGATAAGCTAAAAATAAACGACATGGTACTTGTAGCCGCCACAAAAGGTATAATACTCCTCCGTCAGTTAGCCAATGGCGGCACTTTGTAAAAGTTGAGTTATTTCGCAAGTACAATCTAGAGTGTTAATCCGGGTGACAATTGGATTTCCTCCGAGCGGCGCGCCCGGTAGGCCGGTATTATGAAACAGAGAATACAGAAGGCTCACCTTTGCTTCCTCGTATCGAAGAATTACATATTTTGAAAACGCTCAAAAATGACACTTGGATATAATTGATCATATAGTTCATTATGACCTCAAGTTCTGAGTTGAGCTGCACATTTTTTTGACAAATGGGAGCACTGACTGGACAGGTCCGCTCAATCTGTGTGGTTCTTTCCTCAAAAGACCATTTCAGACACCAATCTACATGGTCCTCAAAATGATTTGACCAAGACTATTTCTGGATTTTTATATACACATTGACATTGAATAATTTTACATATACAGTGACATGAATATTTACTTTGTAAAGTATTATAATTATTATTTTTAATGACTGTGAATGTGAAGACTATGTGGGTTAATTTTATTTTGCCTTTGTTTTTTTTTTCTCAGATAGTTTTAGTCATGGTCTGGCAGTTTGAGTAATTTATGCGACTTACCCAAATGTCCTTTCTTTGGTATTGTTCGTCGAATCGTTGAGCTCCCTAAGTTTGAGTTGAGCTGCATGATTACTGACAAATGCGTGCACTGACTGGACGGGTCCACTCAATCTGTGTGGTTCATTCCTCAAAAGACTATTTCAGACACCAATCTACATGGTCTCCACATGATCTGACCAAGATTATGTCTGGACTTTAAAAGAGACTGTGACCTCTGAGTTTGTTTCGGCCTTTCTTCTCAGAGTACTCAGAAGGGAGACGCCGCCTCATCTCGTTTTTAAAAAATATGATTGACGTGTAAAAGCGTTTGTACAAAGGACTTACAGAAATAAAATCATTTATCATTTATGACATATGAAAATAGTCGCAAACACCACCGTGCGGCGTGCATGTATGATCAGATGTAAGAACGTAAACGAATCAAAAAGAGTATGTAAGGATCCTAGTAGGTCGCTTGTAGCTTCTATCTAGCCCCATGAGAAAAAGGTGTGAGTTTACATATATGGAGAATGAAAGTATCAGGAAATATCGCACATAAAACAGCTGTTCTTGAAACGTTTGGACCTTTCATGAAGCAATTTTCTGTACCCATCTCGGTATAACTTATGATTCAACTAGCTTCTGCCCGCGACTTCGTCTGCGTGAAATTTCACGCTCCCCCTATATGAAATTAGGTCATATGATCATTAGAACTTTTGTTATTATGTCAAACATTACACACCCCCCCCTATTCACCCTCATAGGGGTGGAATTTCGAAAAACCCTTTCTTAGTAGTTACCTACTCTTCACAAAGAACACACCCTCCAAATTTCATGTCTCTAGCAGCGGTTTAGGCTGTGCGTTGATATATCAGTCAGTCAGGACTTTGAATTATATATATATATACTCGTAGATAGGTGCTCGAAAATCAGTACAGGGTGTATTTCATCCGGCGATAAGTGTAGCCAAATTGTTTCATTTTCCATGTAGTAGTAGCTCTTCTGTATTCTCCTGTTTGCTGAACTGTGCCTCCCACACCGGCAGTACAGGGGTGCGTGTTAAATCGGCCGCGTTCCGCCTCGGGTGATATGGTTACGTTAAATACTTTTGAAGGGCTGTTATTCAATCAGTGATTGTAATATTGTCGAGAACTGTATGTGGTTTGTTCCGTTTGGATTTCAATTGAGAGTCGAGGGGATGAGTACTTTTGTTAATTTGATTACAGTTTATTACACTGTTTGCTTCGATGACATTATTTGTTTTTTTTTTTATATTGAGAATTATTTTGGCGGTTCTAGCCTTCTGGTCTTGTGGTATTATGTTTTCCTAACAGTTCTCATAGTCTCACTTTAAGCTCAGGGGTATTTAAATAAAAAAATCCTGCGCAGGAAGCTGTTTCGACACAAACACTTCCTCTCTTCTTAAAAATCATCATTATATACAAGATGAAATTGAAAACATGCGACAAACTGAAATGGGAGATTGTACTCGTCACTATGAACAACTTTAACCAAGGGAACAAAGCTGCAATCGCGAAAAAAAATCAGCTGTTTCCTACATTTTGACGAGTTATACTAACATAAAAGTAGGGAACAGATGATTTTTTTTCGCGATTTCAGAGGGGCAATTCTCGTAATTTTTAAGAATGTTCACAGTCTGATCTCAGTCTCAATCTGTCAAAAATACCTCAAATTTCCCTACATTTTGACAAGTTTTTGACATTTGTTTGTCGCCGAGATGAGACTGCGACTAGATTTTGAACGTTTTAAATTAGCAGAATTGGCCTACAGGTTTGGTTCCATAGTAAAAGTTGTTCATAATGATGAGTACAATCTCCCATTTCAATTTGTCGCATGTTTTCAATTTCACCCTGTATACGTAGATTGTTCCTTGCTCGTTTTGTGATTATTATTGTATAATTAATTATATTTGCATAATTTAAAAAGCTAACCGTCTTATAATAATAATTTGTACAAGTATATAAAAATGAAGGGAAATAATCGAAGGGCATCAAATAAACAAAAAAGTAAAGTGCCAAGGGCTGACAGCATTGCCACGTTGTATGACAATGCTGATTCTTTGGCGAAAAAACAGGCCAGCTCTCTGGTCGTTATTGTATACTATATATATATCTTTGTATAATCAAAAAATTCGGCCACAAAAATCATTTTGACGCGTAATTCTACACAGTATCACCCAACCCTTTATCCACTTTAATTCATCTATCATCCACGTCGCACACCGCAACGTAACATAACTCTGATGAGCAGGATGATGTATCATCATTAATCAAGGGCTGTCTCAGCTCTATTATGATATACCGTAACATACCTACGTCTGATAGACTGTAGCCTATGGCCTATTAAATTGTTTTAATAGTAACTGTTAAGGTGTTATTGTTATTTATTAGTTTTGTGTTGTCCTTGAATCTTAAGGAAAATTGAGAATTTATTTCAATGTCAATGTGAAGAGGTATGGAAATGTATAGGAAAGCAGATTGACAAGAACAAGCTTCGAAAGTTCTCGAGAAATATTCGTTTTTCCCCATAGCTGGGTTTTTTTTTTTATAACTCTATCTATGCTCTACGGCTTTCGTCCTTTGTTGCATTACAAACAACAAATTCAAAGAAGGTATATAAATGAAGCCAAGTCATTTGAAAATGTCCACAATTTTAAAGCAATGTTTCTTACTTTAACTTCTCATTATTTTAAATCATGATAAAATGTATAATCATTAATCAGCCTAAAATTATCCTACTTCTGGGACACAGGCCTCCTCTATGTGAAAGGGAGGGACCTGATAAAATGTATAACATTATTTAATAAAAATTAATGCGGGAAGTAATCTTATCCCTGCCATTTACAGGCTCAGTTACGATGTTGGCGGAAAGTTACGTAATATAGTTACAGCTGAAGCAACTGTACTATCTGAACTAAACTAAAACAATCTGCAAACTAAAGCACTTAAACAATATTAATTGCTTACGTCATCAGTCTGCAGTCTGTGCAGTAGTTGCTGGATAAAATAAAATGAGAAAATAATATACAGTGTGTACTTTTTTGCTCTCAAAGATCAGGAAAACACCTTTAATGAAACCATATATCAACGGATATAATGTCAAGCCTATATGGATAAATATACAGAATTAACTTCACTTTCTTCTCTACATCATCATCATTCTCCTGCTCTTATCCCAATATCTTTAGGGTCGTCGCAACCTATTAGTCGTCATCTCGGTAATCATCCCCTTTCTAACCATATCATCATTCACACAGTCCATCCATCGTTTCATTGGTTTTCCTCTACTCTTGTAGCCATATACTACTCTTATACTTTCTTCTCTATTGAATATGACTAAAACTTTACAATATCACGGTGTCTACAAGTCCTTAAGACTGGAGCTTGTTTCCGACGCCAAGTTTTAAGACCTGTTCAACCTAGTCAAGCACTCGAGAAACTTCCAAAAAGTTTTAATACGTCCGGAAAATCTTCTATGTAAAATTATACACATGTCTATCTAACAACAATTATTTTGTCAAAATATATCTGGATATGAGTTCCAAGCGCTTAGAGATTTGCCTCTCTTATAATACTCACATACACACTTCAAACTTCATCGTCATGACCAAAACTCACGCTCAAGCTCGCCAAGTTTCTATAAATCAATTGGGACAAACTGTTTCACAGTCGAGCACCTATATATCTATATATATACGAGTAAGACAGATAGGTACATAATACGGAAGTTTCAACAACTTCGTCGACGCCCGGGGAAAGTGGTGAAAGGCGGTGTCTCAACTACCTATTACCACAGAATGGATGATACAGAAGGCGAGCTCCTGTCGTATCCTTATATGTGTGTGTACGCCTTAGACTATGGAAACTAATGGCAGTCGCGAGTGCGCTTGCACTTACTGTATGTGAAGCTTGTATATGCTACGTCTGCGTGCGTTTTCGCTCGTAATATGAAGCCGACCTTCTGTACAGTTGGTACCTATCGATTCTGTGCTCCTATCTACAAATTGTCGTTGCGAAATACCGAGAAATGTAAAGCTCCATACTTATGCCTATATACAGCGTGGTATATACGCAAGTATACTTAACGAAGTGGAAGTTTCGTTGATAAGTTTTATGACTGTAAGCTACCTTTAAAGGGAATTTGGGATGCTTCAAGTACCTACGTGTTTCAAGCGTAAATAAAGATGTGTTTAGTAAAATGTAAAGGTATAACCGCTGTATGGGGTTTTTAAAACAAATTTTCAAAGTTTATGAAGGTTATACAGGGTTATTTGGAAAACACCAGCAACCTCTTAAGAGGTCATTGTACTCATCATTATGAACAACTTTTACTATGGGACCAAACCTGAAATCGCGAAAAAAATCAGCTGTTCCCTACATTTTGACGAGTACAATGACCTCTTAAAAGGCTGCTGGTGTTTTACAAATAACCCTGTATAATTTGTACGTTTTAAGTATCTGTATTCTTACCGACTTCAAAAAAAGGAGGTTATCAATTCGACACATATTATTGGAACTGCAATATATTCACATTTAGGGCTTCCAAACAAATATACAAAATTTTATAGATGTATATGTGTATGTTTTTCCACGCATTTCTCCGCAACAATTTATCGGATTGTGACCATTTTTTTATTGGCTTACGTTTACTTCAACTTAGGGAACAGTGCAAGTTATATAAAAATCGGCTTAGTAGTTTCAAGATATGGACTAATACTTGTAAGTGTGACGGCCTGGCTTATTGATACGAGCTACTGGTGTGGTGTCAAAGGGAAAATATCTCAAAACCTTGGTCAAATTCTAGTGCAATATTTACAACAAAATTATTATCTATTTATTACAAACAAATATTCCAGTTTTTACTTAAAACTAAAAAAAAATACGAAATAAAAAAGTAATTAAAAAAAAAATCGACTTCAAAAAGAAATTAACTCAAAATTATGAAATAACTTTAATTTCGGAATTCGGTGGCAAGAAACTAAAACTAAAATACAGATCCCAAGACACCGACTTCCGAAATTAAAGTTATTTCATAATTTTGAGCTAATTTATTTTTGAAATCGATATATTTCATTTAAATTTCTTGTTTTTGGCACAAGACACATATCTTATTGGGTTTTTCCTCAAGAATTTTTCAGTAGCAGCCTGGAGTCTGGATTTGTGTCCGGTTCATATAAATACCTTCGCCTCCATTAGGTACCTACAACATAACTGGAGAAATGTGGGTATACAGACGCCAGCACATCAAGCTAGCCGAAACTGTCAAATGTTCCCAATCAACTTGGAACGTTATGCTTTGGCGATAAAGTCGAAAATCTATTAAAGTATAATTTTACAGATTGTAGTAGCTTGATGTGCTGGCGTCTGTATAATAGGTAGAACAACTCTGCCTAACCATTCGGGGGTATACAAGCATGATGTTATGTTATGACTACCACAACTTTCCTAACAACTGCAAGCGCTGGAAGAAAAAAGGCCAAGACAATGAAGCCTTGCGTGTTTCGGGGACATGAGTCATTCATCTGATTCCAACTGCTCTGAAACCCTACAAGGAAATAATCGAAATACTCGAAGGAGCAGGATTGAAAATCGGTTATCACTTTCCTTTGTATCGAGTGGTTTGGTGTATTTCTGAATATGTTGATTGCCCTCTCGAACGCAAATAGAATGATGGCCGCTGAAGCCATATGAGTGTCCCTAAAAGGAATTCGGGTCGATGAAGCATCAAGTACCTTTCTGATGTGCGTAGGTCGAATCAAGACTGTCTATATTTATATATTTTTAGGGTTCCGTACCTCATAAGGAAAAAACGGAACCCTTATAGGATCACTTCGTTGTCCGTCCGTCCGTCCGTCCGTCCGTCTGACAAGACCGTTTTTCTCAGAAACGCGTGGAGGTATCAAACTGAAATTTACATCTAATACTCAAGTCTACTGTCCCTTGAAGCTATGGAAAAATCAAACTTCTAAGCCAAAGCAATCAAAAGATACAGCCGTTTATGCCGCAAATTTCCGCAAATTTTCGGAAGTCGCACGGGAATCAAAACCTACAGGGTACTTCCCGTGAACTTAGAATCCTGAAATTTGGTACGAAGTAACGTCTTATAGTACAGATAAAGGAAAAATTGCGAAAATTGTAAATTTTTAGTTATATCATATAATAAAAAATATTTTTGAAAATTTTAAAGTTACTACTTCTTTCTCATGAATGCGTATAGGTATTAAATTGAAATTCATATCAAATACTCAAGTTTATAATACCTTTAAGCTGTAACAAAATCAAACTTTTATATCAACGAAATCAAAAGAAATGGTATTTAAGCCGCATATTTTCAAACTCGCAACTACTCGCGAGGGAATCAAAACCTGCAGGGTACTTTCCGTAAACTTAGGATCTTGAAATTTGGTACGAAGTAACGTCTTATAGTACAGATAAAGGAAAAATTGCGAAAACCGTAAATTTTTAGTTACATCATATAATAAAAAATATTTTAAAAATTTTAAAGTTACTACTTATTTCTCATGAACGCGTAGAGGTATTAAATTGAAATTCATATCAAATACCTTTAAGCTGTAACAAAATCAAACTTTTATGTCAACGCAATCAAAAGAAATAGCAATTTAAGCCGCATATTTTCAAACTCGCAACTACTCGCGAGGGAATCAAAACCTAAACGGTACTTCCAGTCGATCTAGTATAATAGTACATATAAAGGGAAAATAGTACATATAAAGGAAAAATTCCGAAAACCTTAAATTTTTAGTTACATCACATTTTTTTTTTTCAAATAATTGTAAATGGAATTTCCACATAATTTTCATCCATAAACATGTTTCCGTTAATAAACACTAGCACTACACGAAGTAGTACAACTATAGATAATGTTTTTTCGAACTTCAATGTTCAATGTGGTACCATTTATATCTTTTTCAGTCACCATTTACAGATCTGGTTCAAATTTAATTCATAATTAACATGTTTGTACCAGATTTCTGAATGACTAAAAAAAGTGACTAAAAAAATTTGTAAATAAATAACGTTGATGAAAAAGCTTGCCCTCATTCGTCAGCAAACTTTTGGAAGACTGCTGCAAAGCTAGTGTAGGTATTTCAGTTATATTTTAAAATAAATGATATGTGTTAACATAAAATAAAGGATTACTGAAACGATAAATAGACCTTTGTCATTAATTTATGCTCCTCCAGCTTTCCATATTGTAATGTTATACCTAAATTTCATTTTACAATAAAAACTATGACTCGATTGTCGTGATGGGTGAACTTTTACTTATATACCTACAGGTTTGTACGGAACCCTCGGTGCGCGAGTCCGACTCGCACTTGGCCGGTTTTTTTATATTTTTTTTTATATTTAGACAGACTGTGAAAGAAAACTACTTCTTCTTTGGCCTCGCCTTTTTTCGCTACGCGGGGTCGGCTTTCCCAATCATGCGCCGCCATTTATTTCGGTCATGTGTGTTATCTTCCGTAAGTCCCATCTGCCTTTTGTGCTTTTGGACCTTCGGCTTCCATGTGAAACAAATCTACACTTGTAATAAAACAGTAGTCATCTACTGAAAATTTGTTGTTTCCTCTTGCGTGCCCACTGTCTTTATTTGATTTTATGTTTAGGTACCTACCCTGGTTTCTGTTATTGGATCAAAATTCTTTAACGTGGCTTGCTATAGGGGTTGACTGGTAGAAAGAAATCCTCACGTAAGGAATAAAGCGTTCTGCCCCCCCCCCCCCTCTGTCCGTCTTTCTCTCTCACTCTGTCTCTTTCTATTACCAGTGTGTGTATGTGGACTTCGTTCCTGTGGTTGGGGGGCCCCGACCAGATACTTTTGAACCGATTTCAAAAAAGGAGGAGATTCTCAATTCGGATGTTTATTTTAATATGTATATATTTTTTTATATATGTTTGGTCATAAGTATATAGACGGATTTGCAAAATTATTTTTTTGTTCGAAAGAAGTTTATTCCGAAATGGTCCCATATAAATTTTATTAACTTTGGTTGGGTAGTTTTGTGTTATATTCAATAATACGATTTTTTTCCACTTAGTTTATATTCATGATGTTTTAATAGTTTCCTGTCACTGATATTTACACAGCAAGTAGTGTTATATGAATTTGTTTGGAATAGTTACAACTAAAAAGTAAAAAATAAAAACTTTTTTACAAAAAACAACCAACTTAAAAAAAAAAACTATAATTAAAGTGAAAAAAAAACTTTAATTTCGGAAGCCGGTGTCAAAAAACGAAAATGCGGAACCAACGACACCGACTTCCAAAATTAAAGTTATTTTTCGCTTTGTAGTTTTTTTTTTGGAAGTCGATTGTTTTTTTATTTATCATATGCCTATCAAGGTGCCTTCTCTGGTTCAACAACTTTATAATTATTGAAGTTTGATAACATCGTTGCTTCCAACAGCCCATATTCACACGGAAATTCATCAAATGACTCGTCAGTTTTAATCCCTGGGAAAACCTCAAGTAAAGCCAGGATATATACCTATATATATATACTCAAATCCTATATATTCCTCTTTTAGTTTGAGGAAACTTAGTGTGAGCACATATTGGGCGAAACTTGACGACTTTGTTCGTCGCTTAGAAGGCTTCAAAGTTTGCCGTGACAAATACATATCCCGGTACTGATGGAGAATCAATAGCTTTTACGTGGTCTTTTTATTTTCTATTGGCACGTCAAGTTTAGGAATGTCATGCAGACGATATTTCAATAGTGTTTTGTTTATATTTTAAGGGCTTATTTTTCCACCGCCAGATAATTTTATCGGAGGAATAATTTAGAATTTTTTGTTTTGACAGTTCTTCCATGCAAAAACAGTCAAACGTCAATATTATTCCACGAATAAAAATTATCTGTTGATCGAACAATCAGCCCTTAGTCTTTCTTTTTAGATAATACACTTCCCAAGGCCAATTCCCATATTTTTAAGAACTTTCGCATTTTGATTTCAGTCTCAATCTGTCAAAAAGAACCTCACATTTACCTTTATCTAATATATAAAATTCTCGTGTCACAGTGTTAGTTACCATACTCCTCCGAAACGCCTGGACCGATTTGTATGAAATTTAGTGTGCATATCGGGTAGGTCTGAGAATCGGCTATTATCTATTTTTTTGCAAAACGACGTTTGCGGGGTCAGCTAGTTTTATAAAAGTTTTTGATGTTGACCGCCGATGTAATGAGATTGCGACTTGAATTTGAACGTTTTTTAAATACGAGAATTGACCTTCCGATTGACCTCTGTTTGTATATTACAGATATGAATAGAAAGAAATATTGATTGGAACAATAGATTACCGTGACAATAGTGAAGAGAAGCAGCGTAGAAACGTTACTACATTATCATAACATGCCTATTACCTTTCGAATGTATCTTCTCGTACAAAATGTAAGCAGACGCCTTTCTTATAAAGTATTTACCTCCACCTCCTTTCAATTTCCTTAGCTCAATTTCCGTACGCACTTAGCATCGATTTTTTTTCAGCACCCCCTCGTAAAATTATAATGAAGTTGGTTCGAGACATAAAATTTATGTGGCGATCAAATTAATTTATAGTTGGGACGGCCATAGTGATGTACCGGTACTCATCATGAGTTATATCGATGTTTACATAACAAATTGTAGCCGGTAACGGTTCCTTTTATCTTTTGACGTTTTCCTAATTGAAATTATTTTATTTATGGCATAAAATTAAGAGCCTACACTATCTCAGCTAAAATTCACTCTTTATCTCGCTCGCACGATACTGCTCGCGGACTGAGTGAGAGCGAGACAGAGTGCGGTGCTAGGCGGCAGGCAGCGCCAATAGTTTAGGTATTTGCTTTTTACGGTGAAAATAATGGTAATTAAAAAAAAGTAAATAACATAAGACCTGCTTTATAGTTAGTTCGGTTAGTATACAAAGTTTCATGATCTAATTTGAAGTATTTTTTTAATACCAGCGGTTTATTGTTCGGTTTGGAGGTAACTTTGGAATATTTTTCTATCGAGAAAATTTTATGAAATCGTGTTTTCGTCTAACATAAGACCTAACATTAATCCTCAACTTTACCATATATTTATTTCAAAATTAATACTGCAGTATTTTCGACATAACGGAGGATCATGCTAAGCCATTTGAGGTAGTATAGGCCCTTAACTTTGTATTTTTTTTTGGAACTAATCAGTATGCATGTGTAACATATATGTTTACTTGTTTACAAGAAAATCGACGAATTGATGATCGTAAAATTCTGGTATTCAGCTGCATTCGGCTAGACTGGAAGCAGACCCCAATATAGTTTGGAAATGGCCACGAGTAAAATTTTCGAACAAAGAAAGATAGAGACAAATATGAGCTTATCCAATGGAAGAAAATGGTATCTAATGAAAGTATTAAATCAACTTAACCGACTACAACTAATAAAGTTCACATAAGTCCGAAAATAAGTAGGTACAATTTTATTGAAATTATTAAAAGAAAAGCGGTTCTAGCCATACATTATTATTTACCTATAGCCTAGTTCGTAAAATTAATTAAAGTTATCATATAATTTGTGGGCACTATACGACATTTCTATTAGTTTTATTAGTTACTAGCAGCACCCCGCGGTTTCACCCGCAGTTTCGATCCCGCGGGAATATCAGAATAAAAAGTATCGTATGTATTAATCCTGGTTATAAACTACCTGTGTGCCAAAATTCATCTAAATTCGTTTTGTAGTTTTTGCGTGAAAGAGTAACAAACATCCATCCATCCATCCTCACAAACTTTCGTGATTATACTATTATTAGTAAATTAGCAGCGCCCCGCAGTTTCACCCGCGTTAGTATCGATCCTGTGGGAATATTGGGATAAACAGTATCCTATGTGTTAATCCTGGTTATAAACTATCTGTGTGCCAAATTTCATCATAATCCGTTCAACGGTTTACGCGTAATTGAGTACCTAACAAACATCCAAACATCTTCACAAACTTTCACATTTATAATAATAAAATAATAGGATTATAATTACTTAGTATATTATTAGTAGGAAACCAATCCTGGTTTAGTAGGAAGTACCTACATATCAGGAAATTACTTTGATACAGATAAGATAGGTACTTCAGATGTTTTCAGAAGATTTATCTAAAGCTTTGATAGAAATTGACATAGCACTTAAAATACTCGGAATGTCTGGAGCGTTACTAATTAATTCTGAAAACAAGTATGCTGGAAGAATTTCTGGAATAAACCAAGCAGCAAGCGCTCTGTAGCCTTTTTAGAAATGCATTTGAAACCGGCTGCTTCTACTGGTATTTCATCTACCGGCCAATTTAAAATAACCCTGTAGATGAGTGTAGTAACACCAATTTGTTGTTGTTGTTGTAATTGTTGTTAGTAAATTGTTATCTGGGGAACCTATGTTTTGTTCTTGAATAGACGTAAATTTAACTTTGTAAAGATCACCACCAACCACCAACCACCAATACAGGCTTTTTTTTAAATTGGCTAGCTAAACTGTGGCTAAACTCCGACAGACGCGATGGGTATTTATATCTAAACATGATAAAACACACAATATGACACTACCCATCGCATCTGCGGAGTTTAGCTAGCCAATTTAAAATAACCCTGTATATGTACTCATATCTTTACAAAGTTAAATTTACGTCTACTCAAGAATAAAACATAGTTCCCTAGAGAACAATTTCATCGTACAATCTCCATAAATAGGTATCCCTGGGAATTTAAAAGTTAGAAGGAAAAAAAATTAGCTCGAGGAATAACCGGAGGCTAGGCGATCGGCTGGTACTACGTAAAGGCATTAATTTAAAAAATTAAAACCTCTTTACCAAGGCTTCCTAAGTTGTGCGGCGAGAAACTTCGCGAAGCTATACGGTGCGTGAATATTTAACTTTGTGGCTCGGTAATGTTGCCAGAAAATAAATGGATAGAAAAATAAGGCGTAGAAATACATGTTGTTGGGAAAGCTTCCTAAATGTTTTAACTTGAAATATTTTCTTTGACATCCATATAAATTCTCTCTTTCCTAGAAAACTGTAAGCGGAAAATTAAACATATTTTTCGTGGAATTTAAGCCAACGTACTTAGAACTTTCTCCTCGACACCATCTTATTAAGTTAAATGGTGCGTGTAAAAAAAAAATGAAATATTTCTCCCGAGAAACGAGACATTAGAGCTTCCACAGAAGCGCCTGAACGCTTTATAAAAACTTCTTAAACATACTCGTATCTAAGAAAAATTCTGAAGGCAAATATCGAATAGCGCCTTAAGTCCTGGTTCCTCTGGCAACAGGAGGGTAGAATATGTAAATATGGAAGTTTTTTGTCGCCCCCAGTATTCAGGCTGTTAGACAAATGGTTCTCGTCGAGACACTGAGAGGGTGCCATTTATCATGTCCGTAAGGAATCTTTAGGTGAGAGGAATCAGCCGCGAAGGCCACTGCACGTACCGAATAGATATTTTTAGGGAGATTTATGTAGGAAATGATGGGAATTTACCTTTGGCCTTATGACAATAGAGATAATTCTTGTGACGGTTATAACTGAAGAGATCAACGCCTAAAGCTTTGTAAACGTTCGTTTATAATTGTTCTGAAATAATTTCAAAACGTTTCCTTACACAAAATTTCTCCTAATTTACGTATGTATTAATGTACCAATAAATTTATTGTCATTATAAAAGTATTATTATATTATTATACACATACCCTAAGAAGTTTTCGTTGTGTGGCTAAAACGAAATTAAAATAGGTTACGTTTTTTTAGAAATAAATATATAATACATGTAATAAGTATATAATACATGTTTTGACGTTCAAAAGTGCCTTTTAAGTGCCTATTTGAAATAAATGATTTGACTTTGACTTTGTAACATCAAATTCAAATTGAATAGCCTTTCTTGTGTCAGTATACAGTAACAAAAAACACCCTTTGAAATCCCGTCAAACATAGCAAATCGCGCAAAAACATGTCCTCATATTAATTTTATTTCAAATACAATAAATCCGAATCGCACGTTAAACAAGTACGTGACTTATCGTCGATTTAAACCAAATTAAAAAGACATACGTTCAGTCTGTGCATGAGTTTCTTTTTTAATTTCTCCGTCGAGCTGTGAGCTGAAGGAGCGTGTAAGTAAAAAACGCGGGACTTGGGGAGCGAGTGCTGAGGACGTTTAAGTACGGGCCTCGCCAAGTCCGGGACTTGGCAGGGCTGTCAACTCTTGACAGCTCAAATTGTGATATATTATGCTCGAGCGTCAACAAGGGTCAAGGGTATTTTTTTAAGGATATTTGTACAAGTTTATTTGTGTAAATTGGGTGTATCTTCTTTTTGAGATGTTATTAATTTGTACGTGGGTTGAATTTATATTTTTATGAAACGTATACCATTTGATATTAAACATTGCAGATGTCATTTTATATTTAAAATCAAAATATGTACTTAGGTAACATTAATGTTAGACGAATATTCTCTCAGATGATATTAAATATTCTTAAAGAAAGATATGTTCTCTTTTTGTTTTCGGCGAGTTTCAAATAAAGCATTCAAGAGTAACTAAACGTGACCTAAAATATAAAAACATTTGTAAACATTCAACAAAATGGAAAAAACAAGACCAACAGTTTTTCTTCGTCGCATTTAGTTACTTAACTAACAGCTGGCGACTCACCGAGGCAACTAATTAGTAGTGACAGCCCTATTTTTCCCGATCCTTTAGTGTCGTAGTAACAAGTGTCCGCGGGATCTGCATGCATTTGCATAAAGTGCCAAGTTCCCGGACTTGTGGAGGAGCCCGTCACTAGTGGCTGGTTTTATTTGTCTAGCGATTGCATTTTCCGAGGCTGACTACCTGACTTTAATTTTCTTTTACTTTAAAAGTTCTTGAAGAATCTCTTGGGATGATAGTAGACGTCTTTGGTTGAAATCTTACAGTGCTAATTTGATTTTAGATATTGCGACTTATATATTTAAAGTCTTTATTGGAATAAAATAATTGTAAAAGTTATTATTTCAGTTTCAATAGCGTCCTCTACAATTAAAATAGCCAATTTTCTCCTCGGTCCTCAATTCATTATTTCAAAATTATCTTGAAAATATATGGGTAAGATCACGTGTTTTTCAGCAACTAAGAATTTAATTAGATCTTAGAATAATTATTTTCTTGGAAATATACAAAGTTTATTAGTTCTGATTTTAAGTAGATACCTTGCCAACATACTTGTTACCTAGCTATTAGCTATCTGAAATTTTCATCATATTATAATCATAAATCGTTGTACTTTAATATTACAAAAGTAAGTTAATTTATTTGTGTAGGCTGTCTGGGTCGAATGTGTCATTTAGCACTCGTGAATTGATAATGCAAGAGAGATCTCCAAAAGGGCTCGTAGGTACTTTGCTGGCTCGTTTTATTGTATTATATTCGTTTTCATACAAGTAACACTAAGCCAATGCAAAACTTTTAGTTCCAAGGACTAAATAAAGGGCAAAATTCTTGAAAATTGACAGATAAAGTAACTAATTCTAGGTTTTTTTGGCAACTTGTGTCAACTTTCGAAAAGTCTGACTAATAAAAAATAGTAAAATTTGACTAATAAGGTTTGATTAAGTAAAGAAACGATAAACCATTTTTGATCTAGGCCTAATTATATCAACGAAAAATAACAAAGATATTAACATGCTTTAAATGGACATAACTACAGCAGCCGGTAGACTTACTTGGTACTAATGACCTTTTCTTTTGCCAAAATCTCTCAAACCATTGCCCCCATCTATCCAGCATTAAACGCCACCTGACCAGATAAGAGCCTCATAACCGGACTACCAAGCTCGCCTGTTCCATAAAAATAAATACTTGTGTTGGCGACTATTCGCCGGTACTTAGGGCAGGGCGGCACTTTTGGTGCCAACTGGCATGAGTTCAGCATTGCCAACTGCCGTGCCTACCCAACAATGCTTGATTGTGTTTACAGCATTAGTTTCTTTTATTTTCTTTATATAACACTGGAAAAGGGACATTTGGTGGTAGATTTGAAATGTATGCAACAAACAGTGGAGGGGCGTTCATTTTTAAAATGGTTTATCTATATCATGTTTGTATTGTGTGGGTAGATACAATGAGACTGCGTTATTAATGGGAACCTATAATTACATTGTAGTTACTATCCAGAACAATAGAACAAAAAAGGCTTGTACCTCCTTGTTCTACTGTGTTGGGTATCGAATTATCCTTGTTTCGACAAAGTCGAAATTTATTAAATGTGATATGATCCAAACACACAAATCTAATAAACATAATGCCATGAAAATTGGATGAAGAGGGTTTCGTTGTTTTGTCTGACATAATACGTTAATTTTTCGCGCTTATTTGGTAATTCCTACTCCAAACATTTACTGCTCACGTAGGGATGGTTGCCAGTGTTGCCACGTGTTACAACATTAAGATGTTGTATGTCCAAAGTTTGGCTCGGGTAATAAATGTTGCGTCGTAAACCATGGCCATGGGGGCCATAAAATAGGACTTGTAACTTGTAAATTACGACCTCTCTTATCGTTTGATTAACTAGAAACTTATTGGATGAAACATAGTTAGTACCTAACTTCAATCTGTCTAATTTACAAAACTATTAAATACTTATCGAACGGAATGCGTTTCCTTATTTTTTGTAAAGCACACCTTTTATCCAAAACAGCAGAATAGATTTTAAAGCACAAAAAACAACCACAACACGCCGTCTGATAGGAAATTCAATCAAAGCAACAAAGGAAACGCTCTCAAATCGAAATAAATTACTAAATAAGCCGGAACAATTTTGAAAGGCACAACTTTAGCAATATCGGACAGTCTGAGTGTCGACACTCCCGACACTCCCCGACAGCGCCGACACCGGTCTCCGGTGTACGTTCGATACGATATTAAATACACTTGAGGGCGATGTAACTTCTAACTTTTATCTCGCTGAGTTTATAAGTCGCCGACTTTAAGACTCGGTTTAGGAAAGCTATTTTAAAACTGAATTTGATAACTTTGTGTCTGGGTTAAAGTGTTATTTGAAAAGGGGATTGTTTGAATTACTTGTTGGTAGATTGCTTGAGTGATTGTTGAGGCCTGTGCTTGGAGTTTTCCAGTCGGTTACCCCATTTCTGATTCGGGCTAAGTCCGTTACCTTGGTTCTCCAACTTAGCCCGAAGAATTGCCAAACTTAAATGGCAGTGCGCAGGGTACATTGCTCGCAAAAGGATGGCCGATGGGGCCGAAAGGTTCTGGAGTGGCGACCGCGTCCCGGAAGGTGTGGCGTTGGAAGATCTCCTACAAGGTGGACCGTAACATTTACCTGGTGAAGACTGTAGGAATACGCTGGATGCGAGAAGCACAGAATCGGTCGAAGTGGCGGTGCTTGGGGGAAGCGTATGTGCAGCAATAGATATTTTTTAGGCTGAAATGATAATGGTGATGAGATTGCTTGATTTTTACAACATCTACATTATTGTTTAGCACTTTAATTGCTCTGTTGAGACGCGTATTTTCTCCCACAACTGGGCAAAGATCTACAATACAGAAGCTTTGGGGTATATCTGTACATACATTGAGTACCTAAAAACTTTTCAAACTTGTAAATGTCTCTGTTATGTAGGCTAATTCCACAAACTACCAACCTTTTTAATCATTTTGGGGGAAAAAGGTTCAGTAGAATTAATTTTACGCTTGCAAAAGTAGCAAGGGGACGCTAGTAAAGTAATTAGGTGGATAAATGTAATTGTCACGCCTGCATTCCCCAAGGGATACCTGAAATAGGCTGTCAGAGACAAGTTACCTACAATGGCTATACAGGGTTACTTTTTAATGACCAGCCAAATTTAGGGGTATGGTACAGACCATCAAACTGAACAACTTTCTCCAAGAGACCAACATAGTAATCGCGAATAAAAATTCAGCCGTCCCATACATTTAGGTCGAGTAGGTATTGAAGTTTTCTATGGGACAGTTGATAATTTTTTCGCGATTAGGATATTGGTCCCATGGAGAAAGTTGTCCTTGTATACGTAGAAAATAAGAAAGTAGTTTATTTACTATATTTACATACATATAACACCACGTCTGTTATTATGCAGGGTTAGGCAAGGTGTACCTACAAATACACCCAAATTTTGCTAGTTATGTTTTAAGTTCCTTGTGTGCATAATCAGCCTATAATGTTCCCTCTGCTGGGAAACAGGCCTCTTCTCTTAGAGAGGGAGTGGGCTGTAATCTACCACGCGGGCCCAGTGCGGGTAGGTAGACATCACATGAATTTCCTTTGCCGTTTTTGAGAGCAGTGTCCATGTAATAGGGGGCTAACTTATCGCCATCAGCTGGTCACTAATCCAGACTCCGGCTCACCTTAAGCTGAGAAATACCTGTTAAGAAAAACCCAATATCACTTTTCCCGACCTGGATTTCGTATTTGTTTATTTTAATTGGGTTTTTTTGAATTACAATAAACAATTATAAAGGTACGGACAGACTATACTTAGGTAGTTACCACTACAGAATATGTAAAAGCTTTTTTAAAGGAGGTCGTTCAAGGAAACCAACATACCTATTTCTGCTGTTAAGCAGCGTTGCTGTAATCCAGACTTCCAGTATGAAGGATATACATAGGTGTCGGTGTAATGAGATATTTTAGTATTTTCTCTGAGATTTCCTCTAGTATTGCAAATATTATTATGTTCCTCTATCTTCCTTCTCTTCAATTTACCACAAAAGTGGAATAATTACGCCACCCCTTCATTCAAAAGTAAATTATATTAATTACTAATTTTCTTTTACAGTTTTCAGATGGAGAGAATGTTATATTAAACAATTGTAATATGAATGCTCAGTCTTGTTTTTTTTTTTTCAAATTTCATCATTTTTTTTTTCTGTTTACACACCTAGTTAGCGTTCATAACTTACTATATAAGTATCTTACTTACTAGAAGGGCTGTGAGATTTATTAACATAAAAAAGACTAAAGGCTGATTTTTCAATCATCTGATAACGTTATTCGAGGAATCTAGTTTGGGGCCACGGAGCCCATGTTTGGGGATCACTAGCAAATAATATATTGTAACCTAGCTGTAGGTAGTATTTTAAGCAACCATGTCATCTCAACTTGTTGTTAACCAGTGAACCTGCTCTCTGTATTACCCGGACAATAAATATTTATTTTCTATTCTAATATTATTATTATTATTCTTTATTTATTTATAGGGGCTTTTACGCATAGCGTATGCCAGTCCCATCGTATCCTAAACAATTGTCTAATATTATGTTATTTGCTACTCCCGAAAACTTACAAAATACGTAGTACCAATATTCAAAAAGTACCACATTACCCAACCGGTCGCTATAAGTGAGTCATGAAAGTTTAGGGTTCCTTAGCCTTCATATTTAAGTCATAAAATAACATAAATCACGAGAGCACTTATTTGTACTTTGTAGGGTTAGCATGAACTCATGACTCACTGAATCTGATAGCTGTTGTATTTCGAGGTAATAACCTTCTATTTTATTCACTTTTAGATTCAAGTTTGAATAAAATTCTTAAAAAATTACGGTGGCTGACATTTTTTTCAAATACTTAAGGGCCTATACTCGTACTACCTCAAATGGCTTAGCATGATCCTCCGTTATGTCGAAAATACTGCAGCATTAATTTTGAAATAAATATATGGTAAAGTTGAGGATTAATGTTAGGTCTTAAGTTAGACGAAAACACGATTTCATAAAATTTTCTCGATAGAAAAAAAATCCAAAGTTACCTCCAAACTGCTGGTATTCAAAAATCACTTCAAATTAGATCATGAAACTTTGTATACTAACCGAACTAACTATAAAGCAGGTCTTATGTTATTTACTTTTTTTTAATTACCATTATTTTCACCGTAAAAAGCAAATACCTAAACTATTGGCGCTGCCTGCCGCCTAGCACCGCACTCTGTCTCGCTCTCACTCAGTCCGCGAGCAGTATCGTGTGAGCGAGATAAAGAGTGAATTTTACCTGAGGTAATCTAGGCTATTTTAGGAAAATATTCATACGTAGGAACTAATTATAAACGAGCTAAATGCGTTGCTAAAAATAATTAAGTGATTTTGTTTATTGCTGATGGGCCCGCTCTTGATCTCGATCACGCCTGATAGAAAGCGATGGATGAGGTCTATGATGTAACGAGCGTGCCCAGAAGATGCCTGTTCACACAACTTTGGCAACGAATTTAGTTCGTTCTATTAAAAGAAAATCAATATAAAATTGAGTTAAACAAGGATTCACAAAGTCTATTTAAACAGTAAACATTCCAAAACAAAATTATAGTTACTGAGGCACATTAATTAATTGATCCCATAACTCCACGAAACCAAGCTAGATGTTAACTCGACCGAACCAGACTCAATTATTAAAATTATTCCTAATTCTTACCAAGAGCTTTTTGCACAATATCGGGAACTAAATGGGCTAGTAGCAGCCCTGTTCCGGTCGTAATACCTAAGAACTTTCCGTTTTACAATACTAGAGTTTGCACTTACCGTTCCCCCACTCCCCCGTTTCCCTGTCCCTCTTCGGCTTTATTACGAGCGACGACTTGGGCCATCGTGTACAGTCAACAGCAAAAGTAGATGATGAAAATCAGAAATTCAATACTAATGAACGGAGTTCGCGTCAGAACTGTGTGGCGTCGAAGTGTCGTTATGTGATTGTAAATTATACCAAACATTTACTACTTCGACGCCACACAGATCTGACGCGAACTCCGTTCATTAAATAGTATTGAATTTCTGATTTTCATCATCTACTTTTGCTGTTGACTGTACCGACTCGCCGTCGAAAATTCCGACTTAAATGAAACAGCCTGTATTTATTCAATGTTTATTGTTCTGGTTTCAAATGACAGTATTATATTTTTATAGCCTGCTATATTTGTAAGAAAACAGAAATATCAAGTTAGTCAAGAATTTTCATGCTTCTGGGAATATCTACAAATATAGAATTGATAGCTATTTATTATTTATTTATTTATTTATTACATTACATACATACGCTACCATTACAGTTTCCCAATTCGATAGTGTATAGGTAATTAACAGTTCATGGACACAAACATAAGATTTACAAATTACGAACATAATAAAACAAAACAACATAACATAACATATTATTTTATAATTATTACATTTGTTTTTGCCAAGGAATTTAATTGGAACTTAGAAAGAGTTATCTACGTACAGTCAATCAGAATCTGAGATGAAACACAAATAAAATCGAAAAATCATAGCAGTACATCAAAACATATCAACATGAAGCATAGCCACAGAACAGTTAGGTACGCTTATCTATACCTACTAATATTATAGCTGAAGAGTTTGTTTGTTTGACTGCGCTAATATCTGGAACTATCAGTCGGATTAAAAAAATCTTCTTGCATTTCATCTTCTAGAACTAGAAGGAGAAATGCAAGAAGATTAAAAAAAAATTTTTTTTTGCAGCTTTTTAAGAAATAGGATAATGCCTTTCTCAAGAACTTGAGAAAGGCTTTATTCTATTTTTTGAATAGCTCTCTCGGCTCCAAACATCGCGCTGCGACCCTTAGGAGCCGAGCAAAAACCAAAAATTCAGAAAGAACGCTAAGCGACAACGAAGTAATAGCGCGGAAGGGTGGTACGGGGGAACAAGAAATTTCACGCGGATGAAGTCGCGGGCAGAAGCAAGTCAGAATATCAACTCTAAACTTTTACTATCAAAATCTTACAACGAAAACATAAAACCAACTCAAGTATTATCATGACAAATTGGTAATACCTACCTATCTACCTACCCTATAAAACTTTCCAGTGGATGGCTCTTGTCACTCAGAATACCTACTAACGAGCTAAGTTCTAAGTTCTCAAGACGTGCCCTAACTAAATACCTATGAACTATTCAAGAAACTAGCTATCATTTAAGTACTAGAGTTTGTACAATTGAAACTGAAATGTTAGAAGTTTTGTTGTTATTTACTTGGCTGTGGTAGCAACTTGTTAACATTATGTGGGCCTAGAATGATGAAATGTTCTAGGATTGAGTCAAATTACAGCTATGTTCCCCTACTTATGAGTTGTAACCAACTGTGGTTCGAACCCAAGCGCCTCACTTTACTTTGCCTAATAAATTCATCACGACTTCTCTGAAGAAAAACATTGTGAGGAAACCGGCATGCCCTAGAACCAAAAATTCGAAGACAATTGACATCTACCAGTCTTTTTTGGCAACCAACTATATTGTTTCAATGTTAAAATCCCTTTTATAATTTTGTCCCGGTTCACCCCCGGATACCTATTCACTCTCTTTGGCCTAAATAAATGTTACCAGATGAGTAATATCATATTTTAAGTGTTTATAATACACAATATTAGACCAAAACAACATAATTCAATAAAATAACCAGATTCGTAATTGTTTGGTATTATTCGATAGGTATAAGCGTTTTAACACAAGTATAAAAAACATAATTCTTTCTTCTACTTCAGAAAGGCTGACCTTTAATTTTATAAAACATCAAAAACTAGTAATAATCGTGAAAATTATTTAATCATTGTTCTATACTTATACTTAAAACAAAACGAACTTGTTTCCGAGTTCATACAAAACAGACAATTTTAAACAAAATGTCGTACTGTTTTAATTAACTAACCGAAAGATGGCGAAGTGTAAAGTCTGTACCTAATTAACTGTAACAAGGCAAATTGAATTCTGTAACGTTTTGTAAACAGACGAAAAAACTGTTGGAAAATGGTGACGATGAAAAATATGCGTTTTGTTTGTGTTATTAATTTATTAGCTATGTAAATTACTAATAGCCTAGTAAGATTTACTTAGGCAATTACGACAGTTGCTATTTCGTTGGAAGATAATTTCTAACAAACGCAGCGGCATTTTCATGTAGCAACAGAAGCGAAAGGGACGGCGGGCGTTAAAATGCCGACTAATCTTGATGTTGCCATTATAAAAATACCGCTGCGTTTGGTAGAAATTATCATTCAACGGAATTTACCCACTATCATAATTGCCCCAGTAAACTACATAATTTTTAATCTATACTAATATTATAAAGAGGAAAGATTTGTATGTATATTTGTAACGAATTGGCTCAAAAAGTACTAGACCGATTTTAAAAATTCTTTCACCATTTGAATGCTACATTATCACTGATTAATATAGGCTTTTTTTTCTTTTTTTTTCCACCCGTGCGAAGCCGGGACGGGCCGCTAGTATCTAATAATTTAATTAAGTAAGGATCGTATCTCATAGAAAGGTGTGTGCTTACGTATGTGTGTAACATAGTGATTTAAATTATATAGAATTAAGTTACCCAAAAATGAGATTTTTCTTCCAATATTGATGTCTTCTGTTCATGAAATAAATTGTACCTTTTGGTAAAAACTCTGTATCTTTGTGGAATTGTATTTCGGAAAAAGAACTTGCTACCGTAAGAATGTACAAAGTTTTTAAAGAAAGTAATATTTCTTCATCGATAAAAATCAAACATATTTCAGTCATATTTCATTGTTTTTAGAATCTGATAAAAACAAATCTTTCTACGTTTATAAAAATTGAACCGAGTTTTGCTTAAAAACTGTAAAAAACGCAAATATTCCGTCTTTACGACGAGACTGAACGATACCCCTCTCCTCGTTAAAACAGACGGAATATATTTTTATTATTACAGCCTTCATGAAAAGCAGAAGCTATATTATGCTAAGCGAAAATTAATCCTTTTGTAATATTGTTTTTGTAAATTGGCTTTGTGGGACGGTTAAATATACCTTTTGGCTGAATTAACAAAATCTTTACCTTATTTTAGGGTAATCGAAACACTTTAAAAAAAAAGCGTTAGAAATTTCCATACTTTATACGAAAGAACTTTTTTTAACTTTGGTTTACTTTACTCGCTATTTATTACTTTCATTGTTTGTATTTCAAGAACAGCGTGGCTTAAAATATCTTTTTCTATTTCGACGCGAAGTCTGCTATCAAGGTACAATGCTCTCTTTGTTTACGAACAATCGATTAACAGTAGGTTTGAAAACGCAATGTATAGCAAAGCTAATGGAAAACCGTTGGTAGGGCTGACGTGTATTAGGTTACGGGTTGTTGCCCTTTGCATGTTATGTTTCGTGCAGACGATACTGTTTCATTTTTAAAGCATTTGAATTTTAAATGTTATAAAGTGTATTGTGCTTTGTACTGGTTACTTTATGCTTATTTTCTTTTGGCTGCAAAATTGGATAAAAAATACATTTTGCACATTATGATTTGCAAGGGCAATTTGACTTTAACATCGTACAAGGATGTTATATGTCTTTGATAAAACGCTTCTAGAAACTGCGATCTGTTTCATTAATTCTTTTAAAAGTTTAATCAAGAATTTTATCTTTATTAACCTTTAATTCCTAAGTAATTATACCAAAAAGGTTTTATCTATAAGCCTTAAACCTAATTACTTTACTTTATCATGCGGCTATATCTGAAAGCTCATTCCAATAACACAGATAATAATACTAATCACTTGGGGAACAACGACCCGGTCTGTTTTCTTTAATAACCAGTCTCGGGGACCAAAGGGGGGAGTCTAGGCCAGACCCACCCCCTTCGGTTTGTCTAGACTAATTTGACAGGTAGACATCTGAATGTGTCTGAGGGTTGGGACAACTTGGAAAATTGATTTGTGGCATTAATATTACAGTATTTCTTTTTAGTAAATATTGTGCTTACATAGGTACTTACAGTTGTAATGAGAGCAGCGAGTTTGCCTGTCTGGGTTTGAGTATTACTTATACTAATTGTAGGTACCTACCTACTATTTAGTTTACATTAAGAAGATGTTGGCCCCGATTCTGTTGTTCACAAACTAAATTAAATTTAAGTTCAGTGCATCTTTTTCTTTCTATTCCATTATGAAAAGGACAGAAGATAAATATTAGTTTAGTCCTGTCAAATTAGTCGGCGCCTGACGTAAATTGACGTATTTTTAGTAGGAAATTTTTTAATCACGTCTAAACTTGTCTATGGATTAGCAGCGTTTTACCTTACAATAAAACGCATATTAAATACTTACCTTATTTGAAGCTTACTAGTTTGAGATAGGCCCCTCTCCGTTTTCCGCTTATGTTTTCCTCTCTTTCTATATCCGCTACATCTATCTCGCTCGCACATCCCCACCATCCCCACCAGGTGCCTCGAGTCATCGGAGATCGGAGGCGTTCGTCATTGTGTCGAAAACACCAGGCAGAAATTAAATGTAAGCTTCAAATAAGGTAAGTATTTAATATGCGTTTTATTGTAAGGTAAAACGCTGCTATTAAATTCTTGACCGTTATTTGAAGCTTACTAGTTTGAGACGTGTTTGTTATCGCCTGGTGGGGTGGACGCCAATGTGAAGAATTTAGTAGCTGTGTATCGATCAAAATCCCTGTATACCTTAGCAGATATACAGGGATATAGGTAGCTAGATAAAGATGTACCTAATTACTGATTAGATATGGATAATTTAGAAAAGAATTTGAACTACTTAAGACTAGTCTAAGCAGGCAGGTATGTAATTGTATAAGTATGGGATGTGCGAAAGAAACATGTTATATTTCTCCTTATCATCTCATGTAAGGAGTATCTATAGGAAAAGCATATAAGTACCTATATACTACGGGTTGTATGAAAAGGTAAATACCAATAAGACATATCTTTAAACGCTACAAAAGAGTAAGTATATTATAATCAAGCAAATAGTCATACAATCTTGTGACAAAAATACTTACATAGGAAACTAAATATTACGGTACCATTATTATATAAGCAGAAAAATGATCACCAAATCAAATCATTTTATAGCACAAATAGATAATTAGTAGATTTCTAAGAGTGCTACTATGGCTACTTATCAATTAATTGGATTAAACAACCTTGTAATGCTATTGCTGATGGAAGCTGGCATAACTTCACGTTTATAAAATCGCGAAAAGGTGTTGCTGGAACGCCAATTACCTCTGGCTAAAATCTCGTCTAAAGGATAGTTATTGTCCCAATTTTTTGAGGCTACTGCAGAACGTAAACTGCCGGCCGAAGAAAAAATACCAGCTTCTGACAGGACAGCCTTGACCCATCCAGCAATTACCGTGCGTGACGCGGCCTTGTTCTGACCTCTTATGTTTACAAACAAATTATTACATTTGGCCAATTTGCGTCTAGGATCTAAAACCGAAATTGTCTGCCGAATCCAGTAAACTGGGTCCAGCTTCTTATTATTATTGGAAAGTAATTTCCACCCAGACTGCCTATACGTAGCACTATCTGTTTTCGAACCAAAGATAGGCCATAAAACAATAGAATCATTAGAGTCAGTAAGGTGGTCTCGATCTATGGCTAATAGTGTCAAGTCATGCACTCTTCTTCCAGAACACAAGAGCAAAAGTGTTGCTGTATGACTACACGTTGCAAAACTATTATTCTCGTCAATGTTTCTTTGCTCCAAGAAAGATGACAAAACATCTATATTCCAAATAGGAGGTTTATGAGCTACAGGATTTTTTATGGAAATAGATTTCAATACGTTTTTAACCAGTGTATGTGAGCTTAACAGTCCAGCGTTCTCAACATTAGATAAGGTGGCAACTACCGACTTATGTAGTAAAACTGTGTTGTATGACAATTTGTACACCAGGTATAAGTCTGCAAGAAACCTAGCTAATATTGAGCCGGTAGGCTTACATGGATCAATGTTATGCTGTCGGGACCAATGGAGCCACCTGCTCCAGGCAGCTTTATACACCTTACGGGTAGATGGCCGCCATGCCGCTTGTAACAACTCTAGCTGAGCTTCATTCCATCCCATTAAACTCCCTGACCACCCCCAACACTCCATACTTCCAGTATCATTTCTTGAACACGAGGTGGTGGGTGGCCCGTCGCTAGATCGATCAGATTGCGGTTCAGATTGTGGAGAGTGAAAGGGGCTGTTATCGCTCGAGTTTTCAGATCTGCGCGCCAGAACACGCGATCCCATCTGGGAACTACTACTAGGTAAACTCCGATCGCACAGTTGAGGTGGGAGAGCACCTTGGGAATTAGATAAGGTGGAGGAAAAACCCATGCCAGTGGGTAATTCCACACTCTGGAGAACGCATTGTGATACAGAGCTTGATGGTCGTTCAGATCCAACGACACATAGTTGTGAACTACATGCGCTCTTTCTGATGCGAAGAGGTCGATCATGGGAGTTCCGAACTTCCTGAAAACCTTCTCTGTACACGCTGGTAGCAGATGCCACTCTGGTGGAATACTGTGACGCGACAGATGGTCTGCGTGGCTGTTGTATTTGCCGGGCATGTAAAAGGGAGCCAGATGTATCTGATGTCTGAACAGGAGATCGAAAATTTGGCTTGTTATGTCCAGCAAAGGGAGAGACCTGGTTCCGCCCTCGTTTCTCAGGTAAGCCACGGCCGTGCGATTGTCGCACTGTACTAGTACTGTGGATCGATGCATGAGATCGCCATGAATCTGGAGAACCTTCAAGACGGCTATCATTTCTTTGGCATTGCAATGTAGACTCTTTTCGTGATTGTTCCAAGTTCCAGACATCGACTTGCCGTCTAGCTGAGCACCCCAGGCTATATCGGACGCATCCGTGGTGAGAAAATGAGTTGGTGGCGCAAGGTGGATCGGCGAGCACAGGTGACAATTTTGCTGCCACCATGCCAGCTCCTCGTGGGCCTTTTCCGGGAGACAAAATTCCTTTATCGGGGACGCATCGAGAAGAGAATTTAGAAATAAAAGAAGATTTCGAAAATGTAGCCTGCCCTGGGGTATCACAAAACTCGCAAAGTTCATAAGACCAACCAGACTCTGTAGTTCTTTCAGGCAGGTCTTGCCTTTCTGTGCCATTGACGTTATTTTGTCCTTCAGTCGGACAATTTTCTCGTCTGGTAAAGACTTTTTGTTTGTCCACGGGTCCCAATGAATCCCCAAAAAAATTATGGTCTTTTGAGGAATCACTACAGACTTTGCGTGATTGACCTGCCAACCCAGATGTTGCAACCGGTCTAATAAAATTTGAACATGAGTCTGCAGAATGCGTCGATCCTGGTGTACAAGCAGAAAATCGTCCAGATAAACGATTATCCGCAGGCCTTGTTCCCTTAGTGTGCGTGCCACCCAATTGGTCAACGACGCAAAGACTCTCGGTGCTGTGCTGAGGCCAAAGGGAAGACAAGTCATTTGGAGTAATTCTCCGTCGTATACCAGACGCAAAAACCGCCTGTGACCTTGAGCTATTGGCAGGTTGAAGTAAGCCTGCGAGAGGTCCACTTTGCAGAGCCAATCGTTTAGTTGCAGGAATTCTGGCACTCTGAATACATTTATTAGCTTGAACGGTTCGGTTATGACATATTCGTTTAGTGCTCTTAGATTGAATATGGGCCGGTTCGAGCAATCGTTTTTGGGCACAAGGAACATTTTTGACAGAAAGCTTGGAGACCGCGGGGCATCCTCCAAGACTCCCTGCTCCTTCATTTGCGTGACTATTGCAGTCATGGATGCGGATTTCTCCGTGTGAAACATATTTGCCATCGCTGAGTTGGGAATGACTAGAGGGGGCTTTTGTCGAAAAGGTATGCGATACCCCTTTATTATTTTCAACAAAAATCTTGGAGCTCCCATTCTTCTCCAGCGCAAAAGGAATTCTGCTAACCGGCCCGCTTTGAAAGTCTTCGAGTCAATATTTGCGTTTTTTGTTGGAATTGTTTTCCAAGGCATTTCCTGGGCGTTTTCGGTTTCCTTTACCTTGGTCCGAGGGTCTGTTGCCCTGACGACCACCTCGGGAACGGAAAGTTCCTCTTGAATTGTGAACCGTGCGACGGTCCGAGTTGTTCTGACCGTAACCCTGCGAGGGTCGGTTATTGTGACAGCAACCCTGCGAGGGTTGATAGTTTTGCTGACGAGAATGATGAGGCACTTGGGCGCAACATCCATGATTAGGACCCTGCGAGGGACCAGGATAAATGGCCGACCCCTGCGGGGGGTGGCGCGAAGTCTTGTAAGATCCTGTTTGCGAAACAGGTCCACTGTTAGACTTCAGGGGCAAAAAGGCTTTTTGACCCGTCCTGCTTTCTCCAAGGCAGTGGTGAAAGCCTCTTGACTAAACAAATGTCTACTAGAAGGCGGCACTTTTCTCAAGGCAGATTTGACGAGAGGGTCGCGCACCATGTTGGTAATGCCATCCCGGCGCATTTGAATCACTTCAGCGCGGTGGCCGCAGACCATTTGCAATAAATCAGACGAAACATTTGAATACTCACCTTTAGCAAACAATTCTAATAATTTTTCGTGCATACCTTCAACATTCAACTCGTTCTGATCACGGGCCCAAGTCAGCAAGTCTCGCAGACTGCTCTGGAGTGCATCCCTTTGTTTTAATACGCAAAAGGTTAGGGCAGCATAAGCCTTGTCTGCATAAGAGAGGTGTCGTAATGAGTCATAGGCTTTGACCTCTTCGTTGACCTCTAGATCCACGAAGCCAGGTGTATGGTTGTAAGATTTCTGAACCTCGGCGTAACGCACCTCACACCACTCGCTTTTCTCAAAGTATTGAATATCCTGAAGGGTTTTCAGGATATTTTCTGGTGCCTTGGGCACTGCTGGTTCTTTGAGTTTTGTTTCTATGCCAAAATCAAAGCTAAGTTGTGACTCACTCGCTTCATTATCCCGGCTCTCATCATTATATAAAATACCACTAACACTGTCATCGATAATATCACCATCTAAAGCAGGGCACTGACCAATAGGGGCACAATTAACGTTAGAGCAATGACCGTTAAGTGCATCAAAGTTGTCAGCGGAATTTTCATAACAAGTAATTTGTTTTCGCAAATCACTAACCTGTCGAGACAATTTATCCAATTGCTCATAATTTCGGCGACTGCTCTTGCCTTTTTTGTTGCGATGCCGGCGTGAGCGCTTCCTCTTTTTGGACCTGGAGTCTGAAGAACTCGTGGAGGAGCTGCTGCTGGTACTCGAGCTGCTACTACTGGACGAGTTGAGAGCTCGTGCCCGCCGTTGCCGAGTATTCGAGGGCGCGGGCGGCGGCGGTGCGGATGCTGGGCCCGCACCGTGTTCCTCACCCACTTGTTTTTCGGAAGTTGTTTTGTTAGGATCCATCCTAAAGAAAACGCGATAAGAATTTGCAGGGAAATATTTCAAAACCTTAAGGTTTTTGCAAAATTAATTTACAAATACGTTACACTTTTAAAAATTTCAAACAAAACTACCATAAGAGAGGACAACCTGCATTCTTTAGAATGCTCAAATTTTAAATCGAACGGTAAAACCGTTAAACAAAGGTAAAAAATTATTTGGAAAAAACTTACGTGTACACGATCTTATCAGTTCTTTGTTACTGATAAATTACCACACTTTTAAATTTATAAACCGTTATTTGTAAAAACTTACGTGTAAGTACACAATTTTTGTTCCACTTTTTATTTAGAATATTTTAATGGAATTCAAAAATGATCACACTTTTCGAAAGTTGACTGTTCGCGGCGGAAAACAAGACGCCAATGACGAACGCCTCCGATCTCCGATGACTAGAGGCACCTGGTGGGGATGGTGGGGATGTGCGAGCGAGATAGATGTAGCGGATATAGAAAGAGAGGAAAACATAAGCGGAAAACGGAGAGGGGCCTATCTCAAACTAGTAAGCTTCAAATAACGGTCAAGAATTTAATATCTAATTTGACAGGACTAAACTAATATTTATCTTCTGTCCTTATCATATTGAATTAGAAAGAAAAAGATGCACTGAACTTAAATTTAGTTTAGTTTGTGAACAACAGAATCGGGGCCATTGACGAGGTTTTGTAAATAAAAGGAACCGACTGAATATCTATTCCATAGATAGCTCTCACATTACTCGTATAGGTAAGTAATGCCTTCTTCTTATTATTGCATCGAAACTCTAAGGCTTGGTTAGTTTTGTTTGTGATTACAACAACCTATCAATGATCGGTGGAGTAATTACGTAACACACTAACAGTAGCAATGGCTTTGATTTTGACAGTTCTGCAATATTCATTGCGTTATTTACGTTGTTGAGCTGACCAATTTTTCGACCGTATGAAGCAATGTATACCTAAGCAATATCCTTCAAAATTACTGAAAGCGATCACACTTTCAGTAACGTATCAACGCAGGGTTTTGTTCTGATATTCGAATTATTAAGAGTACACAGTATTGGAAATTAATTGCAATACAGGTTGTTTTTCAAGACGATGTCATAATGTGACGTTGCTTTATTATGGATAGATCAATGAAACATAGATGACCTTATTTTTGCATACTTTGTTCCTTTGTCTTATTTTCTTCGACGATACCTTATTTTAAGCACTTTTTTCCTGAGATTTTTACTAATCCAGTTATTTCCCTTGTTACAGGCTAGCAGCGGGGCAGAGCCCCAGGTAGCAGTTCTCTGCGAGGCAGGAGGTACCTACCACCCCCAGTACATGTCAGCCGCTGGAAGATGGACGCCCGACCTTACCACCAAGCCTCACAATTGCCTCAAGGACAAGATGGAGATCCTCGACTACTGCAAGAAGGTAACTGATACCGTACTTTATAGTAGGTATATCATCAAATAATGATACCCCGATTTAGCTCTAAATACTCAGAATAGTTAAAAAAAAGACCTCTGCGCTGCCATCGATAACGCCGTTGAAGTGGCGAAGTTTTCGGCCAACAAAATTTGAATAACTGTCGTGCCAGCGACACGAAGAAGAAAAAAATTACAATACCTTTTTAACGTGATCACTGGTCATATTTACGTGAACTGCCCTTAATCATACAATCATATGGTAACAGTCACACAATCAATATGGTAACAGATAATTTTTCTGAACTAAGGGTACCGAATTAAATTCATGTAATAAAAAAAAAACTATGTGGACAACTTAAGGTTTTCTTTCAAGCCTGAACTGTAAAAGAATGCTATCCAAAAAACAGACGCATTCTCTAAGCTCAGGTTTAAAATTGTCTATCATGATTTCAAGATTTAGTGGGTGAAAGGAACATTGACGCGGAACTTGTTACCATGGCTTCAGTAGACGATTCTGAACCCAAGCATTGAAATTTTCGTCGTTTATAAAAAAAATAAAAATAAAGCACAAACGCCAACACATCAAACTATCAACTGTCAAATTTTCCCAATCTACTTTGAACCTAAATGCTTTGGCGATAAAGCTGAAAATGTATTAAAGATATTTGACAGATTGTAGTAGCTTGATGTACTGGCGTCTGTACTTACGAGATCAAAATGTATCTGGGGGTCTAGAATCATGTGCTCAATTCGTTCATGCTTACAGTTTGCGCGACATTGGCCATGCTACCCTGTAGGTAGGCCATTAAATCATTCAATTTCATCTCAATTTCAAACCAAGCTAAGTGATTGAATGAATCGTAAATGATAGGTAGGTCGACACATATACATAGCCTCGTGCTGCTACCCGTGAGCACGACTTATCGACTATACCGTAGATATAAGTAATCTCATTACTGTAACGCTTACCACACAGAACACATACTTACCAACAACTAATTCGCTGATACTAATTGCTAACTATTTTAATATCCGTATATAATTTTCCATGGGTTACGTAAACGATCTCTTACGTAATCCTCAAAATGTTTTAGGTTTTCGTTAAGTCGATAGTTCGACATATTTTGGTCACATATACTTACTAATAATATACGTACCTCCAGGGTCAAATGAAATTAGATAGCGAAACTCCGCAGACCTGATGGACAGGGAGCAAGCAGATGGGACAAATATTTAAACATGATTTAACAAAACAAAAAAAAGGATTGTGTGGTTTTATGAAACCACGGTAAAAGTGAAACTTTATCCCTACTCCGCGGCCGACCGTCACGCGACATGCAACACACAGATGAAAAAGTTTGAGACGATGTAATAAAAGTTTCACTTTAAAATATATTAATTTGATCCTTTTTTTAGGGTTACTTGAAATATCAATTTAAACAAATAAAACAAATTTTCTGAAATCATACTTCAAGTAACAACACTACCAGCGGTCGTTGACCCTATTTTGTCGTGTTTAGATATCGATACTCATCACGTCTGCAAAGTTTCGCTAGCTAATTTAATTTGACCCTGTATAGATTTGTGAACGAAATGTTCAGATACATTTAAGTACGAGTGTAGTGTTTTAGTTTCACAGATTGTTTATATCTACCATTTTCATTCATATTTCTACCATAGGGAAAATCAGCTAACCAAAATTTCATTCTAATACAATTACAAATTCAACTACTACAAAACTAAGCCAAAGAATTAGGGAAACTGTGTAGCTATGCCTTCGCGCAGAGGTATGTAGGTCCCTTTTTAATCTGCGAAATTCCTTTACTTTATGGTATGCCTGATTTAGGATGGAATGTGTCTAGGGATACTGACAGAGGTTATAAAAGGGGCGATTTTACTGCTCCCAGCTGCCACCAGACAATTTCGATTTTAACCTAATTAAATTGAGTAATGTCTGTAAAATTGGGCACCTCTGCGTTGTTACTCAGCCTTGCTAAATATTAACATTGCTTGGAAATTGCTGATTTCGCTGTTATTAAGCACGTAGCTAGAGGAGTCTTCTGATGAAACCTAAAATCTTTGAACTCATAAATGTCTACAGTATTACTGATACTGTAGACTTTTATGACTTCAAAGATTTACTTTAGACTAATACTGTATTAGTCTAAAAGTGAACTCCTTCCTACCTATTTCGAATTAATGTTATCCACTATCGCAGTTCATAAGTTATCAGAACATTGTCATAGTATTAGGATTTTTAAAAATCACGTCCAGTTAGGGAACCAGGAAGCTAGCCAGCCAGGAAGGGATAGACGTTGTCGTGGCGTTTAGTATGCGTATATTTCTCCAGTTAGTGCTTGTACACACAAGCGACACTCGGCAACGGTAGGGGCAACTGCAGCAGTCAACAACATGCCGCTCGTGTGTATGCACACTTATGGAAAAGTCCGATGTATTAGGAGGCTAGAAGGCGTGTCTTTTGACTACAACTGGGCACATATCCATACATACATATCACATAAGATCATTCAGGCAATCTGAGTATAAATGTTAATTTATTCCGAATCCTTTGTATCTTTTCAGGTATACCCGAGCCACGACATCACCAACATCGTGGAAGCCTCTCACTATGTGAAAGTCAGCAACTGGTGCAAGCTGGGTACTGGCAACGCGGCCAAGTGCAAGGTCACTCGATGGGTGAAGCCTTTCCGTTGTCTTGGTACGTATTTATTACTGATATATGATTACTTTGTCATTCGATAGGGTTATCGGCTAATAAGGTCGTTTCCGACTTATTAGTTCAAAAGGAAGTTTGCCTAAAGGATATTGTTATTCAGTAGGCGACTAAGGTTGGGTTGCAAAGGGTTGCCTGTGTCATTGCCCTATAACGAAGATCACTCGTGCGGTGAAGATGAACTTTGAGACTTGTCTCGATAAAGAAATATGTTGTTTGTTGTTTATCATCTCGTTCTTTTAGCAAAGGAAGCTAGGGCAACTCATCCCAACCTTCGTCATCTACTCACATACTTAACCCATTAATCATCCTCTTCCACACGTATCGCTTGAACCCCCACATCTTCCTATCCCACTTACGACCACCTACAATGCATAACTACAAAGAGTGTTTGGCGGCAGAAGGTCCATTCCAATCGGACGCGCTCCTGGTGCCGGAAAGCTGTCTGTTCGACCACATCCACAACCAGTCCCGATGCTGGCAGTTTGCGAGGTGGAACGCCACGGCTGGACGTGCTTGCGCCCAGAGAGGATTGAAGCTCAGGACCTTTGCGATGCTGCTGCCTTGTGGAATTAGTCTGTTCTCTGGTGTTGAGTTCGTCTGCTGCCCAAAGCATTTCAAGGGTAAGTGTCATCATTGATAAGCATAGTCTTACATCAAGACAAAGACCGCATGGTACAGTCGGCAACACTGTTACTTTTACACGTCATCTAAATTGATAAAAATATGTTAAAATACAGTTTGAATTTCTGAACAGTTTTATCTTCAGTTGTAGTTTTATAGGAAGTCTAGAATTAAAGATATTAAAGTTTGAAGTTCTAGCCTACAAGTTGTCTTATCAATAACGGACCCTAATTGTAAAAAAAATATAGAAATACCTACTTACCACACACACACAGATTATAGCTCAGATTTTTTTAGAACATAACATCATGCAGTGATTCCCCGAAGGGCTGGGGCAGCATAACTGGCGAAATACTTTATTATTGAGCAAGATATTATCTTGCGCAATAATTAAGACGAAAAAAACTGAAGTCTTAATCGACTTTTGTTGCTGACCGGCAACTTGTAGCATTGCCAATAAAGTTTTTTTGAAGCGGATATACTTACGTTTATTTTGCTATCTTCCAGAAAACGTAAAAATGCACAAGCCCATGGATGTTGGTGTCCCCGTAAGTCCCGGAGGTGAAGAGATGCTGGCTGCTTCAGCGGCGATGGATGAGCGCGATGATGATCTTCTGGATGATGATGACGCTTTGGATGACGATGATGATGACGACACCCTGAACCTTAGCGATGATGACGACGACGATGATACTGATGACGGTAAGAAATCTGTTTGTATATACCTCACAAATTTTTTTTGCTTCGCTAACCGGTATGTATACAAGGTGTAACATAGAACCTCAACGCAAAACCTCATACACCCCAATTAGAGTATTGAGTTAAAAGCACAATTACCAAAACTTATTTTTTTAAAAGCTTGCTTTATTAAGAAAATCGTGTTTGCTTTAGCATTACTTATTGCATTTAAAATTAAGCCTTATTGCGTTGAAATAAGATTTAACTTTCTTTGGCTCAATCGGCGGACAGTATGGCATAATATGTCCTACATCATTTTTGAAAAAATACCTATATTAAAAGTTACTGAAATCGATTCAGTAGTCAATTATGAACAAACTACTTTCAGGATTTGCGTTTATTCTGTTACAACTTGTATATAAAAGTCTTTCAACGTATCAATTTTAAACATACTCTATTTTAAGATGAAATTCCGAAAAGGTTTGCTATACTAAGTGTGCAGTAATATCTTAGAACATGCGTCTACATGCTTATGCCTGTAATTCGAAACACCTTAATATTTTATTTACCAAACAACTGCTTAGTACGCAGCACTTGTTAGAATCAGCCTTTACAAGATGTAATGCATTATATAAGACGAAATCTTCAATTAATCAACTCAGCCTATCACAGTCCACTGCTGGACATAGGCCTGTCCCAGGCTGCGCCACAACACCCTGTCCTCCGCCTTCCGCATCCTGTCTGTCCCCGCCACATTCTTCAGGTCGTCGGTCCATCTAGCTAGGAGGCGTCGCACACTACGCTTGCCGATACGCGGTCTCCTCTCCAGGACTCGTCTGCTCCACCGGCCATCGGTCCTTCGAGAAACATGACCAGCTTACTGCCACTTCAGTTTGCTTACTTTGCAAGCTATTAATAGACGAAATTTTAAAACTTCTCAATTTCCAGACATGGATGAAGACGAAGACGCTGACTTATCTCGCGACGACGATGCTGAAGATGATGATTATACGGATGGTGATGACAACTCTTGGCCACGTCCTGAGACCTCATCCCAACCATCAACCACCACGACCACTACCACCACCACCACGACCACTACGGTAAGTTGTATTATACCATTAATAGTATTGTTTCTTAGTGCGGAACCAAGGACCAGCATTCTAATTGCGTAACAGACTATAAATCACAATCTGAATCATTTTGAAGGATATTGCTAATCCATCGCTTCATAAGTTCGAAAAATTTGTCTGCTCAACAACGTAAATAATGCGATGAATTTTGTTGAGCTGTCAAATCGAAAGCCGGTCCTAATGTTAGTGTGTTACGCCATTACCCTCAGCAACATGCACCCAATAGACCAGCAGAATGAACGTAAAAAAACTACTTGAAAATTCTTAAGTTCACTGACAGACAACGCACAGCCTTAAGACTATGCCGACCGCACAGTTGCACCCTCATCATTTATTTGGTTATTTTATATAATTTAGAATGAAAATGCAGAAAATAAGCACGTTATGTTGTGCTTCACAAGATTATACGTTAATATTATTAGAAACGGTAGTTTTACATTGTTTATTTTTATTATAATCCTTAAAACGGAATATAGTGGCCACTGGTATCCGTTTTAAGGATTATAATAAAACTAAACAATATAAAACTACCGTTTCTAATAACATTAACGTATAATCTTGTGAAGCACAACTTAACGAGCTTATTTTTTGCATTTTCATTCTAAATTGTATGAAATAACCAAACTAACGATGAGGGCGCCACTGTGCGGTCGGCATAGTCTTAACTGCTCAGTGTTTACATTCTCTTTGGCTGGATCTAGAAGTATGAAATGATGAAGGCGAACACTAAAGGTTTTTTATAGATCATCACCTAAAGAGGTTACATAAAAAAGAAAGTTTGCATGAAAGTTCGTCATTTCTGCTGATGGGGAATGCCACCGGGCACAACGCTTAGTTAATAAAATCGTTACAAACTATGGACATCTCTTTCTGGGCCGGCCTCTGCGGCGCCGTCCATCTTCAGGCACCCATTTTGTGGAGATTTTTGCCCAGCGGTCATCGTGCATTCGGCTGATGTGACCCGACCAATCCCATTTGAGCCTGGAAGTCTTCTTTCTTATATCCAGTATGCCCGTTTTGGAACGCAGCGTGTACCGAATTCTGTCCTGTCTTTTAACACCCAGAATGCTGCGTCCCATCGCTCTTTCGCAAACTCCAAGGCGGAACTTTTGCGACTTGGTGAGCGACCAGGTCTGAGCACCGTAGGTTAGGACGGACAGGATACACATGTCGATGAGAGGGACAGTACAGGCTAACAAAAAAATTATAATAATAAAGGTGGGTTGTGTTCGTCTTGGGTTAGGTTCATGGGTTTGTCTTTCAAAATCAAGTCATTTAAATTCAAAATAGGCTTTCACTGGGAAGAAGACGTGGCGCAACGCGCAAAAAACTCCCCAGTAGCACAGCAGTCTGTTCAGTTAGAAATACTTGCTCCTATACACAATACAAAGTAAGTAATTGATTTTACAAGACACAGAAACTTTAAATTAAACTATTTGCCATAATTATGTCATATACATATATAAAATAGTCAAGCAAAAAAAAATTACTAAATATCAAAAATGTAAACTATAATAAGTACTTAAATAAAAGCCTCCAGGCATAAGGGGCGTGACAGCGCTATTGATTAAGTTAGTAAAATGAAGCAGAGCAAAAAATTTCCAGCAAGACATCTCTCTGTAATCTTATGCCCCATTAGCGTGGCAACGTTAATGTTAAGACTGATTGTTATATTGTTTGCAGGCTTCTTCCGCTACCTCCGACCCTTACTTCTCGCACTTCGACCCTCGCACTGAACATCAGAGCTACAAGGATGCGCAGCAGAGGTTGGAGGAGACGCACCGTGAAAAGGTAAGAACTGCCGTAGAGACTTCTTTAGTGATGTTCAAATATTAAACAAAGTGTTAAAAAATTAACCCGTAAAAGTTGAAGAGGTGCTTTAGACCATCGAACTGAAGAACTTTAACTTTGGGACCAACTTTAAAATTTCGAAAAAAAAAACTACTGTTTCATACATTTTTGTTAAGTAGGTATTTAAGTTTTGTATTAAACAGCTGATTTTTTTTCGTGATTTCAGAGTTGGTCCCATAGTGAAAGTTGTTTAGTTCGATGGTCTAAAGCACCTCTTAAAGTTTTACAGGTTAATTTTTTAACACCTTATATACAGATAAAGTACGGCTTTTTGTACTGAATTGAGTAACAAATTTTTGTGTGTGACAGATCACCAAGGTGATGAAGGAATGGTCGGAGCTTGAAGACCGGTACCAGCAGATGATGAGCAACGACCCCGCCGCCGCACAGACCTTCCGCCAACGTATGACTGCCAAGTTCCAGTCTAACATTCAGGTAATTTTGGTAATGGAAACATTTAAGTGGTTTTTAAGGCTAATTCTCGTAATTTAAAACGTTCAAAATCTAGTCGCAGTCTCATCTCAGCGACAAACAAATGTCAAAATGTAGGGAAATTACAAGTATTTTTTGACAGATTGAGACTGAGATCAGACTGTGAACGTTCTTAAAATTACGAGAATTGCCCCTAAAATGTAACTTATCCAACTGTACTTAACCAATCATAAGTTACATCTTAGGGGCAATTCTCGTAATTTTACCATTATCATTGGTACTTAACCAATGATAAGTTACATCTTAGGGGCAATTCCAATCTATATCTAACCTATAATCAATTACGAATCAAAAAGCAAAAAAATATAAATACAATTTTAGCATTTTACTATAAGTAATCGATTTGTTTTCGATAGTGTTGCGTGCCATAAAAATAAATTATTGAATGTTTGTTTATCCAATTTAACTTTCAATAAATGTAATATTTATGTTCACAAGTTCAAAAAAGCAGAGTTGTGACAACATATGAACATTTTTTTCAACCATATATACTAAATGATTTCAACTGTTTTCCTCAGACTCTTGAAGAGGAAGGCGTAGCTGAGCGTCGCCGCCTGGCCGCTTTACATCAACAACGTGTGTTGGCTCACCTCGCTCAACGTCGCCGCACCGCGCTCGCGTGCTACACCCGATCACTGCGGGATACTCCACCCAATGTAAGTAGTTCTCTCAGGTACTGTGGATTGAGTAACATTGAAAACTAGAGAAGGCGCTTTCTGGAGCTCCAAATCTTCTCCGATGGTTAAAACAAGAGTTTTCGATGCGATAAATGCTGGTGAGAAGTTGAATAGATGATATCTTAGCACCTTCACTAATTATATTAATTTCTCGAAGGTTCACAGCTATGAGGTGAATTGAGGTTCTAGATCTCTCATATCCATTTCCTGCATAGCATCATTGTCTCAACACAAATCCATGAGTTCCTTCAGTGTAACTTGACGTTTAGTATACAGACCATCTGACTATATCGTTCTATTTCGTAGTATATAATTTTAATTATACTGTTATACATCTAAACTTATACACCTTTTTACATTTATGTACCAATAAGATAAATGTGATAATAATGTGATTATTTAATCAATTAATGTTACCTCCAATCGCTTGAAACACAGGATTACCTAGTTCAGGCACAAATCATGAGTGAACTTGATATAGATTTAAGAAAAACTGTATTTAACGTAAGTCCTTTTAGTTTTGAATAAATTTTATTATTATTTTGACAGGCTCACCGCGTCCAGAAGTGCCTGCAGCGTCTAGTCCGCGCCCTGGCTGCTGAACGAAGTGGAGCTTTAGCCGCGTGGCGCCGCGCCGCCGCCAACGGACGCGAGGCTGCCGCTGCTGAGCGATCCAGTGCTGCCGACCGACTGCAGGTACCTACTGATCTGAGACTAAATTAAAACTTAAAAGGAACATGACTAAGACCATGACCCAAGGGCTGGCTTTTACCTTGGCCAGAGGCTAAGCATTGCCATTCAACGTGGTAATGCCGCCAGTATCTTGGGTACATTACCAGTCTACAGCGATGCGGATGATTTTTTTTTAGTTTGTTTTTTGTTTAAGGATTTAATTTTGTTATTTTATTAAATATTAGGTTAATAAAAATAAAAAAAAACAGTTCATGAATAAAAGGAACATTACTTGTTGTTGTGATTTTGTTTTCGTAGCGCAATAATCTGTAGTCATCATCGCATTTATTTTCCTTGTTTATATGTAAGTGTATTTAGTATATATTTATTTATGTATCTATGATACAGCTTGTATGTATATATATATATTATATTATTTATGGATCTATTATACAGCTTGTATGTATATATATATTCTACTAGCTGACCCCGCAAACGTCGTTTTGCAAAAAAAAAATAGATGGTAGCCGATTCTCAGACCTACCCGATATGCACACAAAATTTCATACAAATCGGTCCAGCCGTTTCAGAGGAGTATGGTATCTAACACTGTGATACGAGAATTTTATATATTAGATTATTTATGTATCTATCTTCAAATATATAAAATTCTCGTGTCACAGTGTTAGTTACCATACTCCTCCGAAGTGGCTGGACCGATTTGTGTGAAATTTTGTATGCATATCGGGTAGCTCTGAGAATCGGCTACTATCTATTTTTTTTTTTGCAAAACGACGTTTGCGGGGTCACCTAGTTATAGTATATTATTTTGCACCACTAACAACCCCATTTTTATATTTCCATGCAATCACTGTCCACTCCAAGGTTGCCTGGAAAAGATCGCAGAAAGCGATCAGGCCGCCCATTGTATACTTTTTAGTAACAATTGAATTTTTTTGTTATGTATTTTCTGGTGTACAATAAAGTATAATGGCGATGGACCGTAATCTAATTGCAACCTTATCATTTCTTCTATCTATCACTCTTTAAGTTGATCTTTTCATCCTGTTATCCCACATAGGATGCTGACCGAGCTCTCCAACGTGCCCTATCCGCTCTCCGTCGCCGCCCTCATCTGTATGCCAACATCGGAACTGCTATTGAAGACTACGTTCAGGTAAGAAATGTGGGTAGAAAATTGTATTGTTTAGAAAACCTTATTTATCCTTTCACACCCCTTTTTTAAATTGTACCTATTAAAATCATCACATCTTGAATTTTGCAGTCTACTTTAGTATCCTTAGCCATTCTCTAGCATAAAACACCAAGAGAAATGATCATACCATTTTCCCGGGCTCTCTGGTTACCAAGAGTCATAAAATCTGGTTATAACTTCAACTCTTGGTGACACAAGATAAATTCTAACATTCTAGTCGATGCAATCCAAGGACGACATGGCGGTGTCCCTGATGTCGATGACCCCTGAAGCCGAGGAACTACTACTGGATCGCATTGAGGCTGAAGTACAGCGAGAACAGGCCGCCCGTGATCAGCTCAACGCTAAGCGAGACCAGCGCACCCGACAGCGGCAGGACATTCAGAATGAACGGGCTAAGGTAAGCAAGCACCTTTACAAACATATTGGAAGGTCCTTTTGTGAGGAAGTTACTGCTGTGTATTAAGGGAGGAGCCCGCGAACCCTCTAAGTTCATATAACATGTTCATTAAATATGTCATTCAGGCTGGCTGGACAAATCTTCAAAATAGCTCGCATTTAACTAGGTCAATAGTGCATTTTATGTGACGGCTAAACACCCTTATTTCAGAATTTGTGACGCTACAGAATCTTAGATAATCGATCGAAAACGTGTCCAGCCATCTTGAAAAACCACTTTTCGCTGGTCTCTCAATCTCGGTAACGGAAGTGATTTTGACGACTTTTTGCATATCAACGGGCGTCACATAAATTTGTGACAGGCATCGAGCTAAAAGTTTTGTGATACGAACAGCGGTTTTGTAGAAAAATGCAAAAATCTGTGTCCAGCCATCTTGAATTTACGTATAAAACTTTTGGCTGGCACTTCTGAATCTCAATAACGGGATCGTTTTCGAATATGGTTCCTTTACTAACATTTAGTGACGCAATTTGTGACAGTAATAACGTTCGATTTATGGCGTCACATGTAAGGGTTTACGAGAAATCAGTAAAAACTTACATGTCCAAATAACCTGCGTTCAAGCTGGCTGGACACATGTATCTCCGCAGCCTGATGATCTACGGCCTTCGAAATATATTCAAATTTTTGTGACGGGGACGATAATGATTTACTGAATTTGTGACGGAGAAACTTTGAGTAGTTTCAAAGATATTGATCATTTAATTTTCCCATACAAACATCCATTAATATTGTGAGGTGACCATATTTTTTACATAAATAAAGTCTCAATGGTATTGAGATAGAAAGTGTCGATTCCATCTGGTTTTTTTTTTTATTTTTATTATGTCCGACGTTTAAAAGTGATGCCGATACTTATTTTATATAATTATGCCGATATATACTTTTTCATTTAAATACCTTCGAGCATTAGTTATCCTGACACAATGGTGTCAATTCTCTTGTACACCGAACTAAACTATGACTAAAATTACTTACTTTTGGCTATGAGACATACACATTTTTTTTTTTTAAATTGTTTTTTACATTCTTTGACAAATGTAACTCACACACTTTTTAAAATACTAGTAAATTTTTTTCAATCTTTGTAAATATGTGGACACCATGTATCTATCACATAATTGATTTACCAGTCTGTTATATTTTTAATTCTTTTACCATTTTTGGTAGACTAAATTTTATTTTAGGTGCATCGTCTTCACATATAATTATATAAACAATGTATACAAAAACTTGTAAAACATTTTAAAAGAGTAACGGTGGAGTTTCTTGCCCATTCTTCTACACACGAAAACTACATTTTAGAATGGGCGACTAGAATCAATTCTATTTTTTCATTTTAAATTTTGACGTTCAAAAGTGCCTTTTAAGTGCCTATTTGAAATAAATGATTTGACTTTGACTTTGACTTTGAGAATCTTAGAGCTATTCTGCATTAAAATATCTCTAAATTTAAAAATAATTTTGACACAACCAAATCGAATTTGACAATCGCGACTCCACGTGGTAAGTAGGTATTTTTTTTGTTTGTTTGGCTTCGCACGGTTTGTGCATTCAGCCAAAAAGTAGATACTCATTTGCCCTCATCATCATCATCTGCCTAGCCTTTTCCCAACTATGTTGAGGTCGGCTTCCAGTCTAACCGGATGCAGCTGAATACCAGTGTTTTACATGGAGCGACTGCCTATCTGACCTCCACAACCCAGTTACTGGGTAATACGATACCCCTTGGTAAGACTGGTTGTCAGACTTTCGGGCTTCTGACTACCCGTAACGGCTGTCAAAGATACACGAATGACAGCCAGGATGCTTTCCGAGGCACGGAGGGGTCTCGGTATGTAAAGTTGGTCACCCATCCACAGACCAACCGCGGCAAGCGTAGCTTAACCTGATCGATCGACCTGTGCGGCTGTTATTATTTAGCAACGGGCCCCTCACCGTGTTTTTTTTGAGTCGAAGGGGCATAGTGGGGCAACCTCGACCTCCTTTTTATGGAATTTTTCACTTTTGTATGGAAAATATGAAACATTATTACCAACGTGTTGAGTTTTAAGGGTATGCGGGTTTCTAAAAGGGGGTCGAAATTTTCATTATTTTTGCGATAGGACACACCGTTTTCGAGATATAAGCAAAAGAAAAGAAAATCAAAAAACAGTACTGTTTTTGCATCCGAAGTCGAGATGTTGGTGTGAATTTTAGCTCATGCCAACTAATGTTATTCCACACCTTTTAAGTCGCGATTAAAAATAGTCAGATTTAGTTAGAGAATCTAAATTTTAGGTGAAAAACCTCAAATCCAGAATAGCAAAATTACTATTTTCTCTAAACTATTAACTCAGTGCAATCTTAGTGCTGTCAAACTAAAATTTAGTTAAGTTGTGTCACTTTAGTTAATTTCAGAATGGGAAATCATCATTTGACAGGAATAAACTAAATTTTGGTGATTTGTAGTCTAGTTTAGACGCATTTGTGACAAGAGAATCGGCACCAATACCTACCTATGTACTTACCATGAAAAACACCAATACCTACCTACTAAAAAGAGTAGGTATTTGCACGTAAATAATAACATCAAAAAGTTACCCCCCCCCCCCCTTCCTCACTTCTACACTTTTGTCATCTATCGATTTAAAGCGAAAGCGCTAGGGTAGCCCGCGAAATTCAATTTTTTTTTACATTTTTTGCAATTTGCTGGCAGTATTAAGTTGTACGTTGATTAAAATATGATTTGCGGCCGTAACAAATATGTATTTACAGAATTATAATCTGTAAATTCTTCAACACAACTCTCTAAGACCAAAGTAATCCCCAAGAATGACTATTTCATGAAATTTTCACATTTGGGGATTATACTAACTTAACAAGTTGTATTACTGATTGTTGTAATGATTATAATTCTGTCAACTACTATCACCAAAACACGGATTTTCGTCCATTAAAGAAAACACCTTAAAATATACTTAGTCCTACATAAAACCTACAATATTGGTAACCCTATTGCAGTGTTTGTATGGGAAAATTTAAATGATCAATATCTTTGAAACTACTCAAAGTTTCTCCGTCACAAATTCAGTAAATCATTATCGTCCCCGTCACAAAAATTTGAATATATTTCGAAGGCCGTAGATCATCAGGCTGCGGAGATACATGTGTCCAGCCAGCTTGAACGCAGGTTATTTGGACATGTAAGTTATTACTGATTTCTCGTAAACCCTTACATGTGACGCCATAAATCGAACGTTATTACTGTCACAAATTGCGTCACTAAATGTTAGTAAAGGAACCATATTCGAAAACGCTCCCGTTATTGAGATTCAGAAGTGCCAGCCAAAAGTTTTATACGTAAATTCAAGATGGCTGGACACAGATTTTTGAATTTTTCTACAAAACCGCTGTTCGTATCACAAAACTTTTAGCTCGATGCCTGTCACAAATTTATGTGACGCCCGTTGATATGCAAAAAGTCGTCAAAATCACTTCCGTTACCGAGATTGAGAGACCAGCGAAAAGTGGTTTTTCAAGATGGCTGGACACGTTTTCGATCGATTATCTAAGATTCTGTAGCGTCACAAATTCTGAAATAAGGGTGTTTAGCCGTCACATAAAATGCACTATTGACCTAGTTAAATGCGAGCTATTTTGAAGATTTGTCCAGCCAGCCTGAATGACATCATTAAATGTGTAATGGTTGAAGTACGGTGGTTTTTGTTTTCTATTGTATTGTTTGATGTATGTGTGATGTATTATTGTATTGTTCTCTGTATATTGTCTATGAGTCTTGTGTATATTGTCTATGTAACTTGAATTAATAAATTAATAATAATAACCCTATTGAATATGTTATATGAACTTAGAGTGTTGTATTGAAGATTTTAATGATTACAATGATCGGTTGCCAATCATATTTTATTTAAAATGTAACCTGACACTGACCTGCAAATTGCAAAAAACGTAAAAAAATGAATTTCGTGGGCCATTCTGGCGCTTTCATTAAAAAATACCATTAGTACAAGTAACAAGTATGTACATAGAAAACCAATTAAGAACCACTTTCTCTTTGTCTAGTAAGTCTTCTCTTAAAGTAATCAGTATAAACTTCTTGGAAAATGACCCGCCTGAATAGTACCAAAGAATCAAAATTTGCTGTGTGTACTTATGTAACACGAAGATGTAGATCTTGTCTCTAATCTCAGATTAAAAAAAGCGACTAAAAAGCGTGAGTAAAAAAGCGACTTACCAATGTATTTCTGCATCCGACAATCTCAAAACAACTTCGCACTATCGCCTTCCAGACCTCAAACGGCGTCAAGGAAAGCCTAGAAGCTGATGACGAAGCGAGTGAAGCCAGTGAGATCGAGGACCCCTCGTCCAGCAGCACCCGCGGCCCCTCCCCCTCCGCGTCTGCTCCCCCCTCCGCGTCCCCCTCTGCGTCCGCCAGTGCGTCACCGGTACCTTCTGCTGCGTCCGTCACGCCACATGATTCTACCACCCACGCTGCCTTCTCACAGGATACTACTACCACCGTAAGTAGAACGATTTTTAGAAATAGACCTGACTAATCAATAAGCCCTTGACGTTCAGTTCTTGTCGATTTTCCTACCAGAGACAAGGCAGTTTTTGATCTGATGGCTTCCAACAGACTGTGTCCTTACTACCTCAATTTATTTGTAACTGTAGAAGAAAATGGGCTTACAAGCTGAATAATTGATACTTTTAAACACGTTTTAATCTATTTTGAGGCGTGAAAAATTAAGGGAATTTTGTTTGTTGTAGGAAATAATCACGAGCACGGTGACTGATGTACCAGAGAGCGAGACCGCTGAGACCGGCGAGGTCAGCGAGACTTCCAGCCGACGATCCACTAGCGAGGTGAGTACTTCAATTAATTAGATATCAGAGGGGCAATTCTCGTAATTTTTAAGAACGTTCACAGTCTGATCTCAGTCTCAATCTGTCAAAAATACGTCAATTTTCCCTACATTTTGACAAGTTTTTGACATTTGTTTGTCGCCGAGATGAGACTGCGACTAGATTTTGAACGTTTTAAATTACGAGAATTGGCCTACAGGTTCTTTTTGATAAAGATGAGTTGAAACAATGTTTGCGAAGTCGATCTCTTGTAATTGAGAATAGAAAACATCATTGTAATCCCCCTGCTCTAATCTTGACAGGCCTGTTGGTCTAGTGGTTAGTGACCCTGACTGCTATGCCGGAGGTCGTGGGTTCGATTCCCACCCAGAACAAGTGTTTGTGTAATAAGCACGATCATTTGTTCTGTCTGGGTGTAATTTATCTATAATATTTATGTATTTAGAAATAAATAAGTATGTTTATCAGTTGTCCAGTACCCATAACACAAGCTCTGCTTAGCTTGGGACTAGATGGCGTTGTGTGATAATTGTGGAATATTATTATTATTATCTACCTATATGGGGTCAAGTAAGTACAATACATCTCGTTTAGCCACCATTATAGAATTATCTACCTTCTTAACCTTTCACACCATCCAGATTTTCTTTGGTGTACAGTCAACAGCAAAAGTAGATGATGAAAATCAGAAATTCAATACTAATTAATGAACGGAGTTCGCGTCAGAACTGTGTGGCGTCGAAGTAGTAAATGTTTGGTATAATTTACAATCATAACGACACTTCGACGCCACACGGTTCTGACGCGAACTCCGTTCATTAGTATTGAATTTCTGATTTTCATCATCTACTTTTGCTGTTGACTGTACCTGTTTTCTTATCCACATTCAAACTTATCACTTTTTGGTCGTTTAGAGGTATGAGGAGCTGGATGTAAAGTCCACTCATCCTCCATAGAAAAGGGAGGATCCTCCGATCAGACGGGTGTTGTGCCTGGTGGGCAACTGCTCGACGGTTGATGCCGGGATGTTGTCACGTTAACTGCCAGAGTATAATTTTTGAAACGACTTTTTTCTTATTTTTGTTTTGTTGTGTTATTGACTTAAATGATATTAAATGTCGTTTATATTTTGTTTTCCGTTGTTACAATAAAAAATAAAACATAAAAAATTGGCAGGTATATGTGACTGACGAAGCCCAAACGGAACAAAATATACCTGTGGCGCCATGTCAGGCATTTTGTCAGGCATAATAATCTATGCAACCGTCCACCCGCGCTGGCCGCCATGCGCTAAATGTGCCTGACAGCTCCCTGAGATCATTTGAATCACATACATTTGCGTCAGTCACTGGTGCCTGACACGGCCCCAACCGATCCACGTCTGTCAGGCACCAGTGCCTGACGTGGCAGACAACGTGATATGTTAGTTGCACGGTAAACTTTGCTTGTGCGATGCAGGATTTTTCGTGACGTCAGTGTGATGCGTAAATCTCATGTGGCGATGAAGATGCCGCCACAGTCGTATTCCTCTTTTCTCGAATTTTCCAGAGACTTTGTGATAATATATTTGATTATTGCCCGTTGCAGACGGAAGGCGAGGGTCTACGCGCTGCTCTAGAGCATGCAGAGGAGCGCGCGCCCCCACCACCTGCGCACGCGCTCAAACACGAGTTGCAGCATTCACAGCCTGTGAGTAAATTAAAACAACATAATGATGCTGAAAAATACTTTTCACTTCAGTAGCTCAAACATCTAGGTTTTGCTGCCTAAAATCAGTGAGCAAAATCCGATTTTGCTCACTGAGTGAGACAAAGTAACTTTTTAATTTTTTTTTCAGAAAGCCGCGAATATCTTATTCAGCCTTGGGTTAATCATACAATTCGAAACATTCACACTCTATCTCTTTCCCGCCATTAGAAAGAGAGAGAGAGACAAAGACCAGCCGTTTCAAAGTTCCGATTTTGAATTCGACCTCAAAGACAAACACGTTCGGAATTTCGTACGAACAAAAGAAATTTTGCAAAAAGCTAATTATGTGTTTTAATGTAATTTATTGAATTTTTAACTTATTTTTGTATTTAAACGAAAATAAGTATTTACTGCAAATAAAACTGATATTTAACCTGTAAATATTTATTTCTAGTTTCAATAATGTTACGTAATATATTTTGAATAATAAAATATCATGGGTGCTATTTCCGAACACGCTTTAATTTATCTCATAATGTTCTCGCTGCTGAAGTGAAAAGTTATGTGTGTTACACGAGAGCAAAGTTTTTTGCATCTCGTGCCTTTGAATCCCTCGCCACACTCAGGATTCAACTTTATAATCACTCGCTACGGTCGTGATTCAATCCTTGAATCCTTCGCTTGCTCAGGATTCAAAATCAGCACTCGCAGCAAAAAACGACTTTGCTCTCTTTTTGCACAAATAACTATTGTCGGTGTCAACTTGATGTTGTTGCTTTTAGAAACTTACAAATTGCTTCTCATTATTTTGGTCCTTAGGCTTACGGCTCAAAGGACCAATTTCTGATGCTCAAACTCACCCCTAGTTACGCTTGCAGGGCTACACGGTCCGCGGCGCGGGCGTGGCCAACGGGCCCGGCTCGGCGAGCGCCCTGTACCCCGCGCTGTGCGTGGGCGGCGCGGCGCTGGCGGCGGCCGCCTGCGTGGCGCTCGCCGTGGCACGCCGCCGTGACCGCGCGCCGCCTGCTCAGGGATTCGTCCAGGTTAGTATGTAACGATAATAATAAACAGAATTAGTATGAAATTATAAGTACAATTTTAGAAAAGCTAAAGTCTTCACGCCCCTTATTAAAGATCTTGGGTCAATTTCAAATATACAGGGTTATTTGAAAAACACCAGCAACCCCTTAAGAGGTCATTTTACTCATCATTATAAACAACTTTTACTATGGGACCAAACCTGAAATCGCGAAATAAAAATCAGCCGTTCCCTACATTTATCTTCGTCTATCTCGTCAAAATGTAGGGAACAGCTGATTTTTTTTTTCGTGATTTCAGGTTTGGTCCCATAGTAAAAGTTGTTCTTAATGATGAGTACAATGACCTCTTAAGAGGTTGCTGGTGTTTTTCAAATAACCCTGTATTGTTTTTCCTGATTATGGTGGCTTCGCATTCTAAATCTACTACAACTCAAAGATGACGAGATTTCTTAAGACATTTCCTTTTTTCCTAGGTGGAACAGACCGGCGCCGTCGCCCCCACTCCTGAGGAGCGACACGTAGCCAACATGCAGATCAACGGCTACGAGAATCCGACCTACAAGTACTTCGAGGTCAAAGAGTAGATTCCCACCTCTTACCATCCCCACCCCTCCCTTTCCCCTCCCCCTATGTCCCCGTTAGGAGTGCGACGATCGTCACATCCAGCCAAGTGACTTGACTTGTGTGTATCATCAGGTCTACTTTGGACAGGAGTGCTATAGGTTGTTGTGGTGTCCTTTTCGGCCGATTCGTTAGTCTATTTCCTTTGGACTAACTCTTCAGCGTCCTCAACTTTGAATCTCATCTGGGAAAAAAAATCTTCGAGCAATACCAACACAATACTCAAAGACGCTACTGATGTCAAAGGAAATAGACAGACTTCCAAATTCTTGTGATGTGTGCTAGATGCCCCTAGAGACAGGGTGGTTTTCTACCCTACACCTTTATCTATTGTCCTCAGCGTAATTCTTTATGGAATGAATGTGTGTGTTACTTATATATTGTTCGGCGAGGACGCACTCCCGGCGGGGCAGACCCTTTGTTATAAACATTCATTTTAATAAAGCTTGTGTGATTAGTGGGAATATTCTTTTGCGGTAACGCGGTCAGTCATACGGTTAAGATTAGAAGTGATAACGGTTTATTTTTTGTTATTTACTTTGCACCAAAATATTTATTATTATTTTAAGGACTTAGATCTAAGTTTTTTTGTCTAGTGTCCTAGAATTCATAAGTGTCACTGTAGTCGAGTTTTTTAAATTAAGTTTTTGAAGCCGCTCCCGCAGTGGTGACGTCCAACGGGCTCTCGGTCCTTTGGTGCGTTTTGTTAGTCGTTACTCGAATGATCTCAGTTTTAGTCTGTCTATCGTTTAGCTATAGTTTCCCTGTACGTTCGTTGAATGTTACCACTGAGGCGAGTGGAACAAACGTCCATGGTACGCTGTGTATATAGGCTCCGCGTACAAATTTGAACCTAAATTACTTACACATAATGCCCGCTTTCATTTACTTTTCTAACGTAGGTAGAACATAACGTGAATTTTATGTAATAAATGCGAAAATATATTTTAATAATTAATGTGTACTTAGCGATGGGACGGGCGGCATAGCCGGCGCGGGTGAACGATCTTCTATTCAGTCTTTAATTACTCTGAAACATTCCTTCATAATAATTTAAAGTTAGTTGTCGATGAATCTGTCTCTTTCTCTCATGGTCGCTATGTATCCTACCCGTTCGCCCGCGGGACAATACTCAAGTTCCCGGCGTGAAAGATCGCCGTGTACTCAACGTGCGTTTTGTATTAGAGTACTCGACCACGTGTGACTAGTGCGAAGCTGCAGCGGTCGCATCGTGCTGACATTTGTTTATCTAGTCAAGGCAACAGGGACATCTACTTTTGGCAGTTTTTGGCAAACGGTTGTGTGCGCACCTTGGGTACGCGGTCGCGAGGCAAATAAGCTTAGTGGGTGTATGTACGGTTAATATATAAGTAGATGTACAAAAAGTAATACATTATATAGATGTTTTAGCGTCAGATACATAGATATAAAGCAAAATATAATTATATATCGCATTCGTCCGTATAAAGTAAGGGCTTGCGCTCGTGTCTAATCCCACGTACCACACTTAATGTTACGTCGTAGTTAAGATGTAATTCTGCCTCAGTATTATATACATTTAAGCTTATTTGTTACATAAGCTAATTTATATACACTATTTCTATTTGTTTACGGGTGTTGTGGCGTTACTACAAATGAAGTCATATCAGATGCGCCACGGCGCTCTGTTGCTCCTATTTCGCTGCGCATGGCCGTCTGCTTGAATTGAGGATAGATGGCATTGTTGTCATCGACGTAGTACGAGGTTTGAATAACAGATGGTGCTGTTAGACATTCGTCTCGTAGCGAAAGAGGTGCGAGTAGGCGCCCGCCCGTGCTTATCGTACGGCATTTACGTAAGTTACTCACTGTGTATAACGTAAGTTTAATCCCGCATCAAGTAACCGCTATGTATTTTTAATAATGATGGTAACGAGTCCACCACTTATTTTTTTAACAAAACTTTTTGCTCAAAATCAGCTGTTTCTCGTCGGTATAGGATATCTACTTTCAATCGATCTAAATTTATTGTCGTTCGTCAACAATATTCGATGTTAGTAGTACCTAAAACCTGGTTTCTGTACCTTTTTCCAATCACTGTTTCACGTATTTTAATAAGTATTCTACATAATAATAAATGGTTTGATGATTTTTGTGTTTACTGTGCTGCATTTTATTGTGAGTTCGAAGTTCAAATTGAATCAATAAATAGAAATTTAAATATTTGTGTTATTATTGGCGCACTGCGCTATCGTTACCTCTTTCTCTCTCTTTCTCTCCCAATACAGGATGGCAGGACGTCGACGGGCAAACTGTACCCAACCATTAATTCAGCACATGATTCTAGACCTAGCCCTAGCGTAGAAATATTTCATGGGTTACCAAAAAAAAAACATCTTTTTATAGAAAAGTGCAAGACCTATGTGGTCAAAATGTATGGACAGGTAACCGAAGAAAAATTTCAACACGGTTAAGGTCCCCTCGGAAAGGGATCGTCACCGTATCAACTCGAGCCATTCATTATTCTCTGTATGAAATTCCCTACTGCAACGCATACTAATTGGAATCGTAACGTAATCTCTCGCCTCGGGACAAGCTAAGGAACCATGGTGCGGTGCGTGGTCAACATGCAGTTCCCGCGCTTATGTTTTTCGATCCCTTTCCGAGTCGATATGTGTGCTATGACCCTTATACGAATGGTTACAATTTGCGATGTTCATACCACCCTGTAAAGTTCTAAAAGAATTAATATTACGAAATAACAATATACAGAAGGGCAAAAAATCGTGGATCAAACGAAACTGGGCGACAGTTATTTGCAGTAAAAAAAATCTCTATGGTAGACCCTAACTTGATCTCCTTAAAAGTTATGACAATTTGAGTGTCTACAGTAAGGTTCTAAAGATATAAATATTTTTTTGTGAGACTAACGAGATATTGCAAAAAGTGCCAATACTGATAAATTATGGTACCCACTGTCATAAAAGCAATTATATAGTGATGACACTTAAAAAAAATGTATATTTTTTTTACTGCATATAACTCCAACTATTGTTTAGTTTCATTTGATCCACGATTTTTTTACCCACCCTGTATGCACAAAATAATGAAATAAAAACATGCATCTAAGAAGTTCATTTCGGCTCCATCATTAAGTAGGTAGATGATCTACCTATTTAATGATGGAGCCGAAAAGGACTCCTTTTCTTAAATATTGAACACATCTCGCTTAAAGAAACGAAAGAAAAAATGAAAGATTAGTAGGAAAACATACTACGGCGTAATGAGAAAAAAAAAATGTCATAGCAAGAGTAAGGTATGTCCATTCTTCGAAAAGTAGATATGTGGACATGCTACGCGAGCAGAAAGCAATATACTTACAGTGTGAAATTTTAATTAAGTACCGTTTTCCTCTGAAGAGGTCATTGTACTTATCATTATAAACAACTTTAACTATGGGACCAAACATGAAATCGCGAAAAAAAAATCAGCTGTTCCCTGTATGACGAGTTATACGAACATAAATGTAGGGAACAGCTGTTTTTTTTTCTCGATTTCATGTTTGGTCCCATAGTAAAAGTTGTTCATAATGATGAGTACAATGACTCCTGAAGATGAAAACGGTGATTAATATTTAAACTTGTATAGACAAGCTCGGCTGATCGGTGTTTACTGTAAGTGCATCAAGCAATTTTTATATAAATGAACTAGCAGCGCCCTGCAGTTTCACACGCATAAGTTTCGATCCCATGAAAATATCGGGATAAAAAGTATCCTATGTGTTAATCCTTTTTATAAACTATTTGAGTGCCAAATGTCATCTAAATCCGTTCAGTAGTTTTTGCGCGAAAGAGTAACAAACATCCATCCATACATCCTTACAAACTTTCGCGTTTATAATATTACTAGAACTAGAATTACTAGAATACTAGAACTACTAGATAGAGCATCAAAAAATTCGTCCGCATCGCTGTCAATAGGTACAGTGCACAAAAGGCTAGCAGCAATGCCACGTTGTATGGTGATGCTGATTCTTTGGCCAAGAAAGAGGCCAAAGAATCAGCACCTTCAAACTACGGCTATAAAGATACAGCCCTGTGATAAACAGATAGCGTAGGCAGCGTAGGTAGTAAGATTCCGAACTGACTGTTTAGGTACTTCGCTAAATTGTTATATTGTGTGAACGTAACAAAGGAAGAGTCTAAAAAGAGACCGATAATTTTATAGTATCTCCCTATCCACATTGGAATAAGCATTACATGGCGTATGTTTAAGGAAAATACCCTTTAAAAGCAAAGTCGTGTTAACAGATTTAATGCCGCAATTACAGAAACAATTAAAAAGCCGTTGTGTTTCGCGTGGATCACGTTCAAATTTAATTTTTTGTAGAATAATCTACGAAATTAAATTTCCACGGAAGGGATCTAGAGTCATGTAGGTATTGAATTCATAGTAATTGGTTGCGCGCTGAAGTTCCTGGCACCCTGTATACCTAGAGCTAAGCCATTGATTCCATGGTAGCATCTGTTCCATAATGTATGTCTGCGTTGGTAAAGTAGTGAACCGCTACGCACGTTTAAGTTCGCAGCAAACCCTTTCAATCTACCTATACGTAATAAAAGCGGCTATGGAATAATATCTACACGACTCCAGGAGCCACCTAGTGGTATAAACGCCAACTTCGTAACTGCATAGACCCTACCAGTTGCTAAGAGTTATGACTCTTAGCAAATAGGTACCTACTTAACTATTGTTGAGTGCCAGTGATAAAACTACGACTGAAAATCACAACATATTATTTAGTACACTCTATTCGGGTACACTGTACATTGTTAGGCACACATGTACATTATTTGGCGTACCTACGTAATATAAATAAATACGCCCTAACCACATCCGAAAACTTGCAAATTTTATTCCAGTGAAAAATCTAGAATATGTTCCCAGATTCTAAGACTTATTCCCAGATTCTTAGGACCGTAAGCAATTTGATAATTATTTTATCATGCGAGAAGCATAGAACCGGTCGAAGTGGCGGTGCTTGGGGGAGGCCTATGTCCAGCAATGGACGTCTTTCGGCTGAAATGATGATGATGCTTAAATACGCTAGCATCATATTCGTACCGCAAAAATAACTTCTTACTTACCTCAAACTGAAAGAGCTGACAACATAGAAAAATAACAAGCTGCGCCATCTATTAACGGTACCCTACACCTCAATGTCGACGTCCTTTAAAGCATGGTTTCGAAATTCGTTCGAACCACGTTCCATTGCAATCATGTTCTGCCACCGCCACCGTCACTAGCAGCGTTCCAGAGATGGCGCTAGCAGTACTGTGTAAACATTGACTAAGTAATTAACTTATTATTGCCTATGCTAGCTTTTACGATCGTTTCATATTTATGCGTCTATGATAGGATCTTTTTATAAACAGTGTGTGTTTGAATTCTTTTACAAACTGTTGATATTGTAACATGCACTCAGTGACTGCTTACTTTAATCTACGTATTAAATTACGATGCCTATCTGTATGAATTCTTCTATGTTAGTTGTTGCACTTTCGCTTCTTGATTTCGAATGTAGATAAAATGAAGTATCGTGTTTTTAGTGCCTATTATGTGTGAGCTTCGAGGCCTAAAACAAATATTTAAAGAAGATTTCCAATTTAAGTAGTAATGTCTACTAAGTATTTGACATCCAAAAAAAATGTTTGAATAAAATCGTCTTAGTAGTGAAATGCGTGCATAGGTACCTACTTACGCATTCCATGACTAGGTATGCAAACATAATGATACACAACACAACTGATGTGATGGCAATGTTCAAATAATTAGTGGAATTAGTAACGATTAACCGAATAAACCTAATTATTGCCGAACCATTCGATATTCGATACATACCTAAAGATATCGAAACGGCATAATAAGTAATAATGTTGAATATTACTTACAAAATAGGTCAGTGCAGGTCGACCAATGGCAGTCGAAGTCGGAGGATATGACAGGTTTCTAATGGGGTGTAGACTTAGTCAAATGATTAAATTCTTGCCTCTATCCGCGACTTCGTGCGCGTGTTTTAACACTATGGCATTCACCATAGCGTTAGTGATAAAATTTTCGTAATCGGAACAGTCTTTTCGAAGATTACTCCCTTCATAAAAACTCACTTATCTCTTGATAATAATAGTACTTATATATAGATGACCTATTGGCCTATTAGTTAAATACCTAAGATAGATCTGCAACATACGCATTTAACAAAGTACCTAATATTATTAAAATTGTGACTGTATTCAAATTTATAAGGACACTAACCGAAATATTAATTGAAAAATGTTATTACACAATTTTGACGACTTCCTTCATCATGAATCACTGACTGATTGACAAGCTATTAAACCATTTGACATTTTTTATTTTATTTTTAAGTATTGTTACCTTAGCCATTATTGTAGGTATTATTGTGAAATCTTTACTGTTATTCAAACGATTTGACATTCATTTGTATTTTTTTTTATTCTGTTTACTTAATTTTTATTTAAAATTATAATATCTTGTATAATTTAATTAAATAAATATGTTTTACATGCCCATGTATTATTGTGATGGTAGAGCATGGAGGACTTTATAAAATAAAACATCACACACACAAACAACAAACATCAATGTACTAAATAGTCATGTTTATTTAAAACCAATTTGATTTGATTTAATTCATAATTTAAACAGTGTATTAAATAGAAATCTACGAAAAGGTTCAATAGAGTTGTTATAATTTAAGCCACTTAGAAACTTTTGGAAATACGAGAATTAAGACATTTGTAAGTATCATCTCTTATAATAAAGATTGAAATTGTGCAGACAAATTTCTTTAATAGATTTTCAACTTTATCGCTAATAGGTTCAAAGTTGATTGGGCAAATTTTAAAGTTTCGGTCAGCTTGATGTGCTGGCGTCTGTACTTTGTATTGGGAGTCGAAAAACAGGAATCGAGTGAAAACCATCGTGAGGAAACCTAGGCTTATAAGCTGTTAACATCAGTCTTAAATCACCAACCCGTCTTGACCAAGCGTGGTGCTCAATGCTCACAATATGCTCGTGCCTTCTCTTTATGACAAGAAACCTTTTCTCTGCAGTTGGTCAGTAAGAGGGACAGTATTATGAGGAGTCAGGGAGTGAATTTATTTATTTCTTTATGATTGTGTGTATCTAAAGGCAATAAAAACGAATCATACCACTTTGCCCCACCGAGCCGAGCCACTGGTGGGGCAAAGTGGAATGCCTAAAATTTTTAAGTAGAATCTGCCCACTAATTCGATTTGTTAGGACAGATTCCACTACTCTAAAATCTTATTCGATTCTGCCCTACTAAGGTTGGCACCTTAGAATAAAAGTACAAACGTTTCTTTTTTTTTCCAAATTTTTATTTCCTATTTGTTTCTGGAAGGAAACGGGTTGTAAATCACAGATTAATTACATGATTTATTACGAATAAAATATAATTACAATAAACTATTAAAATCAGAGATTTACACGATTTATTCTTACTGGTTCATTAAAGCTTTTCATACTAAGCTCAAAATTACAAACCTAGTACGATTTGTCCCCGTATATAGAAAACGAAATGCTATTTGTTTTATCTACTTAACTATTCAAAATCACATATTTAATAATTAATCATCATTTGACATCATTTGTAAGGAATAAACTAGAGAATTCATCAACTCGTACCATATGCGTGGAGAAATGTTCATGCATACTGCACTACCACTGGGAACCACGGGGAGATAGTGCAGTTATGTGTGACTTTAACCCACAAAAACTCCACCGTGTCCTCCTCCGCCGCTTATGGCGGGAGTACGGGCACGCGTTAGCACTCATCCGTGAACCCGTCGCGGCTGTCCGTCACCGGACCCTCCTCTGGGGAGTACTCCCCTTCACCGGCGCACCAGAACACATAGCACTCCGTGACCACCCCAGGGACCACATCAGCACATGGGCGCCAGACGACCCCGTGTCTGGGCACCCTTGGTCCCCTTGCGGCAGCGGCGATTCAGGTCGTTGGCCCCGCCGCCTGCCAATTTTCGGCCGCAGAGGATAGGGAGAGTGGCCAACGTACCTAATACCAACACTCCTCCTCCCCTGCGGCCCCACCGCATACGCCATCAGACGGTGGCGACCCCGTCAAGGCCGCGGAAGGTAGGGAGAGCGCCGCACCGCAATACCGGCACTCCTCTCTCGCTGCGGCCCTCAGCCGCAATGCCTCCCATACGACATCGCGGCTCACCTCAGTTGCGATGTCACCCAAGCGGCACCGCAACCTACTTGTAGCCCCTACGTCGTCAGCTTACAGGCAAAAGCCCTGACGAGGGGCCCCTCCTCGGGTTCCTCTTCACTTCACCGTGGGTGACCAACCCACGGCTACTGAGCCCCCCGCCTCGACAATGCGGGAACCCACCGGCCCATTTAGAGTTTTCATAAAAAGGGCCGTAGGCATGTAGGGCGAGTTGATGAATTACTCATAAAATCACACAAAATACAGTCTTATGATTACCTCATAAATAAGAAACAACGCCATTGAAGTACTGACTGTAAGGAATAAAATCTGTTGCTGTTTGTATATAGTTAAGTTGTTTGTCGTACGTACTACGTATTCCTACTTATCAGTATCTTTTCAAGGGCCAAAAAGCTTGATTTATCTCATCGTCTGCCTAGCTTTTTCCCAACTAAGTTGGGGTCCCAGTAGAATACCAGTATTTTACATGAAGCGACTGCTTATAGGACTGCTACAACCCAGTTTCTGGGTAATACGATAGGTACCTCTTGGTAAGACTGGTTGTCAGATTTTCGGGCTTCTGACTACTTACCCGTAACGACTGTCAGAGATCCACGAATGACAGCCGGGACCAACGGCTTAACGTGCTTTCCGAGGCACGGAGGGATCTTGGTATGTAAAGATGGTCACCCGTCCACGGACCAACCGCGGCAAGCGTAGCTTAACTTGATCGATCGAGCCGAGCGGCTGTTATTTCTTAGCCAAAAGCCCCTCTTGTTTTATCTATAAGTACCTTCTTAATAATGAAAAATGAGCCGATAATCTAGCGGTACTTCCAGCTATTTTCAAATTAATAAGAATTATTTTGTGCCTGAAAATCTACGTGTCAAAAATAAACAAACTGTTAGGAAGACCTTTTGTGAAAACAAACTACGTTTAAAATATAATTTCAGTGAATTCTAACAGGCCACCACACGCGTCATAATTCATTTTGATAAAATGTTGAATTGTTTGCACATATTATACCGATCGTATAGTTTCAAAATTATAGGTAACTAACTAGCATATATTTCTACTATATTTATTTTAATATATTCTGTTTGTACAGGAAATATAATGTTCTGTCATACTTATAATACCAAAAGCCAAGGTAATGAATGGTCCTGCCAGGGTTGCGGGTTGTTCGAAAGAGTTACCGTGGCCCGTGGCACAGACAACTGAAGGAACACGGGTGGTATTTAGTTAGTAAAAGTCTGACACGCCCTCCCGCTCCGCCCAGAGCGGGAGAACTTATTTGATAACTTCCCACCGAAAAAAAAATCAAGTTAATGAATGGTTAAGTTTACACTTCGCTGACACTGAGATTAAGTTGAAATTCTAAAACGAGACTAAAAATTTTCATATAAAATAATAATAATAATAATAATAGCCTCCCCGACCGATTTCGATCACAGTGGCCAATCTCAACGGAGATTAGCCAGGTACGCAGGAGATATTATAGTGCACAAGTGTGCGCGCAGACACAGGTGCACTCCCTCTTCCCTCACTCTCATAGTCCGATGGGACGCCAATCCGACACGACCGGAGAGAGATCAGGCGCAGGACCAACGGCTTAACGTGCTTTCCGAGGCACGGGGGTATTAAACCGCCAACTTCCAAACTCCGGACTGTTACTAAGAAATTCCTAATGGAAAATCTCAATAACACTTTGTCCGACCCGGGAATCGAAACCCAGGACCAGCAGTCGCGCTTGCAACCACGAGACCAACGGGGCAAATAATAGCACGCCTATAGCCGTAAAAAATATATTTAGGTATATTTATTTTAGCTTTGACACTAGAAAAGTTTAAGTGAGTGCAATACGATACTGGATCACGTTGCTTCTTAGTATAATGTACGCAAATTTACACGGGTATAGGCGGTTTGTCGGTTAGTTTTGACTAGGTAAAATTAACCGCCTGTGGGCGTAGCCTCAGATCCAACATGAAAAAAAAAATTGACTTTGATCGTGACGTCAGCGAAAGTGTTAAATTCTTAAAGGCGGTGTGACAAAGTAAAAAATATTATTTAATTTTGAACCTAACTTAAAATTCTCACTCTAGATAATCTTTTTAAATGTGAGTGGTACCTCGGGGTAACAAGGCGTGGTGTTAGATTATACTTACTTTTTTTTTTTTTTTTTTTTTTTTTTTTTTTTTTTTTTTTTGTGGATGGGAAATCATCCAATGACCCCTCCCGCTCTGGGTGGAGCAGAAGGGAGTGTCAGACTCTTACTGACTAAAACCCACCCGTGTTCCTTCCTTAGCCCTTTGTGTTCCGGGGTAGCGGTAACCCTTTCGGACAATCCCGCTGCCCCGGCAGGCTTCGGCCCTTTCGGGCCCCTTCCTTGCTGCTGACATCTCTTTGAGGCGCGCGTGGAACACGTACGCGCCGTCCGGCACGGGCCTGGTCCTGATCGGACGGAGAGTTACCCATTACTCTCCGCCCGCAGGCCCGCGCCTACGGTGGCCGGGAGTCGTCTCGCGGCTCCCGACGCCCGGGGCGTCTCCCGCGGCGGCTGGGACGTGAGGCCCTCTCCCTCAGCCGTCCCGCCACCTCCTTCGCTAGCATGACTGCTTCGCAGAAGGAGGTGACTGCCTCCCACTCCCTCTCGCCCCGGACCATGGCTTGAACCAGGGCCGGGCGCGAGAGGTCGCCGCCGCCGCCGATCGCCTCTGCGAGAACACGGCGGTGCTCCGCCCAATTGGGGCATACCGCCACCGTATGCTCCACCGTGTCCTCCGGGCGAGATTATACTTACTTAAATATCTTTTTAAAATACTTCTTCACTTTTATTTTACCTCTGACGGCAGTAACCCAACGGTTACGCTCCTGTAACTTACGAGTATGTTATCTATTGTAAAACAAAGGGTTAGTTACACCATTTATAACTCAAGAACGGCTGGACCGATTTTTATTAACGTTGATTTGTTGGATTTGTCTCCGCCCCGAACAGCAGAAAAACTATTAAAACATGGGAAAATTTCAAGAAAACAAAATCATGAAGATAATTCATTTTCATAGGGACTACATTGCTCAAGGAGCTATTTATTGGCTATGACGTTGACGGGGGCGCTGTTGCTAAAAAGTCGAACATATAACTTCCTCCTTTTTGGAAGTCGGTTAAAAATATGCGCAATTGTTTTGTGAAATTTCACTTGAAATGTGATTTTTTTTTACCCGAAACTGTAAAATTTTCCCAATCAACTTTGAATCTTATGCTTCAGCGATAAAGTTGAAAATCTATTAGAGAAATTTGGTTTTATTTCTTTTTAGTAGCTTGATGTGCAGGCGTCTGTATTTATTTAAAAAACAAGATGGCGGCGTTAGTTCCGATTTTGGCCACACAGCGCTATATCTACCTACCTGTTACCTCATCTGCGTGGGTTTCGGGGCCGCCCGACACTCTCCGAAGTTGTTCAAACTAACTCCAACTAACAGTAACGGAGTTGAGTTTATTTATTCCCGATTATCTTATCAAAACTTAGAGGGAAATGAGGCAGTTACATGTGTGAGTATTAAAATGAGAATGTTATTTTCATTTTATTAACATTCCAGTAGGCGGATACAAAATAAGAATAATACCTATATGAACAAAATACTGGATCTATTGAGGTTGGCTAAATGACAGAAGGAAAAAAATGTTAGGTAAGTATATCCAAATAACCGGAATTTTGTTTTAGCAAAAGTACCTACATATTTGATGAATGTGAAAAATAACCCTGATCACCATCCTGCGTAACTCACTGTTAAGCCTGGAATACGCATATATATGCCTGTAACTTGAACAAAAAATATGCAAGGAACTTGCATGCCAGTAACGTATTCACCAATCAGAAGTTGTTATGGCACACGGTATGCAAGCTCATCATCATTTCAGCCGAAAGACGTCCACTGGTGGACATAGGCCTCCCCAAAGCACCTCTACTTCGACCGGCTCTGTGCTTCTCGCATCCAACGGGTTCCTGCAGCTTTCACACGGTCGCCGGTCCACCTTGTATAGGAGGCCTTCCAACAAGCAAGCAAGCTACTTGCATACTTTTGTGAAAGTTACAGGCATGTGTATTCCAGGCTTAAATTTGAATAATTTCGAAAAATATTGATAATCCATTGCTTCTTATGTTCGAAAAATTTGTCTGCTCAACAACTTAAATAACGCAATGAATATTGTTGATCGGTCAAAATGAAAGCCATTGCTACTGATAGTGGGTTACGCAATTATCATGTTGGTTAAATTCTTTCACAATGGAGTTATTATCATAACTAGGTATCGAATCTACTCAAAATAATTAGTAAGTATCACATTCATATTATATAAAGTTTCAACTTTATATCTCAATAAGTAGTCCATTTGTTTACATTCTCATCAGATATCTTTTGGAACAGACACAACACGCTTTTCGATTTGTAATGCAATAAGATCGTCGCGATGAAACTGTAAGATTTTAAAGTCAAAAACACATCGATAAGACAACTTTGGGATGCTATAGACCCAACCACGCCATAGTGCGCTAATAAATGGCAACTCTTCGTCATACAACTGACAAACAAACATGAAATTCAACTGGTGTCACTACACGATCGGCTGGCTACGTCACTGCGACCTACGTACTCACTACATAACGTGGCTTGTACGATGTTCCTCTAACGGTAGTGATGTCTAGATCTGATTTGACGTCGGTTATATACCGCAAGGCCGCCAGACGGCACCATTTCACACCAATCAAGACTATACAGGGTTATTGGAAAAACACCAACTACCTCATAAGAGGTCATTGTACTCATCATTATGAACAACTTTTACTATGGGACCAAACCAAAAATCACGAAAAAAAAATCTGCTGTTCCCTACATTTTGATGAGTTATTATACGAACATAAATGTAGGGAACCGCTGATTTTTTTTCGCGATTTCAGGTTTGGTCCCATAGTAAAAGTTGTTCATAATGATGAGTACAATGACCTCTTAAGAGGTTGTTGATGTTTTTCCAATAACCCTGTATATTCTAGCTTGTTCTGTAAAAGTTTTACAAAAGGAATCCGCTAGCGTCACCGCGAGTGCTCCAGGTGCTCCAATTATGAAGCTTATGCCAGAAAAGGCACCGGATAGAGCCGATGATGAGAGTTTCATGACGGTGTAAAAGAGGAAGCGCCGATCTCGAACGAACAAGAACCGCTGCGGCAAAACTCCTACCAAATCAGCTTGCGTGCCGCACAGCCGAATACACCGACTGGTGTACATCTCCCGCCAACACTACACCACTAAGGCGGAGAATATCGTGGAGTACGTGCGAATGAAAACGAGGTACACGCTGAGGGTGCAGTTACTGGAGTCGCACCGCAACGTCAACTTCAAGGCGTTCGTGGTGCGCATACCGAATTGTTATCTGCCCGTCGTCATGGAAGAAGACTTCTGGCCGCAGGACGTGGTGTTCCGTCGCTTTCGCGGACAAGTATCACAGAACAGCAGAAGAACAAGCTAGTGAAGTACCATTTTAAAATAATAAAAAAATATGTATGTTTAAGGGTAAGTTAAGGTAAGTTAAGGGCTATGGGCCTGGGTCGCCTGAAATCTATACTTATAATAAATCTGTAGAGAGGTCAATTCTGTACATGAAATATATTTCCAAAATAACTATCAGCGGGTGATTAGTGATCGATACTGACGCCAAAAATGCAATCAGTAAAATTTTTGTCTGTCTGTCTGTCTGTCTGTATGTTCGTTATAGAAACAAAAACCACTCGACGGATTTCAACGAAACTTGGTACAATTGTTCTTCATACTTCTGGGCAGGTTATAGTATACTTTTCATCACGCTACGATCAATAGGAGCAGAGCAGTGAAGGGAAATGTTGGGAAAACAGGATTTCTTTTTAGGTGAAGTAGTAATAGGTTAGTAGTAGTTAGTTAGTAGTAGGTAAGTTTTGGTTAATTTATGTTCAGTTTTTTTGAATATTAAGTAGGTAAAAGCGTAGGTACTTTTATTAATTATAGGTATAGGTATTATTAATTATAGTAGTTATAGGTATTTAGTTTTAAGTGAAGTAGGTTTTATTATATATTATTTTATATATTAGACGTAGTTATATATTTTTAGTTATTCAAGCCCCAAGCGGACGCCGGCGTCCGCCCGCTATTGTCTTGAAAAACGCGTTGAATGAGAAATACGCGTTCTCAAGAATCGGCAGAAGAAAGAGCACATCGGTTAAACTCTATGAGAGTTAGTGCCTCAATTTCCGGAAGTCATTATTCCACGCGGACGAAGTCGCTGGCAAAAGCTAGTAATAGAATAAATAAAAAAAAAACCTCATCGTGAACACTCAGATGAAGTGAGCTGTCTTTTCATCTGATGATAGGGGTTGTTGACAGCTCACTTCACCTAAGACACATGATTTTTTTTTAAAGAAAAACACAAAAATTCTTCACGAAGAAGAGAGAGATTTTTTCTTTCATTCTTTTTATTTAGTATTTATCTATTTATTTCTACTGAATTTTGCACGCGATTTCGTCCGCGTGGTAACTAGTCTGCTTTATAACACACCCCAAGGCACTTAGCAATAGTGTGGTTTTCTGCCAGTGAAAGAATTTTCAAAATCGGATCAGTACTTCCAGATATTACTTACCTCTTTATTTGTGTGAACTTAATACCTAAATAAATTATGTTTTTTTTAAAAGCATCCTTTTGTAAAAACAAAATACAAAACGCTATTTAGGTAAGTACTGCCACCGTAATACAGTAACAGGCCGATCGCAGTGAATACTTTATTCATAAGCCAACGGTGCACACATCCAATTATTTATTGAAGTTGGATATAAAAATAACATGGCGTATTGCAACTATATTAATAAATGAAAATCCGATATCTCTTCGCTTCTCATTGTAAACTAGTATGTAATTGTTGAAAACGAACTACGGGTATCTTTATTAGGGTTCCGTATACTGACCGGTGGTTGCCACATACCTACATAGGTCAAAGTACTTCGGTAACCCAGAAACGTAATTTCGTAACACAATAACAGTAGGAATGGCTTTCATTTTTTCAGATCAACAACAGTCATTGCGTGATTTACGTTGTTGAGCAGACAAATTTTTCGAAAATATGAAGCAATGGATTAGCAATATCCTTTAAAGTGATTAAGATTTTTATTGATAGTGCGTTACGCAATTAGGGTCTGTGTGATTGTCAGCAACATCTGGCGTTGCTGGCCTTCTTTGAAAAGCTGGGGTGCATCGAATTATCCATTTTCCCACTTGGGCGTGGACTTTGACGTGGAGTTGCGGATACCTTCCCGTCTTACCATTATGGTCCCGAACACAAAGTGTGGAAACGATATTACTAAGCCTACGCAGCCGGTCAATCTATCCTTCTATCTGCCTGAACAGGCTGCAACTTTTTAACCGTAATATGAAGCCAAGTACGGAGTACGTTTTACTATGTAGTTACTACAGTGGTCCCCTATGATGGCAAATAAATATTAAAATTAGACCTATAATTTTTATGGCACAGAACCCTTAGTGCGTAAGGCCGATTCGCACTTGACCGGTGTTGTTGTGAACCTGCGGGCTTTTTTTTAAACGCTCTTCATTTGTGTTTCGTTCGATATTAAAATATCTAAATTCTATGAAATTGGTACTCCTGGTAGATACAACGCGATATTTCGTACAAATTGTGATTTGCTTGTTCAATGCAAAACGAGAATTTACTTAAGACTGATTTCCTTTTCTGTACAAATAATAGTTACCTATTTATGCAACTGTTGTATAATAAGGCGTATTAAAACACGTATGTGGATTTATCAAACGAGGCGAAGCCGAGTGTGATAATATTGTCACGTGAGTGTTTTAATACCAAATTATATAGGTACAGTTGCATACAAGACTTTATCTACACCCATGATATGAATCCTCTATAAAAGGTTCTGAAACCATAGGGTATTGTAGTGTTGTAAGAACTCTATGTAAATTTATGGAAAGTTTAATTGCTGAGTATGAAAGCTTGTAGGTATCACTCATTTTTATACACAACAAAGTAATAAATTTTTGGCGGGATACGACGTCAATTCGAATAACCTATAAGTTTTTTTTTTTAATTACGGCGCTGTGGTATTGAAACGCGCGTGCATGACAATTGATTTATTAGTTTATTTCTACAAAACGGCACTGAAATGCATACTTCAAAGACACGAACATGTACTTTTTTTTAATTCATAAAGATACCATGAATTGAACTGTGAGAATGTGGCTGTTTGATGAGTAAGGAAAGGATCGAAAAACAAAGGAGTTGCTTAATGAAATTTAGTACAACATTACCTATAACACTCGTTTGGATATATTTTGGTTAGTTACTATGACACTGGTTGTTTTAATGTTGGCAATAAACTAACTGTTTCAGAAACTTTAATAGAGGATTTATAGCATATGTGCAGATAAATAAAATTGAAGGATCTGTTTATAATGTCAAAATAACAGCTTTTTTTTTTTCATGCATGAAACTACTTTGGCCTCAAAAAATTAGTTGTCATTTTCCACTTCAGCTGTGGCACACGACACTAAGATTTAAAATTCTAGTGATCCAAATGTTTAAACTACTATATTGTGTCTATTGACTAAGGGCTGAGTATCCAAATTTAAGGACAATAATATTGAGCTCATAAAACAGCTGTTCGTAAAAAAATATCTGCTACTCAATCGTAAAGTTCAAAATACGATGTAGTGACTAAAGCCCTGCCTTATATTTAATAATTTCAAGCTCTGTTATCTCTGCGCTGAATGGAACGGCTGTGTCTAATTGTATAATGACACATTGCTAGATGCGTCACTATTTGCAGTGGTAACCAAAGTGATGATTCAGGTCACTTAAAAGCTACAATTATTGTAGAAACGAGGACTCGAGACCACCAAAATGTTCAAACATTATGTACATGACATTCTTAAGTGTATTTTAATAGTCTATAGTAAATAAATGATTTAACTTTAAGGACATGGAACAATAATTAAGTACTCGTAGTCCCTCTTACCCCTGTTGGTAGCTTGCAGCTTGTTACTTTGCCGATAAAAATAAAAAGCAACATAATTAACTTATAATATTCCGTCCCTCGGAAAGGTGGATATTTGACAGTCGTTACGGGTTCTCAGAAGCCCGAAAGTATTTCAACCAGTCCTTACCAAGGGGTATAGTATGACCCAGTAACTGAGTTGTGGAGGTCGTCCGGTAGGTGGGTTATACTGGCAGCCAACCTCAACATTTTTGGGAAAATGATAGACAGATGATGATGATTATTAAAAAATCAACCACAAATGGTGTTATTTGCTGATGACACTTCCTTAATTTTTAAGGTAAATAGACGTGCTACAAATTTTGATGATGTAAACAACGCCCTATTGCAAGTTCAAAATTGGTTCACAGCTAATGCTGGACGCTTTTAACGCGTAGGTATGTCTTTTTTTACATTGTTCTCACATATTATTATAAATTTTGCATTAATGACTAATATTTTTGTAAAAATATAATTTAAAAGTGTCCGTGGAGTTTCTTGCCCGTTCTTCTCCATATGTAGAGTCAGCAAAGGAGATAAGTATGCAGGGTCGTCGAATAAAGTTGAAGTTTAGTAAGAAACCGATTGATGTTTTCGAATAAAATTTAATTTAATTAATAGAAAACAAACAGTTCATTTATCAAATTAAATTTCATTCGAAAACATCAATTGGTTTGTTAGTAAACCTCAACTATATTCGACGACCCTGCATACTTATCTCCTTTGCTGACTGTAGGTACATACTACGCTTTGGAATGGGCAACTAGCTTCATATTTTCTGACTGACCGATATCTTGAGTTTGATTAACGTATAATGTTTTCCACTCTTAAAAACGGTGCAAAGTATTGATTATTTCATGCTATTAACCATCCAATTCCCTTTGCCCATTATAGAACGATAACGTTACGCTTTTCTCGAAAGCGATAAAGTATTTCCCTGGCCCCATTATACCTACCTATCTAATAACTTCGTAAGCTTGTTAGCGTAATACACAGTATACTTACTAACAGTATGGAAACACAGAGTACTGGAGATGACGGGCAAACGATGTGGCGTGTTGCAAATTAAAGTAGGACATTTCCATACGCTGTGGTAATTCAAGAACAGCGCATTAACTGCTCGTCATTTCATGCTGGTTGGGAAAGAGGAACACAGGTTATTAAGTTTGGAATTGATAGTCAACATTGGAAATGAAAAAGCTACTGCTGAATTTGCTACTGCAATTTTTTCGCTGCTAAAAATTTACCTGATTCTCCGTCTCGGCTTATTAATCGATTCGCACGAATTTACGCCCCCGAATCGAGCGGATCGACATTTATAATAATAATAACTTTATTGAAACAGATAACCTTTACTAAAATACTTAGAGATTAGGTTACAAGTTTAGATAGTAAACGTAGCTTAATTAATGGAAACCTTGCCTCCTAAACTAGGAGAAACCTGTGACTTAGGAGTCAGTGTTCTAGTGTTACTTCGAATGCTCCAAAAACCTTTCTGTATGTGTTATGTTAGAGAACCCAATTACATAATTGGAGCAATAACAATGAACATAAAGCTATTAATATGGAGTAAGGTTATGTAGAGTTGAAAATGTAAGTAATAACTGTTTTTATTTATTATTTTGTTGTGTGCGTGTGGGTGGGGTATGCATGTATGCAATTTATAAATAAGTAACATTATGTTTTGTACAAACGGCTCGCACGAATGGACACGTATTGAATTTTATACAATAAAGTATAGAAAGCAGGACTCTAACGCACAGAAGTAGATACTTAAATAATAATAATTATATTTAATAGTAATACTATTTATAAGTGACGATTCGCCCGATTCGGGCGATTAATTCGTGCGAATCGACTAACAATCCTCCGTCCTTGTATCGACATAATAGAAATAAGAACGATAAAGGCATGCCATTCTACAATGTTTGCCTGGCAACAGCCAAGAAGATGGTAACATCTGGTCGATCCTGTAAAAGTCTCACTGACACAAATGATCAATAGAATTAGCATAAAAATATTATTAAAATCTCGATTGTGGTTGTAAATGTATGCTTGGTCAATCCCTAGTATCAGGTGGGATGACACTAACAGCTCACTCCACGCTCACTTCACCTAAGTTTTCACGGCGAGATGGTTACAGAATCGCAATGCAGGACTGCTTATCCAGGGTGAGCTCTTAAGTAGGTATTCTTGTGAACTACGGAAGGTATTCGCGTATACAACAGGTTATAAACCTTATTGAAGACAATTGCTACACTCAAAGTCGTTGGCAAGTAAAGATTGAAACATGCTGTTAGAGAGATTTAGTTCAGTGGTGGCCCAGTGCTAACAACTGTCTTGACTTACGAGTTTTAGATCGTAGATTCGAACCCAGCCGCCTGCTGGGTTCGGTTCTTTACTTTGTGTCAATTATTTCATCACCACTGCTTCCAAAACGGTGAAGGAAAACATCGTGAGGAAACCGGCGTGTCCTAGAATCAAAAATTCGAAGACATGACGTGACATCTGCCAATAAGCACCGGGACCTTATTTTTATGAAGCACTCTTAGATCTAAACTATTAATTTCTAGAATAATAGTGACCTTAGCGAATAGCGCCTTCATAGCGCTATTCAAACTCCTCACAGATCTCCGTTTTGCAGAAAGAGATAGCAAATTAAACCCGAGCAACGTGCAACTTTGGGAGTCATTCGATTATTTTAGGGTTCCGTACCACAAAAGGAAAAAACGGAACCTTTATCGGATCACTTTGTTGTCCGTTCGTCCACCCGTCCGTATGTCTGTCAAGACCCTTTATCTCGGGAACGCGTGGAGGTATCGATTGAAATTAAAACTATATATTTAGGTCTGCGGCCCTTTGAAGCTGTGAAAATCAAATTTCTAAGTTAACGTAAAACAAAGATACGGCCGTTTATGCCGCAAAAAAGTATCAACACTCTCGAAGGAATCAAAATGTATAGGGTACTTCCTGTTGACTTAGAATCATGAAATTTGGCAAGAAGCAAGGTCATGTAGCACAAGTAAAGGAAAAAATCCGAAAACCGTAAATTTGTAGTTACATACCTACTTTGTACGGAATAATCTGTGCGCGTGTCCGACTCGCACTTGAGCGGTTTTTTTTATTTATCTTTTGTTTTTCCTATCGTCAGCTGTCTGATATCAGTGATAGGATAATCGGGCGCTTATTTACCTAAACTTCTTCCCACGAAAGAATAATATGGACATTCCTTTCTGAATAAATAAGTAATCCCGGGTTCCCGGAATTGTACAATTTTGTAAAAACAACTACAACAAACTTGATGAAATTATAGTAGTGGTTATTTTGATTTAGTATCTTTATTTTATTCAAAACAAATGGAATATCAATAAAAAATGGCATGTCCGTATTAATCTTTCGTGGGAAGTGAAGTTTAGGTATATTAGCGCCCGATTATCCGATCAGATCACTGCTGATAAAACATTAATTTATGAGTTACTTAACGAACGATCATTTATTCATTTATATCGTAGAAAAGGGAAAGTAAAGTACCTACTTACCTGTGTTTAATTTAATTTTAGGATTAACTTTCCGGAAGTATTATTAACTAGCTTCTGCCCGCAACTTCGTCCGCGTGAAATTTCTTGTTCCCTCGACCCACCTCCTCGCATCATCAACCCGCACATCAGTGACTTCGTTTTCGCTTACCGATCTTTCTGATTTTTTTTTCTCTTTGCTCAGCTCCTAAGAGTTTTAACGTGATGTTAAATAACATATAGCCTTCTTCAAGAATTGGGCTTTGAAATGCAAAAACAAATTTTCAAATCCGACCGGTAATTCTTAAGATTATCGCGTTCAAGCAAACAAACACTTTATTATTAGCATAAATTAGAGAAAACGGATGACTAAAATCACAAGATTGATGGTTTCTGGGTTAAAATTGGCGCATGTTTGTGTGACGGCACGGTTGGCGCAGTGGTTAAGCGATTGACTGCTGCGCTGCGTGTCGCGGGTTCGATTCTCGCACGGAACAAATATTTGTATGACCTACAAGTAGTTGTTCCGGGTCTGGATGTTTGTATACAGGAGAAATATGGCTGTTTGTATACAGGTGTGTGTATACAGGAGAAATTCCTAGTGTGGGGCAAAGTTTACAAACAAAAAAAATATTGGCTCGTCCCTATTACTACGAAACTGGCGAAATGTGTACGGACTGCGTAGTATACACCTCTGCTTCTTCTTTGGAGTATGCAGGCGTGATCATGGGTGTAGCTAGGGGTATCCCCGCAAGGGTATAGACTACACCCACTCTAGAAACTTCTTTGCCCGCCCTAGAAAAATCAACAGTACTGAAGAATTACTAGATATAGGCCGACTGCTTAACTGAGACGTTGCCTGAGGTAGCAGCGCGGTGCGGGAGGGGTGTGGTGACGTGATGTGAGAGCTCAGTGATTCGTCAACTTGTGACAACTATCACCCCTCCCGCACCGCGCAGCTACCTCAGGCAACGTCTCAGTTAAGTGGTTGGCCTATAACTGTGTAAACTCTTTTTATTAGGGTTCCGTACCTCAAAAGGAAAAAAAACGGAACCCAAGGATCACTTCGTTTTCCGTCCGTCTGTCTCTTAAGAACACATGGAGGTATCAAGTAGATCATCATCTGCCTAGCCTTTTCCCAACTAAGTTGGGGTCAGCTTCCAGTCCGGATGCAGCTGAATACCAGTATTTTACATGGAGCGACTGCCTGTCTGACCTCCACAACCCAGTGACTGGGTAATACGATACCCCTTGGTAAGACTGGTTGTCAGATATTCGGGCTTCTGACTACCCGTAACGACTGTCAAAGATCCACGAAAGACAGCTGGGACCAACGGCTTAACGTGCTTTCCGAGGCACGGAGGGGTCTCGTTATGTAAAGATGGTCACCCATCCACAGACCACAGCTTACCCTGATCGATCGAACTGTGCGGCTGTTTTTATTTAGCCACGAGCCCCCGGGGAGGTATCAAGTAGATATGAATAATATCAAATACGTAGGTGTACGGTCCCTTGGAGTTCTAAAAAGAACAAACTTCTAAGTCAACGCAATAAAAATATACGGTCACTTATTTGCGACATATTTTGATATTTGCAAATAAATCGAAACCCACTGTTACACGGTTACTTCCCATTGAACTAGAATCATAAAATGTTCTTTAATAGTGATCGATGTTATTATCTCTCATTAAATGACTGTGGTTAATTCAGCTGGAAGGCTGCCCTCCTAGTGTCCCTAGCTACACCATTGGGCGTGATGACCAAAATCCATATTTTAATTACTAATACCGTACGTACGTCACCCGAGTAGGTGCTTACCTATTTGACAAGCGTTGGTTACTTCAATAGGTATTAATTATATGCGTCACTCGAGCCTTTTCCCAATTAAGCCACGAATTACATTATTCTGACGCGAGCGCAGTTACATGTCTACCGCGAAATTGTACCAATTTTTTTTTTCCACCAACATTGGTATGGTATGTTGGTAGTAAGTTCGTTACACAGCCAACGTTTTGGGCGAAAAATGTTCGTGGGAGCGAATATGGACTGAAGTTAAAACGATATGAAATGTTTTAGTGTTTCCCTGTTTGTTTTTTTTTTTTCAATACTTTATGGGATGCAGCTAATTAGTTTTTCACGTGAGTAATAAACTAAATATTATGTTTATAAAGAAACGTCCTTCTTTTCTCGTCGTTCTTTTGTCCTCTCTTGTCCTTCTTCGTCTTCATGCCACTGGCGATCGCCTGCGATCGAGCATTTTCACGGTCGATTTTAGTCACCCTCACGCATGCGAACTGTCGCCGCACGACAAAAGTCGAAACCTACTTTACTCTAGAACTTGCGACTATGGTAATGGTTTACCTGTGGTAATCCCGCATTAGCCATCAACTTTCTGTCAGGTGTGATTCTAATTACGAAAAACGTTGTCGAAATAGCCTATGAGCAATGAGAAGTTCAGAATTAGTCGACTGATAGTACTGAAAATAATATTTTTAACACACCGGTGTTCTCATTCTTGAAAAATAGACCTCTAAACTGAAAATAACACTTATAAAACTCATGAACCTTATTTTCTTCATATTCAAAAGTATACTTCCACCAACTGATAATAACGTTCCTATCGCTGTACCAACTGTAGCTCGAAATCTAGGTCATCCTTGAAACCCACTACCTACAAACGCCCAGAAATAGAGAAAATACATATTACTCATATCAAACCTATTTCGCGTACAATAAAAAGATTGTTTTCGCTTTAATCAACGCGGCTACGAATGGTCCGCACTCCACACTCTGTATGTAGTGTACCTACCTACCTACTTATGTAGGTACAGCAAACAAAGGAGATAGGTACATGATGGCAACCACTGTCCGTTATAAAACTTACTGATGAAAGTGTAAACAAACCCTGTTATAAAGGTCATCTCACTCACTAAAGGGACTAACACATTTACCTGTAGGTATTTAGGTTTTAACTTTATGTCTCACCTCACACTCATCACCCTTTTTTTTTGTTAGCCTACTTTGTGTACCACTGCTGGGCAAAGGCCTCCCCTTGGTTCTTTCAAACCTCCCTGTCTTGTGAGATCTGTGGCCACGCTGCGCTCCATAACTCAAGTAGCGGATGTTGGAGAAAAAACAGCCAGGCTGAAGTGGGAGTGTGCCAGACACGTTTCACGAATGCACCCGAAGCGATGAACAAACATCGTCACTCACCGGACACCTGAGGGAGGCCATCGCCGCCGAGGTCGATGATAGACTACGGCCGAGGTGGTGCGACGATGTGGTTACCATTGGCAGGTCCAACATCACTCAAGATAAATAAAAAAATAGTTTTTTTTTTTAAATTTTGATTATTAAATTGGAATTGAAAAATCATCGACCAAAAATAAAGGTTATAAAATTTACCTCCATAATAATTATAAAATAAAAAAAAATAAAAAAACATCTTTAAGGTGATTTTAAAATATAATTTCGGGTTAACGTTTTCAAATAATCAAATTAAAGCACTCAATCTGTGTTCTTCCAGCTCTACTGTATTTTGTTTAGTCCTCTTATCTTTAAGAACGTTTCTTTCAAGTTCCTTCAATGATACACAAGAAAACAAAAGAGAGGTCATCAGAAAACCTGAGACTAGAGATGCCGATGTGTTTCTATGAGAAATCTTTTACTGTTCAAGCAGTACGGTTATGGAATGACTTGCCCGTGTCGGTAAAGCGATGTATTTTATACACTATAAAATTGTATATAAAATAATAATACATCTATAATATAATATTATCATTTTAATAAACATGAACCAAATTTACAAAATAAATATACACTATAAAGTAATAATTTTATAAACAACATAATTCTGAGGGGCAATTCTCGTAATTTTTAGGAACGATAACAGTCTGATCTCAATCTCAATCTGTCAAAAATACGTCAAATTTCCCTACATTTTGACAAGTTTTTGACATTTGTTTGTCGCTGAGATGAGACTGCGACTAGATTTTGAACGTTTTAAATTACGAGAATTGGCCTACTGGTGACCTGTATACAGGTTTTTTTCTAAAACCTACTTTAGGCACCAGCTCTCACAATGTGAATTTATATAGTTCAAAACTGTTTAGTGCTACAAAACCATTGTGAGAGAAAATAAATAAACTTATTTTTATTATTATAATTAAAATACCTTCAAAAAATGCTTTGCACTATAACTGTGTCGAAAACCAACTCCGCGACGTGTCTAAGTTGGTTTACAAGCAATAATAATAACACGTAGTCGACGGAGCCGCGATTCGCGGGGCCCCTATTTCTGTCTACAGGGTTTAATTAAAGGAACCTAACCTGTCCGAGTCGGGGTGGCCCCAAATCCCAAGCTCGCTTCGCTCGCACCAGCCGATCGATTCTGTAAAATTCTCACCATGAAAAGTTAGGTAAAGTGAGCTTTGAGTGAGCTGTCAAAAGTATCAATCCCTAGCATCAGGATGACACTGACAGTTCACTCCACGCTCACTTCACCTTAGTTTTCACGGTGATATTTTTACAGAATAGCACTGCAGAATCGCACTGCTGCATCTTAAGTTCTCCTAGTAACAGCAGTAAGATTGCCTTTTGTACACACATACGATCAGTGCCCGTACACTAGCAATATTTTTATAGCTGACCCCGCAAACGTCGTTTTGCAAAAAAAAAAAATAGATAGTAGCCGATTCTCAGACCTACTGAATATGCATATAAAATTTCATAAAAATCGATCAAGCCGTTTCGGAGCAGTATGGTAACTAACACTGTGACACGAGAATTTTATATATTAGATTATAGAAACTATTATTTTTATAGTTCATTCAACTAATTTTAAAGCTAAACTTTATTTTTAAAGTGCGTTTATATATTCCCCTTTTAAAATTATGATAAAAAAGCACTTCCTCTCTTCTTAAACATCATCATTATATTTTCTTTGTTCCTGTTTCATGTTTATTGTTCATTTAGATTAGTATAATTTACTTTACGTATATATTTATTGTATTATGTAAATGATACACCACAGAGTACCTACAGTATTTGTCTCTCCTTCCCCTTTTTAATCCATCCAAAGGTTGACTTTAAAAGATCGCTCTTAGCGATAAGACCGCCCATTGTCATCCTTTGTAAAATTTCTATAGGTATTTATGTCTGTGATTTATATGGTGTACACAATAAAGAGTATTCTATTCTGTAAGTGGCACTACAAGTTGACATCTACAGGTACATATTCAGATCCACTTGTTTATATTTTAATCAGATAAGTATGTACTTTTGGAGCAGACCGCAGAAATACTTTTTAACCTATAGGTAAACGTTTTGCGTACTGTGTATTACTCTTTTTTTATCATTACATACTCTTTCAAGTTCGTCGAATGTTCAAAAAGTAAAATATGTCCTGCATAGTATGAAGATATGTAGTATTGAGTTTCATTGTACACAAAAAATCGTAACCAAACTCTTAATAATTAACTTTAGCGAACACAAAGACCAAAGAAAGAAAATTATCCAAAAAAAAGATGATTAATAATTTGATTGGTTGATTTTTCTCCAAAGATGATTATTTCCAGCTCCCAGCCCGCATACCAACCGTGTTTGTCGAGTGTACTGCGGTACGTAGGTAGGTGCTGAAAAATATTGTGCACTACTGAAGTAGGACTGTATTTATCTCTGGTAAGCCGCAGAAAACTGGTTTTATAATCAAAATATTTCTATCTGCAGTCTACATAGTATTTAAACCTTGTACGTGGATTCACATTTTTTAAAAGCTTTTTATTTCATTCTTAGACTTCATTGAATAAAATAATTTCTTACTACAACACCACATTAAAGTGATTTCATTAAGATAAAAAAAAAAAATCTGCGGTTTCAAACATTTTGGTCAAGTAGGTATTGAACTTTTGTATTAAACAGCTGATTATATTTTTCGTGATTTCAGAGTTGGTCCCATAGTGAAAGTTGTTCAGTTCGATGGTTTAAAGCACCTTTTAAAGTTTGTAGAGTTGATTTTGAAACACCTCAAAAAACGCACCTCAGGCAACGTCTCAGTTAAGCGGACGGCCTATAACTTCCAGTGTTAGTAGGTTATAGACACAGATTAACATAGATATACAATTAAAACTCAGCGTTTAGCTGCATCCACCTCCGCAACATCGGGGAATCCCACCAATCTGCGAATACACTGAGAATACTGTTGGTGCCTACCTACATATTAAACTTAGTTTATCAAAGTTACATAAAATAAAGAAATGGACTAGTTGTTTTGTCAAGTTCTCAAGATATAGACCTCATCCATCGCTTTCAGTCAGGCTCGATCGAGGTCAAGAGCGGGCCCATTCAACAATATAGTAAATCGTCAGGTGGGGTAATTGCAATAGCGGGGTATAAGTAATAGTGTGTGTTTATAGTTTAACTACTAAAGAAAACTGGTGCTGCTATTTCTGATATGTGTAAAGTACTTTTTGAACTGCTCACCGACCAATTCACGCTTTTGAAGGACTGATGATTCGATTTTCGCATTTAATTGCTATTACCCCCGATTTAAAACTATCTACAGTCCTAAGAAATTTACCAACATTATTACATTTGCCCCGGAACACCGGGTAAACGTAATAAGTGAGCCAATTTTTTTTTTACTTTGATTACCTTAATTATTATTATCAGAGTGATTTTAATCAACAAATCACTTAAAACTTTAGCGTACTAAATGCTTATTATACATGGTAATTATTATATATTGTTTTAAGGTAAAATGTTATCTATGGTTGAATAAGTCAAACTAGTTATGGTACTCGCAATTACCCCACCTGACCCTATATACATTTTTTTAAATTCTCTTTATAACTGTGCGAAGCAGGGGGCGAGTAATTAACAGATAAAAATTAATACAGAAGAACATACGAGCAGTGAAAAACTTATCAGAGGCACGAATAATAAATGTCTCAGATCTCAAGTGCGTAAGCGGCACTTCCCTACAGAGCCCACTAGCCCACCTTCCATCCAGCGCCGCATGCCCTGTCACCTGTGCACTTTTTGATCTTATGACTGCGTCAGGGAGCGGAGTTCGCACTGTTGAATTTTGGGTCAAAGATGTTTGAACTTGTTGACATCGACATGCTAAGAAGAAGAAAGCATGTTATGCCTTTGGTCGCGGCTGTCATTCGTAGAACTTTGACAGTCGTTACGGGTAGGCAGAAGCCCGAAAATCTGGCAACCAGACTTACCAAGGGGTATCGTATTATCCAGTAACTGGGTGGTGGAGGTCAGATAGACAGTCGCTCCATGTTAAATACTGGTATTCAGCTGCATCCGGTGAGACTGGAAGCTACCCCAACTTAGTTGAACAACGCTAGGCAGATGATAATGATGTTAAGAAGAAGAAGAATGATAAATAACCGTGATTCTAAAATCGTAAAGTTTTCGATTAAAATATTTTCTCAGCATCAGAAAAAGACAGACCGAACCCTTTATGCTTACAATAAGTTCTAATTATTCGTTGGTACGAAATCGCATCAAGAGCAGGGGAGCTTTTCCGCTTTAAAATTGGCACTTGATTAATCCAGTTATAGTTTCGTGGGTTCTTATACAAGGTGGAAGGACATCCCGCGCATACTTTAACCTTCAAGCGGGCGCACGGTCATTTGTAAAGCTAGAGGTCCCGCGTAAACTTATAAGACCTGCGGGATTTTTCAGGGATTTAAAACACTAAAATTATTTAATAATCATTTTTTTTGTCTTTATCACGTCATTATCATTACCTTATGTCATAAAACAAAATAATAAAATCAGAATAATCTGTCTTCTAATTTTCTTTGGATTAGTAAGCAATTTGGCATCATAAATTTTCTTATACTTTCGCGTGCTTGCGTGCTTTCGACGCCCGCGCCGCGACTAAAACAAATGCAATCTATGCACTCCGGAGGGTGCGGGGAGGGAAGGTAGACCATTTATTTCGTTCACAGTGAAACAATGACAGGCTACTAGGGATGGGAAATACATGCGACGCGAAATAACGATATTAAGAAGGAAAATGTATTGAGTGCGGTCGATTCGACCCGCGTGCCTGTTCGAAGGTTAACCATTATTTCACCACATGTTTCTAGACTAGCGTAGAGGTATGCCACCGGCTATCAAAAAAAAAAAAAAAATCTGCCGTTTCCTAGAAAAGTGCAATGAAAAAATGAATGGAACAGCTATTTTTTTTTTAAATAACCGACCTATAATTTTAATGCCATGTACCGAACCCATGGTAACAGGTTGTGTGTCAATGTCCCCGCCGCCCTGTATTAAAAACGAAAAACAACTAATGTCTATTCAGTATTATGTTTCAAATTAATATTAGATAGGTATTTCAAGTTAAACAAATATCAACTTTATTTTAATGAAAATTAAGTTGGTTTCATAGTGACTAGCACTATATTTATTTTTTATTTATGCAGAACTTTGTGAGGACTTGTGTACGCTGGTTGAAGCGAGCCACTGATCACGTGTTCCTTCGTGAAGACGCATTACGTGGCTCGCTTCAACCAGCGTACACAGGTCCTCACAAAGTTCTGCATAGGGGAGACAAAGTCTTCAGATTATTAATCAAGGGCAGAGAGGTCACGGTCTCAATTGACCACCTTAAGCCAGCTTTTATTTTGGCAGACAAAGCTGACCCAGTAGAAGTCACTCCAGTAAAAAATTCACGGCAGTAGTATATACGGGGTGTCCCCGGAAGTATGGATCAAATCGAATAGGGGCGTGGGCAAGGTCATTTCCAAACTTTTTGATCCTGAGAATGATTGAGAATTATTTGACGGTTCAAAAGTTGTGACCAATTGTTTTCAATCGTTTCGCATAGTGCCCAAAGAAAAAAAAATCATTAAAAAAAACTATCAGGCAGGGCTATCTAAAAAAATTAAATTGACAGTTCCCGGTAGTTTTTTTTTAATGATTTTGTTCTTTGAGCACTATGCAAAGTGACTGAAAATAACAAAAGTTGGTCACAACTTTTGAACCGTAAAAAAACTCACCGACATTCTCAGGATCAAAAAGTTTGGAAATGTCTTTGCCAACGCCCCTATTTGATTTGATCCATACTTCCAGAGACACCCTGTATAACGAAATGAAACGTAAAACTATCACAGCTAAGTAGGCTTTACAAGTATAAGAGTAGTAGTCGACCAACTTGAATTTGCAGTTGCAATGTACGGGAGAACATGATTTCCAACTATAATGTTAAGTTTTTTCTTGGGATAAATTCATTCCAACGACGGAACCCTTCATTGTGCGTGGTCCGACACGCACTAGACAGGTTTTTTTTTAATTATTCGATGTTAGGATTTATTTAAACTTTTCGCACAAAAAGGTACAAAGGCGGACTTAATGCCTTAGGCATTCTCTACCAGTCATCTAGGGTGGTGAAGAGATTAGATGGCAGATGCTTTGGTTGAGATGAACAATGATAAAAAAAACTATTAAATCTAGGAACACAAATACATTAATAGGTATACACATACAAACTACTAGCAGCGCCCCACGGTTTCACCCGTATAAGTGTTGATCCTGTTGGAATATCGGGATAAAACTATCCTATGTCCTTTCCCGGGACTTAAACTATCTCTATACCAAATTTCATCTAATCCGGTTCGGCGGTTTAAGCGGGAAGAGGTAATAGACAAGCACACTTTCACATTTATGATATTAGTACGGATTTACTATAATATATCTTTACATTACAAACTCAAGGGAGAGAAATGTTGAGATGTCGCTATTTGTTTTGAAAATAACTCTCGATTTATTTAACTACTTCACGAGCCAAAAATCGCACCAGCTTATTTTGAAAAATCGTAAGCCGCGACTTTCGCGCTCAGTCCTGTGTATTGCTGGCTGTGTGAGCGTGAGTGAGAAAGAGTGCTTGTGACGTCACGTCATAGTAGGTAGTAAAAAAAATGGCACGCTTGGTTTTCATACAGACCGTGATAATCTAGGTCTGTCTATATCTGTAGTTTATACATAAAACCCCAGTTTAGTTTCGACCAGTGACTTACAGGAATCGACTTTAAGTTAAAAGATTAAGGTTACTATATTACGTGATGCTAGTGACTCATGGGGGACATGACCGACCACCTAGCAACGTTTAGCATAAATTACCTTACATGATAATTTAATACGTAGTAGCTACATACATCATTTCGTATTCTTCAAATCATTACGTGCCAAAGATAACGATGGTTTTTCAAATGTAATAATTTTGTATTCCTTTCTACATATCCTCACATGATCTATCCAAGATTATGTGTGGACTTTAAAAAATACTTAGATCCCTGAGTTTGTCTCGTCATTTATTCTCAACTGGGTAATTGAGTAAAACACTGTCAGTTGGAATTGGCTTTCATTTTTGACAGCTCAACAACATTCATTGCGTTATTTACGTTGGTGAGCAGACACATTTTTCGAACGTATGAAGCAATCGATTAGCAATATTTTTCAAAATGATTTAGATTGATATTTATAGTAGGTATGTTACGCGATTACGGCAGGGGTAGTCAGACAGGAAATCTCGACTCCATCTAGTTTATATTTTTTTTTTTGACTTGTAAAATATGATATCATATTTACAGAATAAACAATTTAATTTCGTAAACGAAATGTTATATACTTTTTACAGTCATAAATTCTAGCGAGTTAACTTACATAGATTAGAAACATCATTTCATATCGCGTTAGCAACAAGAAATACCGCCTTTTCAGACAGGTACACTGAATTATTCAAGCTGTTTGCAGCTAGCCGTACCTACACAGCTCATTAATGTGCTACCTTTAATTAGTCACATCTATCTAAAACACTGCATTCCACACATTTGCGAAATCAATTTATTTCTCGATCCATTAAATCACGTATCGCTTCAATACTTATCCTTGACCAGTTTTTGAAGACCTCTCTCACCCCTTGCGGCTTCATTGTTTGAAGAGCTGCGCAGGGAATTTGAATGCTGTGTGGCGTGTCTTCGTATATTGGCCGACAATAAAAGTTACCCCATGATAAGTACAATGCATGGTGCAGGGGCTGCTACCCTTACTGGAGATTATGGGGGTCTGTCATACGAGGAAATAGTGTTTGAAATCACTTGTGCGATGTATTTGTTGATGCCACGTGATGGGATCGAAGTAATGGTACGTGGGTAAAGGCTACATACGAGAAATGTGAGTGTGCATCTTTTGGTGCAAGCACGGTTTGGTATTATAGATGTTGTTACTAAGAAATGATTGTACAGACGCCAGCACTGAAACTGAAACTGTCAAATTTTCACAATTAACTTTGAACCATATGCTGTAGCGATAAAGTTGAAAATCTATTAAAGAAATTTGACAGATTGTAGTAGCTTGATGTGCTGGCGTCTGTACATTGACTTGAAGTTTGATGCAGCACACGACGACATATCAAGCTATACTTTTCCTGTCTTATCTGACCTCCTGCAATGAGAGGTCAGCTTATACTGAAAATGTACGGCTTGATATTATATCGTCGTGAGTACAATGCTCTACTCTGTTTCAACCTGAAAGCAACACTGTAGTATTTATTTAATAGAATACTATATAGCCTTACCCCCTTAATAATAAACGTTGTATAGCGTCTGTACCTATAGTTACACGAGGCTTTGTCTTCTTCTTTCGAAATTCAAATTACAGACGACTGAAAGAGAGAAATCGGTGTGTTGGTAACTATACATCTGGTACAATACGTTTCTTCGTAAGGGGGAGTGTATATATATAATATATAAGTTATATAGTGAGCATGATTTTACATCTATTACATTAGTCCCTACACGTCACTCAGTCACTGTTAATGTACAGTGGCTTTAAGAAATATGTAATTACTAGCTGACCCGGCAAACTTCGTACCGCTTCAGAATCAATAAGAACGAATGTATGAGAAAATGAATAGTCTTCATAATTTTTTATTTCGTGAATTTTGCCCCTGTTTTTATAGTTATATTTTGCCCTGTTTTTATAGTTTATAGGTAACTATATATTCGGGGCAAAGACAAATCCAACAAATTAAAGATCATAAAAATCGGTCCAGCCGTTTTTGAGTTATAAATGGTGTAACTGACCCGATCAAGCTTAACTTAACATTTATGTTCAAGCTCTAAGTCTGTTTCAACCGGAAAGCGATACTGTAGACAGTATTTCTTTAGATAGATCTTTATTATGTACACCATGAATAATCCTATCCTACTTCCTACTAATATGATATGGCGTTGTGTGATAGTTGTGGAATATATATAGTTGTGGAATATTATAAATGCAAAAGTTTGTGAGGATGGAGGGATGGATGTTTGTTACTCTGTCACGCAAAAACTACTAAACGGATTTTGATGAAACTTTACAGTAATATAGCTTATACATGAGAATAACACATAGGATACTTTTTATTCCGATATTCCCACAGGATCGAAACTTACGCGGGTGAAACCGCGGGGCGCAGCTAGTACGGATCTATGGGGATGGAATTTTACAAGGGGTGACGAAATGGGCGGTTATATCGCTAAAAGCTATCTTTTCAAGACAACCTTTCTTCAGAAAAATACCATGAACTTGGCTTGACACGCTGTCGCGTGTCTAGATACTATATAACCATGTTACTAAGCAATAATTGTACAGTGGCTTGAAGTTTAATGTAATTCTCATCAAGAATCACTTAACATGTGTACTCTGTTTCATCCTACACGTTTAACAGTACCTAGGTAGTAGGTAGGTATTTCATTAGTAAAATACTATTTTTATCTATCTTTATATATATAGCTCTATAGTAGGACTTGACTTTTAAAGTACGGTCGCGCGTCCCTAAGACAAATCAATAAACACCGTATTTGTCAAAATCGTTTTTGCGTAGCTGTACATTTGTAGATATAAATAGTATACGTAACTATACAAGTGCTAGTTGGAGGGTGCGACTGAAAGAGGTTAAACTTTCTGGATCAAAATCCAGAAAGTTTGTGCGTTGCGTTCCTCTATCTATATTAGGCATAATCAGCCTTTAATGTTCCCACTGCTGGGACACAGGCCTCCTCTCTGTGAGAGGGTGTGGGCCGTAATCCACCACGGGGGCCCAGTGCGGGTTGATTGAAGTCACATGTCTTCGAATTTTTTGGTTCTAAGATATGCCGGTTTCCTCACAAGGTTTTCCTTTACCGTTTTGAGAGTTATACATATTAGGCCATTTTATTTAAACTGATATTGTTTTTCTAAACTATACTTTCTTGATTCTTGATACTATTCTTGATTCAATGTATTAATACTTTTCCCGATTCTGCAGTCGGGAAAAGTAGCATATTGAAATTACAATACCGCTTTATAATCCACTAAATACATACACATAAACTCACGCCTTCTTTCCATAAGGAACATCAGAAACTACAGAATGCTATGTGCTGACTGTTACAATCCTAACATACTCCTTCTCCTCTGTCCATACATTTGGGGACAAGTCCCGCAATTTTAAGAAAGTTCACATTCTAACCTCAGTCTCAATCTGTCAATAATACTGTAACCTTCGCGCTACCCAAACGAGCCGTTAAACACCTCATGTATTAAAATACATCCGGCAGCTAGGATGCTTCGAGGGTATAAGGAATTTCACATACTTACTTACAAAGATACATATTTAAGTACACATAAAAACATAATCCTGTCCTGTCACATAGTTGGGTGAATAGTGTATGACACTGCATATAACTAGGTATTCCCCGGTTTAATTAACAGTTTCTTAAACCACTAATTCGACAGTTGAATTGGTTTGTATTACCACGCAGAAGGTGCGAAAAGTAGAGTAAAAAAGTTCGGATAGAGGTGTCTTCGCCTTGGGCGAGCTTGAATCGCTCACTGCACTCAAGATTCTAGTCTTAACTCTCTTGCTTCGCTCAGGAGTAAACTCAGAGCATTAAGACACTGCCTTATACCCTTAGTGACTAATCTACTATTTGTTATCTACTTACGTAATAATATTCTTAAATTCACTGACAGATAACGCACAGCCAAGCGCTGGGAATGAAAGCGATCATGAAATTTTGCACTAGAGTTTTTTAAACAACGAAAATGAGCACTAAGGAAGGAATTCTGAAATTTCATCCACTAAACTAAGGGGTTAAAAGTTTATATGGAAATTCGTACCTAATTTTTATTGATGGAAAATTCGGCTTGTAAGTTTTATACTTAAAAGTTTTAACGACAGAAACAAAAAAGATTCTGGGTTTATCTAAAATAAATCAATATCTAATATTATCAATGCATTATTTACTATAAAAACTAAAATATCTTCTAAATAGTATGAAACATCATGAAACAGCAATGTACCCAATGTGGCTGAAGCAAATAATCATATGCAAATATGCACTACGAACTGTGTATTTATTTATCATAATTTTGTTGAACAATGTACATTACACTCACATTATTGGCGTACCTTTCATTGGAATCTTAATTCCTGTGTGTATTATGGCTTTGCGCTGTTTTCATTCGTATTATTTTCAGTTGGATGCTGCTAAACTGAAAGGGCTGAAAGTTCATTCAGTCTCGTCATCAATATTTCAGTGTCAGCTTATCAGTCCACTGCTGGACATAGTCCTTTCTCACTGCACGCCACGGAGATTGATCCTCGGCCTCTTTCGAAAAACAGAGTCAGTAGGTACTTTGATTCAATATTGAACAAAATAATTATATCAATTTATATTACTTAATGTATTGTAATATCCAATACACAGTACACATTTGTATAGCCCTAAATGACCTCCGTTAATAATATTAGGGAGATATTACTCGTGATTGCCACCCTTATCGTGAGGGTTAGCTACTTCGCTAAACTTTGTTTGTTCTCTGCGGTACTTTCCACTAGTGCTCAATAGATGGCGTTAAGATCGCCGCGGATGGATTCATGTTATAAAAGATGTACAGTACTCGTAATGCATTTTAGTTGTAGCTCATATTTTATTATTGTGTAGTAGAGATCTATGTATAGGCATTAGGCATGCGTCTTTCATGTTCAACTTTGAAGAATGGTATTGTGCAGAAATTACAAGAAAAGAACTTCCCGGCTTTGTTTCCGAAATATAATCAACCTTGCGCTTGGAGAAAGGAAATAACCTAACAGGCTTGAATATCTTTCTGCTTCAAATGTAGTATAGAAGTGAAGTGCGGTTGTATATTTTGAAATTATGGCTACGACATTTATCTCTAAAAGATGGCGTTGCAATATTTCACAGAAACTTAATTATTGGTATAATTACTATAGTAATATTATCAACCTATAAGACCCATACATCAATGCTAACATTTAGATCTAAGACAAATTTGACTATAAAAACTTGGCTATAAAGTCAGGTAAAATGTCCATATAGTTTCCTTGCACCCACGTGTAAGTAACTCGTAGTCCACTTTGACATTTTATTTAGAAAGGGACATTTCATTTGAAAAAAAAATCTTCAATCTGCATTCACATACGTTTCGTTCAACCATGGAATAAGCTTGTCAACTGAAAAAATCTAATTACTCCCTCAGTTAGATTAGGTATCACAAAATATTTGACCCGTATTTTTTTCTTTTGTTACGTAAACCAAAATTGACGAAGATACGACGCTTTTCAAATTCTCAATAGGTACACGTCACACCTTGGTATGATTTTTAGTGCGTTCTGATGTCACGAGCCCACACTCCTGAGTTTTGATGCGTTTTATCTTAGAATACGGAATTTCGACGCACAAAATATCGTAAATGCTAATACGAAGCTACAAAATTGCGATGCACGTTACTGCGAAAGACCTATACTACTTGACTTCGATGCACAGTAAAGGTATTTGTATTCTCATTCGCTCGCTCTTGCATCCTATGTCGACGGAGCCCCGCTTCGTGTGGCTCCTATTTCCTAACCAAACCTAACCTCAGGGTGCCCTTCGGTCGTTCTTGCACCCTACGTCACCTAATGCGTTCGTGCATCGAAGCCAACTATTATCGCAATGAAAATCTTTCGCGGTAACGTGCATCGAAGTTAAGTAGTATTGCAGTGAAGATCTATCGCGGTAACGTGCATCGAAGTGTAGTGGCTTCGCAGATACAGTCTTTCGCAGTAACGTGCATCGCATTTTTGTAGCATCGTATTAGCATTTATCGATATTTTGTGCATCGAAATTCCGTATTCTACTGTTAGTTACCATACTCCTCCGAAACGGCTTGATCGATTTTTATGAAATTTTATATGCATATTCAGTAGATCTGAGAATCGGCTACAATTTTTTTTTTTTTTGCAAAACGACGTTTGCGGGATCAGCTAGTATCTTATAAATAAGGACAATACTGGTTGTTTACAAAGTTTGATTAACTTCATTTTAGTAGGTATCCAAGCCCTTTACTTATCAGTCCAAGACTGTATTAGGTAAAGTCAGGGAAACTAATTGTTAAGCAAATTGACTACCAACCTAATTTGTTCGTATATTCAAATCACAACTGTCATTCCTTGACAGTTGTATGAAATGCCTATAACACGATAAATTGGCGTAAGGTTTCAATTTACTTAACAATAATTTTCCCAAACTCTATATGCATGACCCTGTTTCATTTCCATTCAGTTCCTTTACACTCGTATATAGCAAGCCTTCGGTTTTACGCAGGACAACTACCACCGCCATATTGCCTCCCCAACCCTTAGGAATACCATATTACGCCCGATCTCATTCACCATATAAATCCAGGTAACCCTTTAGTTGCCGCACACGACTCCCCAGGGACATGGCTATTTGTACCACACTTTCTTTGTACCATAGCAAAGATCCCATAATAAAACTACGCGAACTTGTGGTAAGGAATAATGTTTCGATAAACGTAAAGCTATGGAAAATCAGCCTTGACCCCATTGGATAACCTCGATCTGTATTAGGTTAATCAAATTCAGCTAGTATTTATTTAATGTTTGGTCTGGTGCGTAGTTTTTAGTAAAGGGTTACCTGTGAAGAATAGAATACCCTGTCTTTTACCTTGGGTGTAGGGAAACGATTTCTTTTGCATCATGCCTCTTTTGGGCAAGTTTAGAACGATTCTGATATACTTTATAAAGCGCTTTTGTATTTAATCGAACCTCTAATAATTCCCATTTTGAGCTCCTGAAAATATTATGGAACACTCTAATATATTGATTCCCGGTATATTTCAAAGGCATATTTAAAACGTCAAAAATTACAAGAAACAGATGCATTGATTCTAGTTGCCTTCCGAAATGTTTCGTATGAAGAAGAAAATGAATTCACAATATTTTGTTTACTTTAATTTGATAATCATAATGTGAAGTAGGTACCTTCCTCGAATGTTTCAGTGTTTTTATTTTCACTAGAGAATTTCACTAAACATTACAAATAGGTATCGAGGTGACCCATATTCAACATAAAACAATTATGGGCTGCTTTGATGACTTTTTATCCTATCAAGGGTCAAGCTGCGCCTATGCCCGATCGTTCCCCGCCCTATCGCTAGGGTTGTCACCGCTAAAGGGGACTGGTCATGCGCTAATTAGTGAACGACTGTTGGTTTCACGCAGAGCGGCTCGTTTAACCCCTTAGGAAAAATAGGGTTGAACGTCGTGGGATAATTTTGGGATTTCATGTCGCAATTTAAAAGGAGGCGGTCGGATGCAGACGGAATTTGTTGCCTTATTGTCTATTATTCTGGGTGTGGTACAATCGTCCACAAAAAAAAATGGCTTACAAAAAAAACTATAGCATTCCGGCCTGTTGTCGAATGTTTCTGACAGTGATTTTCAATCCAAGAATATTTTATACAAAATCGGTTGCAGATTTATTTTAAAACCAACGATCGTAATCGATAAACTGAAAAAATATTTATTTTTTACCAACCCTGGATGTCAGTTCAACAAGTTCAACTGTATGATTTTGTTACTGTTAAATGCTAGAGCTTGGAACTGCTGTCCAATTATTCCTATCGAAAATGTACGGTCACAAAAAACATCAGATCAAAACATGAGCCAATATACCTAGTTTTTATTAGGTCGTAACTTGTTTAGTTGTGTATCGAATGTTTTGACCAGACGATACTTTTCTCAAAGTGCCTTGTGACCTCGTCACCTAGATATTTTGCTTTAGTTTTTTTTGTTAATAAAGGAGTTGTGGAGATGGAAGTGTAGGCGTGTTGGCTATGCAACATGTTTACATTCATGTTCTTTTAGGAAGATATTTTTTCCAGCAGTAAACGGCTATATGCTTTCTTTGAAGCCACAATTTCCTTCAGAGGTCCAGTAATTTAGATTGATCATAAACTTTGCCATACCAACAGCCAGACAGGTGGACTACCTACAGAAGATCGCGAGTAAGACCTGGATGAGACTTGCACAGACCAGGGAAGCATGACACAAAAGGATGAGGCCAATACTCAGCAGTGAGTGGAATAAGGCTGCCGATGAATGAATGATGAGGAAATATACACACTTACTTATTTACCGTCATGGACCTACAAAAGATATTTTAGTTGTTCAACATAGTTGTTTTTATTTCTAACTGAACAGACAGCTGTGCTGCTGTGGAGTTGGTTGCGCTCCTTCTTCTTCCCAGTTAAAGCACTAAGAAGTGGTGATAGGCGAACATTTTTGGGGACTGTCTTATGTAATGTTGACGTTCGAAAAGTGTTGATCCTCAGTCTAATTTGAATAAATGACTTGTTGAAATGAAATAAATTATTTGGTTTGATTAAACATACATTACCCTTCTCCACAGCCTGTTTAAAAAATCCTCGACACTCGATCACTCGATTATCTTTTGAGTCGATTACTTAATCTCAGAAACCACTTAACAATTTAAAATAGGTAGGTACTGTACTGTTTTCACTGATATAATGCGTGATGGAGAATGATTGGACAATTTGGACATTCTATATAAATGATTACTTACTTACTTCAAAATATTTTGTCGATTACGATTCTCAATACGTACCTATCTATGTAAATTGTCAGAGTGAAACTCATTCTATAAATAGGCATACATTAGATAGGTACATGACATACGGCGACAGATCAAGCTACACATTTCCAGTTTTAGCTGTCCTCACATTGTATACGTTTTTCGTACAGTCAGAAGTCTGCTTATACTGGTCAGGCGCGGTCGCAGCCCAAGATTGGGGGGGGGGTCACCATGAGTTCAGAGAAATATTTTTATGGAGGTACTTACATCTCCTCGTTGGTCTAGTGGACACAAGCGTTACTGCTGAGGTCCTGCTTGCGATTCCCGTGGCTCATGTTCAGTTTTAAGTTTGTAAGACAAGTAAATCATTGAGGCTCTCGACAGCTTGAATGATTATGGGGCGGGTCACTCACGACCCCCATGTCCCCTCCATCCGACCGCGCCTGATACTGGTTATGTTTAACTTGATGTGTAGCCGTGCGTACAAAAAAAAAAAAACTTTATTGTAGAATACAAAGTAATGTATGGTTTTTTGAAGTGAAACTTCTTTACGCACGCTTGACTTGAGGAGTAAGCTGGCGAACGCGTGACGTAAGCGTTACGAAAAGTGTGATCGGGCAAGGCGAACGGAAGTTAAGTGGGGGATATAAGCAAGAGACAGCAGTGCGCGCGCACATTTTCTTTCTCTCTTCCTCTCATAGCCAAATACGTTCCGTATATCTAAGCACACTGCAGGCTTATTGTCTGTATCACAGTGTAGGAGCAAGAGAGAGCAGTGCGCGCGCACATTTTCTTTCTCTCTTTCTCTTATAGCTAGTAAATGAAATATATATATTTCAGTCAGTAGTTCGTTTGCGAGTTTACTAGCGTTACGCGAACGGTGATTCTTTGGTTATTTTTCGTAATTCTATTTCGTTTTGAACAATTTTATGAATTAATATTTTGTTCAATACATTCAATATTCTACGTTTAAAGTTATATGTATATGTGTATACATGTATATATTGTACACACATATATAAATAAAGAAGTTTCACTTCAGTCGTGTGGTCATAAGCACACTCGTTTTTTTTTTTCTTATGTTTTCTGACAGATAAAAGAAGACTACCATTGTTGCCATCGCGGGCAAAACCTGGATGACACACAGGAGCAAGAAAGTATAGTAAAGTATTGCCACAAGAGAAGAAGGTGCAGCAGTGGGTGCCCAGCATTGGGTGAAGTCGGGCTGTGTGTGTGTGTGTGTGTGAAGAGTCTTCTTCTCACCCAGGGTTCATAATCTATGTATGTTGTATCCTATTACCAACCTCCAGCATCCATTTAATTCACAGAATAGCATTTCCAATTCGTAGGATCGATTACGCCCTCTGATATAAATACGGTTGCTTGCATACAGTGGCCAAATAATATACTATGTAACTGTCTATTAAGTAATGGCTACGTCATCGCTGAATTATTTCCATCAAGTTTCACGTTTCGCTACCTACGTCATGTTTAAAGTACAACCTAGAAACAGTTTATATTTAATACAAGATTTTGCTCGCGGCTTCGTCCGCGTTGAGGTCGGAAATTATATCATGGGAACGTACAGTCAACAGCAAAAGTAGATGGTGAAAATCAGAAATTCAATACTAATGGACGTCGAGTTCGCGTCAGAATTGTGTGGCGTCGAAGTGTCGTTATGTGATTGTAAATTATACCATGCATTTACTACTTCGACGCCACACAGTTCTGATGCGAACTCCGTTCATTAATTAGTATTGAATTTCTGATTTTCATCATCTACTTTTGCTGTTGACTGTACTACCGGAATAAACAGTATCCTCCTATGTGTTAATCGAGGTTATAAACTATCTGTGGGCCAAATTTCATCTAAATCCGTTCAGCCATTTTTGCCCCAATCCGGAACACATATTCAGACAGAGACAAACGGGCAAACATTCTAAAATAGTAGATTGTTTCCCAAGGGACCAAATAACTATTTTGAAGGCAAGAGTGTTTCTTTGGTCACAATTAGGAGCAGTTTTCCTCACTATTTTGTGCTACACTGTAAGTGAATGGTGTCTGAAATCGCTTATTAGTACTACTAATACAGAAAGGACATATTGGTAGAAGAGGTTAGATAACTACTTTATATAAGCTAAGTATAATCAGCCTATAATAACACGCACAATGGTCCAACTGAAGGACTAAGTGCGGAAACCAAACCCATAACATAGAACATAGAAGCTAAGTATATACAGGGAAGACATGTGACATCTACCAACCCGCACTAGGCCCGCGTGGTAGATTACGGCCCACTCCTTCTCATAGAGAGGAGGTCTGTGTCCCAGCAGTGGGAATATTATAGGCTGATTATGTTTTATGTTATATACAGGGTGGCGAACATCGGCGCGCAAACTGTAATTATGAATTCAATACATAATTTTAGACCCCCAGCGTAGTAATATTTTGCCGGTTATAAAAAAAAATCTGCTGTTTCATAAAAAAGTGCGATACTTACCTATATGGTCAAAATTTATGGAAAAGTTTTTTTTTTTAATAACCGACGAATCATTTCAACTTAGGAGGTTCAGAATCATCAACTGAGTTCAGGGTAATGCGTCGATCCCTGTCAGCCTGTATAAGCTTTGTTTTGTTTCTTCCAAATCTATAAAAAAACTGCAAACTACCAATCCACGACATACAAAAAGTTTAATATGGTACTATAAGGTAGTTCCGCCAGTATAACCGATTACATTTAGTAGACAGTATAAAAGTATTATAAATAATGTGTAGTCATATATTTGATTGTGCCACTTTGTTACGGAACTCCACTTTCACGCACGAACCGACACAACACTGCACGGAGCGGGTCAACTTAGACCATCTGTCACTTATGTTTTTGCTAAAAACAAAATGGCGGATTTTTGCTAATGAATGACATATGTCGATTAGTAATCTTCTGTATATATCTCTTTTGGTGATGATAGTTTCTATCGAGTATATTTTTTTAGGTGTAGTTTTGATTGCAACAACAACTTTATTTGTTATAAGCGAATTTGGCTTTCGTGTTCAATATCTGTAGCGGTATCTATAACGACGCCACATGCGAACAACGCGTCATACTGACGTCACAAAATCCTGCATCTCGCAAGCAGAGTTTACCGCGCAATTAGCATAGATACAACGGCCCGACATTAATCATTGGGCAGTTGCCCGCCAGACGTAACACCCGTCTGGTCGGAGGATCCTCCCTTTTCTATAGAGTATGAGTGAACTTTACACCCTGTTCTGTAAATAAAATTTATTCCATCTTTTTTATTCTTTAATAAAAAAGACGAAATATATTTTATTTGGGATACGTACAGGAAGTAAAAACAATAAAAAATAACATTAAATCTAACAAAATCATGAAAAAACTTTAAAAATAAGTTTTTATGTTTAAAACTAACAAAACAGTGAAAATAACAAATTAATAAAGGAAGATCTGTGCGAGGCCAAAACGCTCGTATCCTGATTAAAAATTACTTATTGACGCAAAACTGCATGTCTTCAATAAATAATGACAGGTTCAATAGCTGAGTAAGTATGTGAACTTTAGCCATAATCTTTTAAAATAACGGGAACAGTTGCATAGTCCACTTTATGATCAAATAATTCTAGCATCAAACTATCTTCTTCACTCAGTTCAAACTTACACGAGTGTCTTCACTATCAAAGATACACATCGCACATTGGTAAGAAGAGTGACACTAACCAAAAAAGCTATATTTTTATTAGAAGCATTAAAGTTTTACCAAACAGTAATGACTAGTTTTGCACCAGCCAACTTATTATTTTTTTTTTATAAAATACTAGCGGCCCGCCCCAGCTTTTTTTTTCAAATTTCCGAAATTTTCTTTCATACAAACCTTGTCCTGGCAATATTCGCTATAAAATAATATTGCAATTATAAATTGAGATATGAACTAGCCTATCTTTCAAGTTGGATGAAACTGCACACAGAGTGCAAAATTTTATTAAAATCGGTTCAGTAGTTTAGGAGTCCATTGCAGACAAACAAAGTGACACGTAATTTATTATCTATACATATAATAAAATTGTAGAAAAGTGGTGTCTGTACAATGGAAATATATAAAAAAAAACTAGCAGGTGTTGTTATTATATCGATGCCGAACCCAAAATTGTAATTAATTTTTTTTTGTCTGTTTGTCTGTGTGTTTGTGCACGCTAATCTTCGGAACTACTGGACGGATTTGAATGATTTTTTTTTGTATAGGTATTAAGTCTGAGCAAAATATAGGCTATAATTTATTTTGAAAAATGGAACACCTGATGCAGAACTGCAACAGATCAGCTAAAGTATAAAAGATACAAAAATGGTGCAATAGCAAAAATTGTTCTACATGATGAGAATTTTCTGCTGAGAGAATAAAATCGAAGATCTAGAACACCTGTCGTGGAACTCCAAGAGCCCAGCTACACCATAACACATATAGCAATGCCGTCTTAGCAAAAGTTGTTTAGTCTGATGGGCATTTCCTGTTGACTTACAAAAATGAAAGATCTGGAACGTCTGGAATCGTCTCGCGCATCCCGTTGTTTTCCCGTCCCCGGGCTCTTAGAATTCGACATCAGACGTTTGAGATCTTCGATTTTGACGACCCGGTTGTCGCTGGCATAAGCAACAGGATCCGCGTACGAAGTCGCGGGCATAAGCTAGTATATAATAAGATAGTATTTTTATAGCATATTTTATTTAAAATATAGCTTTTTTGGTTAGTGTCATTCTTCTGATCAACATGCGACATATCCTAAATACTAAGTTACTCCATGGCTAACAAACAATACTTCAAATATTCAATCTTGAAATTGAATTTTAATCCTATTGAAAAGAGCAAAGGTTACGCGAGCGACCTCTGGGCAGAAATAAAACATAGACTTACGTATTGTCGTCCCATAGGTCCCAACCAGTGACGGCTCATTAGTCGATTCGCACGAATTTACTCGCCCTAAATGGGCGAATCGTCACTTTTAAAGAATATAATTTTTCTATAGGCGACTCACACGAAGTTAATTTATTTGTGGGCGACTTGGGTGAGTCTAGAAATAATTATGTATTCGGCAATTGGCTCATTTTGAATTTTATGCAATTTAGTATAGAAAAAGGGCACTAGCGTACAAAAGTGATAAGAGTTAAATATTATATAACGTGTACTTTGTTCTTAAAAGTGAATATTCACCCATTTTGGGCGAGTATATTCGTGCGAATCTACTAATAAGCCCCAGTGACGTATGACAATCTCTCTGTAGCACTATTTCTGGAACGTCCAGCTAGAACAAAATTATACACACGTGTATATTAGTTTAATTATGTTTTTAGCGCAGTCTCGGTTGCATATAGCTTAAGATGAGGCTTACATTTCAATACCCAATGAATGTTGTGGAACTGTCAAAATAAAAGCCATTCCTACTGTTAGTGTCTTACACAATTACCCCGCTGCTAATACCGGGTCAAATTAAATTAGCTAGCGAAACACCGCAGACATGATGGGTATGGATAAATCTAAACATGATATAACAAACAGAAATTAATTTGATGATTTCTTGTATTGAAATATCAGTTTCAAAAATTTTTGTGTAAATGTTTATTTTTGTTTATTCGTGTTTAGATAACGATAACACGTCTGCAGTTTCGCTAGCTAATTTAATTTGACCCTGTATACTGAATAACCTAGAAATAACTGCTATAGTAAACGGTAAATTACCGTAATCACCATCATACTTGACAGAAGAATTGGTAATCGTAGTGTGTTTGTTCTTCTATACCCGAATTTTGCATATGATCAAATTTCAAAGCGTTTAGCTTAGGTTCAATTATATGAATAAGGCCTCACAGGTACAGACTTTTATGCACTTCAAACTTCCGTTTTTGGAACGTATTCAGCATACAAAGTCTAAAATATTCAACCGTCGAAGCTCAATTAAACCCGTAGGTATAGAGCAGGGAAGCGAAAATTTTGATAAAATCCAGGGAATTTGAGAGCAGAAAACGTAAAACAACGAAAAAGATCCAGGAATTTCACTGATTCGAATATACAGGGTGTGTCGTAAATAGTGGTCTAGAGTAAAAGAGTCGATACACTGTATTCTTAAGTATCACACACCGAAATTTTAACCATTTCCAGTTAAGGATCTTCGAAAAAAAAAAACGTTGATTTTTAAAATGTCTTTACCTTGCTTCACGAATTTGGCTGTAATTTCAACAAATATCAATATTTTTTAAATTCTGTTTTGTTGTTTGTTGAAATTACAGCCAAATTCGTGAAGCAAGGTACAGAAATTTTAAAAATCAACGTTTTTTTTTCGGAGACTCTTAACTTGAAATGGTTAAAATTTCGGTGTGTGATACATAAGAATACAGTGTATCGACTCCTTTACTCTGGACCACTATTTACGACACATCCTGTATATACCTACATTGTTGCTTTTAAATCCAACGAAGATAGTTTTTGAGGCTGCACGCCAAAACTAATAGGATTACAAAGTAATTCCTTATTATTTAAACATAGGATTACCTTTTTATCATCATTCATCATCCACAGCCCAATTTTGCCCACAGCTAGGCTTAACTCTCTTTAACTGTTCCAACCTCGTGCAGGTTTTGTCATCTACCCATCTCGCCGCCAGCCGACCTACAGCCTCGTCTTCCAGTCCTTGGACACCACTCGGTCACAACCTTACTCCGCCTGTAAACACTGGGGCCTTGCCAGGTGTCCAGCCTAACTCCACTTGAGTTCCATACTTTTGTATAGCCTGTGGCGGCGTCTCTTAAGCCACATGCGAACTACATATCACAGTGACGTCACGCAAAATTCTGCATCGCGCAAGCGAAGTTTACTGTGCATCTAACGAATATTCAACATCCCGACGTCATCGTTGGGCAGTTGTCCTTTTAATGGAGGATGAATAAACTTTAACACCGTGTTCCTCTTACCTCCCCTGAAAGCCAATTTAAAATTACAGAAGTTTGTATTGATTATGTCGTTCTCCTTATTTTATCATACTGTACTTTTATTAAGGATGTCGTATGAACGTCAATCGGATACAAATGATATCATTTAGATAATGTTACTAACACATGTGGTGCATAGTTCCCGGACTTCCTTCCTCATAATGAACATCATTAATTAATCATTTCCTACGTCAATACTAGTTCTTTGGATGTATTAAATATGTTTTCTTCTGCCAATATGTAACAGCCAGATGTGTACCTATATTAAAATTAGCTTGCGAAACCCCGCGGATGTGATGGATGTACCTACCTATACGAGAAAACAAAAAAAAAAAAAAAATTATTTACAAACAAAACACTTAATAGAGAAATATACATAACTATAGAAGAGCAGTGAAGTACTGGTTTTTTTTTTGAGTCATCCACCCCCGGCAGTGAAGTTTTGCTAGCAAAATTAAGTTAACCTTTTATATACTGGTAAGTGAGTACTTACCTGCAGTCAGTTTTACTGGTATTTCTGTGATCAAGGTGACATAACTATCAAACTCAAACATTCCAACGGGATCATATGCACAGTTGCTATAATGGCCTGTACTTTGGCACAGACTAAGAAACCCGTTACAAATGTAGGAACCTCGTGTATCCCTTCTTATTTCTTTTATTTTTAAAAATTTCTGAAGATAACTAATGAAATTAAAGCCACGAGCTTAAATACTTTATATTACACTTACTTACGCAGGATTCAAAAGCGATTTCCTCCTGAAGTAATGAAAATTTAGTGATAAGAATATACACAACACTATTTGAATACATACTTTGATATCCTAATTATAATATTTTGTTCTACATTTATTTATACTTAGACATAACTATAAAAAAAACATAACATTATATACCTAACTATTATTTATTATTAATATTATAAACACGTAAAATTTGTTTGTTTGCAAGTTTGTATGTAGAGAGTATTATCCGAAACTACCAGTCGGATTTGAAAATTTATTTTTGTATTTGATAGCCGAAATCTTGAGAAAGGCTATAGGCTATTAAAGATCAAGCTATGACCCTTAGAAATCGAGAAAATTGAAAATAAGCCAGAAAGAACGCTAAACGAAAACCAAGTGATGGCGCGGGTAGGTGATGCAATGCGATGGGGTGTGTCGGGGGACAAGGAATTTCACGCGGACGAAGTCGCGGGCAGATAGTCATAAATAAATTGTGTGTGATATTGTTTTGAACCGACATACCTCAAATTGTAATTTTAATTAGTCCTACACCAACCAAGGGGGTTATCCTTGAGTGCACTTGCATAGAGCGAAAAGGGATAATCGTCGGTTGGTGCCGCATTTCAATAAAAACGCTTAACGGGCCTCTGCGAGTTGGCTTCGGCCCCTCGTACGCTGTCCAAAGGTCCGGGACCTCAGGGTCCCAAGAAATGTCAAAAAACGTACAAAATAATAATCAATAATAATAATCTAATAACGGTATGTACCAAATAAATTTGCATGTCACACTGAATGTGATGAAACCAATGACTAAAGTCTTAAGACCGTAATTATAATGTACGGTCATCAAAGGAGATAAACCAGGGTCGTCGGATATAATTTAGGTTTAATAAGAAACCGATGGATGTTTTCGAATAAAATTTAATTCAGTTAATAGAAAACAAACAGTTCATTTATCAAATTAAATTTCATTCGAAAACATCCATCGGTTTCTTACTAAACTTGAACTAAGTATATCCGACGACCCTGGTTACTTATATCTTTTGGTGACTGTACCATATTCTGATAAATAAATGATTATGATTATGATCATATTTTAAGAACTATGCTATTATGAAATAGATCTTTCACAAGGAAATCGCTTTTGGAATTTTGCGTAAGTGGAAGTTAATTACCTATGCCCGCGCGTGAATGTAGGTAGATACTTACTTAACATTTTGTTGCTCTCCTAGATTTAACAAGAAATTAAATTAAACAAACCTAATTACACTTACAAATACCGACCCGACGGTCCCGATGTTGTTTTGTTTATTTTTGAGTCGTCCTAATCAATATTTGAAAAGCGGCATTCGATCATTGGTTTAATATAAAGGTGCGCTTACACCAGAAGGGCGAAAAGAGACACCAGAGAAATTAAAAACGCGAGCGTGAATGAGAGCTAGAAATTTCCGGATCCAGCTTTAATTATAGTTTAAACGGAGATAGGAGCTTAAGAGCTGCGGTTGCTCTCTGGCTTTTAGCCGACTGTGTCGGACCCCAAAAGTAGGGTAATGTTTTTTAAATATTATTCTCAGTAGAATCCTTAAAGACACTGCCAAGTGAACAATTCTGAACACCAAAGAAAGTTGTCGAAGATAAGTTCATTCATTGAATTTGTATAAATAGAAAGTACCTAAAGTATGTTATGTTCTTCATACATAACTGCTCTCAAAACAGTGAATGAAAACATCGTGAGGAAACCGGCATGTCCTGGAACCAAAAGTTCAAAGACATGTTACATCTACCAACCCGCACTGGGTCCGCGTGGTGGATTACAGCCCACTTCCTTTTTTTAAAGCGAGGAGGTTTGTGTCCCAACAGTAGGAACATTATATCCTGAATATGCTAAACATATCTACCATGAACCTTGAAAGAATAAAAAATAAAGAAATCCATGAAGGAAGAAAAAATAGAGAAAAGAACCGGTCTAGTCTAGTCACACCTTATTCGAAAGAAAAAAGAAATAAAACGCAGTTCATTAGAATTTTAATAAAGTAACGATCTCGATTCGGGTCTAGAACCGAACGGCACAGTTTTTTAGTGCCAAAAAACGGACAAAACAATAGACTTTGTCTTGCTGTACCGCTATTGTTGAGGAACGGCGGTGTGTTTAGCTTCCTGAAGATGTCCACTAAATGATGTCTTTCTGGAGAGTTGATTATGCCAAGTGTAAAAATGCGGATCAAACCTAATTTTGTAGACTGTTCTGTTATCAGTATATAATGTTCCCACTGCTGGGACACAGGCCTCCTCTCCATGAAAGTGAGTGGGCCGTAATCCACCACGCGGGCCCAGTGCGGGTTGGTAGATGTAACATGTCTTTGAACTTTTGGTTCTAAGGACATGCCCGGTTTCCTCAAGATGTTTTCCTTCACCTTTCGACGTTTTTCTTCATGTAGACCGTACTATCTTGAAAACCAACTTCGGACACCAAGGAATTGGAACTTAAGATATCATAAACCATCGTGGGGAATCCAGAACTGCGCGGTAATTGCGTAACACTTATATTAGCAATGGCGTTCATTTGGAGTTCTACAACATGCATTGCGTCATTTACATTGTTGAGCTGATAAAATTTTTCGAACATATGAAGCACTGGATTAGCAATATCCTTTAAAATGATTCAATTGGGGTGCTGGTCTTAGATTTGCAATACTCAGTACCTAGACCTACTTAAGCAAGCGTAGTGATCGATTACCTTTTCCTTCTCTAAAATTTGTGAAATTCTCTTCAATAATAATTTATACAAATGATTTAGGTAATTCAACAAACAATTCTCTTTTGTAGCAACAGTGCATAGATATTTTGCGTGCCAAGCTTACGTACAAAAATCGTAAGCCACCACTTTCGCGCTGAGTACAGCAGTGCTATTCTGTAAAAATCTAACCGTGAAAACTAAGGTGAAGTGAGCTGTCATTCCACCTGATGTAAGGGATTGCCTCCATTGATAGTTCACTTCACGCTCACTTCACCTATGTTATCACGGTGAGATTTATACAGAATCGACAGGCTGCTGTGAGCGTGAGCGCTGGCGCTAATAGACCCCGGAGGTGGGGCGAGAGTCGAGACGGGTGCCGCACACGGCGGCATCTTTGAATCGATTTGATTTTCCCGTCACTAAATAGTGCGTGCGACGTCATAGTAGGTAGTTAAAAAATGGTACCTACGCTTGGTTTTCATACAGATAGTGATACTTGCGTTATCTAGGTCTATCTACATATATCTGTGCAACAGTGTCTTCTCAATTACATACCTAACTTGAAAAAAAAACTTGCTCCCCCGACCCACCCCGTCGCATCGCATCGCCTGCTTTAACTTCGTTTTCGCTTAGGGTTCTATCTCACTTTTTTTCTTTTTGGTCGGCTCCTAAGAGTCCTAGCGTAATGTTAAATAGCCTATAGATAGTCTTTCTCAAGAATTGTGCTATATAATGCAAAAATAATTTTTCATATCGGAATCTTAAGCTTTATATTTTTTTTCTTTTTTTTATTAGTATAAATTAAAACATTAGTTCAAGAGAACCCGGAACACCACAGATAAATTTTTTGATGTTAAGGGCCTATACTACCTCAAATGGCTTAGCATGATCCTCCGTTATGTCGAAAATACTGCAGCATTAATTTTGAAATAAATATATGGTAAAGTTGAGGATTAATGTTAGGTCTTATATTAGACGAAAACACGATTCCATAAAATTTTCTCCATAGAAAAAAAATCCAAAGTTACCTCCAAACCGAACAATAAACCACTGGTATTCAAAAAATACTTCAAATTAGATCATGAAACTTCGTATACTAACCGAACTAACTATAAAGCAGGTCTTATGTTTTTTATTTTTTTTTTATTACCATTATTTTCACCGTAAAAAGCAAATACCTAAACTATTGGCGCTGCCTGCCGCTTAGCACTGCACTCAGTCTCGCTCTCACTTAGTCCGCGAGCAGTATCGTGCGAGCGAGATAAAGAGTGAATTTTAGCTGAGGTAGTATAGGCTCTTAATATCGGACGGTTAAATATAATAACAAAAAATAGGTAGTAGGTACCTAAATAACACACCAAAGTAGATTAGAAGAGTCTGGTAGCAACAGCTCAGTCTCAATGCTCCCGTAACTGTAAACCGATACTCCAACAATTTACACCGTGTTTGCTATACTGTAAATTGTTGGCGTATGTACACGCTAAGCATAAAAATCCTCGCCACGTGAAACTGCAACCTCATTAAAGATATGGATTTAATAACATGCCTTGTACAAATTATTGCCATTTGTATGTTATAAAACGCAGTGAAGTAAGCTGAAGGTACCTATCCATTTATTTATAATTAGGTACCGAGTTGAATTTCTTATATCAAAAACTGGCCATATGCGAGTCGTACTCGCACACGAAGGGTTCCGCACCATAAGGCAAAACATGTTTCTTGTATGGAGTCCCCTTTTTTTATGGATGGGAAATCATCAAATGACCCCTCCCGCTCTGGGTGGAGCAGAAGGCAGTGTCAGACTCTTACTGACTAAAATTCACCCGTGTTCCTTCCTTAGCCCTGTTGTCTTATGTTCCGGGGCAGCGGTAACTCTTTCGAACAATCCCGCTGTGTAATTTATTTTATTTTTATTACTTGTTACAGCGACACTAAAAATACACACTCTGTGAAAATTTTAGCTGTCTACCTATTACGGTTCATGAGATAAAGCCCGCTGACAGACAGGCGGATAGACTGCCAACGAAGGCTTAGTAATAGAATTCTGTTGGCAACCTTTTAACCGCAGGAGAACCAAGGTAACCGACATAGCCCGAAGAATTGCTAAACTTAAGTGGCAGTGGGCAGGGCACATTGCTCGCAGAACAGATAGCCGATGGGGCTGAAAGGTTCTGAAGTGGCGACCGCGTACCGGAAGACGTAAGGCCTTCCACAAGGTGGTCCAACGACGACCTTGTGAAGGCCGCAGGAACCTGTTGGACGCGAGAAGCACAAAACTGGTCGATGTGGAGGTACTTGGGGAGGTCTATATCCAGCAGTGGACGTCTTTCGGCTGAAATGATGATGATGACGGCAACCTTTGGGTACGGAACCCAAAAAAACAAGTCAAATTGTAACGATATCTAAATTACAATTGATGGCGAAATTAAGTGGCAAAGATTAAACCGGAAGAGTGATCTTAAAAATCCGGGATTAATAACACTGAGAGAAAAAAGGAAATTAGAAAAGAAAAAGCAATTTTGATGAATTTGCATTCCAAAAATATCTACGGAGATGTTTTTATCAGAAACCCTCCCGCTCTGGGTGGAGCAGAAGGGAGTGTCAGACTCTTACTGACTAAAACCCACCCGTGTTCCTTCCTTAGCCGTTTATGTTTTGGGGCAGCGGTAACCCTTTCGGACAATCCCGCTGTCCAAGAAAGACCCCTGTAATATACAGGGTTATTGGAAAAACATTAACAACCTCTTAAGAGGTCATTGTACTCATAATTATGAACAACTTTTACTATGGGACCAACCCTGAAATCGCGAAAAAAAAATCAGCTGTTCCCTACATTTATGTTCGTATAACTCTTTAAAATGTAGGGAACGGCTGTTTTTTTTTTCGCGATTTCAGGTTTGGTGCCATAGTAAAAGTTGTTCATAATGATGAGTACAATGACCTCTTAAAGAAAGAAAGAAAAATAGGTTTATTTGTTACAGAAACACGTGCAAACAAAAAGATAATTAATTCTAATAATTCTATAATAAAAACAAAAAAAAAATATCTTTATACATGAGCACAAAGCATAGATATTCGACGGCTGCACGTCATGACTATGACAAGAAGGCTTCCGCTCAGCATGATGCTGTGCTATAAGGGACCCACAGCACAGCGCTGATTTTCAGTGGTTACCCGAAAACCGATCCGATCTATTCGCGGTCCGATTTATTGTTTAAGAGGTTGTTAGTGTTTTTCCAATAACCCTGTATACATAATCAGCCCATAATGTTCCTACTGCAGTGACACAGGCCTCCTGCCTTCGAGAGGGAGTGGACTGTAACACCACGAGGGCTCAGTGCGGGTTGTTGGATGTCACATTTCTTCGATTTTTCGGTTCTAGGACATACCGATTTCCTCACAATGCTTACCTTCACCGTTGTGAGAGCAGTGGTGATGAAATTATTTACTCAAAGTAAAGCGCCTGTCGGGTTCGAACCTACGACCTACAATTCGTAAATCGGGGCTGTTAACACTGGGTCAACATTGCTCTTTATATAATAACTAGCTTGTGCCTGCGACTTCGTCCGCGTGGGTTTCGTACTTTCCTCAAATCAAAAATTTAACACCCTCTCCAGTCTCCACCTCCTATTGAAAGGTAGTTATTTCGTAAATTAATGTTTTGCGATCTTTATACTTTATTTAGAGAAATAAGTATTCGGGATTTTTTTTTTTTTTTGCTAAACTATCTAAGATGTTTCAAATAAACTGTCCTCCCTTTTCATTACCCTCGTACACCTTGCAAAGGGACTCGAGGATCCTGAGATTATGTCAAAGACAATTTTAAACAAAATAGTAATATGTATATAAATATATGCCAAATACATCGACATATATCTGCGTAAAAATCACATGCAAATTTGTTATGCACACACACTCCAATGCTGCGAGGAGCGATAATGTCCATTTACATATGTTATTAGACTACAAAATAAATCTATTACGTTGACCCAAACTGTGGAACGATTAACGTAAGAAGAACAAGATTATCTTCAGCCAAGTGAAGCTAAGTTACGAATCGAGTCGGAGTTGCGCAACACACTGTGAAATCCACTGAGAAAGTTGGTCGTAGATAAAAATTACGGAAAATATAAGATTATTTTCTCGTCTTTTATGCGCTTTGGGAGGATTTTTGAGCACAAGAGACAAGTTTTGTCTATCGTTTTTGGTTTGAACTGCATTTCCGCATCTTTACAAATTATGTGTCTCGTTGGTTTTGGTCTTATTATGCACCTCCGCCGTCTAATACGGGCGTTCTGTCTCCTTTCGTTCGTAAACAATGGTTGTGGAAATACGATAATGGCCCGCAAATTGTGTACTTGATATTTCAATAAATTATGCTGTAAGGAGTAGAGTAGTGCAAAGTTAATTAACGAGTCAATCATATATTATTTTAAAAAAAATCTTCTAAAGTACTTACCACTTGTAATGAAGACGACCATACCTATAAATGGAACGTTAAACCTGCAGAAACTCTCATTTTAGACTTCAGTTAGAAAGAAGAGTCTGGAAACTTCTAGATTGAACCAAAATGATAAAGTCACGCTCCGAATTCTAGCGCACTATCGTAACATTTGTAGGTAACTAGCGTATCACCAGCGAGCTGTATTGACTAACGGGAAATATTTAACTGCGCGGCAAACACATTTTTGAACTTCAATCGATGACCAAATGATAAAAGGACCTTTTTTAATTATTGCGCTTCTTTTTAATCATTGGTATTTTTTAAAAACTATCGGTACTTTTAAAGTTTTCAAGAGTGATTAAAATAAAGATGATTTCGGAATATTTCACGTTCACAAAAAGAATTGTAATCATTATCTATACTAATATTATAAAGCTGAAGAGTTTGTTTGTTTGTTTGTTTGCTTGAACGCGCTAATCTCAGGAGCTACTGTCCGATTTGAAAAACTCTTTCAGTGTTAGATAGCCCATTCATCGAGGAAGGCTGTAGGCTATATATCATCACGCTAAAACCAATAAGAGCGGAGCACCAATGAAGAATTTTTTTAATTACCATTATTTTCACCGTAAAAAGCAAATACCTAAACTATTGGAGCTGCCTGCCGCCCAGCACCGCACTCTGTCTCGCTCTCACTCACTCCGCGAGCAGTATCGTTCGAGCGAGGTGAAGAGTTAATTTTAGCTGAGGTAGTATAGGCTCTTAATCATATTTTTAGGAGCGCAAAATGGGAATTATTAGAATTTTTTTATAACCTGTTACTTTCCATTGACCAAATAAGTACTAATATTATAAATTCTAAAGTAACTAACTCTGTTCGGATGTTACCTTTTCACGCCTAAATCACTGAACGGTTTTCGATAAAATTTGTCAAGGAGATATATGGCATCCTGGGGAAGGACATACCTATGCATACTTTTTGTCCCGGTAGCACATTTTCATGGGATAATTTCCGACATCAACGCAGGTCAGACGCTAGTAACTAGTAAACGCGTAGCAACAAGCACGTAGATCCTTATTTCTGTAATCACTGAAGGTTTTATTGCGCTCGCGCTACCACGAACTTTGTACTATCTGCGTAGGTAGTACGTAGGTACACTACTAAATACAACGTGTAACGTTAAATGCGCAAAACCTGAAAATAGTTTGTTTATAATTGACTGCTGAATCGATTTCAGTAATTATTAATACAGGTTTTTCTTTAAAAAATTATGTAATTTGCCGTACTATCCGCCGATTGAGCCAAAGAAAATGAAGTCTTATTAGACTACATTTTGAATGCATATAGTAATGCTAGGATCAACACGATTTTCTTAATAAAAATAGTTAGCTTTAAAAAAATAGTTTTGGTCATTGTATATATTATGCTTTTAACTCAATTCTCTAATTGGGGTGTATGAGGTTTTGCGCATATAACGTTACACGTTGTATAATCAAGAGACTGTGCTTATACCGATTGGATATAATCTCTGCTTGAGCAACTGGCCGGTCCAGATAGCAGTTTCACAGGCAACCTTTGCATATTTTAATCAGCCTTGTACATAATTACATAAGGTGTTAAAAATATAACCCGAAAAACTTTAAGAGGTGACTTAGACTGTCGAATTGAACAACTTTCACTATGGGACCAACACTGAAATCACGAAAAAAAAAACAGCTGTTTAATACAAAAGTTCAACACCTACTTGACCAAAATGTATGAAACAGCTGATTTTTCTCGTGATTTCAGAGTTGGTCCCATAGTGAAAGTTGTTGAGTTCAATGGTCTAAAGCATCTCTTAAAGTTTGTCGGGTTAATTTTTTAACACTTTGTATACTTATATGAACTGCACTCAAAAAAAGTCACTATACAGGGCCAAATTAAATTAGCTAGCGAGACTGCAGACGAGATGGGTATCGATATTTAAACATGATAAAATAAAAATATTTGATTTCTTGTTTTTGGAGGGTCAACGACCGCTTTGAGCTTTGTTACATGAAGTATGAGTTGGGAAAATCTGTTTTCCTTTGTTTTATTATGTTTAGATATTATCGATACTTCTGTGAAGTATACACAAAAAAACTGATGTTTCAAGAAGTAACTGCGGTCGATGACCCCGCAAAAAAGCTCATCAATTTTTTTTCGTTATATCATATTTAGATATCGATATCCTCTGCGGAGTTTCGCTAGCTAATTTTATTTGACCCTGTATAATGTCAGCACGGTAATAACATCACCGTGATGTCAGTGTGTAGGATTATTACTCCACACTTCACGGTTTTGTTCGCAGCGACTTTCGTTTTGAAATCGATTATGAGCTCCAGGAACAGGTTTTGATTTCAGATTAGAATGTGTTCCATGTCTGAGTTATGATTGCAATTCGTTTTATCGGATTCGATCCAGTCATATTTTCAGAGATTTAGTAACTAGTGCCTATGAATCCTATGATAAATACCTGCATATTACTGTCCCACTGGAAAAGTGGAACAGTGGCACAGTGGTCACCACCGCGAATTACGAGTTGTAGGTCGTAGATTCAAACCCAGTCAGGCGCTTTACTTTACTTTTTCATCACCACTGCTCTCAAAACGGTGACGGAAAACATCGTGAGGAAACCAGCATGTCCTAGAACCGAAAATTCGAAGAAAGCTAGTATTATAATAAGTCACGTCTTCTCACTATGTAGTTCCTAACCTAATAGAGGGACTAAGATATTCAGCTGGGAAAGGACGATCAGGGAACTAATAACGGATCGTCACTCGTAAGTACTACCGCTCACCGATGCCAAACGTGGTGACTAAAGATTACGTCAATGTATGCCCGGAGCGTTCGTTATAGCACTGTTTGAGCAGAACCACTCGTATATTCAACAGTAAATGTTATGCTTTGCATCATCATTTCTGTTGGCTTGCAGTAACTTAAGGGTGTTCGTAGACTTTGATCTTTTAAAGGCCCGATATTGGCGGCCGATGCTGTGACCTAATTTTTGTAGTTGGTACAGTGGCGGATTCTACTTTCAAATGTTGCATTCTTTTGACACTCAGCTGACATTTGCAGAGCTCCAACATTTTGTGGGATTTAATATGTCTTTTGGCTACTGTAGTACAGTTTATGTTTTATTATTTAGCAAATTATTTAGTGACAGTCTAAAAAATTCAAAGAGCTGAGAGTTCAGAGAACTTTTAGTTATTACATGAAATGCTGAAACGCAGTCTATCGAAACATTTTGTACCAAAAGAAAAAAGAAAGAAAGAAAAAAATCAAAAACGGTTCAGCCGTTTGGGAGCTACGATGGCGCAGACAGACACATAGATAAACAGATATACACGTTAAACTTATGACACCCCTGTGTTTTTGTCGGGGGTTAAAAATGGTTTATACTGATTGTTTTTTTATTCATATTCAAATTCATATCTTTATTTTTCCATTCCTTAATATTTAAAGCCAAGGTGCAATTACGTGGCACAGCAAAAAGTTTATGATTATTTGTTCGTTTGTTTAAATGTTATTTCTTGCATCAATTTAGATGACATTTAAAAGTAAGTGTTAATCGACTATTGTGGCTGACAGACTGTTAAGTCCACAACTTAACTTATTCCTCCAATGTAAAGCCATTTATCATAGAAGTTGCTTTCCAATGGTTATAAGGATATTTAATAAACTACCAAAATCGTATAGGGAACTGCCGATCAATCGATTGAAAACAGCGTTATTAAAATGGCATAGACAAATCATTATATTATATTATTCTGTGAAGGAGTATTTAGAGTTTAAAGATTCACACTCAAGTCAGTGTGAATCTTTGAAAGTCTGGATACTCCTTAGACTTACTTTTATAATTTGACAAATACTTGACATATAGATTTAATGCTTGACACAATTTTCGTAACAATTTTACTAGCTCCATTTATTTAATTCATGTACTTAATCAAGAATGTTGCATGCTAGTTTTAGCGAAGTGTTTCAGAAACTGTTTATAAAAACCCGATAATCTGTAATGCACTAAAATTCTTGCAAATAAATTTCATTTCATTTCAACGACACGTGACGTCAAAATAAACACAAACCCTATTCATATCACATTCAAAGAAAATCATGTATAGAGCCCTAAAAAGGGCGCGTGTGCCAATAATTTTCTTGCCATTTCCTTTGACCTACCTGCTCGAGATGTCTCAAAAACGGTTACTGTACCAAATAACTTTGTCCCTTCAAAATTACTCAACCGATCCGCTTGGAATGTACTTGTATTTGTGTTGTAGTTCGGGGATTCGGAAAATGTAGGTAATTTATAAAGTCAGTTAAGTAAAAGGTTGTGTTTCTTGAGGTTAATTATGTGATGGTCGCGTTTTGAGATGTGGATGTGATTGAGATTTTTTAATTATGTATTGTTGTTGGAGACTTGATGTTTCTCGAGCTTTGGAAGTAGAACATTCAATTACTTATTTTGATATGCTTGATAACTTTGTCGGCCTTTTTCATAGGAAGTAATTGGATGCCTGGAAGAGATCACGGAAAGCGATAAGGCCGCCTATTGTATGTTTTGTAGGTAGTGTCTATATATTTTGTTCAATATGTTTTATAACACTGTGTGACCTAAAGCCGCATTTAAGTCACGCTTTTCTGTGACTTAACTTCTTAAGTAGTCTATTTTTACACAGAAAAACGTGACTTAAGCGCGGGTTTAGGTCACACAAGCTATACAATATTATACGATAGGTAGGTAAGTACGTGTGGCTTAAGTAGTCTATTAATGCACGGCGTTTAGAACCTGGACTACTTAAAAGTTACACTTATCGCAATGTACTATTTCTAGTGTACAATAAAGTATAAATAAATAAATTAACCGTTACCGACATCATGTTCAATTTAGGCTAGTTTGGCCACTGCAGTAAAGCTTTGTATTCAAGGATAAAAGTTACATAAAATATTTGGCGTACGGCCCTTTTACAGAACTTACACGAGGAATAGAAAGCGTCCAAGGGCTTTGAGGCCATCATTCGTACCTACTGTGACTTCCAAAATATTGTGTAATTAGTAAATTATGTAGGTTGATCCCGGCTGTCATTCGTGGATTTTTGACAGTCGTTACGGGCAGTCAGAAGCCCGAAAGTCTGACAACCAGTCTTACCAAGGGGTACCGTATTAAATTACCCAGTAATTGGGTTGTGGAGGTCAGATAGGCAGTCGCTCCATGTAAAATACTGGTATTCAGCTGCATCCGGTTAGACTGGAAGCCGACCCCAACAAAGTTGGGAAAAAGCTAGGCAGATGATGAGTAAATTATGTAGGAGTTGGACTTGACCCGAGAAACACTTTTTCAGGATTTCTTCGTTTATTTTGGCTCGTACAACACAAAAATACTAATATTCTTAATCTTCCTAACGTCTTGTTCGTTTTTTCATCATTCGTCTTGTTCGTTTTTTCTCACTCACACACTGCCACCTCTCATTGACTCATCTTACGTTTCATTCTACCAATGAATTTAATGTTTAATACATATATTTTGTACATTCCTAATCATTTATTAGGTCCAATGCTTATTTAATAATCAATTTTTAGCCTGTGTTCTCGCACTGCAAGACAAAGTCCTCCTTTTTCACTCCTCTCGATTTTATAGCTATCGACAAAATGGCATCGAACGTTCTATGTAAAGGTGTTAAGCTTGTCACACCATTTTCGCCAGGGTCGGCGATGCTGCTGGAAGTCTTTCGGGACTCATATTGTTGAAGAATTAGATAAATTATTATAGAAAATCTAGAAATATAAAATACTCTACAAAGTAATAACAACTTATCATCATTCAATTGAGTCAGCATAACACACTATTAATCACAATCTGTATCATTTTAAAGGATATTGCTAATCCATTGCTTCATATGTTCTAAAAAATTGTCTTCTCAACAACGTAAATAACGCCATGAATGTTAATGAACTGTCAAAATTAAAGTCGTACTGTTATTGTGTTACCCTGCAGTTCTTCTTTCTAGCGTATCCATACGAGTAGCAAAAATAACACAAAATTTAGAATAATTTAAGAAACGTACGCATACTGTAAAAATATATTCATAGTATGCTTATGATTCTGAATTGTTAGTTAGTACAACAGTATTGTTACTTGCAGTACCACAGCACTACTTCACAATGACCTCTCCCAAGCTGTCCAGTTTATCTGCGTACAATATATACTCGTCAATCCGGCTCGAAGGATCATCAATGTTAGTCCATAGTACTGAATGCTTGGCATCCGACGCGTCCCGGTTACGACAGCGGTTCACGTCCATTTTATTGCTAAGTTCGGCCCCGCGGGTTTGTTCACCGTAGAATGTGTTGCTCTGTTGCTAAATTGAATGAAAATGTTCTCTTCGTGTTTTAAGGTATTTTACTAATGAATCTATACAGAGTTATTTCAGCTTATTCAGTTCACACCTAGAGAAAAGTCGTACCTGATTCCTCGCAAAATGGATTAATATTAATATAATATAATATTATTGTTAGTGTAGGTATTCATTGGTATTCATACATGTCTGTTATTTGTGAATTGTCAGAGGAATAAACAACTTACATTTTCTACTGTAGGTACACTTCTGCCTAATCCTTTTTAATTACAGGTGAGAAGTTATGTGTATATAGACAACTTGAAATATCAGATAGAAGACTCTTCCAAGCCTTTCTGGTTCGACTTACAAGATCTATTTTTTGGAACCAGTAGGGTAATTACGTTAGCAATGGCTTTAATTTTGACAGTTCTACAACATTCATTGGGTTATTTACGTTGTTGAGCAGATTTTTTTTTCGAACATATGAAGCAATGGAATAAGTAGCAATATCCTACAAAATGATTCAGATTGAGATTGATAGCGGTATCTACAACGAAACATGCGAACAACGCGTCATACTGACGTCACAAAATCCTACATCTCGCAAGCAGAGTTTGCCGCAACTAGCATACGTACTTACAATGGCCCGACGTGAATCATCGTCCAGTTGTCCACCAGACACAACACCCGTCTGGTCGGAGGATCCTCCCTTTTCTATGGAGGATGAGTGAACTTTACACACCCTATTCCTCAAACCTCTATAGTATGTTAAATAATGAGGATGCTGATTTTCTTGAGTCCTCTAGGTTTGAAAACTAGAAGTTATAAAAGGTCTAACTCGACAAATCTGTCTGCCCCTTCGCATATTAGAAGGAGTTGACTCCGATAATCAAAGTGTAAAGAAAACCTTTCCTTCTTTTTTCTTATGTGTCGAATCAGCCTTGAACCAAGTCCTGATGAAAACATCAATATTCATAAAATTAGTGCCATGCGCTTATGAGTTCGGCTTGTTTTCATTTTCGTACGAGGAAATAACAGGACAAATATGAAATGTGTACCTACCTAATACAAAGCTGTGAAAATAGAAATGGATTATTTTTGTTTTGTAAGCTGGTTCAATGTTGGTATTATCTTTCTCCTCTTTGCGAAGGGCTGTCTAGGGTCATTGAAGAGATTGTCATAGCTTTTTTGTAGGGTCGCAACTTGTTACCATGGATTCAGGATTTATTTATTATTATTTTATTTTACCACTAGCTGACCTCGCAAACGTCATTTTGCAAAAAAAAAATAGATAGTAGCCGATTCTCAGACCTACCCGATATGCACACAAAATTTCATAAAAATCGGTCAAGCCGTTTCGGAGGAGTATGGTAACTAAAACTAATAGTGACACGAGAATTTTATATATTAGATTTATTTAAACAGACGCCAGCTCATCGAGCTACCCGAAACTGTCAAATTTTCCCAATCAACCTTATGCTGTAGCGATAAAGTTGAATATCGATTAAAAAAATTTGGCCGATTGTAGTAGCTTGATGTGCTGGCGTCTGTAAACATATATAATAAACAGACAAAAAAAAACAACCGAAAACAACAACAACAGCTGATAGGACGATAAATAGAGAGATAGACAGCAGCGTGTGAAAGCGTGTGAAAGGATACAAAAAAAAAAAACATAAAATCACAAACAATTCACATAATACAACCAAACAAATATTATGTGAATTTACTTAAATAAAAATAAACATACATACTTCTAAAATAAATATCACTAGAATGTTAATAATTATAACGTACCTAATCAAAATAATAAATGCACACACAACTATGTTGAAGTTGAAAGATAGTGTTCTTTTACTCTTCTTCAGATGATTCGATGAGTGAATATTTCGTCGATTATTTTAAAAAAAATGGAATGTCGATACATTTTGACCATCTCTGTATATTTTTGAAATTGCGGCATTTGTTAGGATAAATCAATTTCTTTTTCCACGATTATTTATCTGACACCTTTAGGAAAAAGCGTTTTCTGTATGGCTCCTAAAATTTATAATAAAATACCACAGTCATTTAAAGCACTGCCGGTAAATTTGTTTAAATAAAAGATTCGAGATTTATTAATAGATAAGTGTTATATTATAATATAAATGATTTTTTTAATGACACGATTTGACATTGTTTTATTTTATTTTATTAGTAGTAAAATTTTGTGACATTTCATGATTAATTTATTTTACTGACTTATCAATGGTTATACTTAATTTTTTATTTTTTTTATTTACTTTTTTATTTTTTGTTAGCACTATAAAGTACGCCTTACGGTGAAAAATTTGTACGAAATATTAATATTGTGACATCCTGCATCCTTAATTTTTTTTATACGCATGTTTTGACAAATAAAATTATCTTTATCTTTACCGCGATTGCACTTTTAGTAGGAAATAGCAGATTTTTTTTAATAACCGGCGAATAATATCAACGCAGGGGCCCTATGAATCCATGATAACAGCAAGTACTTAAAAACACCTTCATAAAGGTTACAGAATTATAAGTGTTACATAGTAAATTGAGAACAGAATCAAATAAATAACACTTTTATATGTGTTTTTAATGTGTTAACCCAAAACACTTACAAAAGTGTAACCGTAATATATCTGTAACATATATTAAAGCGTTAACAGAGTATTTAGGTGTAACCGGTAAAGGCGGCGTTGCCAAAACAGCTCCAACCCCGCCTGTATTGAGGCTATTTTGCCATCACCGCGTCTGTCTGTCCGCCACGCGTTTTTGCGGTACCGTGAAATTATACCTACAAATGCTTATATATTTCACATCATCATCATTTCAGCCAAAGGGCAATGTAGAGGGCTATTCTTGGAGTTTCCCTACGTGATCGAATCAGAAATTAAGAGATTCGCAAAACCAAGGTAACCGATACTCGTATAGCCCGAAAAATTACCAAACTTAAGTGGCAGTGGGCAAGGCACATTGCTTGCAGAACAGATGGCCGATGGGGCCGAAAGGTTCTGGAGTGGCGACCGCGTACCGGAAGACGTAGCATTTCCCACAAGGTAAACCGACGACCTTGTGAAGACCACAGGAACTAATTGGATGCGAGAAGCACAAAACCGGTCGAAGTGGAGGAGCTTGGGGGAGGCCCATATCCAGCAGTGGACGTCTTTCGGCTGAAATGATGATGATGATGATTCTTGGAGCTATTACTGAGAAATTCTCTGGAATTCTGAGAGACGTCTCGTCAAAACATACACTGAGGTAGTTGGCCCTTTGTACTCACATGTTTTTCTTGCCCTGAAAAACTACGGCTTCTTCGCCGTGAGTAGGCACGGTCGTCGCTGTTGTATGGTTCACTATGGAAGCTTGTTGACAGACACGTTTTTTCTACGGCGTGGTTTATACGCCGTAACGTAATGAAACCGTGGCGTGTACAGCTAGATTCAAACTTTATGGCAGCTCTGAAGTGCGCTACTCGCTGCGCAGTACCTCATCCCTCACCCCCGCTGACAGGTGAATTTGTTACTGCACCGCGACTCGCTTAAGTTCCGAGCCGCCATAAAGTTTCAAACAAGCTGTAAAAGCAAACCATATGATAAGTTAGTACCTATACTCTAGCTAGGGTTTGACAAGAATTATAAAAGTACAGCCCGATTCAAACTTTATGTCGGCTCTGAAGTGCGCTTTTCGTTGCGCAGTACCTCATCCCTCACCCCCGCTGACACGTGAATTTGTTACTGCGCAGCGACTCGCCTATGTTCCGAGCCGCCATAAAGTTTGAATCGGGCTGTACAAAGGGCCTAAATCAGCCTGAAGAATCGAAGTTGTTGGCTAAACGAATCCAAATGATTGATAGTCTCTCATTAGTTTCCAAGTTCACAAGAACACTGAACTCTTGCGACCCTAGAAGATTTTGTAGAAATTTTATTTCTTCTAAAGTATTTCTCAAGAGTTTTTTGTACTGTAGACTAGGACTTCTGTATACCTTAAATATTGATGGCAGGGGGTTATTTATATTAGACCCAGATCACGTAAAAAGTACAAACGCACGCACAATTTCACACACTGTGTTAAAGCAAGCCAGTCTCAACTACATGAGCATAAGTATAATCAACCTATAATGTTCTGCCTGTTAGATTCGAACCCACGACCTACATACAATACGTTAGTCGAGGCCGTTATCAATGGGCCATCAGTCAACAGTCAGTGAGCGCAGTCAGTGCAGTGTCAACTGGTAAGTGTTGTATTTGCAAGCTTAACTGCGAATCCCGTACCGGGCCATAGTCAGAGGTGGTACACCGCGGTGGTTCTAGCCGGTAAGAGTCCGGCATGCCTCTCTGTCCCACGATGGAGGAAGTCCATGATGATTTCCAACACACACCACAAAAAAAAAGGGTACTGGGTTCGATCCCCCTAGATCAGGCACAATGTTATTGGGTATATTAATCACCAATAGTCTAGATTTATCATAAAATCACATTAAAAAAAAAAATAAGTTAAAAAAGAAAATAAGTTTTTATTATTAGGTTTGCTTCACTATTGCATTGGGTTGTACCTGTAATAATAGTTGTAAGTGATTATATAAATAAATAATAATAAATAAATTTATATTCCCCGAAGGGGTAAGGCACAGGAGTGTATAGCACACCTACATTTCGCCAATCATGTTTAAGCCCCATAAAAGGGGGTGAGGCTATTGCTACCAACCGGGGTCAAATCCGAACTCCGGGATGCTACTGAGAAATTCCTGAAGGAAAAACTTAATAACACTTTGCCCGACCAGGGAACCTTATCCAGGACTTCATACTCAGGAGTAGCATTTGCGACCACTAGACCAGCGAAGCAGTCAGTCATCAAACAATAATTTGTTTAAAATCCACCTAAAAAGACCGTAGTTTTTAAGACATGTTAAATGTCAAATAATCAATTAAATAGTTTAAGTTCCATCTAACAGGGGCTCAGTTAAAAGCGATAAACAAGCTCCTATGACACCATACATCTGATGAAATGTGAGTATACCACTTCTGCATACCCCTTCACAAATACAAGCGTGATGTTTTAAACCGCAAGGAAGCAAACGCACACACACAAGCAAAAGTACACAGACTGTTTTTTAAATAGTTTACTATGAAATCACATTGAAGACGCGGCGTCGCGTCGATGTGCCGCTCGGCGCGATTACACAAGCATATCCACCGCGCGAATGTTGGCGCATCTAATTTCACTACTGTGATTTTTGATATTTCATGTTTATTGCACGTGTTGGAGTATTTGTTGTGTTTAAACTTACTTATGTTGTGACTCTACACGAGACTCTGTTACGTGGGAAGTCATGGAAAGGAGCGGTTGATATTTAGAATGTACATTTAAAGCGTAATACAATCCTGAAATACATTCTGTGATCAGGGATTTAGGATTACACACAGGTAGCAATGACTTTCATTTTGTCAGTTCAACAACATTAATTGCGTTACTTACGTTGTTTAGCAGACAGATTTTTAGAACATAATGTAGCAATTGATTAGCAATAGGGTTCGCTGATATAATTATGTCAGCGGATATACAGAGTTATTTGTAAAACACCAGCAACCTCTTAAGAGGTCATTGTACTCATCATTATGAACAACTTTTACTATGGGACCAAACCTGAAATCGCGTAAAAAAAATCAGCTGTTCCCTACATTTTGACGAGATAGACGAAGATAAATGTAGGGAACAGCTGATTTTTTTTCGCGATTTCAGGTTTGGTCAAAATGATGAAGTTGTTCATAATGATGAGTACAATGACCTCTTAAGAGGTTGCTGGTGTAACCCTGTATAAGGTGTTAAAAAATTAACCCGATAAACTTTAAGACGTGCTTTAGACCATCGAACTGAACAACTTTCACTATGGGAATAACTCTGAAATCACGAAAAAAAAGTCATCTGCTGTTTAATAGATTTTGCTCAAGTAGGTATTGAACTTTTGTATTAAACAGCTTATTTTTACCATTATCAAATACAGTTAGGTACTTATTATCAGGGTTTGTGAAATGATTCATTTGTTACTCCATAATTTATTAAGAAGGAAAACTTGAATGACTGAAATCATAAAGTAAATTAATAATACTAATAAATTCTTATACGATTGCCATTAAAACACTAGTAAATAACCAGGAAACTTGCATAGTTAATAGAGTTAGTCAATGAATTAGTAACGACCTTTAAATGTAATAGCACAGATAATATAATACCTATATCTATGGCACAGTCTACTAGGGATGTCACCCCATTCCACACCGCGATAAATGTAGTTGGGGCGAATTCTGAATGAGTTTTACTTTTATGACATCAATATAAGGTTTAAATTACAATGCGCTTGTGAAATGCATTGAGTATATGTTGCTATGTTGTTTTAGATTAGAGTTTAATAGTTGTATTTATAGTACCGTTCAGTGAGTTTCACCTTCGTATTAAAAACAGCGTTTCCTCCATTAATATAAAAAATTGGTGAAAAAAAATCGGGGTATTTCTTCTCTATGTTCTCCTTACGGTGATTTGGTGTAATGCAAACCAATAAATACAGATGCCAGCAAATCAAGCTACCCGAAACTGTCAATTTTTCCCAATCAACCTTGAACCTTATGCTTTAGTAATAAAGTTGAAAATCTATTAAAGAAATTAGATAGATTGTAGTAGCTTGATGTGCTGGTGTCTGTGCATAACATGTTATTGTTATGTACAGACACCAGCACATCCAATTGGCAATCCTATTGGCATCAAACGGCCACAAATCTGACGGCTGATACTGAAAAAAAACCTTAAGGAAAAACCTAATAACACTTCCGTACCTGGGAATCCAACCCAGTAGTACTTCATGCTCAACAGTGGCGCTTGCGGACCAACGAAACAGTCACCAAAATGTAATTCGTTTAAAATTTACCTAATAAAATAGATTTCGTGTTTAGTACTTGTTCAATGTCAAATAGTAATTAAATATTTTCCTTAACCGTTTTCAGCGTAGTGGCTGTGCTAGCCTTGTCAGTTTTCAAGTTGTCTTTTTTTTTATTTTTACATGCACTCTTATAATTAAAATCTTTTTGGCGTGCCTTATAATTTTAAAAATAATGTTGTATACAACATGTCCCGGAATGAACGCACACCAAACAAACTCCGCAATTACAATATTATGTTATAATCATAATACATATGTATATACACTGAATTTTTAATATTATTTATAAAACATTGTTTTTTTTAATAAACTACATAGTTACGACTGATTGTGGTCACATCACAAATCTACGCACGCAAACAGTCGCACACGACTGTTTATGGGTCTAGCGTAGTAGGTACTTTTGGTTTGTTTTGACTGTACGGCATATTATGAGACTGTAATTTGCGAATAACAAGTTTTAACTATTTTTGGGATAAAAATGACCTGTATTAAAAAATACAGAAATCGATTCAGTAAACGATTCTGAACAAACTACCTATTAAGAGGAAATGCGGTTTTTTGTGGATGGGAAATCATCAAATGACCCCTCCCGCTCTGGGTGGAGTAGAAGCGAGTGTCAGACTCTTACTGACTAAAACCCACCCGTGTTCGTTCCTTGGCCCTTTGTGTTCCGGGGTAGCAGTAACCGTTTCGGACAATCCCGCTGCCCCGGCAGGCTTCGGCCCTTACGGGCCCCCTCCTTAAGCTGGCATCTCTTTGAGGCGCGCGTGGAACACGTACGCGCCGTCCGGCACGGGAAGAAATGCGGGGTGGTCTTTTCTCCACAGAAACGCTCTCGCCTGTTTTCTTTCTGGTTAATAACCATAATGCATTGATTTTTTACAGAATAATAAATATTAACAACTTGTATGTCCCTACTCGTAAGTTTTCCTTATTCATTATTTTTATAAACACTAGAACCCTCAAATAAAGCCGATTTACCTAAACCGCTGCCAACAGAGGCCTAGTGTACAAAGACAACTATTAATGAAAAAAGAAAAACATAGACACAGGCTATAAAAGGCTAAGTTCTGACAAGTATCGATCACTTAAGAATCCCATATCACTCGTTCACTGGTCTAACAGGGTCTCGTGTTGTGTAGTGTGTAGAAAATTAACTGATATGCAATCATTTTTTTTCCTCTCACAAGGAGCAGGTCTGTGTCCCACTCAGTAGTGGGAACAGTACCTATAGGATGCCTCTCACAAGGAGGAGTTCTGTATCCCAGCATTGGGAACATTAAAGTAAACGCGGGAGAAGTCGTCAAATTGTCTAAAAACATCAATATTATTTTCTAATAAACATTTAATTGGCCGATTTTTAAGACAACATTTTTTTTTGGAAACTTATTATACAATTAAAATAACAACATTGAGTTTTAACCATAATGTTGGCTGAAATATCATATTTGAAAAGTGTGTCCTAAATTTTTTTAATTTTTTTGCAAGTTTAGCTGCTAAATGTTAAACTCAGCACGCAGTTTTATATTTTGATTTACAAAAAATCAGTGACTCTGCGGTACGTCTGATCGTTTGATGAATTAGTTAAGTTAATCTAATAATATAACTTGAAGTTTTGAACACTTTTATCATTATCAAAAGTATTTTTTTTCGAATGTGACATCTATTGGTACCTAAAAATTCCTACTTGACCTCAAACTCGTAATTTTAAATACTGGATTGAGGTTTACTGGGACACGCTCAATAGTTTCCTCTAAATTTATTATAAGTAGGTATTGTAAATATTTTTGTGTTTAATGTCACAAAATGTGAATAATAACTATTATCGGGACCCTTACATACATAGTTGTTAACTCTCTTGTACAAACATGTTTATAAGGTTTAGGCTACATTTGACGATAAAACTGGGTTCGCGTCGCTCATTTGAGTAAGCGCGCTCTGCTCAGTCGTCACGTCAGCGTCAGTGGGCTCACTTCGCTAGCTCGGCAAGAAACTGTGTTCGCGCTTCACTTGTGATAGAGATCGCTTCGCTCGCTCTTGTCATGTATAAGTGCGTCCGGATCGGCCCACTCGTGTCGAAGATCTTGCTTGCGGAGTTTAAAAGTGTTACGCTTACATAGACAGATTCTAAAAGCGACTTCAATCTATACTTATAATAAATCTGTAGAGAGGTCAATTCTGTACATGAAATATATTTCCAAAATAACTATCAGCGGGTGATTAGTGATCGTTACTGACGCCAAAAATGCAATCAGTAAAATTTTTGTCTGTCTGTCTGTCTGTCTGTCTGTATGTTCGTTATAGAAACAAAAACCACTCGACGGATTTCAACGAAACTTGGTACAATTGTTCTTCATACTCCTGGGCAGGTTATAGTATACTTTTCATCACGCTACGATCAATAGGAGCAGAGCAGTGAAGGGAAATGTTGGGAAAACAGGATTTCTTTTTAGGTGAAGTAGTAATAGGTTAGTAGTAGTTAGTTAGTAGTAGGTAAGTTTTGGTTAATTTATGTTCAGTTTTGTTTAATATTAAGTAGGTAAAAGCGTAGGTACTTTTATTAATTATAGGTATAGGTATTATTAATTATAGTAGTTATAGGTATTTAGTTTTAAGTGAAGTAGGTTTTATTATATATTATTTTATATATTAGACGTAGTTATATATTTTTAGTTATTCAAGCCCCAAGCGGACGCCGGCGTCCGCCCGCTATTGTCTTGAAAAACGCGTTGAATGAGAAATACGCGTTCTCAAGAATCGGCAGAAGAAAGAGCACATCGGTTAAACTCTATGAGAGTTAGTGCCTCAATTTCCGGAAGTCAATATTCCACGCGGACGAAGTCGCTGGCAAAAGCTAGTTCATAATAATTATGTATAAAGATATAGATGTGTTAGTCATCAAAACAGATGTTCCGGGGATTCCTTTGGCTGATAACAGTAAGAGCAATGCTTTTGTTTTCACGATGTGTAATTACAATTATATCATATTAATTACTGACTGTAATACCGACCGTAGGTACCTAATAGTATTCGTCACTCAAGCGGAGTCATAAACAGAAACCAACAATGTCAAAGATTTTGTTCACGTTAATATTTAACTCAATACACAGTAGAAAATTTTACCAAAAGGAGACGTTTTAATGAAAACTATCCTGAATAAAAGTTCTAGTTTTCCGAGTTACATGAAAAAGCAATTTAAAAATACCTACTTTAAAAACTGTCCAAATGACCTCCGCGTGTTGGACCCATGTCCCTATGGACAGTCTTTAGAAAAAGATTAGGACTTTTTTAAACACGTAATAGTTTTCGATTTGGCAATTTTCATTTCCTTCGTGAATTTTTTAGAGCAGTGGTGACCCAGTCTTAACGGCCACAATTAGACACACTAGCAGCTAATCAGCTGATGCGTGTGTATCGTATATCTTGGAGATATTTAATCTGTCCAGTCGATTCTTGAAGCAGTTCAGTGTGGGAGCCATCACAACATTTTCCAGGAGCCTATTCCATGCTGTTACAACTCGTTAGACCAGAATTGCTTCAAAGGCTTTTTTTATTTTAATTTAATTTTCCCATAGCTTTAGGGAAAATCTGTGTTCGCATTCAGTGTGTAGAGATTTGGAAGGCTGGGCACTTCGTAGTGTTCTGTTAGTATCTTGACTTAGTAACTTATGAGTTGTAGGTTCGAAGCCACAACGGTTCGAACCCAAGCAGGCACTAGTGTAAATTATTTCATCACCACTGCTCTCAAAACACCTTTCAGATAAATTTTTAGTTCTAAATTCCAGGACATTCCAGAACCAAAAAAAAATTGAATATATGGTGACATCCGCCAACCCGCACTGGGCCCGCGTGGTGGATCAAGGCCCACTCCCCCTCAAAAAGAGGAGGCCTGGGTCCCAGAAGTGGGAACATTATAGGTTGAGCTTATTTATGTAGGTACGTGCTTTGTTGAGAGGACGTATTTGAAGAACATAGTGCAATAGTCAACAATATGGAAGTTATTACCATTACGAGCGTGTTACGCAATAAGTCTGCCGTTTTCTTCCGTCTCACTGAAGTTGAAACTAGCTAAATTGAATTAATAAAGTACTTACTGCCATCACCATAGCTCTCAAATTTCTTTGGCGTGACGCTGCACCTGCTCTATTGTCCCTTCACCCCTTGTGCCTCATCTGGATTGAAAAAAGTTCCTCAACCAAGTCTGACAGCACAGTAAGCGTGATAATCTTCCAATAAACAGTCAAAATTAGCACAATCAACATACTGAGCTCCTTCTTCCCTATATTTTCTACAATTTAAAAATTTTGTAGAATTATAGACTTGAAAAGTTTTTTGGTATAGGGCCCTGGCCGATCACAGTATACAGAATTGGATAAGATGCTCATACTCCGCCCTATAATCTTCTATAATAATATCCTATATTATATTTCTATATTTATGTCTGTAGTTTATATGGTGTACGGCTACACATCAAGCTATACATTTCCAGGTTTAGCTGACCTCGCATTGTGTAGCTTTTTCGTACAATCAGAAGTCAGCTTATATTGGTTATGTAAAGCTTGATCTGTAGCCGTGCGTACATAATAAGGTGCAGCGCAGACGGCACACTTTTTGTGCGATCGAGTCTGCGGCGCACAAAAAGTCTGCATGGCGCGCAAAAAGTCGGTCGCGGATTTTTCACAGACTCAACGCACACGACGCACATCTTCGATCATTCTGTCGACAGAGCTGTCTGTCTTTTTAAATGTCTATCATGATATTCTGCCTTAGAAGTATCATAGTGTCCCGAAGTGCCCGAATTACACGGATTTTTTGTGCGCCGGACTTTTTGCGCGACGTGTGCGTTACTGCATATAATTGCATAGGTTCTATTTTCACAGACTAATAAGTGCGTCACGGATAGTCTGTCGTCTGCGCTGCACCTAAAGAGTATTCTGTCTATTCTTCTATCCAATTAGTCCCTGAGGGACCCGCCGTATATTTTTTAAGATTTCTACAATTCCATATCGTGCCACAATATGGTAACCAGACATGCATCACACAATAACTTGTATGAGATTTTTGATAAAACTCATGACAGTATACTTTACCACGGCACTCCATGCGAGGTAGATGAGAATCTTTTGCCCACATGCAAACTATGTTCCATCGGTACCTTTTCAACGCCTACACGCAACACAGTAACTAGAACGAGCAGGACAAAAAATACACAAGAGTTGATGTTTATTATTAGAATATTATTAACTTCAGTATTCTTTGAAGTACATAATTCGGGTTCTTTCCGTTTAGATAGATTTTCGTTTCGCCAGATTTTTGTTTCGACAGTAAAAGTACAATCACAAGGAGTGATAGATTTGTATAAAGTGATCACAAGCTTTTATTATAATTCAGCAAATAGAAATAAATGTGTTATTGCAAAGGACATGAAGATTGAACGCATAGGTAATCCATGATAGAAGAAAATTTAATGAATTACTGCAACACACGGCTGCAATAGAATGCTTATAAATGGTAGAGAATGTTTTTCGTCGGTAGATTGCCATTGGGTTTGCATGAATTTGACGTTTTAGTTTTCACTAGGGCGTTATACCATCAATATACTTTATTACCTGTGTCTTTTATTTTGTACGTAGCTGTTCGTTGAAGATACCAAAGTGACACGATGCCGAAACAAAAATATGCCAAAACGAAAATCTGTCTAAACGGAAAATTCTAGGATAGTTATTTTATTAGTCACTTTATGCACAATATTATAATCTATCCTACCAATAAGCTGAAGAGTTTGTTTGTTTGAATGCGCTAATCTCTGGACGGGGTGGGTCGAAGGAACAAGGAATTTCACGCGGGCAGAAGCTTGTAGTATATAAAGGTATGTTTTTTAAGTCAAGAATATCGTAATTAATAGCGATGTAAGTGCTGGAAGGTTTTATCGTAATATATATCCCCAAAAAAATCATCAAAGTAGAAAGAAATAAAAAGTTTTTCACCAGGCATGATCGAGGTCAAGAGACATTGCATTCAGCAATAAAAAAAAATCTACGAGTCAATTATTGATACTTAATAATTAATTTCCAAAACAGCACTATAAGTACTACCTAGTTACATATTTTTAAATTATTAATATTTTTAAAATAAAATAAACATCTACTTACGTCTTAAATTCTTAATTCTGACATTGAGTATGGTTGTCCATCCGAAACTTACCTGCGAGCACTTTCCTTCACCTTGTAGTACCTCTACCATAGACTATAGCGTAGCTCGATCTCCGATCAACCTTGGTAAAGCATGTCAGGGTTGAAATCTATACCCTTCCTTCAGACTTCGGTAATAAAGCTTCCTTTAATTAATCTTGCAATAAGTTTAGACCACCATATATTGGTACTGTGATTGTGTGCTTGCTTCATTAATATGCATATTCCATTGGTCTTGATCAGGCTAGATTGTTGTTAACATATTAATCCCCATTTTTTTTTTTTGTAGGTTGATGATCGTCATATCCTATAAGAGGTTAATCTGACCATTCTGTCATATTATTTTTTATACAGGGGGATTGTTTTTTATTATTTTCTATATAGGGGTTTATTTATAAACGTTGCTTTATATTAAATAATGTTTAACGATACATTATTGACATTTAATCAACTCTTAACCTTAAGCAACGTATATAAATAAAGGGGTTAATCTCCTAATCGCATTTAACTGTAGATATATGTATACTAACTTTATAAGTAATGAGGACATTAGGTACTTTAATATTATGTGGACTCTTTAGCCACGTTTACAAGTCTCACGTTCGAGATTATTGAAACTCCAACTAGATGGCGCCAACCACCCAAAACATTACCTACCACTGCATTGATAAATTCTGTTGCTTCTTCAAACATTATTCTTCGTGTTATTTTAAACGTAAACGCTATTTCGCAAAACAGATATGTACCTATTTGTAGTGCCTATAATACAGCAGAATGTGGAAATTCCTTATGCCCAATGTCCTAAGCTAAGTCATGCATTTGTAAAGTCATTATTTTTCTAACACGTTTTGTTTACTTTATGTATTTAACGTCATATGCATACTTTGTGGTTATGTAGGAATTAAAGAAAAGTACCCATATAAACATGGGATGCATTAAAATAGTCTCGACAAATTACCATTTATTCATAGTTAGCGAAACTCCAGAGCCGTGTCGATGTATTAGAATAATCTTATCTGGCTATAATCTTTAAAAAAATATGGATGAGATATTTTTTCTATCATATCCTACTTCTTACTAATATTATAAACGCGAAAGTTTGCGAGGATGGATGGGTGGATGTTTGTTACTCTGTCACACAAAAACTACTGAACGGATTTGGCGCACAGATAGTTTATAACCAGGATTAACAAGTAGGATACTTTTTATTCCGATATTCTCACGGGATCGAAAGTTATGCGGGTGAAACCGCGGGGCGCTGCTAGTCTTGTATAAATGTGCGTCTAGTCCTGTGTCGCCAATTCTCCAGCTCCTGTACTACCTTGCTGTCTGGATATATGTATGCCGTATGAAGATATAGGTATATTCCGTACCGATGGAAGATATGAAAGTTAGGGTTACATAACTTCCACTTCTTAAAGTGATCTTCCCTATGTTTTCTAAATCGTGGATCAGAGGACGAATTGCCACAAGTGCATAGTTTTAATTATATTCCGCTGTAGCAGAGGGATTGATCGCATTTTGTCTTAGCAGACAGCATAACATAAAATTTTGTTTTAATTAACTATACAGAGATAATATTGAAGTTTTATTGTTATTTATATATCTATGCAGTTTGCTGCTGTACCGTACTATATGTACTAAAAATTTTGTTCTTTGTGGTTTCTTTTGGCAGCTCGACGTCATGTCATTTGAAAGACTTGCAAAGGACTTTTGTTGAAATTATTTCTCAGTTATCGTTCGGTTTTTTTTATTCATTAGAGGCACACAATAAAATGTACAGTTATACAGTTTATATTTAATATTTATTTATTGACCATCTCTTAGCTTAAGACAGGAAACATTTATAAAATAGCAGCTAGTCACAATAATAAAATTATGATAACATTTACAAAACGTTCTCTTATATTTACTATTTCACAAACAAACAAGTATGTTACCTCGCCTCGTATCAAACATGTTTATATAATTCATAATATTAGATACTCCTTGTAGATGCCTTCATACTTCATACAACACATTCAATACCTACCTAAAATCTTCTCTGAATTTATCCTCGAACAAAATCAAAATAAAATCATTTCTAAGAACTGTTTCACGTCCATTCATGAATCAATTCTTACTTAGTACGTTCATTTCAACTTCGTACGGGAAAATCTTTTGAGCGAAACGATCTGCAGAAATTATTATATTTTCATTAAAATTATGGAAGTATTTATTTTGTATACTTATTTAGCTAAATATGGCTTTGTGCAAGCTTGATCACTAATATATGTATTAACGGATCAACAATATAGTATTATGTAGTGTTTTATATGTTTTATCTATATGTAGTGTACATATTCCACGACATTAGCACGTCCGTAATTCTTAAATAATCTGCACGTAGTGTGTTACTCACATCTATTCCTGATGTTTGATCAACTGTTACACCAACCCTTTCTCATACGTCATATTCATCTACCTACATAATTACGGCTTCTACGATATCACCCACTCATAAGTCCATTTCGTTTCTATTTATAAATTGATTTTAGCCCAAATTAATATGTCCGTACAAAATGTACTGTTCATTCTATGTAAAGTTTCGGCCTGAACAAGGATGACTCAATCATTTCAACTGATTCTCTGACTCACCAATGGTTTCATATTGAAAAACAACTCGGGGAATCTATTATTATATTATGCAGGAGTGCCAAGTAGTAAATAAAATGCCAAATAAGCTGAACTATTAAGTTTATTTAGATCTCAAGCTCACACGGAACCAATAACATTATTCAATTGCTTTGGAGTATTATCGATACAATATTACAATTTCTTAACAAACACATCGTCTCGTTTTGTGTTTTGTCTCGCTCGCTCACGCAATGCGCGAGTGAGATGAACACGAGTTTGATTCAATAATCTGATGGTCTGCTACATCCTTTTCTTTTCTTACATTTTCCGATCAACACGATTGAACGACTAAAGCTAGAGGCTCGGTATTAAATTATTTACTGTCTAAGAATCTCACATCGTCCAAGGAGTAGCCACGTCTGAACAAGTGGTACGAGTACAATCATTCTCCTTACGTATACCGTGACTTGTTGGCGTTAATGACAAGAGATAGGAATGTTAGAAAGCACATCGTTCAAAACAATTCTTGGTCGATTGGTATATTAGAAAATAAAAACCCGTTATAGGACAATAGAGTTCGTTGATACAAAACTTCATTTACATTTATGAACTTTTCGACATGACTAACTTCTCAGTCTGATTTCAGAATTCCGTGCGCTCTCAAACGTGGCAGTTTTACAGTAGGAGGTACATTGAAAAATCTACTTATTTGTTAATATGTGCGTTTTTACGTTCAATTTATTATAAAGTATAATTTTGCTTGCAAATTCAAATGAACAACTAGGGACCAAAATTTATTAGTACACTAATCATTTGTATGAACTTCATTTTTGTAGACTTAATATTTTCATCATTATCCCCTAATAAGGGCCAACAGCTAAGTGTACAAGCGCCTAACTTTATAAATTTTATAATACAATAATGATTATTCAACATTACATACAACATACCAAATGATGGAAACAAATAAATCATCTAAGTAATCGTCACAAATGGTGATCGAAACTCTAAATGCGATCCTACCGTCGGGTAAACGACATTTAAAATTCGGTTAATCCGTATAAAATGGCCGATATAGAAAAGGAATTAAATTTTTTTTCAAGCTTTTTACAAGCACAATATCCAAACAAGTCGGTTGGGGAAACTAGCACAAATACGACACACAGGCTAGGCTAATATCACAGGAGTGCTGGGAACGGTGCGGAGACCCACACCACGCGACCGCGCAAGGCGCCCGCTCCCCCCGCCCCACGCCTCCCCGGGCCTCTCGCCCCGCGCCTCCCCTACCTATTTACTATTCAGAGGGGGCGAAACGGGCTACTAGCGATATATTTTGCGACAATTAAGATTTCAAAAGAAAAGGAACTCGCTTGTTCCGTGGATCAATTGCACAATCGAACGACTGATTGCTTTCAAACTTATTGCACAACCGTTTGATAAGTAACGCTTTTTATTACACACAATCCCCCAACTTATAAACGTTGTTTTAAATTTAGCAACAGTCGTTGCGAGTCTGATATTCATATTATTTTAAAATGAAATTAACAACGCTTATAAGAGGAAAACGTATACTCTATCTTGAAATACACAATAAATTAACAATGACACGATAGTTCTCTAAAACCCAGATTCAACCCAATTAAATATCATATAATGGTAACAAAGCTTAAAATGGTGACATAAGCAATAGGGTAACATTAAAATGTAAAAAACAAAAAAAAAACGTTTAAATAAAACTTAAAGCGATAAAGTACAACAAAACTCGTTCAAAGTAACTCTCGGACTTGTTAGCAAAATGTGAGGCGCGTGCAAACGTTGGACGTTGGCCGCCAATGTTGGCTGAACGTTTCCTCAACGTCGACACGCGCCGGAATTGATAAGGAAACTAAAATGCCGTCAAGAGTTACCGATGACACACACACGTCACAAATTTTCCTTTATTATCTTATTGACTATTAGTAATGTTAGCAATTAGATTCGAATTGAAAAATACTACATTAAGCCTTGTCTTTAACTTGCTAACAGCATAATCCTTATTATTCCAATCACAGACGCGTATGTGTGCATCGAGAACAACAGTTTTCACTCTATTCAGTAACGTCAACCGATCTCACAAAGGCAGCACAAAATAATACTATTCAAATAAAACTAAATAAGCGTGGAAGTTTTGTTACCGCTCGTCTACGCAACCGTTCCCAGTCGTTTTGCACTATCTCTTAATCACTATTTACTTTACAGTACAAATAACATAATAATTATCGCTTAAAACTATGCCTCCATCGTGAACCGTTAATCTTGCACTACTAGTGAGCGCGTCACTGTAGCGACCACGTACACTCAGAGTCCTCTGTTCGATAAAAATTAATCGTTGAACACTAATTGGACCGCGCCCGTCGGCAGCGCCTGAGCAACTTTCACTAAATAATAAAAAAACACGCTAACAAAGTAAGTACTCTTCTTAACAACAAAGAATTGGCTAAACGTCGACAGTCCGTTCCGGGTAACGTAAATTAAACACGAATCAATAGTCCAGTGATTCTCGGGCCGCGGTGGAGCACCGGCGGCTCGGACCGGGCCGGAGCCGACTCCTCGCGCGGCACGCGGCCGGCTCGCATCAGGAGCACGCGAACACGCCCGTGTTCGCTTATGAGTTGTGGAGGTGCGCAGGGCGGCGCGGTCATGAGTCCAGAACAGTCAGGAGTCCGGGAGGCAGCAGGGGCACGTCCTGGCGGGGCATCTGCTGCCGCGCCAACTGTGCGCAGCCCAGGTTGGCGTCGCCCAGCTCGGGGATGGCGTCCAGCAACGCCAGGCACTCATCCTCAACCTCTCGCCTAGCTTTCTTCCCGACCCAGGAGTCATCGCACTCCTCTCTCGCCCGGCGTCGTCTCGCCTCCTTCTCCCGACGCGCCTCCTCGCTCAGTCGGCAGTATGTGTTGTTAATGCACACTGAGCGCCTCAAGTCGCGCGCGGGGTCCTCGATGTTCTCTAATTTCTGCGAGCAGATCTCAATGACCCGCTTTCGTTCCTCGTTAGCACGAATTCGCGCTGAGATCATGGAGAGCTTGGGCCTGGCGGCGGGCTCGGTGCGCGGCGGCCCGAACATGTCGTCCTCGAAGGCGTCGGCGATCTCCGCGCCGCGTGAGCTCTCGCGCTCCTCTTGCGGCGTCATTCTGTAACAAAAACGCGGACATATTAGCACATATTAGCGATACGTAAATTTTAGTAATGGGCACGAAATTAGAACAGCCGAAAAGTGGCAAAATAATTAGGTAATTAGATAGTGGAATCTCCTGAAAGTTTTAAAATGCTACGCAGAAAGCCATTAATCACAAAGACATTATTATTAATAAAACTGTGACGGAATGTGAACGAGTCAAGGAGAAGCCCTAATTATTTCATAATAACAAGTACTAGGTCAATCGGAGAACAATGCATCGAAGTCCGAACGGGCCAATCAGGTTCACAACTCGTTATAATCTGCTCTCCATTCGCAATCATATCAAAACTACAACAGATATTAGCGAACAGATTTTGAAGATAAAAAAACACCTTGAATTGTATTTCGTCAACACCTACCTAAATAAATCAGGGGAAATGATGAGGAACCCTGACATAAACATGATCAGCAATCCACTGAGATCTGATCACTGTAAAAATGGTAACTCCAATGTCACAAAGTTCAAAACACTGGCACAATACAGCGCGCAATTCGTCACTTTGTCCTCGACGACTATAAAAAAGCAAAAAGATACAAGTGAAACAAAAATAAATCGCGCGGTGAGCGGCGTGCGCGCAGCTCGACGAACACTCAGCGAATGACAACATACCTCGCTGTAGATAAGACATTGAAAAAGCCAATTGCGTCATGTACTGCTACGTACGTATGGAGAGGAAACGGATGACGTAGACCAAAGCCGTCATTTTAGACGCTATAGTTTGACTAGTGATGACTCGCCGTACTTATAAATTTGTGTACGAGACAAAAGATGCGAGTTTAACTAGTGCCCAATTTATGAAAAATATGTAACTGGAATTGTTATAGATTGAGTTACACAAGGAAAATACTTTTTCCGGTTCGATAAAACAGTTGTATCTTGACAAAATTAATAGGCGACGAATGCTAATGTAATTGAAAAAACCCATAAATGTATATTACAACGACGGAATAACCAGGACGGTATAGTATGTTACATGAACTAATTTGGATCAACTTAACTCAATATATTTCAAATGTTTGACTGTGGAAGTCTTCTGAATCGTGGTGAATGCCTGAAATCATCCTCCGGAATAATAAGAACGTTCAGAGGACACTTGAGGTAACAATGTTACCCTTCGCCCTTTGCAATAAGTTACTTTACGAGCTACTAATATAAGAATGTGTAAAGCATAAAGGTAAATTACAGAGATTTGACTCACGAACGAAGCTTTTGAGAATCTGAAACTAGGTTTATAGTATTTGTAACAAAAGACGAGTAGTGGAGAAAGAATAGTTTATAAAAAACACAGTATATAGAAGCTAGGAAGATAGCTAAATGATACTGCTACTTATAAAGTCAAATTATACATATTATCCGGACCAAAGGTTTAGTAATACAAAGGAGCGAGGGAGCACACACGATGACCGTTGATCGTGTATGAATGCTCGACTAGTATCAATTAGTGAAATAAGGTAAAAATGGACGAATAAACATTACTGCATTGTTAGTGTATGGTTTCACCGTACACAGTATTTTTTGCCAACATTTTTGGCCAACTCCTTGCCAATCTTGAGGAAAATGAACTCGTCCCTTTGGATTGCAAAATACCACGCTGATTTCATGTTGGTGAGGTGTCGAAAATTTCAAAAACTCACAAAATGAAAACCTATAAACACAAAACAAGAAAAGTGTGTAAACCAGCCAAGGATTCATAAAACCTGGACTAGTTATAGTGTGAAACACGTTCGTTCACAATCGTATTATCGAAAAGACGTTACAGGCTACGTGTTTTTGCACCAAAATTGCCCTTTGCCCAGAATTCTTTGGCTCCAAAGCTTTTGTTTTAAAACCTGATTCATAATAACATGTATCTCTCATTGCATTCTGAATATTACAGCCGTCAGTCTGTGTTATCTCAGTGTTGGTTGCGTTCTGTTGTTTATTCAAGGTAATTGGCGAACAGAAAGATTTGCGACGACTGTATTAATGCGACTGTTTTCTTTTGTTCTGTGTTGCCTTTTAAACCTCAAGGCGATCACTTCGAGTCTAGAAGATTTGGCAACTATTGATCATATCAATCGCGTTCAAATACTAGACACAAAAAGCTTAGCAACTATAATATACAACGTGTAACGTTAAATCCGCAAAACCTCATACACCCCAATTAGAGCATTGAGTTAAAAGCATAATACAATGACCAAAACTATTTTTTCAAAGCTATTTTTATCAAGAAAATCGTGTTGATCCCAGCATTAGTTTATGCATTCAAAATTGAGTCTTATTGCCTTAAAATAAGACTGAATTTTCTTTGGCTCAATCGGCGGATAGTATGGCAAAATACATATAATTTTTGAAAAAAAAAACCTATACTAAAATTTAGTGAAATCGATTCAGTAGTCAATTATGAACAAACTATTTTCAGGTTTTGTGCATTTAACGTTACACGTTGTATAGATAGGCCCACTTGCACGACAATCCACTAAAGATATATAAGCGCTAAATGTTAAAACAAAGACAAGTTAAACTCATTCGGAAATTTGAGTACATCTAATCTTCTAATATATAAAATTCTCGTGTCACAGTGTTAGTAACCATACTCCTCCGAAACGGCTGGACCGATTTGTATGAAATTTTGTGTGCATATCGGGTAGGTCTGAGAATCGGTTACTTACTATCTATTTTTTTTTTGCAAAGGACGTTTGCGGGGTCAGCTAGTCTAATATATAAATCTAATCTAATATATAAAATTCTCGTGTCACAGTGTTAGTTACCATACTCCTCCGAAACGGCTTGACCGATTTTTATGAAATTTTATATGCATATTCGTAGTAGGTCTGAGAATCGGCTACTATCTATTTTTTTTTGCAAAACGACGTTTGTGGGGTCAGCTAGTAACCTGATAAAATATTAAAAGCCATGTTACTCCAGTACAGTACTGCCTAATAAGCGAAATATTAATTTCAGCATCAAATGTGACGTAATATAAAGTTGAAACAGCTAATATCGGTGTTACTAACTGTTATTGCAGATATCGCCTACACAATTACTTTATTGTATGATGTAATAAAAATTGCAGTAAACGCGTTGACAGCACCACCACTTTTGACATTTAAACTTTTTCCATCATAGACAACCTAAGTCGATTCATAGACCTTGAATAAATAAAATGAGTTCATATCAAGATTTAAGATTGATTTCTGGGTTTTTATTGATATCCTGGGTTTTAGTCTACTTCTGTTTTCCCATTCGACGTAAGCCGTGACTGTGGACTGGAAATCGAATTTGGTCAATGTCAGCACATAGTCTATTTTGCCGTAATAAACTAAACTATTTTCCTTTATTCAAGTAATTTAACTTTGCGTGTATTGTCCTCACTTGTCTGTATTTTATGCCTTATTTTGAAGAAGTGATTTCCCTTTCCAGTCTTCATGGTGATAAAATCTTGATTCAAAATCAAATTTAAAATTTACTAACAAACATTAATAAATGTGCACAACACGCTTGGATCGTGTTTAATTTTTTTTTTCGTGTGGCGAATGCGCGACGACAGTGCACCGGGTGTTGCCGACCCCACCAGTTACGATCTAATAAATCTCGCTCGACTCGACCGACGCTACTGCCTACCTGCACTTTCTTTTCTCTGTCCCACACGAGCCGGGGGCAAGAATCCACTGATATGTGAATGCCACCATAATATAGGGGACTTTTTGTAACATTTGACATCGTAGATGATGCCTCTGATGCTAGTTCGTCTTTTTAAACGTTTAATGTAAATCTCTTCAATTGTCAGGCCTGTTGGTCTAGTGGTTAGTGACCCTGACTGCTATGCCGGAGGTCGTGGGTTCGATTCCCACCCAGGACAAATGTTTGTGTAATGAGCACGATCATTTGTTCTGTGTCTGGGTGTAATTTATCTATAATATTTATGTATTTAGAAATATATAAGTATGTTTATCAGTTGTCTAGTACCCATAACACAAGCTCTGCTTAGCTTGGGACTAGATGGCGTTGTGTGATAGTTGTGGAATATTATTATTATTATTATTCTTCACAATTCTCGAAATTTATGTAGGACAGTTTAAACAAAACAATGAAGCATTTGAATAAGGTATTCGTTATCAATTCTCCTCGCTTTCGTCGAATAAGTCATGTCAAGGCACAAGTAACGTGAACGTATGGTTAACTTTTTAATGTGAAAACTTTTTTCCTTCACAAAATTTTACGATGAGTTATTTACTTGCACAGTTTATATGTTTTGTTCGCTTCAAACTGATAACATATATTGTGCTCTTTCTAATTTTCCTGCTTGTGTACATCATAATGTAATAAATTGTCGGTGATTTTAACTATTGAAACAGGAATTATTTTACGAGAGTCTCGTAATTGACAGCCTTGCTAACTACTAAAGTTAGAAGCTCTGCTAAGGCCACTGTCGTCTTAATTTGCTCATTCACTTCTACTTGATAAACTTCAGGGTATAGCAGAAAATACAGACTGGATTGCATTAGAAATCATTGCAGACGTATCGAATTCTAATCCACTTCGGATAGAAATCCTTGAAGGTAACAAATATTTCTTCAAAGTATATATTTTTTGCTAAATCACTATGACCACGTAGGCGTTTTGATAGAGCACCTTTTATGGAGAACTAATGATACGATGAATTATCGAATGTAACCAACATCACCGATACTATATAATAGTTTAACGATCTCCGACATTTTTCTCCAATTTCCCGCATCGTACACTTTCACGTCAATCTCTACCTTGCCCTTAATTGCATCAGCTCTTTTGGCTTTATAGCTGCATCTAAGTGAACAAAATAACTCATTTTGTGTACAAAACAATGTAGCTGCGCTATTTTTATACTTATTTTCATCTACAACTTCCAGTTTATCTGTTCAGCATTATCTTTGTATTAGTATGTCGTCTAAATATACTCATGCATGCGATTTTTGATCATTATTTTTTGTTGTCTGAGAAGAATCGTATCCTACAGATTTTTGTTTGTAATGACAATTAAAGAGTTGTAAAAAATCACGTACACGCGTAAATGTGTTGTAATTGGTGTCTATGGCCGAAATTGTGCGTCCCTGTGTGTTGCCTCATCAATTACTGTGCCGTGGCGTGGGTGTTACATAAATTGCTTTTGTTCATTAATACTACAATAACTTCCATGTGTGTTACAAATTATTAAATGCACGATACATAATTATCTACTTAAATCATTTCAAGTATGATTTGGTGAAAGTTTGCTCCTATATCAAATAATTAAATTTTTGTATTTACTGCTTCATCTTCTTTTAGACATTCCCCATTTTTCCGTTTACGCCATTAATACTATGTTTAGTACTCTCACTTAATTTTATTACTTAATCGTTTGTACCATTTCCCTGTTACATTCATCAATGATGCGCATTAAAGAATTTTTCTATGGAAGTGGGTGAATCATATTTTTTTAAACAATTGCTCCCACAAAGCCGACAGTGCTTATGTAATGACCTCACAATGGGCTGTACCTTTCTAGGTCGCAAGTTACGAATAATTAATTCAGTTTCTACTGTGGGTACTTCTAGCATAACTTAAACTTCCTCTGTGTCAGATTTTTTCTTTGTATCGTCTTTACTTTTGTCTTGTAACAGGATCGTTTCGGTATTATCCTTGGCTTCCCGGAAAATTACTCAGCGTGTTTCAATCAGCTTAAAAGTGTTGTATATTTTTAAGAGAAGTTTCTTAGTTAGAGTTTCTTCTTCAAAATCTTGTTTATTTACTCCAGCTATGCATTTTTTTTTTTGTAAAAGAAAATTAGTTTGAATGCTGAAGAAGTATTACGAGCTATAGCTTGTAAGTCCTATAAGGTAACACTAATAAAGTTCAAATGCTTGTTATAAGAAGTTATCCTTTTGCGGCATCTAACACAAAGATTGTTTGAACTTGTAACGTGCTATGCGTTATTAACATTACTGTGAAGTCGTACTACTAAACGGAATTGTTGCAAAAATTTCCCCATATGGATATGCACGTTGACAACTACCAATTGAAAGAAAGATACATGAATCAATCTGCCCAGCCTTTTCCCAACTATGTTAGGGTCAGGTTTCAGTCTAACCGGATGCAGTTGAATACCAGTATTTTACGTGAAGCGACTGCAAGTCTGACGACCAGAACCCAGTAACTGGGTTACAAGATACACCTTGGAAGACTGGTTGGACAGCCGGGACCAACGGCAATATAAACACAAGAGAAACAAACAACGAAAGAACATTGCCTTTAAAATACTGTTGACGTACATATTTGAGACGTTCCACGGAAGCCGTAAAAGCCTAATACCAAGTAATTTAGCACGTGGGGCAATAAAAATCACTATATAATATAGTTTGCGTGTTTAAATCGAGCGCCATATAACGTTGATAGCCCGCAGCAGACAATGGATGCGGCTCACAGCGTATAAATCACGGATAATGGCTACGTAGTTGACGCGCTTTTTAAACTTATTGAGTATGTTATAGATATGCACTTTGTTGTTGGTTTTCTATAATAGGAGTAGGCAAAAATTATGCTCGAACAATGAGTCAGATATTTTTCTTCGAAGCAAGATTAAATTTCGATTGAAATCAGAAGGCGTAATCTATACTTAATCATTCTGATCTGAATAAAAAGTTTTTGTTGTTAACAAACAATCACAATCCAAACATAAAATACACACTACAGTAACTTTATTTAAGCTCTATTTTTCCACTACTAACAAAAGTAGCAGCTCTTGGCACGTTTCCCACGTCAGCAAAGTTTATAATATAAAGTGAAAGAGACAACAATATCGTGCTAACTCTTTCTAGCGGAACACCTGCAAATGACAGTGATCGTCATGAAGAAAGGATATTGCAGGGAAATCTGAGGATAACTAATTTCCTAGAACGATGACATAAATAAGTTTCACGGGAAAATTCGTGTAACTGTAAATTTCTTTGTAAATTTAATGTTTAATCTCCAGTCTAGTGATGAAGTGACTCATAGACAATGCTGAAACCGCAATTTATTCAGATTAGATATATTGATATCTTGTACGTTTTTTTTTTAGTATGATTACCCAAATCATCAAATGACCCCTCCCACTCTGTATGGAGCAGAAGGGTGTGTCAGACTCTTACTGACTAAAACCCACCCGTGTTCCTTCCTTAGCTCTTTATGTTCCGGGGTAGCGGTAACCCTTTCGGACAATCCCGCTGCTATATCTTGTACCTAAAGTAAGAAAAAATGCCTTTGAATAATTTATTTATCATAAGCATTCATCATAGAAATCTAGGAATTTCGAACAGATATTATACCTAATTGGGTAATACATTTTGCAAAAAGTCCTAAATGTGAAATGTTACCTTACTACAGTTTCGTAGAACTTATACAATTTACAAAGTTTCTTTCGGGCGCTTTGTTACCGAACTTGGGTGGGGTCAAGTAATGATTTGATTAGACGCCTTATTTGTAACATTCCGGTTATTACCGGGTTGATAAGCTTTAACTATGAATCTGCATAGGAAGTATTGGAAGTGTTATTTTACAATTTTTAGTTTTCAAATCTATTTTTTTGAAGCGATGTTTGCGCGCGTCTGTACCGGTAGTGATGCACTGTTACGACTTACGGAATCATTTTGACCCTACTTTGCGGTTAAGAGTGAGAAAAAGAGAAAATCTTTATATTTTCTGACAATTATCAGGTGTCCCATATATTTTATTAATTAATTTTCTCAGACTTTTTGCGATCATTGTTAAAGTGCTTTTTTTAAGGATTTTAAGTACATTAGTAAGTTGCCTTTAATAACTTAACTCAAAATAACAGGTATTTAACAGCCTACAACCCAATAGACTACCCAAAAATACAAACGATAATTACTATATGGCACATCAAATTCCAAATCAAAATTTCACAAATAATATCAAGTCACGAAACCCTATTCTGAAAATCTCTGTAGTCGAATTCGAATACCGTTTGTCACGCTCTTACAGTGCGACAAGGATGGCTATATCCGATCGTCGAACAAAAGGACCCATAAAAAATAAATTACTTAAATCAGAATAATCCACTCACATTAACTATTAGTACACTGCCAATAAAGAATTTGCTAGTACTTCCTTAATTAGTGAAATAAAATGTTAAAGTGAAGCCGTTAATAACAAGTCGATAACACCTTGTTGAATAGATAAAGTGTTGTTATTTTATTTACCCACTACACCGTCCGGCACGCATACATAATGCAGCACATCGGTACATTAACTTACTGTTAGGTATTAGATAAAGATACTTTTTGTAAAACACTATCCTTTGTCTACTTGTCTCTTTCATTCCAGAACTTTTAAATTCTAGAAAATATTGCACCTTCATCATCCGACTGTCTACTTTTGATTTCCTATTTTCTTTGTAAGTATATATTCATTTTCGCGTCACAACTTTAAATATTCATAAACATACGGACATAGTAATAAAATACTTTCAAACAGTTCCTTGGATACTAAATATATTAAAGAAAGTAACTGTGTTACAGGTAGATTTAAGCAAGCAATTAAATTATTACGTGCTCACAAAAATATTTATACACATAAACAAAACCTTACGTAAGAAATAGCCAATTAAACTATCGACTCCTTTGTTTCACATAGAGAAAGTTTCGCAAACCCAAAAAATAAAATTAATGATAACATAATTCTTAAAACTCATTTTATTCATATCAATTATATATATTACCTTAGCAATCCAAGAATCAACAGTCCAAAAAGTATGTAACAACACTTCAATTGATTAAAAATTTAAATTAAAAACAATGATACGACACGAAACAATTTAAAAATCGAACGGTTAAATTAAACATAATGCCAACGAGGTGTATCACATAAAACGATCAACTTAGCACTTGTCCAAACAGGCGAACGGCGAGCGCTACTACATAACTAAATGGAAGGCGAGTCGCGAACGTGTGCGAGTGACGGCTCCGCGCGCCGAACTGCGTCTGGTCTCCCGTACATAAGTTGTGGTGATTTACAGAGGGCGCGCAGGCGGGCGAGCGGGCGACTCGGGCGAGCGCGGCCCATGGATGCTCCCCTAGCGAAGGATACCTCATTATCCTCACTGTAATCCGTGTGCCTTTTTGATAATTTTTATTTATAGGGTGTCACTGGTGGTGACCCCTTTTTTAATATCTCGTTGCGATTGTTGGCTTATGTCGTAAACGCCACTTGTTCTTCAATTCTATTGAGATAAAGAATGCTAAATAAAATACTAATAAAATCTGAGTTTTAAAAGTTAAATTCCGTTGAGATAATTGCATGCTTCCATCTGCAAAGGTCATATCAGAATTTAGTGAAGTTAAAACAAAAATCCAATCCATTTGTATAAACGCACGATCACAAAAAAATATTGCTCAATTGGTATTCAAGGCTACAAACAGCTACGATTGTATACTTGTTGTACTGTATCTCGCTAATGTGGTGTAGACAATTAACTTGGAAACCATTTGGAATGCTGCAGTGAAATATTTTGATAATATATTAGTAATTAGCAGTTAAGTATTTGGGTCTAGGTGATATCATTGTAGATAACGCAGGTAAATGCCAAGAGGAACACAAAGATGGCGATCAAATGATCAATGGCGTTTGGATGTCAAAATAATTCGCTTCATAACAATAAACAAAGACTCTAACATAAAAATACAGCTTAGAATAGTATATTAAGATTTCAACGTCAATTTAACTTTTATCACTTTTATACGCATTTCTTTGTAAATAGGAGAGGATAACAAAATGAAGCTGTTAAACGTGCTACTCTTATTGTTATTACTTGTGTTTTCCTGGCAAATAAAGGAAATTTCTTTACCCTACGTTGTCTTGTTCAGTTCTACAGGGGAAATAGAAATCAAAATGTTCGATTCCGGCTTTAAACATGTCTTTTTACTTTTTTGCTCGAAATGCTCGTCACCGTGACTAAGGATTTGAGCAGTAACATCAACATCAGACAACTAACTGCTTATAAAGATCGAACCGCACCGACCTTCATCGATGTGTAAGCACGCACAATATTATAAACATTGGCAACGGCTCTTCCTCGCATTTGTATTATTCGTATTTCATTATTATAATTCTACTTGAAACTGCAGCATTTAAATTCACAGTATGTTCATTAATTCTTAATTTGCTAATAGACGCACTGGACGTAGGAGTGTCTGGCGCGATTACATAATTTTATGTTCAAATATACTTATTTTTTCCGGCTAAGATATTTCAATAATTACAAGGCAAATGCATTGATCACAACCATTCTAAACAAAAGCGGGGCATGTTATCAAAATCAGTCGTTAAAAAGTTACTACCTGAGTCTGGGTCGCCCTTGGCCTCAGACGGCAACTCAAGCCATATTCTGTCATAGTTTACTAATAAACTTCCCGAACATTTGTCTAACATTTTTAAACAAACTTTCTTTATTTTTTTGTCTATCCAAGTTACAAGGAATTCAGTTGTGACTTCTTTAAATGAGGTTTTTGTGTTCATAATTATCGTATATCCATGGAGTACCTAGATAATTATGCATTTATGAACGTTAGTTAATGTTGAAACCAGTCTAAGCAGGACTGTGCTGTGCACTTATAAGTTATCTTAGAGAATAAATCTCTCATCAAGCTTGCTATTCCTAGCGGGCATACAGGAATTATAATTGGGAGTCAAGGCACTACATAAAGCGTTTGGCACATATACGTGGAGATATGTTGCCAGCCCATCGCACACTAGTTTCGTAAATTTGCTTATAGGAGGTAAGACTTGAGTTACAACATTGAGTTTTTACAGTGCCTATCTTGAAACTTAAGTTACATAACCTCTAGTTGGTGATATTCATCCGCTGTATAACAAGAATCGCATGAATATCAATTGAACTCGCAGATTCTTGTAGTAACGATAATGTAAGAGTAGTTTCATCTTGATAATACGTTTCTGTTGAATAATTGAATACATTTAAATTTGAATGAGAGCCAAGCGGTGACACAAGCAGATGTCAGATCGACCCTCAAACTGCCATATTCAATCAACCGCGAAGGTGCAGCCCAACGCTTCTAGCCGTATAAAAATAATTGTCCTAACACTGATCTATTGCTATCATCCGATGTTTTATCTATTTGCGAACTTGGTCCGAATCCGAATGTTATTTATTCTTCGAAGAGTATCTGTAGCCGACCAATAAAATTAGGGTCGGAAATGTTTGGTCGGGTTTGAGAATGCGGAAGTCGGGAGTGAGCCGGAACGCAGCGGTAGCGTTGGTAACCACTGGGTTGGTGTAACCCGAATATCGGAGGATGGCAGGTCGAGGTTCAATAATTGCGGACCGTCAAGACTTTCACCTTCGGCGCGCGGCGGCCGCGCTCCAAGGCCACCGAGGCACCGTTCACCGATACTTCCGCCCGCAGCCCGTGCCACGGGCCGAGAGCCCGCGACACCGGCCGCTCGCGATCGCGACGTCTTGTGCTTTTGCAATCAGAATTTCGGAAAGCGGTACCAGAGCAACGGCCTCAAGTCAACGCGCCTACACCGCCAGAATAACGGTTGGACGAAGTCACTCGCTATTACGTAACACTCTCAAGGAAATGACAATCGGCTTTTTTTTGCAAAGTGGAACGATTGATAGTGTCGAAAACTCGACAGATAACAAACGTTATTCAGGGCACACGGCGCCTTCTGTGTTATAATACGCGCTAATAACAGTTAAGTGCAATGGAGACGACCGTAGACGATTGCAACAGAGAGATTTCTGAGAGTAGCGAGTTTTAGTAAGGCAGTTTATAATAATACAAAAACAGTTTATCGAAGCGTGGCGTTACCTACACCTTTTGTTATTTCATTAGCGGGTGTGAGCTACTTGGAGCGAGTTTACATGTGAGCGGCCGGCGCGCGCGGCCCGACGCACCCGACCCATATTTACAGTGTAGGTACGAGTACGCTGAGTGTACCATCTCATTCCGCTCGTTAAATCGATGCTTTTAATAGAGATGATGGCTCAAGACTCCATTATATTTAAATAAACGGGACGCAGGCACGTGCAAAATGTTAACCTGACATTTTAAACATCGCATTCCCACAATATTGATGCCGTTTTGATTAAACTCTGAAACGGGGTATTTTTATCCAGGCGTATAAACAGAATGTCATAGGTCGTGGTAATTCCAGAAAAGTCAATCATTCTTGGTTTTCTATATTATAAAACATTGATAAGCTATGGCGGGGTTCTAGGAAAACAATTTCACATTGATATCTGTAAAATATACCTATGTGTTACATTATGTATGACAACAACCGAGGGTAAGCTTTAACACCTCATACAATGGCATCGCCAAAACCTCCGTAAATACAAAGACAACGACCGATAAATTTTCGAGGTCACGGAACAGTGTTGGGCACGATACCCTTAAATTTTCGTTATCACCAATCTATTTTGTGACGTCAGAGATAATGCTATGTGTGAATAACGCTATTACATATTAATATTGATAAAAACAACGCTCACCGCGCTGTTGGACAGTATAGATACAACTATTTGATAATTTCTTAAAAATAGGCCAAAAGTTATACTCGTGAGAACACTATAATAATAATAAATTAATGAAATAATAAGTTTACAAAAAGTGTGCCTACATAATATGGTTATGTTTTAATATTGATTAAAAGTTACGATTATGATTTTTATTTTGCCAGCAGAGATTGAAAGTGTTTGAAAACGAACGCCTGTGGAGATTATGCAAATAAATATAAGATCAATCGAACTTCCTTTACTAATAGTACGAGCTGGCAAGAAAATAAAACGACAGGAAATGAACAAAATTACCTTGTAGTAAGAATCTTGAAGATTGAGGTACCTCATTTTAACCTGAAGATATTTATTACAGATGATATCACAGAGGTTTGTGTAGGTACATTTTGTGTTAATTCTTCTGACAAATAGCACACCGTACTACGTCGTGTAATTGTGGAAAAGTAGTAACATTATTATAATCGTCAAACTTAGTTGTATACCTACGGCCGGGCCGGATGGGTTGTTTGGTTCCGCAAGACAAACAATACGTATGATCTCGATGTTTTTCAACAACAGCCGCTAGCCGTTGCGTTCGAGATGAAGTGACGCGAAGAGAGTAAGCGGGTCATAAAATAATGCGTGAATAAGATGAAATAATAATTAAATAATAATAATAATTTCTGCCTATCGATTCTGTAAAAATCTCACCGTGATAACATAGGTGAAGTGAGCGTGAAGTGAACTATGAATGGAGGCAATCCCTAACATCAGGTGGAATGGCAGCTCACTTCACCTTAGTTTTCACGGTGAGATTTTTACAGAATAGCACTGCAGATGACAAATGAAATACGCGTGTTGAGGGTAGGTTTGATTATAATATTAGATAGTACCTACCTAAAGAAGGAAAATCCCAACCCAGGGAAACCCAGTAACTGGGTTGTGAAGGTCAGATAGGCAGTCGCTCCATGTAAAATACTGGTATTCAGCTGCATCCGGTTAGACTGGAAGCCGACCCCAACATAGTTGGGAAAAGGCTAGGCAGATGATGATTGTATAGTTATAAAATTCAGATTCCAGGAATCCAGGTATTGATTAAAATCAAACTATTTACACTGAAGATATTATGGTGTCATACATAGAATCTCCTTATTTTAATAAAAATATATTTAATGTTATCGTTTTAATTGAATACAAACTTTATTCGTAATTATTCAATGAACTGATCGAAATGCGGAAATGAGTCTATATCACCTCCTACCATTTCACTTTGGACGTTCCGAGCAATAACGATGCACAAACGAAGATAGTTGATACAAAGTTAGAACTTACGTAAGTTATATCTAATCGGTCGATAACATAAACTGTGAAGAAAAATCAACAACATTGTAAGTATACTGTGAACATTACTCTCCATTCGGAACAGTCTGAAAAACCGATATGAAATACCGTAATCTGGGTCGTAATTGAAACGTTTTATAAGAAGATACTAAGCTAAATTCGGATACACCGAAGGATTATCGGATCGATAAAGTATTTGCAGCTTTCTCCAACAATTTATTAATTGTTGGAACACAGAAAATTACACGCCATTTACTTACTTATTTTGAGTTTCATAATTGAATTGAAAACGACTGTTAGTTTAAAATGCGTAAACTTCCTTTGTGCGTTTTATATGGGAAAATAATAGTTATAACATTCGGGACTTTTCATTCGTCCCATTACGAATGGGTGCGTTCATCGCTCGGAATAATGTTCATAGTTATGGCAACTTTAGCTATGGTTTTCATAGGCGGTGCTGTGTCTCGAGCGAGTCACTACTTAATTAATACCACTACCACGAACGGACGCAAATCACTGCGATCGCTATCGTTCGACTCCAACTTTCTGTTTCACTAGAAATATTGTAACTAAATAAAGAATCACACCTAATTAATGTAGCAGCTGTATTTTCTTACACACGAAGTAACTCATAGTGTTCTTTGTAATTTTTGTTAGAAAGTACATATTTCTTGTATTAAAGTTACACTTTCACTCTTTTTATTGCTCATTTAATGCCAGCCATTGAATGGAAACCTGACGTTTTAACGCGCAAAACACTGATGTCAGTCTATCAACCTCCTGACCTATTACTTTTAATAATTGATAAATAATTTTGATTTGTACTGTGTGGGTAGGCAGTCTTCTTTAATTTAACCTTGTACATAATTGTGTATATCTTAATGAAGATTTATAATTTGTTATATTCAAAGCCAAAAAAATAAGTAATATTAGGCAATACCAGCTGCTGCCCGCGAATTCGTTCGCGTGACATTAAAATACCTTTTTATTTTCTATCTTTTTTTTTCCTTATTCTAAACTTTATACCTAAGCTATTCCTTAAAAAATCAGTTATCTGGCAATGAATGGCCGTGCCGTACCGTTTCGGAGATTAGCCAAAACAAACAGATAGATAGATAGACAACAATTAAAAAAAATATATATAAATACAGTTGATACTATCATAATAATATGCATTAAATAAAAAGCTGTTATTTTGACATTACAAATACAAACACTTCTATTTTATTTAATTTTGTATTATGTAAGTACCTATGTACAGAAAGAGACGGAGGAAAATCGAAATACGTAAGCAACGAGCGTTATTACAGAAAATTTTGTAATTTGAACGTTCAGGTAATTTCCAAATGTCAGAAGAACTTACTTATTTAGATCTATTTATAATCCCGACTTTATAACGTCACACCTAAGCTGATAAGAAGTAATAACTTAGCATACCTACTTTTGTGTATAATTATCTAACACATAACGTAACTAATAAAAACAGCACATAGCGTGTTGTACTATGTATAAATGAACCTACTCATATACTATAACTAATTAAATGATTGCAAGAATGCATTGTATTGGTTAACATTCTCACTAATAGTGCGGTGATTACGCTCGATTCTCGATGTCGAACAAAAAGACTTGCTACGTGGTACCGCGGCCGATAAAACCCGAAGTGCACACGAAAATAGTCGAGTCGACCGTTCGTGGCACCGATACGCGACGAGGCTGAGTGACGTTGACGCCCGAGTCCTTGATTATTAAAAAAGCAAGTGACAGTTGTGTGGATATATACAGAGTTGATACGACAGAGAGGCATTAAATTACACTACGTATACTATACGTGTTTAGTATTAATTCGATACGGTATAAAAATAAAAAGCACCATAAATGAGAATTTTTTTGTTTCAAACAAACTAAATAGCTTACAAATCAGAGTAAAACGCAACCACCCTTTGTAAATAAAGGAGAAACCCAAGCTTCATAAAAACTTGGGCCTGGTGACTGACCTTGGATAACTATACAAAGTGGCAACGTCCAACGTCGCGCGCGGGCAGTAACTCGAAACACACTGTGGATTTTCCAAACTGCAGTACCGGAGATTTTGCCGATTCCAGATGGCAGTAACTGTTGCTGATCGGCAAGTCTCTCGATAAAAAAGTTTGCACCTTCCGATATTTAGAAGGTTTGCGTTTTTTACGTTTTAGAACCTTGTGGATAGTTCTATGGCAACATCTAATTCTAAACTGCCGGGCGGCTCTGTGGAGACTCGTCGGGCTGCGGGAAAAATTGTCTAAAATTCTTTCGTCCCAAGCAGCGGGCATTTACCGCGGTGGCACTCCCTCCTGTTACAGCACTATACGTTTATTGACCCGTAATCTTTGTACTGCCAACTGTATGGTGCGGGCATTCCTAGGGCAATTGCGGCTATCACCATACCTTTCTCTGTAAGTTCGTAGAGCTAACGTTGCGTTTCCACGGTATTCGCCGTAGATTAAAATCATGTCAGTGTATTCTGACGCCGTGTCAGTTACACGAGGTATTTTTGAACACTTTAATTATACACACACACAACCAAAGTTTAACCATCACAATAAAAACAGTCAATTACAAAAAAAAAACACTAACACTAAATAATAATAATCCCAAGTTACGTGTCTTGTCACAATAAAAAAAAGGAATACTGTCTTAAACTTATTTAGTGTCCTATCACAATAACAAAACAAATTCACAATTATTGTCAGCGCACAAGTTCGACAAAACAATAAGGGCGCAGGAGCTTCCGCGTACGTACCTACGTTCCGGAAGGGTAGCGTCGGCGCACTGGAAAACAAGTTTTTTGGAGGCCCCACTTACTGATCGCAAGCACAAAATACAGAGAGTACAGAAGTCAATCTACATACAAAGTGCGCTCGAGCAACGCACACATAGACACCGCTCACGGACACGATATCTCGGACTGGTTGGGACTAGTGCGAGCGCAAGTGCCATCCGCTTGAGACATGCGTCTATGAAGTGCAAAAATGGAGCAATAAAAAAAATTATAACTGTTCAGTGGACGGTTGTTTAAATTCAACATTAAACGGTGAATTGTCGTTTTTTAATCTACCAGTTGTTTCAGAGAGGTAAGTAGGTATTTGCTTGTATTTATATGGTTTGTATTAACGTAACACAGTATTAAGGTAGGTAAGTAAGCGCCCCGGCCCCCGGTCCCGCGCCGTAAAGTAAAAGCGAACATGACTTTGTAGCACTTTGTGACAAATTTGTAATGTAACAATAACATTCAAATTAAAATATTTTAGTTATTATTGGTTTTTTCGTTTCTCATCAATAAATCAAACAACTAGATGCGAGTGCCACTACCACGATAGTTTTTTGTGCATAAGCCAAAGTTTACAACCATAGCGCGACCGCCGAGCGTAGACTTCTGTACTCTCGGTATAGTCGGTATTTTGTGTCGCAAGGATCTAAGATACAATAGCAACACACTGACCTATTTCTATTTCTTTTACGCACGTGATGTTTTGCCAATAGGATTGTCACTCTCTTATGTACTACGTATTGGTTTATGACTTGCGTAAGAGCGGCAACAACGTAACGTAGATTTATCGTTTTAAGGTGCATGACCTATGCCTATAGACATAATCAGCTGTTAGGAAAAATACATCGTGTTCAAACGGTGCAAAAACTTAAAAAATCATTTGCGGCTAAACTACTGTTTCAATTTAATTGATTTTTGGTAGAGAGCTTGATAAGGATACCTAGTATAGGCAGTTTAAAGGAAAGCCCCTCTGTCGTATCAACTTTGTATAGATGTGATTAGTTATATTCGGGTCATTAACTCCTTTTGTTTATGTCTTGAGTTATTTGAATTGAAAAGATTTAAGTAGAGCATTATTTTATATTATACAAGCAATGACAGCGACGCGCAAACTGAAACCATGAATTCAGAACATGATCCTAGACCTCCTAGCTTAGAAATATTTCTTCGGTATTAAAAAAAAGATCTACTGTTTCATAGAAAAGTGAAAACGTAAGTATATTTCACTTTTCTATGTTTATAATAATTTTTATTTTCTTTTTTTTTACGTGGTGTAAATATAATATGGAGCAACATTTTTTTTAATTATTTCAACGCAGGGGTGTTCAGCATCATGTATTGACCGAATGATGTCCACATGTGACATGCCAACTGTACAGACGCCAGTACATGAAGCTACTACAATCTGTCAAATTTCTTTAATAGATTTTCAACTTTATCGCCTAAACTTAAGGTTCAAAGTTGATTGGAAAAATTTTACAGTTTCGGGTAGCCTGATGTCCTGGCGTCTGTACCTTTAGCCTTTGGGTAGGCAGTTCAAAATGTGCAAAACGAAAAACACCATTCAAAAAAAACGTCACTATAGTGTGCACACTACATATTTATCCCTAGTAATTTGTGTTAAAATATTGAACAGAAGTTAACCAACCAAATTATTATTCATAGATGGGAGATTATTACCGAATAAGTGTGTACATAATTAATGTAATGACTACGGGTCGGTTACCTATCATTCACTCAGATTTTTTGCAGTCGCCATAAAATCCACAAAACTTACCTAAACTGTAAGTGTTGTTTCCGAACGTCTTCGTATGTTTTTGGGACTCTATTACAGAACGTCACTCAAAACTCAAGCGTTACTTAAAACTAGTTTCAACCAATCAAATGGCTTGAATCTAGTTTTAAGTTTATAATGCTTGAGTATTGAGCGATGTTCTGTAATACGGGACTAAGAGTAAATAACATTTAAAAAATGTAAGTTCTCTAGAAATTATTCTCAGGTCTTAGATACCTACAGAAGTACAGACTGCCTCATTGGTCTAGTGGTCGCAAGATCTACTGTTGAGCATGAGGTCTTAGGTTCGATTTCCAGGTCAGACAAAGTATTTTCGGATTTTTTTCCATCTGGAATTTCTCAGTAGCAGCCCGGAGGCTGGATTTGCGGCCGATTGATGGCAATAGATTCGCTCCGTAGGTATTAGATGGGACTCAGACATAGCTACCGAAATGTCGATGAACTAAAGTTACAGTCAACAAAAGATAATATAAGTAAGTATGCAGGATCGTCGGATATAGTTGAAGTTTGGTAAGAAACTGATGGATGTTGTCGACTGAAATTTAATTTGATAAATGAGCTGTTTGTTTTCTATTAACAAAATTAAATTTTATTCTAGAACATAGGTACATCGGTTTCTTACTAAACTTCAACTATATCCGACGATCCTGCATACCTAACTCTTCTGTTGACTGTACAGACGCCAGCACATCAAGCTATCCGAAACTGTCAAATTTTCCCAATCTAGCTTGAACCTAATGCTTTAGCGATAAAGTTTAAATCTATTAAAGAAATTTGACAGATTGTAGTAGCTTGATGTGCTGGCTTCTATTATACATCTGTGGACAATCCCTAGCATCAGTGGGATGACACTGACAGCTCACTCCACGAAAGTTTTCACGGTGAGATTTTTACAGAATCGACCGGTTGTAGTTTAAGGAACGTGTTACGGACTCACGGTGTCAGTCAGATAAAATAGATGGGTACGAACTACAATGCATTTTCATACCTCAGAATGCAGAAAACAATGGCAAGAGCTTGAAAGACACTTAAGCAACAATTTCCGTATTTCTAAGAACGTTCGTAATGTAATTTATGGTGCCACTAATCGATATTTTTTCTACACAAATTTCGGGAGAGTATTACTCCACTGTTTGACATTATTTGGTTGCATCCAAAGTTAAACATGATATCGTTTTGTCTTATTATTAATTTTGTCTGTACGGAAACAGAATAGTAAAATAAAAGCTATTAAAAAGTTATGAGCCAACAAAGATTCGTTTTTCTCGCTATTTTTAACACAACTTTGAGTGGAAATAAGTAATAAAAGACCTGTAAAATCTTCAAAACAAAGTCGGCACTGACAAAGCTCAGTTATCGTAGAGTTTGATAAACTTTATTTATAATTGATTTGTGCAGTGGTTTTTTCATTAAACTGATTTTCCAAAGCACTTTTGAATTTTTTTACGCGGATTTCAGTTCGGAACGGCTGTTTCTGTGCATGAGAACTAGACGTTGTGCATGTAGACTAGCGTCTAACTGCTCATCACTGATACTATCTCTGTCGGACACGAAGTCAGGTGAGACAGCGTGGTTTTTGACCATGACCACCAGCGAGTTCGAGCTCGCGACTAGTTCCACCTTAAGTCTCAATCTGTCAAAAAACCTCTACATTCGAACAATTTTGACTAGTTTTTGACATTAATTGTCGCTGAAATGAGATTTCGACTTGAAATTAAACGTTTTTTTGTGAAGCTGAATAATGCTGAGATCATACTAACTTATTATTAAGTTCGTGAAGTGTTAATAAGACTCCAATAACCTTCTTTAAGCGTGGCATTTCTACTGTACCTACTTGACATACGAGTACTTTCACATAATTGGTGAAACTTCAAAGACGTATCATCTATCTAATAACAATTAAAAATGTAATAAGAGAAAGATTATTAAACCATGATGCTATCACGGAGACTTTGACCCTGTGATCAAGTGCTTACTTAAAATTATGATTTTTGGAATTTTTTTATGATACTTAGCCATAAAAAAATTCCAAAAATCGTAATTTTCATGACGTCTATGAAGTTTCTCTAAAAAATTAATTTAAAAAACTGTAGGTAATATCCGACGGTATTTTTTTATTTTTTGTTTGTCGAAACTGTACCTATATTTATATCATTGGGACTTACTTAGTATAAGATTACTTACGATCTGTAGGAGTAGTCCTACAGATCATAAGTAATCTTGTAGCAACAAAGCCAATATTTAGTTATACCTACAATAGATCAGGGCCTCAAGTCTGCTATTACAATAGTGTCAGAATGGTCTACCATTGATTTCATAATTGTTGATTTTGACAAGTTTGGTAATCTACTAATATAAAATGGCGTCATTATGACTTTCCAATGGTCAACCATTGACACTCCATTGAAAGAAATGGCATAAAATGGTAATCTCGTACATAATGACAAATGAATAAATGTAATGTTTATTGCTATTTACGAACTTCTTACTACTTCAGATTGCAAACACTAATACGTAATATATTATGTAAAAATATATATTAAATGAAATCTAGCATGTAATTTAGTAGTAGTTTTTCTCAGACCATTGACCGACCAATGTTCAACCATTATAAATTTAGCAGATTACGAACTTTTAGCAAAATTATAATGGGATCGTGTTGGAATGACGAATTTATAAAAATAGCAGACTTGGGCCCCGGGATGGCGAACCTTGTAATTGCATTTAAATAAATACAAGTTGTTACAAATTAATGCAAGACCTCATACACCCCAATTAGAGTAGGTAGTGAATTGAAAGTAAATACAATGACCAAAACTTTTTTTTTATAGCATGCTATTTTTATTATGAAAATCGTGTTGACACTAGCATTACTTTATGCATTTAAAATTGAGTCTTATTGCCTTGAAATAAGATTTAATATTATTTGGCTCAATTGGCGGCTAGTATGAAAAAATACATAATTTTTGAAAAAAATACCTCTTGGTGCCTCATTTCATTAAAAACGTCTAACGGGCCTCTGCGAGTTAGTTTCGGCCCCTCGTAGACCTTCCAAAGGTCTCGATAAATGTCAAGAGGGATTAAAAATAATAATAACAATGCGAAAGTATATCCTTTTTTTAGTTATCACTAGGCCAAGATTGTTTATTGGCACGTCAGCGTCATGGCCGCATGAAATCGTAACTATTAAAACCAATGAAAACCAATAGTAATTATTCTGTAAAATGTGTGATGTGCATGAGAGCAAATAAATAAATATATATTTATTTGGAAAAATTGCACAAGGTCGTATAGACGTTCGCCATCCCTGCAGTAGATCGTAGGATCTACTGCTTAACTAAACTTTGTTGCTAATTATATTTCCGTAATTAGTAAACTAAGTGGTATGTTATTCTTATCAACTTCTTTCATTTACCATTATATACATTGACCTCGCTTACCTAGAAAATGGACGGAATAATTTGTAAAAAGTTAGTGTTAATTTGACTAAGTTGTAGTTGTAATGTTATAAAAGTGTTTCTTGTTAGTTTTTAATATAAAAATTAACATCATATTCTTGAAAGACAGACTCTCATTAACCACTCCATTTGTAGTTATAAATTATATACCTAAGTAAAGTTAAAATGTAAAAAATAAAAATAAAATCAGCATTAGACATTAATACGTATGTTCGCATAACTCGACATAATGTATGGGATCAACTGATTTTGTTTTCACGATTTCAGGGTTGGTCCTATATTAAAAGTTGTTCATAATGACGAGTTTATTGACCTCTTTTAAGGATTAATAGGATCAAAAGGCAAGGGTGTATATCTATTAGCTGTCATTTTGGTCTAGCAAATAGAGAGAGAGAATAGAGAGAAAAAAAATAAAAATAAAAAAATAATAATAATAAATAGAGTTTAGAGAGTTCATTTTAGTCAGTTTAATGCGTATGAGAAGGTAAATGCCACTTTCCAGAGAGACTTGATATAAGTATGTAAGTATCTATCATGTCAACTAAACATAACTAACATCACGCCTGTAAACCCCGATGGTTTAGGCAGAGGTGTGTAATTTAAGACGTAGTTCCCACCATAGACAACGAATGACGCACAGATAACGTAAAAAACTAAATTGAATAACTAAAGGTAAAGGTAAAAGGTAAAGGTTCAAATAACCGTTGCAAGGAAAACCTCCTACCTATTCTAGGCCCAATTAACGGATTTTATGAATTAAAGCTTCTGACGTTCATAAAATCCATTATTTTATACTATGTTTGGCCAAATGACGTCAAGAAATATTTAACCATTAGAGTTTCCGCATCAAATTCTGCACCCTAATTGCGTAACACACTATTACTCACAATTTGAATCATTTTTAAGCTTATTGCTAATCCATTGCTCGATTTACGTTCGAAAAGTGTGTCTGCTCAACAACGTAAATAACGCAATGAATGTTGTTGAACTGTCAAAATGAAACCGATTGCTACTGATAGTGTGTTACGCAATTACCCTGCTGGTCTGCACTCTGCGGGGTAATTGCTTAAGACACTATCAGTAGCAATGTGTTTCATTTTGACAGTTCAACAACATTCATTACGTGATTTACGTTGTGGAGCAGACACATTTTTGAACATAAGGAGCAATGGATTAGCAATAACTTTCAAAATTATTGAGATTGTAAGGTACGCAAAAGTTACAACATAATATCACGCCTGTGTTCCCCGAAGGGTTTGACAGAGGTGCACTTATAATACAGAAGCCAGCATATCAAGCTACCCGAAACTGTCAAATTATCCCAATCAACTTTGAACCTTATACTCTAGCGATAAAGTTGAAAATCTATTAATGAAATTTGACAGATTGTATAGTAGCTTGATGTTTTGGCGCCTGTACTTTCACCCACATTTCTCCAGTTATGTTTAAGTCCCATGTAATGGGGGTGAACCTATTGCCATCAGCCGGGCACAAATCCAGACTCCGGGCTGCTACTGTAAATTTACAATTTCCACAATTTCCAATATAAAATACTGCGTGTCTCGGGATTCGAATCCACGGCCTCATATTTAGCAGTAGCGCTTGCGGTCACTAGACCAACGATGCAGTCCGTGTAAAATTATTCTAAACTAGCTGCACCCCGTGGTTTCACCCGCATAAGTTTCGATCCCGTGGGAATATCGGGATAAAAAGTATCCTATATGTTAATCCTGGTTATAAACTATCTATCCAAATCTGTTCAGTAGTTTGTGCGTGACGAAGTAACAAACAATTATCAACACACAAACTTTTCGCCTTTATAATATTAGTGTGATGTCATATATCTTTAAACACTCAAGTGGTACTCAAGTGCAATAAACTCTACATAGGCATCGCGTCTGAAACATTATGTAATCAAAGCATGTCCTTTAAACAATGCATCATTTTTTATAGTCCACTAATAAATTAACACTAAAAAGGTAATCTGTAAATTATCGATTTTACATAGTGTCGGGTCGTTCACACTTTGACAAGAGTATCAATTACACATAGACAAATAGTAATGAGGTGGTGTAAACACAAAGTATTAATGCGGCATGTTAATTATCTATGGTTAGGATGAGTGGAGGCTGTGGTGGAGGGCTTGAATGTGCGCTGAAATAAAACCATGCAGCCTTTTGCAACTTACATACACTAATTAATTACTAACAAGCGGAGCTACCTAGCTGTAGCTACATATTTGACGTTTGCATAAATATACGTAACTCTGAATCTGGTGTGGGTCCCGCCGGTTACCCATGTAAAATACTGGATTCAGCTGCATTCGGTTAGACTGGAAGCTGACCCCAACATAGTTGGGAAAAGGCTAGACGGATTCGGTAGGTATAAATATAGGATTCGCTAGCTTGAACTAACCCTATAGCAGACTTTGGAACCACAAATAACTCTAAGTAGTTACTGATTATTTTAACATTATTTTTTCATTTAGCGAAGTACTAGAATAACTAAACCCTTCATGTGAAATGCTTACACGTGTAATCTAAAGGCCAATAATCTGTATCTAATTGATTGGAGGACACAACTCGCCATAAACTAATGGGCAATGGCGGATGACAGTACGTAGGTACCGCACTATCGCGAACAGGGTCATTCAACCCAAACATAAGAAAATTGCAGTTTTGTTCATAGACAAAAATAATTGTTTGTGACATAAAACCTTACTACTGACTGATATAGAGTCACAGCCATGAAAACATCGTTATTAGTGATATTTTTAGATATCAATGTCACTTTGAGCAGACTTGAGCGATATTTGCCAAGTGTCAGTGACACTGTTGCGTATTATTCATAACATAATACTAACGTAAATAAACATGTATTACCCTATCCCGACATCTTTAAAGAAAACGATGTAAGATTTTTTTTTTCTACTACAATGGATTCGTTCCTAACCGATTGGACGGAGAAGGCACAGCTCAAAAAAAAGATGGAAGAATATGGGGGAGGCCTTTGCCCAGCAGTGGGCAACGGCCCACTATCAATCAAACAAACCGGCATTTAAACGAAAAAAAAAAATACAATTGTAATTATTGAATTTGGTTCGGACTAGATCTCGTTAGCGCGTCTACATTCCGTTGCTAGATCTACATAGATATCAATGTCATTTGCAAAAGTCGAATGTTCTAGGTAGATACAGGTCGTGTCATTGAAAGTTCTAGTTTTTAATGTTATCTTCAAACCACATTATTATTCCTGCGGTTTATTCAATAGCATAATTATACAAATAATAATGACCTACTTATAAAAACCAGCGTGTTGTATAGGGTCAAATTAAATTAGCTAACGAAACTCCGCAGACGTGATGGGTATCGAAATCAATATCTAAACATAATAAAACTAAAAAGAAATAAATTCGATGTTTTTCTTTGTTGAGTCATCGACCGCAGTTGGTGTAGTCACTTTAAATAGGTATCAGTCTAAAAAACTTTTTTTTAGTGGAAACTTTATTACAGACGTGATTTGTATCGATATCGAAATTGAAACACGATTTACATATTTTCTCATGTCATACTTGGGTTTTGCGGTCGTTGACCCATATAAAACTAAAACCTTTTTTTTAAATTTAATATAATCGTGTTTATAGATCTATCGAGACCCACCAAGCTACAGAGTTTCGCTAACTAATTTAATTTGACCCTGTATTTTTTTAATGTCTCAAAACAGAACGCTTAGGTAGGTACGTTTGTTGACGGTTCTCCACCTCACCCAAATGAACCTCTCTTCATGACTTGATAACCAATATATCATTTATTTATTATCCTGTATTAAGGCAGAACGTTACGTGTAATGAATTAATCGTAGGCATCTATTTGCTTGCGAAAACCACCATCGTATAAAATTTGCCTGCTTTCCCAAAGGTTCACGTTTTCAGATAATACACGGGCGTTCGAATTCCCAAAGGTTCACGTTTTCAGATAATACACGGGCGTTCGAAAAATCAATTAAACATAATATATTAATTATTACTGCTATCTATTAGCCGTGTAGTCCCGCGTGGTTCCCTTTGACACGATCACATTCATGTTTCAAGTTTTTTAACGATTGCTATGCATTTTCTTACTAACTATACTAATATAACACTTGAAAGAAAACAGCTAACAATTTTTCTTTTTTTTCACGGTCAATATTTATTTCAAATTATAGAGTATAAAATTAATAATTACATGCATTTCGTTCTGATTTCAAATGCTGCAATGGTGCACAAACATCAATTGTAACTAATGTAAGTAACTCAGATTTATTTATTTAAGCAATTCGAATTTCAAATCGGAAAAAAATCGAATAATTATTTTAAAAAAATACAATTTATTAAAAGAAAATTGATTTACAAATTCTGCCAAAAGAAATAAAAGTTATGATGGATTGTCTAGGTTTATAAGCATTGAGATAAAGAGAAAATAGCCCGTAACTTAATTTTTTGGATGCGTAATAAAACACTGAAGCATTTTACACGAAAAATCATTGCGAAAAATACACAAGACCTACCTATGTAGGTAACGAATTTGTGTAAAATGTCTGGAGTCTGGGTGGGAGTGATCTAGACCCAGACAGTTGGCGCACACAGGCAGGGTTCAGTGCACTACTCGATGGACTGCGTCAGTCTGGACTCGAGAAACTTTCGACTTCCAATGTTTTTATGCCCGCTTTTAATAGATGTTAACTCTTGTCAACAAATTAGCTGATAAGTTTGAATTCGTATGATGGTTAGACGACTGCGAATTTTACTAAACATTTTCCCTGTGTTTTTGATGTTATTTGAAGTGTTTATTTAGAAACTACGCCGCAAAATTTAACTCCTTCACTAATCATGCTCACAAGGAAATATTGTCAAAAAGGCGGCATTTTAACAGCACTTATTATCTTCTCTTCAACACCGTAAATTAAACTTGGTAGGTAGGTACAAAGACCGGACGAATCGGCCGACCGGTGGCGCAACGCTGTTGATTCCAAATTAGTCGGGCGAGCGGTCGGCCGACCGGTCGCTCGATTACAATCTGTTTTCTTTGTCCGGAACGTAGCACTCGGAGCGATCTACGGACGAGTCGCGCCTCCCGCCAGTGACATCTGTGAATCGGTTCAGGCGACAATTTTTATGAAAACTGCTATGTGTGGCTCCAAAGATTGTGGCAACCCTACAGGGTTCGAGCCATTGAGCCAGGTGCGTTCTTATATCACAGAATAGGGACCCTGAAATCGGACTCGGAAATTAATTGGCATCGTAGTGTCGGAAAGTTGAATCTAATAGGATCTCGATTAGAATAAATCGAACGGAAACAACATGTTTTTGTTTGTCGACAATAAACATCGTAAATGCGCAACATGTTGTTCTATTTGTTAGAGATACGCCATTTTTAAATGTGCCTCATGCGTACATTGGAACGTAAGTAATTAGCGGGTAATAAAATTAAATTTTAACATAAGTATCATATGAATTAATTTATTATAAGTGATATCAAAGCAACTTATGAAGCCCATACGTTTAATAAAGCGAAATAACGTAGACTCCAATGTAACATTACTTTGATAAACATGTTATTTTGTAAATCGGTATTCCGAGCGCCAATTTACAAGTAGGTATTGTTGTGAACATAGTTGTGAAGATAAACTTTTTACTAGGTATTGCAAAAAGAATTCATTCATACACTTTAAAAACCGGCCAATGAAAAGTTCCGTAGTTGGAATGAATTTATCCCATGAAGAAACTTAACATTGTAGTTGAAAATCATGTTCTCCCATACATTGCAGCTGCAAATTTAAGTTGGTCGACTATTACTCGTAAAATAGTTTTCCTTTTAATTTCGTTTTATGTATACAATGTGTAACTGAATAAACGCAAGTCCTGAAAGTAGTTTGTTCATAATAGACTACTGAATCGATTTCAGTAACTTTTAATACAGGTATTTTTTTTTTAAATATGTATTTTTTCATACTAAACGCCGATTGAGCCAAACAAAATTAAATCTTATTTCAGAGCAATGAGACTCAATTTTAAATGAATAAAGAAATGCTAGTGTCAACACAATTTTCTTATTAAAAATAGCAAGCTTTAAAAAAAAAGTTTTAGTCATTGTATTATGTTTTTAACTCAATATTCTAATTGGGGTGTATGAGGTCTTTTGTTAATTATGTTACATCTTGTATACTACTGCCGTGAATTTATTTAGCATATCCAAAAGCAACCAGTTAGCTGGGGAGGGGGGGGGCACACTTGACTAACAAAAATTAGCACCTTAAAAGCTTAATATTTCACAAACGGATCCCTGAATAGAAAAATCCGCAATATTTTTGAAAGACCTATCCATCGATACCCCCACCATGGGGTAGACGAGAAAAAAATAACATCACCACTTTACGTGAAACCTAATTTTTTTTTTAAGTAATATATTTTTATTTTACCACTTGTGTATGTCCATGCCAAATTATAGCTTTCTAGTACTAAGAGTCTCTGAGTTAAACTGCGGAGCTGCGGACGGACGGACGGACGGACAGACTGTCATGGCGAAACTATAAGGGTTCCTTGTTGACTACGGAACCCTAAAAATGTAAGTAAGATAGGGGTAGCTTGATGTGCTGGCCTCTGTACCTAGTTCTAGGAATTTTAAAGAATTTTTATTGTAGGAACTGGATGAAAAAATATTGACCAGTGTTCCACTTTGGCCCTGGATCGAAAGAGCTGGATGTTGATGTGGCAGAGGCCTTTGCCCAGCTGTGGGATGATGCAGGCTAACAGTATCAGTAACTGGATGAAAATCTACTTAGAACTTTTTAATTTACGTAGAAAATAAAGTTTCAGGGAAGCTTTGACTCACCTAAGTATTTATAGGTAGGTATTCGTTTGTGATTTCAATTTTCTATCGCTACACTAATCCAATGCAAGTACTTCATTATTTTTATATAATTTCACCGAAAAACCGAAGCTCACTAACTAGGGCGCCATATTCTATTCAGACAGATTACGCGAAAGTAGTTCGAATTCCGAACGCTCGGTGGTGTCGTAAGTTTACGCGACCACGCAAACTAGAGCCCCGGCAAATTAGTCGGCGTCCTCCGCCGCGCACGTTTCCCTCAGCGAGGAGAGGGACGTCGCGGGTCCGCGCCAACCGGTGATCGACTAAGTACCTTTCACGATCTTGAGGCGCGTCACTTTCCCCGCTCTAGTGAGTTTTTTCGAACGTAACAACATCACGATTACATCAATATCGCATGCGGATCGTTCCGCGTGTATACTGCACCTGTGAATCGGAACGCATCGGCCGCTGTAAGCTGGCTGTGTGTCGTGCTGCCTTTGCCTATTGTTTATTTATTGACGTTGACATTTCAGCTGAGATTAATAGCGGCCATCTTTGAACTAATGGGACGTTCATTATTATGTGACGACTTATTAAAGAATGTTATGAATGTTATTTTATATTTCCCGCGCTGCAATTAGTTAGGTAAGGTAACATGGTCGACATTACGAGCCCCCTGGGGCGCCGCAGCGATTAATAAAGTTTTCTAGTTTTTATTTTATTTTATACTTAGTGTCATTTTAGTAATGGGGGATAGTTAACTGAAATACTTATGCATAGTTAAAAAATAAAAAAAGTATTCAGTATTCACACAAAGCATATTAAATAATCTGTTTTACCGGCCCAAAAGCTTTAATGTGCGTCATAAACTCATAATTGACATTATAGAGGTGTTCAAGAATAAAAGGATGTTTAATACTTTTCATCCGTTAATTTATGTAACAATAGGTTGGAAAATAGTGCGCCATGTAAGTAAAGAAAGCATAGTGACAGAGTTACGTGGTGGGTCGCAGTTAGCGTCACAAATGATGGATGACGCACGGCACGCCTAGAGTACCTACAACGAAACGTAGCGTAGACCAGCATTTGATAGGCGCTTTCGAAACTACATATAATAACGTGAGTCTATATGGATACTGTCTCCTAGAAGGACTATAAAGATAATGCAGGCACATTACAAGTTTTTTTAGGGTTCCGCACCTCAAAAAGAAAAAACGGAATCTTTTTAGGATCACTTCGTTGTCCGTCCGTCTATGTGCCTGTTGTTAAGACTCTTTTTGTCAGGATCACGTGGAGGTATCAAATTAATATCAAGTACGTAGTTCTACATTCCGTAGGCTAAATAATAACAGCCGCACAGGTCGATCGATCAGGTTAAGCTACGCTTGCCGCGGTTGGTCTGTGGATGGATGACCATCTTTACATACCGAGATCCCTCCGTGCCTCGGAAAGCACGTTAAGCCGTTGGTCCCGGCTGGCATTCGTGGATCTTTGACAGTCGTTACGGGTAGTCAGAAGCCCGAAAGTCTGTCAGTCTTACAAAGGGGTATCGTATTACCCAGTAACTGGGTTGTGGAAGTCAGATAGGCAATCGCTCCATGTAAAACACTGGTATTCAGTTGCATACGGTTAGACTGGAAGCCGACCCCAACATAGTTGGGAAAAGGCTTTTTTTTTTTTTTTTTTTGTGGATGGGAAATCATCCAATGACCCCTCCCGCTCTGGGTGGAGCAGAAGGGAGTGTCAGACTCTTACTGACTAAAACCCACCCGTGTTCCTTCCTTAGCCCTTTGTGTTCCGGGGTAGCGGTAACCCTTTCGGACAATCCCGCTGCCCCGGCAGGCTTCGGCCCTTTCGGGCCCCTTCCTTATGCTGACATCTCTTTGAGGCGCGCGTGGAACACGTACGCGCCGTCCGGCACGGGCCTGGTCCTGATCGGACGGAGAGTTACCCATTACTCTCCGCCCGCAGGCCCGCGCCTACGGTGGCCGGGAGTCGTCTCGCGGCTCCCGACGCCCGGGGCGTCTCCCGCGGCGGCTGGGACGTGAGGCCCTCTCCCTCAGCCGTCCCGCCACCTCCTTCGCTAGCATGACTGCTTCGCAGAAGGAGGTGACTGCCTCCCACTCCCTCTCGCCCCGGACCATGGCTTGAACCAGGGCCGGGCGCGAGAGGTCGCCGCCGCTGCCGATCGCCTCTGCGAGGACACGGCGGTGCTCCGCCCAATTGGGGCATACCGCCACCGTATGCTCCACCGTGTCCTCCGGGCGACCCTCGCAGTGGTGACACCCGGGCGTATCCTCCCGCCCGATAATGTGCAGGTACCTCCCGAAACACCCGTGTCCGGTGAGGACCTGCGTCAGGCGGTAGGTGAGGGCGCCGTGGCGCCTCTCTAGCCACTCCTCAAAGAGGGGTCTTACCGCCGCTATCGCGGCGTGCCCTGGGAAAAGGCTAGGCAGATGATGACGTACCTCTACAGTCCCTTGGAGCTCTAAAAAACGCAAGTTTCTATGCAAAATTCGGCCATAGGTATATATATGCGACATATTTTAATATAATAATTAATTTGTAGTTTTAACACTTAGAAAATAGTTTTTGCGATTACAATCATACATTTGCAGTTGGAGAGAGAGTTGAACGTTACGTATATCGAGATATGGGCGATTTTTTTTTCAAATATAAGTTATGTTTATTCTTTTAATAATTTATTTTTTACGGGATCCCAGTATCTAAAGGCTGGGAGGGCTGACATTCTTCAAATATTGGCAAAGTGATTCATTAATACACTTTACAAAAGAATACTTTTATGGTTTTTACTTTGTTTGTAATCGCCATACTTACTTAACCTCTATGTGAGTACCTAGGTATATATAGATTTAGTCTAGTAAACAAACAGTGCAGTAGGGTATCCCCGGGAACGCACGGGCGATTTTTTCCCGCGGCGATATTATTTCGTGCACTGTATTTTCAACGCACTCCTGAGCGCCTAGAGTTGAAAATCCAACAGTGTGTTTTTTCGACGCGCTGGAATGCGCTCTATTGGATTCTTAATGCACAGCTTAACACGGAGAGTTGAAAATCCAGTGCGTGATAAAATCCCGACGCGATATTTTACGTCCGTGCGAGCGTGGGCTAACAGAAACGGACTTACTAACAAGTTTCCTTATACGTTTTATTGTCTTGATAATTTTCGAGATAGTTAGGGCCCAAACAAATTTGGTCCATATGACCTACATTTACCACAAACTAAACGAATGTACGTACATACAACAAAGTTGTGTTGAACCGTTTACAATATACATATCCACCCACCGCATTACCTGAAACTAACCGGGTTTCAGGGATTTAAGCCTTAAAGCTTAAATACCTACAATATCTGTGTTATCTGTGGTCGGCCTATCGACTGTCGGAACCAATAATCGAGCGATCAAAAAGTACCATAAACAATTCACCCGGTTTATAAAATACGCCCCTCTTAACTATAAATACGAACATGATTTTGTTACGAGCTTCGAGATTTTGTGAATTAATTATTTAATCTGTATCCGATTAATGAGAACGGGGGTTTAATTTCATTCAATTTAATTTTTAAATTTTCGGAGAATTAACGTTTTTTTAAATTATCGATTTAAATAATAATAAAACTGTTTAAAAAATACATTCCTTAAGTAGAAGAACATTCTCACTCGTTTTTACCGTATATATAATGTTCTTGTTTCATCAATTCAGTTATTAATTACCGTAATAAAGAACAAGACATAGATTTGTGTTCTCCATAAAAAGCATATCATAAGATATTAAGTCCGATTTAAAAATGTTGTAATTTCTTTGTGAACAGTCAAGTAAGGTGACAAATAGGTGAAAGCTCGGTGTAAATAGTGGTAGTAATCAATAATTGTACCGGATAGTTATTAGGTACGGTTGGCAAGTTGGCTTATTAATTTTTAAGTCAACCTTGCGTTATGCCACGCCATGACGCGTCCAACTAAACAACTTTATAACCTATATTTATTCGTGGTCAAATTAAATTATCTTGGCGAAACTCTGCAGAAGTGATGAGTATCGATATGTAAACATTAGATGTTTTTTTTGGGGGTCAACGACCGCTGGGATTGTTGCTACTTGAAGTATTAGTAGAGAAAATATGCTTTATCGTGTTAAGACATCGATACCAATCACATCTGTAATGTTTACACAAACAAACCGATACCTATTTCAAGTGAATACTGCGGTCGATGGACCCACAAAAAAATCATATTCATTTCTTTTTTATGTTATCATATGATACGATACGTTGCTTAGATACGATACCCATCACGTCTGCTGAGTTTCGCTAGCCAATTTAATTTGACCCAAATACTTATATCTTTGCTAAATATAAACTCTTATATTCAAATTCAGTAGCATTTTCCTATTTAGGTTCGGCAAAAAACGTACCTACATAGATACTTTTCAACAATGCCATTTAATAAATGAAAATGCTATGCAAAAAATTGGCGCTATACTACACACATCAAAAGTGTCTAGGGATCAAGCATTTTTATGCGGATTTCTTGAGATTGAGATGTGGCTTTGTAATAAATTTATGATTTTATAAATTTATATGGATCCTTTTTGGTGCATTTCATAATTTGAATCAGGAACTGTGAATCAAATTCGAGTAAAAGATGAAAATCAGCTGTCAATATTTTCCCTATAAAAACATACAACGCATTGAAGACATTATTAGTGCTACTGTTTCCCTACTACTGATTAAAACCAACGTTATTATGGAGCGGCGACGTCATTTAAGCAGGGAAGAAATGCTCAGAGCCGTGGGAATGATAGAAGCTGGTTCCCGGCAACGTACTGTGGCTTTAGCTCTGAATACAAGTCAGAGTGTTATCAGTCGACTTTGGACACGTTACCGAAGCACTGGTACCGTGGCTGAGCGCCATGGAGGACGGTATCGCTGCACCACACGGAGACAAGACCGATACATTCAAATCTTAACTCGAAGAGCTCCAACAATAACCGCCATGATGTTAGCCGTGAGGCTTCATCACTCTTCAGGGAACTTAATTAGCGACCAAACAGTCAGAAACCGCTTGCATGAAGTGAACCTTCATTCCCGAAGACCGCTACGGGTACCACCTATAGCAATGCACAATCGTAGGATTCGATATCAATGGGCTCTTGAACACAGAAATTGGGCAGAAGAACAATGGCGTTTCGTGTGCTTTTCTGATGAGTCTCGTTTTGGTATGAGACCGGATACAAGACGTATACGACACTGGAGAACCCCTGGACGCCAACAGCGATTAAAATCCTGCCAGGAAGTCCATCCTTATAGTGGTGGAACCATCATGGTATGGGCGGGTATTTGGATCGGCGGAAGAACTGAGTTGATTTGGATCAGAGGCAACCTCAACGCTCAAATTTATGCTGAGACGATTGTATCAGACGTCATCGTTCCTCTACAAGTGCAAATCGGTCCCTTATTTCAGTTAATGCATGATAATGCACGACCGCACACCGCAAGAGTTGTAAGACAGACTCTCGCCGCAGCTAACATCAATGTCCTGCCCTGGCCTGTTCAGTCGCCAGACTTGAACCCGATTGAGCATGCATGGGATATGCTACAGAGAAGAGCTCTGCCGAATATGGAGGGTATCCAGTCGCAAGAAGACCTTTTTTTGTTGTTGCAACGAACATGGGCGGCCATTCCACAGCGTGATTTGGATGAACTCATTTTGAGTATGCCAAACCGATGTTCTTGTGTTGTTAGTGTTCGCGGTAGAAACACGGATTATTAATTGTTTAAGTTACCCAATAAAATTTTAGAGAAAACTGTTATTTCAGTCTTTTTTTCGAACTTTTGTGTTAGTGGTTCAAATGTCAAAAATCCCTTTATTAGGAAAATGGCAAATTTCTTTATTAATGCAAAGGTGACTTGGTTTATCGTTACTGTGACAAACGAAAACACTTTATTTGATGAATCCTTAAAGAAAATTTTAATTAATATCAATCAGGAGAAAAGTTATTGCAAAAATATATGTTGATCCCTAGACACTTTTGATGTGTGTATTAACATTATTCATAAGTCGTATCAAGGATAAAAATTTGAAGGCTAATTAATTAGGATACAATGTAAAATGAGACGCCAAAATCGATTCACAAAATAATGTAGGATCAGATTCACAATATTCATCGCGTAAATCGAGCATTCTATTTGTTTGAACTCCAGTTTCAACGTAGGAGAGCATATCGTACGAATTCCATTCAGCCGAGCGGCGCTGACGAAATAATGTAATATCATATGAATTAAAATACGGACGATAATGTACTCTATTCCTTTGTGATAAAGATGTTGCAGTATTTGTATAGTTTATCGCAGCACGGGCGTGTATCGAAAACGCACCAAGCTTCTATTTTTAAAATCGATGCGGTGACCGAAGTGGGACATTTGTATAGCTTTTTCAATTAGGGAACGTTTAGAGACTGCGGTTACAGAACGTCATAAGTTGCGCACTTATTTTTATTTGGAACGTTTATTAGTTAGTTAAACTAAAATAAAACTGTATTTTAAACAACAACATTACCTCATCTACTCTAAATAATCTCAGTTTATCAAACACCAAAATTAAGTGAACCTAAAAGAAAATTAATCCATGAAAAACATTTTAATTTAACACAATCTTCACTTACACGAGTCGAAATAAACAATGCCGAGTAAAATATAGGTTGATTTTAAATATAAACGAAGTGGTTTTTATTTAAATGAGTTTCACGATCGCACTTTTAAAACACCAATGATCATGTTAATTTAAACGATATTGCCGCGTTATGCGAAAAAGATGGCGGACTGCCAAAGGGATTTACCATGAACCGCGCTTTGTTGTGAGATTTGTGTAAGCTCTGGTAACAAAATGTTAGTATATGGTAAATTAGGTCTCCATTTGTAACATATTTTATTTTTTAAAGAATAAATAAACAGTAGGTACTTACCTATATTATTGTTTTTAGTTTTTTTTTTCGGTTTTTTTAAATACAGCTGATTATTTATTTTAATAAATTAGGTCTCTGTTTGTAACATATTTTATTTAAGAACTAGCGGACTCTCCCGGCTTCGCACGGGTGGACATTTATTTTTTAAACATTTAATTTTTTCTAGCAATTAAAAAAGCCTATATTAATCAGTGATAATGTAGCATTCAAATGGTGAACGAATTTTTAAAATCGGTCCAGTACTTTTTGAGCCAATTCGTTACAAACATATGTACAAACAAATCTTTCCTCTTTATAATATTAGTATAGAGTATAGATAAAAGAATATCTAAACATAAGTAAGTTAAGTATTAAATTTAGATAGTATTAGATAATAAGTTCCGTTTTTTTTTTAAAATAAGACTGGTTATTTATTCTACTAGAGGTGAGCCCTTTACGCATAAGTTAAAACAGATGTAAGTACTACCTACCTGTACAAGTATTATCTAGCCAAACGCTTTCTCCGTTGCTCGCGGTGCGTTCAAGCGTGGGTAATATCATCGCTGCCTACTCTGTAACTCCATTGTTTTCTTACTTCATCGCCTTTTTATATGATGAATTACAAATTGCCCGTATGCTATTCAATGTATTACAGTTCGATATATCGACGGTGAAGATACAGATCTCCGATAAAACATTTCATTTAATTGGTTTTTTTTTCGATCGGTTCATTCTCAGTCGAGAAGGAAATTTCCATTAATTGCTGTGTTGGCAAACCCCAGATTGATTCAATAAAACAATGGAATTCACAGTCGTACTTTCCTAAGTGAAAGATGGACTTAATACAAACTACCAAGTACTTGCTTAAATAACTTAGATATTTCAAGTAGGTACTGAAGTTGCTTTAGACGGTAAAAAACTTTATAGTTCAAAGGAACTCGGTTTGCTTCGGTTTTCCTCATATCAAAAAGGTCGAAGCGATCAATCGGATCAACAAAACACTTGTGAATCGTAATTTGTGAAACACAAAGAGAACGGGCTCTTTTAGTTGTGTACAAAATAACGAATTCAACTGAAACTGTTTTGGTCACACTTGGCATCAATAATAAATAGAATTTAGGGATCGTACACACACAAAACTTACAATGATTAAATAACTTTCTGAATTCCATATGCCGAGTAAATATGGCTTACATTGCATTCGATATTTTTCATGAAAATGGATAATTCGATTTAAATATTTGTTGTCTCTTTTTTAAAGAAACATTTAAGATAATTAACACAACTAAAAAATAATACTTAATTCAGATGATTTCCATACTAAACAATGAACTATCGAACTTTAATACAAAACAATTTAGCATATTAGCACCTACAGATAACATTATCAGATAAACATGGAACGATAACTTCCATTCGACAACAAAGTTACTGGTACTGTGGAACGGATATTATTACCAATACTATTACTTACTAACAATACGCGTTACAAATACAATCTGTTCCGATTACAGGAACACTAAGTGACACGGTGCAAGCCCTAAGTACGTAATGTCATTGACAGCGTGGTCAATCAACTTGATACTGCATAACGCATGTCGACTGACTCATTATTAGTACACTCATTGTTTAGACATAGTATTCATAACTCTTCAGTACAAAGTGTCTGCTGCTAGGGGTGACCCGATTCGTTCTTTGCTTATGATTGATCATAGCGTGATCAGTTGCAATCGACTAACAGATTGCTGTAATACGAAACAGGTCGAATGGTATTCTGTGGTAAGAGTATCGGGTTTTATGAAAAATGGTTTCCACTGTCCTTTATGTAGAACTACGAGAGCATAAACGAAAACTCTTTATTATATACTTACACTTTATTATATATTATGTATAAAAAATATATACATTGTATACAGGCTGACATAATGGGCGATCTTTATCGCTAAAAGTGATCTTTTAAAGACAAGCTCACGTCCTAGCACAAAAATAAAGTTAAATAAAGCCATCTCCAGCGTAAGGTCAAAAAATATAACGAAAAACAAAATTCCTTAAAGTTCACATAAGCAGTCGCGTGCAAGAGGAATAAGAGCCGTATCACGTCCCCGACTCCCACATTGAAGCCATTTAATTTAAGACCAAAATGTTTTCACGCATCAACCCTGACAGATGGGTAACGTAGAGTGACGTGTGAATGTGAGCGAAGTAAGCGCTTTTTTCATTCATAAACGTGTGTATTTTAAACTAGACTGTCTGTTGATCGAAAACTTGGTAGTGTTTTGTTGAGGGAAGCGCTGCCGCGCTGTGGCGTTGTGGTGCAGGCGACCGCGGGCCGCATGCCCGGACCGTTATGCGAACATATCCACTGAGTACTGACTGTGAACCAAGTTTAATGACTGACTGCACAACGCGAACGTGAATTTTGCTCCGCGGAATTTCACTGCTATTCTTGCGACGTTTTTTAAACAGAATCCTGATAACTTTTCCACGGAAATCTTTAAAAGGCCATTTATTGGTAGAGATAAAGAATAAAATATCAAATCGTCAATGTTTATAATCGTGTATAATAGAATAGCGAAGATAGAGTGATTTACACAATCAAGTTTGCCACGATTCCTTTGACACAGATATTTTTCTCAGAATTTGGTTATGGTTAATTTACTTACTAAACTCAGATTTTTAATTTGCTAGCCTAAAATGACAGTTGCGATCGATCTTTTTGTCAACTTGACATTATTTAATACATATTAGCTGTCATTTTGGTCTAGCAAATTAAAAATCTGAGTTTAGATCAGTAGGTAGTTTCGTCGCTAACTCTATCATGAAGATATCTAACTTAGATCCATTTCTCATAATCTTATCAATAACAGATGCCATTTTTACTCACAAAAACCTACTTTTGGATTGCAACATTAGATTGTATAACTGCAATACCGTTAGCTTTAGTTGAACTTGAACACATGCCGTTCAGAATAGCGGCACTGATAAAGTTACCTTCAGACTCCCTTCGGTCCATTGTTACCTATCCAATTTAAACATCATTCTATAATATTTTTCTGTGTCGATTAAAAAAAAATCCGGACGCAACCGCGCCGCATCGGACAATTTTACAAAAAGTATACTTTTTATCTCTTTGTATAATTTCTGTAAACAAAACGGTTGGAAGACTATTATTGTTCTATAAATATTACACAACCTTGAAATATTGTGACCAACGATATTAATAGTTCATAATTATAACCTCTGTTTAAATTGCTTTCAGTTAAGCAGCTACTTTATGGAAAAATAAATTAAAATATGACACGATTAAGACATAATCGGATCGTTATCGATATTATTGGTTGTTTAAACCGCCCAGAGAGCGTTGACTGTCCCTTATCTTATCGTTACACTAGATAATATGCCACAAAAACTCGTATATGACCGTGCAATCGTTTTTTCTCTCTGAACAGTTGAAACTAGTGATATTTCTGTCGATAATTATATAATACCAATTCGCAAAAATGTCAAACATATCGGTGACATTTAACTCGGTTATCTCGCAAGGACGCGGAATAATATTACAAAATATAAATACAGTATTAATTTAAACTAGCTAATTAGTAATTACACGGTTATAAAGTTATTTTTGTGTTCCTGGTAGCGACAAGTGAGTTCCATTTGTGGTTTTTCAAGCACTCCTCCGTTATATTAGTAGATGAAAAAATTCCTTTCATGAAAGACGAGATGAAAATACCAACCTACTCGTACATATATTTTAATTTCTTGTTGCTTTAATACAAAGTATACATGTGTCACTTTCCTTAAGATTGCGGTGTTACTTAGATTTTTTAATTGTTTTCGCTTGATGGCGTGACTTTGTTTGTTTTTGTTAGTTATTTATTTTCAGACGTAACGGAAGTGAGATAATTTTCGTCCGTACGAGATATAGGACTGGCGGAGTATTTAATTATTATAGTGCACATAGTTATTTTCAACGATAAATTAATATACCTACATACGCAAATTTTATATTAATTTTGACATAAGAGATTGCTTCACTATTAAGAGCTTCGTTCGACCACTTTAAACAACGCTTAATCTTCCATTTAATCAGATTCAAGCTCCAAAAATCAAATCTATACTTATAATAAATCTGTAGAGAGGTCAATTCTGTACATGAAATATATTTCCAAAATAACTATCAGCGGGTGATTAGTGATCGATACTGACACCAAAAATGCAATCAGTAAAATTTTTGTCTGTCTGTCTGTCTGTATGTTCGTTATAGAAACAAAAACCACTCGACGGATTTCAACGAAACTTGGCACAATTATTCTTCATACTCCTGGGCAGGTTATAGTGTACTTTTCATCACGCTACGATCAATAGGAGCAGAGCAGTGAAGGGAAATGTTGGGAAAACAGGATTTCTTTTTAGGTGAAGTAGTAATAGGTTAGTAGTAGTTAGTTAGTAGTAGGTAAGTTTTGGTTAATTTATGTTCAGTTTTTTTTAATATTAAGTAGGTAAAAGCGTAGGTACTTTTATTAATTATAGGTATTATTAATTATAGTAGTTATAGGTATTTAGTTTTAAGTGAAGTAGGTTTTATTATATATTATTTTATATATTAGACGTAGTTATATATTTTTAGTTATTCAAGACCCAAGCGAGAGAGTCTTGAAAAACGCGTTGAATGAGAAATACGCGTTCTCAAGAATCGGCAGAGGAAAGAGCACATCGGTTAAACTCTATGAGAGTTAGTGCCTCAATTTCCGGAAGTCATTATTTCACGCGGACGAAGTCGCTGGCAAAAGCTAGTATATAATAAATGATGATTGTGTTGTGTCAACAGAACACTACAGTTTTTTTTTTAATCCATGCCTACGTTCTCGCGAGCAAAGCCGGTTCCCGAGTTAGTATTAATACGTAGAAGGGACACAAAGAAATGGGACGGAGTAATTAATCAAAACGACGAGTATTTTCATCTAGCAACGTTTATATTACAGCTCTGCCATAGATTATTTAATTTATAAGGGTTGAATCTTATTACTTTAGGTTCAAATAGACATATAACTATATGTATTTAGGTGTACTACCAAGGTCTGGATTGGCCCAGACGGCCTTGGAATTTGAGCGTAGGAGGTGAAGTTAGAACTTTTCTATCAAACGATGTAGAAACAAAGTTACCTTATTAGTTAGGATTACGTTAGTTCATCAATGTAGGTCAAATAATTAAAAAAACATCCGATATTCCTGTTTTCCGACAATATTTTATGAATTTTAGGGAATTAAGGTAAGTACTTTTTTGCCTTAGGATTCTGGTAAAACTCACATGATGTAAAAATGATGAGGACGTAAATAAAGCTATCTTTTCTTATCTTCGTATAAGTTCAGAAACTTATCCGTGTTGTAAGAGCCCTATCCGTTTAATATTCATGCAACACGCGCCGTAGTAATTATTAAGTAAGTCGATAAACTTACGCATTTATACTGAATAGCTACTAACTAACTTTTACAATTAACTTAAAATGTAATTAGAATAGGTGTAAATGTGCGCATCCTTCGCACCAGAAAAAAGCTTAATAGATACTTCTTTAAAAAATTGTTAGGTACGTATCTATCTTAAAAACGTCTCTTTTAAATTTTGAACGACTCTCTAGGCCTTGTTAGTGACACAAAGGCTCATATCACGTGTACAAACCGCATGTGTATCATGTGTATGTTTACCGAGCCTAATTTGGGTTCTACTTACAGAGAGAGTCAAAATTCAGTGCCGCGTAAAATCAATACACATACAATACACCATAATTCTATTGTAGATGGTTAACAACCACAATCCCTTACAATTATTTATTTGAAAAATCTACCCTCTGCATTATTCGTATCTCGCAAGCGGTGCACGGCAATATGGAACATAATAAGCTATATATAAAGAGTTTTATTGCGGGACGAGGAAGTAATTTCGCGCCAAAATGAGGGGCACATTTTACTGGCCCCTGCTTAACTTGGAAGTTTGCCTTCTAGGGGATACGGCGCCATCTAGTGACAGAAGTTGCTCAATTAATTACATCTTTCACCCCTTACGGAAATCGAATGCGTTGAAATTACGGAATAGGGGCGTTTAACAGAATCATTTTGTTTATAGATTGAGATTGATAATGGACGGTGATTGAAGGAATTATTTTGTTTTGTCTTTCACTAACCTCCCACAATCCATGTGATACTAAAAATGAGCACGTATAATTATGTAGAGCGAATTAATTTGCTAACAAATAGCTCAAATTTGCGTCGGCCTAGATTTATATCCTTCGCTATATATAGCTAAAAGTAATGGCTGCACAATGAATACTGTAATTGTAGCCATTTTTAGCCCTGAAAGAGCTTAAAATATTCAGCGCAAAGCGGTATCTAGCAATTCGCGGGACCGAATCAAGTTTTTTACATTATGTTGGTAGCTCTGTAGTAAGAACGTACTCGAACATTCCTAGAACGCGTGTTTCTGTGTAAATGCACTGTTGTCTCGTAATAATTTTTAAACAATAAAACATAAATAATGTCAGTAACATGAGCGCATAAGAGAAACTCAGGCTGGCTCATTAAAATGTAAATTGAAGCTGTATTTGCTGGTAATATCTAATCTAACTTTATTTACAAAGGTACGACGCCTCGGGAGAATCGAATGTATCGAAGAATGTATCGATTATGCTTGGATAAACCCTAGTTTTGTAATTTGAGTAGTTCATAGACTACTAATCGAATCAAAGTATCACTAAGTATACGGTAATTACACTTTTTTTACAATAATTGCACGTCAGGAATAAAAACACCTAAGATAAGTTCGAATGGAACACCTATTTGCTTTTGATTTTGTTATTCATTTGGTGGGCCGAGGTCGCGGGGTGTGGATCCACCCCACCCTGTAGGTTTACCAAAAATTTTCGTGTGAAATTTTACCCCCGCGATGTTTTGCCCTCACTCACTGCTGTAAGGATTATGCCGCTGTCTCGAAACATTATGGCACTTGCGTTCATTTGTGTTATTGTGCATTATTTTACGTATTGTTATGAAACGATTTTTGACGTAAGTGCACTCATGCGGAATGCGTCAACGTTATGTGTTATTTGTCTACCTACGTATTGATTTACTTTGTTCGAATTTTTACTCGCGTCAGGAACATTTTGCTTTGTTTGTATTGTATCGCTAACAACAACTTTAAGTACGGTGTAAGTAAAAGTGTTTAAATACAGTGAACTAGTGAACATTATCTACTGTAAGTAAATGACCGAAATCCGGGCCTGTCCGAGCGCGTCCGGTTCTTTGGTTACTGCACTAGTCCTCCCCCCCGCACCGAAGAGCGGGCCATGATCGCCGTCCGACTGCTCTGCCCGACGCGGCCCGACGTGTTGCCCGCCGTGCATTACCCGTTGCCCGTCAAAATACCGCAACATTCTCGCAGCCCGCTTAATTCCGCGTAAAATCGGCACAATCTTCGCCTACTTTTATGTCTTGCGCGTCGGTACCAAATGTCAACAAGATAATGACCGCCAGTAACGAAAGAAAGTGAATGAGCATTTGTTTTTTTCATGAAACTAAAACGATTTGCGACGATGAAACAGTTTGAACAGCGTGGGTGGTGGCAAAGCAAATCATTCACATAATGGGGAGCTAATTGAAGCGCTCTAAGCTTTCAAAGAACTGAAAGTCGCAACCGAAAGCAAGTTAGGTAGACTACAAGGTCACTAACAACTTGTTACGGCACTACTGTGTGACGTCATCATTACGCATTTGACATTTCACATTTTCATCAGAACTTTGGAGGACTATACAAAATACGCTTTAATACATGGTAATACGATAGTGTTTGTATCTCAAACATTAAATTAAAGCGTAGGCCGCGCCTGATTCTATACCGATCTCACAATAGAACCACAGAACTCTCGAACATTGTAGATTACTTATTGCGCGGGTAAAAAATTCATTTAACGATGAACGCCGACGCCGATTGTCGCTAGAGGTCGACCCACTTTTAAGTAAGCATTTTGTAGGTCGTTTATCGTGGCCATTTCCCCGGCGTGAAACAGCCATGTAAACAAAAGACAGTAGTTCAGGTTCACGCACTGTCGCCTTGCCACGCATTTTTAAAATTATAGGTTAGTTCTGTTGCTTTTTAAAACGAATTATTTAGCTAACCACTTAAACCATTAGTGATGCCAGGTTGTCTCTTCTATTAAAGCGCCTATAAATGTATTTCTGCCTATAAACGCTCCCTTTGTTGCAACGTTATTCATTGTTGAATGTTGCTTCTATATAATCTAGAAATAAAAATACAGTTACGTCTAGTTTAACCAATAACGGTTTGTATATCATAGGAACCAGGTACAGTAGTAGTGGTGCATTTAATAGAGTCACGAATGACATTCACACCCACGTTTCTTTGGTTTGACGATTCTATCTTTAACTATAGTAAATCAGCAACTGCACTGTACACATTTTGTCGCATTGTATCACTTTATCGGTATGTATGTTAAATAATTAATTAGCTAGAGGAAAAATAAGAAGTATTTTTTTCTTTTATTCTTTTTCCTGTGATCTGCATTAAATCATTTTACTCAGTCAACACTTTGGAGCATAAGATAAAGCTTTTTGAAGTATGTAGCTACTTATGTACGGAGACGAAGACTTTCTATTTTAGTAAAACTATTTTTTTTTCGTTGCCGTAGTTATGATTTTATCTTCATCAGGTGTACCTATGAGTTATTATTTCGATATCGTCTAAACATTGGGGAAAGTCACAAGAAAAATCCCGTTTCAATTGCCCCTCATCTAAATAGATAATATGGATATAATTATCGCCATTTTAGTGTCATTGTGTTTTTTCCAGAATCCACACCATGTTTTTCCATTGTAAATCGCAAGGCGTATGTCAAGGCTGCACGAACATAAAATACTGTAGAAGAAAACGTATTGTGACAAACGTAACGTACCGTACTTACACAGTACGCACCCAGCCTTCGCAATACGACACTTCAACTAAAACGATATTCAATACTCGTTTGCCGTTTCCTCCTCCAAATTACAGAGTAATTGGACCAGCAACGAATGTGGTACATGTATGGGTTGTTGCTCGTTTTTGTGATTGCTTTTCGTAAGTACTATTGCATACAAGGTTGGAACTTTTTGAAATGTGTCATTAACAGTTTTAATTTTTGATATTGAGACATGAAATATGTTCTGAATTGCGATAAGTTAAAAATTTCTGATAAAAATAGTGCGAATCTTGGGGTTCATTCGATTAATCGAGTCTGGTTTAACCACGCTGGGATCCGTGCAATTCATTCATAAACAAGGTGTGGATTTAAGACAATGGATGTATAATGGTCTGCTCCACTCTGATAAATGCAAGTTGTTTAATTTCAAGTGCTGCCAGACAAGAGAAATCTAATCTATTAGGGAATGATGTCATATTCTAATTCCGTTCGCTATGTAGATTCTGATTGTTAAAATAAACAAAACTGCACTATAACAATTTTGTTTTTTGCCTAAATATTGTTTTGGGCTTTCAAATTCAACAGGACAGCTTTAGTTAAACGTTTCAAAGTACAATGAAGAAACCGATTTGAAAATGATATCATCGCATGAATTATAGCTTACGGTACTATACCTCACACTGCTCACACACGTCAATGTTGAGCTATTAAAGTATTAAGCATGATTTAGTTCACTCACGATATACCTTGTATCTTAGGTAGGTAACTGGATTCTTCACTAACTATGCGGACGATATGGACAGAATTGAAATAAAAACGGATTATTTTTTAAATTGAGGTATTGAAACTTTAATTTTACTCCAAAATAAGAGGTAAACTGGTAAGTAAGATAAAAGGCAAAGAAGTAATCCATAAAAAGGTCAATATTCCCAACGATGAATAAATTTGCTAAGCTCAAAAATAACAAAGTAAAAATCAAGAACAATGATCAGAATGCTAGGTACTAAAAATATTCCTACTAAGTGTATGCACAATTATATCCCAATAAGGGCAAAAAGCGTAACATCAACATTGCTAGAAGGGTATGTAACCGATACTCGGACTGTGGCGAGTTCTCGACTACTCGCATGTTATTACGATATTTATGTGCCGAGCACTGCAGAGTAGCGATCACGTGCATACGTGATACACATCATGAACAGACTTTATATATAGATGTGTCTCCATTAACCTCTTTACAGCTACTTTTGAACAAAGAATTTTGTTTTGAAGCTAGAATTTTACTTTCATAAGTCGATGTCGTAGTTTTTTTTTTCTAAAATTGTATTGTTTACTATAATTGGCTTGAATGTTTGATTAATGTCGATTTTCGATGTAGACTTATGCCAAATGTGCAATTTTTGTAAACTTTCGTCAATAGTGTAATTCTTGTAAACTTTTGACAAAGTCAAATAGGTAGTTATTGTAAACTCATTCTCATTAGTCGAAATATTTCCTTATCAGCATATTCAAATAATAAAAGGGGCGGAATTGTTTGTTTGTACCATGTGGTAGGGGTTAACACAAAAACGGCTTATCAGATTTATGTGAAACCCATAGTATCACGATAAGCTATCGTTTCACAGGACCATATAATAACAACAAATACGTGGAAGAAGCCGTTAAAGCTTGTTTTGTTTTGATTGTTTTTTTATTAGCGTAAACGTTGGTAAAGTTGGTAATTTAATTTAAATATTTTTTGTTATAATTATTTAAGGGCCAAGTTTTCAATCGTTATCGTCAGATAACAGTTATTTCGAATAAATATGGTACCTAGCAATATTTATTCCTCAGATAAAATTATCTGACTTTTGAAAAAAATCAGCTAAGGAATTATCGAAGTATTTTCTATATAGTTTCTGCACGCGAGAAATGTCTTATTTTACATAAAATATATATCCTATGACACCGGTCAATACTGTAGCTTTCGTTTAGTGAAAGAATTTTCGTTTTTGGATCAGTAGTTCCGAATATTACCAACTACAAACACATTTAACTGGTCGCTTAAACTGCATTGCCTGGTCGACGGTTGCAAATATTTACATACGTACACCGTGCGATCAGCAAATCACCTAAATTATTTTTGTTATACTTTTCAATCAGTAAATTATAACTAAACTAGAAGCGCTCCGCGGGTTCACCCGCATAAGTTTCAATCCCGTCGAAATATCGGAATAAATAGTATCCTTTGTGTCAAACATCTAAATTCGCTCGGTAGTTTTTTCGTGAAGAAGTAACAAACACACACAAACTTTCGCCTTTTTTTATTTGCATAATTGTCATTATCTACCCATAATTATTTTGTGTAAAGTTTACCTATGATATAACCAGTTAAAACTACATATCTGTCATCATAAGCTTTGCAAGGTGAATCACTAGCGTTATAAAGTGCCTAGATTACTTATAACGAGTTAACGTAACTTAGGCTAAATGCATTTTGTTTATTATTCCGTTGGTAAATAAAGATATTTACAAATAAAAATTTTACCTCTTTATAATAAGTCTATAACTAACTCAATTGTATCTCAATCAAAATTGTTAAATCCTAAATATTATGTTAACAGATAAATAATAAATTATAATAATAAGCCGTAATTAAGCCTCCCGTTCTCCGCTTGGAGAAGCTCCATGGCGGCCGTCAGGCGGGCAACCTCTGCCCGTAATTCGGCCACTTCGCCGGCCGAAGGGCCGACGTAGTTGGCCGCCTCCGCTGCCTCCATGATGGAGGCCGTTGCCGAGACTATGGCCCTGTTCTTCGAAGCTTGAAGCTTCTTCAGGGACACGTCCCGGATCGCGGCCTCCACGACCGCCGCAAACCTGCGCTTGCAGTCCGCACCGGGGCCAACAACCGGACCCGTCTCGTCGCCTGAGGACCCCGAAGCGACCGCGCGACCGGCCTCCGCCTCCTTTGCTGGCTCCTCCGCCAGTTCTGCCGCCTCCCGGGCAGTGAGCCCCCTCCCCTTGCCTCGCTCCCGGACTCCTCCCCGCCTGCTGGTGGGGATTTTCCGAGCCGAGGCCAGCTCCCCATCGGAGGACGACCCCTGGCCGTCCTCTGACCTTGGCCGCTTGCTGTTGGACTTTATTCCAGCAGCAGCCATCTTCTTGGCACGGCTGGGGCTCCCTGAGCCTCCCGTGCTCGCACCTCCAGATGCGGCGTCGGACTCCGACCCCGCATCACTCCTCTCCTCTTCAGGTTTTTTGTTTTTTGTGTTAATTGCTTCCATATCTGTTCCCACGAGTATAAACTTTATATCTTCTCAAAAATCTAGTGGTTCGCACTAGCGACTAAATCAAGCTACCCATTAGCCAAGCTTACTACCTCCCATCACGGTGCGCCGCCGCTTGGAGGTTTGGGGAATTTTTTATAGAGGTTAATCTTCCTCGCGGTCCGGGCGGTTAAGCCAAGACCCTCGACCCCCTTCAACAGCCAGAGACATGACCTTAACTGTCTCCAGGGCTACGAGATTAGCGGTGGCAGCAGGGTTACCCCTCCTGCCTGCCCGGCGGCAGGGTAAGTGCACACCGGGCCCGCTCTGACCCCCCACCACAACTGCCGCTCAGCTACTCAGAGCGACACGTGTGGAGCGATCCTCCTGGCAGAACATTGGCATGCGGACAGCGAGATTCCACTGGGAAATAATCCCAGTGGAAAATCGCTGCCCGCACCCCGGGATGCACCGGCCCGAACACTGGTCTTCCCCCCGGACGTATCCAGAAAGGAACCCCAGTACCCAGGCACACGTGGAGGTTATCTGCACGTGGTGGTTTTTGGTGGAGTGGGAGGCAGTCACCTCCTTCTGCGAAGCAGACATGCTAGCGAAGGAGGTGGCAGGACGGCTGAGGGAGAGGGCCTCACGTCCCAGCCGCCGCGGGAGACGCCCCGGGCGTCGGGAGCCGCGAGATGACTCCCGGCCACCGTAGGCGCGGGCCTGCGGGCGGAGAGTAATGGGTAACTCTCCGTCCGATCAGGACCAGGCCCGTGCCGGACGGCGCGTACGTGTTCCACGCGCGCCTCAAAGAGATGTCAGCAGCAAGGAAGGGGCCCGAAAGGGCCGAAGCCTGCCGGGACAGCGGGATTGTCCGAAAGGGTTACCGCTACCCCGGAACACAAAGGGCTAAGGAAGGAACACGGGTGGGTTTTAGTCAGTAAGAGTCTGACACTCCCTTCTGCTCCACCCAGAGCGGGAGGGGTCATTGGATGATTTCCCATCCACAAAAAAAAAAAAAAAAAAAAAGCCGTAATTAAGCATATTCATATAATTCCTGGAACTATATAAGTACTATAGTAGCTTCAGAATATAATTTTGATTGCTATTTGCAAACCTATTCAACATGAACAATATTCAAATATTCAGTTTCCTGGAAATGCGTAGCTGCATTATTTAATAAAATACTCTGCAAATGTCGGTTTATAACTGTTGCTTTCAATATAAACCTACCTATTGGTGTTGACATAATGTGGCTACAGAATAAATTTGTAAAGCTGTTTTAGTGATTACCTGAAAATATTGAAAACCCGTGCTATGCTAGTATAATACTATTTAGGTATAAAATTAAAAAAATATTGTATTTCAGACTGTAAAGGAAATGAATCCTAGTTTTTAGTACTGTTTGGAAATACTTACATAAAATCAAGAATTAAATAGGGTGCTTTTTATTTTTTTTTTATTAGCCATTATGCTCCCAATGCTGAGCAAAGGCATCCCTACTTTCTTTCCACCAATGTTTATTAAAAGAGTCTAACTCATCAGCTTTTTTATCGAATAACTTTATTTTTTTCGTAAGGTAAATTAAATTGAGTGAAATTAAACTTGAGTAAGAATAAGAGAAATAAGAAATATAGACTGTTCACGACTTTTATGAGTAGCATTCAACGTTCATAATTGTTTTTTAAACACATACTTAATATTTTTATTTTTTAAGGACTTAAAAAGTACCTAACTTCTTTAATTAATTAAAAAAAAAAAAATTGTATGTTTTTAATCTACTAACTAGCTAATGCGTTGCAATGCCATTTTCATTTTTTTTTGTTAAGATCCTTCTCCGGTTCGCACATAACAACTGACTAAAGTTTCATCACAATCGGTCGAGCCATTTTCGAGTTTTTGCGAGACTAACGCACGGCAATTGATTTTTATATAGAGAAAATTCAAAGATTAGTTATTTCCCAAGAAAGAACGTCCTAATTCATACTACAACAAAAAATAATTTTATCGGCTGCTCAATTTACAGCGTTGCGATATTATATTATATTTTACAGCGTTGCGATATTATATTATATTATTATTATATTATGCCGAGCTATTCTGTTAAAATAATCCCTTAAATAAAAAGACGAAAAAAAAAAAGATCTATTCTGTTAAAATATCACCGTGAAAACTTAAATGAAGTGATCGCCAGCATCTAGCATGGTGGGATGACACTGCCATCTTACTCTACTCTCACTTCAACCAAGTTTTCACGGTGAGATGGTTACAGAATAGCACTGCAGTTCTCAAAATATTTCTTTCAGACTCGAACGCATTCACAATTCGAGCGACGTTGAAGCGATGTGTTCCATTTGTGTAGAACAGTTGCATTCTGTAATTGACTTTACTGATAAACACAGGCAAGGCCGCCCTGTATTGTGGGCGATAACACACACTGTCTACCACAGTACCAAGCAAGTACCACATGACTTGATGCAGTTGCAGATAATGGAATTTTTGTTTCTTTTATCACTTAGGGCGTTTTGTACAGGATAACAGGACAATTAATATTTATTTTTCTTTGCTCAAGTTCAATTCAGTTTCGCGCTTGCGTCATATTTAATTTCTTTGTTTCTTGTAAGTATTCATATCGTGCTAACACAAAACGTATTTTTTCTTATTTAATTGTTTCTTTTTCATTATAAAACTGTGTTGTCCGGTTAAGTATTTTGCAAAACCATTTAACGGCTTCCAGGTTCTCGATTTGGGGTATTTCTCGAAACGCACCAACTTTAAAACGCACCAAATGAAACGTCTATCGACATCATTTAATTTTGTTATTACGAATTCTTCATGCTTTTCTCTATGTTTGTCGTGTTTTTATTTTTCTTAATAATTAATAGTTTTTTCCGAGGAATAGTTTTGATGCGTTTCAAAGTTGGTGCGTTTGGAGGAATACCGTCTCGATTTTAATAAGCAAAAAGTAATTCATTAATATTCTACTTCTATTCAGCTGTAACCGTTCTATAGAAAAGTCAATTGCTACCTAACTGAATATTGGTCAACGTTTTCAGTCCATATAAAATTTGTTCACGTTTTTGTCGCCGCCTGTCTTTTCAATGCGTGTATTTCGTCACGAATGATTTTCATAATTGACCACTTATACTATATGACAAACCATGAAAACGCCATCGACTCGCCGAATATGTACATTTTTGGGGTGACAACACATTCGGATTTTTTTTTTTTTGATAATTTCAGTTATTTTAACCTCAGACCAAATGCGTACCTATTCTTTCACAGTAATTTGCTCCTGAAATTCATTTTAAATGTTTAATTCAATACCGTATATAGGTATTTTTGGGTTTGATTTGTTTACATCAATTTAGGAATATTATAATTAATTGATGTAACTAACTTTTCACACAATGCGTTAAATGACTAAAACACGACAACCCAAGTACCGTTACCAGAAAACCAAGAAAGTCAAATAAAAACCCATTCTGTGTCAATAAGTAGGTATTGAAATCTAATACACAAGTTTGCATAATCTGAACTTCGAGCGTACAAGCATTGAGTTCTTATCGTGAATAAATAATGTTATTCGAGAAGTACGTTTACGAACAAGACTGTACCGACAAGCTCGACAGTAAACGGATAGATTACCGCAATAAAGTGATTAATAACAAATAAACATTATGATATTATTATAACATAGCATAAGTAATAACATTATGCTACTGGGTTTTCACTAAATAATTCGATACTCAGCCCGCACCTGTGATATTGTAGTGACCTAGATCTTTGCACATGCTCAGCGACAAATAAGTTTTTAAATATTCAAGGACATTATAAAGGTCGCCAGGTAACCTTCGAAAAAATTAAAGCGTGTATGAAATTCTTAATTACGAGTATGTAACTCTGGCTACTAGTTGTTTAATCAATCCATACTAATATTATAAATGCGAAAGTTTGTCTGTCTGTTTGTCTGTTACCTTTTCACGCTTAAACCGCTGAACTGATTTAGATAAAATTTGTTATAGAAATAGTTTAAGACCCGGGAAAGGACTTAGAATACTTTTTATCCCGATATTCCTACGGGATCTACATGTATGCGGGTAAAACCGCGGAGCGCTGCTAGTGGTTAATATTTTATGCCTTTCAAATTTTAATTACGTTAGTAGAAGTTTATGTTTGAGTAGATATTTCATTATCTTTACTTTTCTCTCTTTTTATTGACTCTTTAAAGTTTCTATTTGGCATAGGAGCAGACAGATGCGATTTCAAATGAGTGTTTTCTGCCTATGATAATCAATAGAGCTAAGTAGCCAACTGATATTATAAAGGTGTGATAAATTAGTCCCCTTACGCCTGCCACTTTATCATCATGCAAAACTACAATAACCAAAAAGTGGAGCGACGGTAAAGGCAAATTCAATAAATAAGTAATGAGCAATATAGTTCGGTCGGCAACACGCGGTAGGGCCGCCACGGCCTGACTCGAGCGGAGAGAGCGGCGCGGCCTCCGTCCAAGTGACGTCACTAAGGTCGCCGCGCGCTTCCTACAACATGTCAAAATCGCTCGCTATATCAACCATCGATTCCAAATATTCGAAATTCACGAGTTACCATTCTCATATCAGAACAATATACCTACCTACTTACACAATATAAAAAAAAATACGAAAAACTGTACTAGAAAATATAGGTGAATTACTTTACCTAAGGTTTGAAATATTTTCATAGTGGTGAGTTTCTTATCAGTTCTTTAGATTACCTAACGTTATCTAAACACCTGGCAATTTTCACCTTCGCAAGTTCGGTTATTTCAGTATTGCTTACAGGATTTTATTTATGATTTAAAGAGGTACCTACTTAGTTTGCCACAGTCAGGTAGATAATACCTACAGTGCACTTAACACAATAAAAATTACAATTTAGTTTTTTTTTTTGTAAAAAAATCTGTAATTCAGAAAAAAACTCATATTTTAATCTTATAAACAAAAATTGTTATTGTATTGAGCAATTTCACTAAATGTGCACAAATAAGATAGAAAATTCCCATCATACAATAAATAATAGCAATTTATTATGCGAAGAAACAATGGCAGAGCCGCGGAGAACCGGAGGCGAGCCTCGTAAAATCATAATAATACACTGGTTCTGCAATGCCAATAGGTAGGATATGGCACATCGATGCAATGAAGAATCGAAGCACATTCCTCGATCCATTAATTGATACAGCACACATGAATATTGATGAGATTTCGGTTCGTTTAGCGGAGACGATTCGTTTTCTGCTCGCTTCCGGAATTTTTAATGACAATAACGAAATTACAGCATGACGATCCAATAATACGGCTCTTTACGAAACAAAATGCTCGCAATCAAGCGATAACAATGGCTTCACGTGCTCCGCTTGTTAAACGACGCAAAATGCTCCTACTTCATCATCCACAAGAACTAACCATCTTTATTAAAAAAATATGTATCTAACTACTTCAGTAACATTCAAACAATTCACAAAGCAAAACAAAGTTTTTGTTATTACCCGCTGCCCGAATAAGGTCGCCATGCGAAAGGAAAATCCTGATCCACGTTCATTGGAAGCTTATAACTTGATGCTACATTGTCGAGCAGTCGGACCAGCAATGTAACTTGTTTGCGCGAAGAATACGATCGAACCGTGCAAATCGCGATTTAATTATGTAGCCTGGCTTTGTATGGAGCTCGTTTTAGCGGAAAGTTAAGTAGAGACTCAAGTCGGCTTTGTCCCTCAAATAATAGCATATTCTCTGATTGAGGTCCGTGTAGAAATTGTATTGCTTCCATATTGGCACTTGATTTAATTCTTCCTTTGTCAGTTGACATACTGCCAGCTTCACTGTGGTTGTGCGCAGTGTCGTCACAGCCACGGTGACTGTCAACAAACGCAACGCTGCTCAATGAAACGTGATTCGTCTACTTATTAGGCAATTATAAATCTTTTAAACAATGTTTGTTTGTGTACGTGGAACGGAAAATGATTTTAAGGAAAAATTGCAGCGGTGAAGGTTTATTGTTTTGACAGAAATTCGTCATCAAAAGTCTACATTTGCACATATAATGCAAATAACGCGATCTTTAATGTAGCAGTGATGCAAGAACATAAGAAGCAAGTTACGAAATCTTTAGAATTACCTACACAAGACAATAAAATGATAAACGTAACAAGCGCCGAAGCCGTATCAATCACTCACTGCTGATTACTTAACTATCGTATCGTAGCTCTCAAGTTTACACACATTGTTTGAGATGCGTCAACTACTTAAATTTCAAGTTGGTGAACGTTAAATGTGGAACGAATGCCACTAATACGCTATGCAGAACTGCAGCACGGCGTATTATAAAGATACATATAGGTTACACAGTATGCACACGCCTACCTAATCTCATTTGCGGCCGATTGGTCCAACTTGCTCTGAAATCACTAAAATAATACGTCGCGCGGTGAACGCTACTGACGGGCAGGCGCGGGAAGCTACGAGAACTTGTGAGCCACTGCGAGATTTGCGAGATCGAGAGCTCGAGAAGTTGAGAAACGGGCAACGCAAAGTTAACCCGCGCTTTGTTGATCGGTTTTTATGTCCAGTTTCATGTCGATGAGTTAAAATTGACGCGGTTTTATAATGTTACACACGGACACGGCACAGCTATAAAGAATCGTTGCGGTGAATTAACTTGAATCCGAACGACTAAGCCCTAAAATCTGTTCATAATTGAATGTAAGATAAAGTTTTTTAACATAATCTTTTTTAACTTTTTCCAGACGGTTTAAGATCCTTAAGTAAGTTGAGTATTTTGGCTTTTTTCTAAGTAGTTACTTAAATAAAATTATTTTTGTATCGTTTATTTTATTGGTTATTTAATTGGACACAAGACCCTATATTTTTTCATCTATTTCATGATCAATAGGAAGAAAAGAAAAATATAGAAATAAATGAATGCGTCAGAAAAAAAATTCAAATTACTTTTTTACGTGTCCAGTTTTTCCTCAAAATTCTGGACACCATACTTTCTCACCATGTTTATTAAGCAGTTTACCTTTTAATGTCCTCTTATACATTGAGGATATTTTGTTCTCGCAGTGACATTGACAATGATAAGTAGGTAAATAAATCTTCCTGCCAATAGAGACCGGTTTATCACGCGTAATAACTATTCTAAGGCCTTATTTCACACGGTAAGTACACATACAAGATTATTATTAAGTTTTTACCTAGTGGAAGACAACCTGAAAATAATTATTGACGTCATAATCATAATTCTTTTGCTTGGACATTAATCATGTTTTTTAAGTAGGTACCTATGAACAATGACTTTCAAATCAAAAAGTCTCACTTATTGACAAAGTTACAACTTGAGGGTACGAGCAGTTACGATTTGTATTGCCAATTTTAAGTATAATTTGTTAAGTACTTAATTCTTTTAAACAGTACAAAAAGTGGTAATTAGGTAAACTAACACTAAAGTACTATTAAGAAGTACGAACCTCATAATTAGTGGTACACAAAAAAGATTACTGCACACCTAGAAAACTTGATAACAGTTAAGCGTTCACCTTGACTGCCACTAGATGGCGACGTCTGACCCCGAAACATTAAAAGAGAATCACGAAATGCTTATTTTGTAATGTTCTCGCCACGGATTGATGACGTCAAAACCTATGTACTGCAATATCTTTTGTGTAACGTAGATACCTATATGTCTTATGAATGATATCCCAGATGATGCCAGCCAAAGCAAGGTCCTTTGGCAACGCTTGAGAGCACATGCATACGTTGTATGTATAGGTTTGCAAATCAGTGCAATAACTTAGTGCATTTAAATAGGAAATGACATAGTGAAGGCAGATGAAAATAATAAATATACTTAGTTCAAACAATTTCTTAGGATTAGTGACGAAAAAGAGATAACAGATACCTAGATCTCTTTAAAATATACACCATATAAGTAAATTACAGATATTTAAAAAAAGTAATTAAAAAAACTAAAAAACCGCCTGCGGTAAAAATCTTAAGTTAAAAAAAAAACTGAAAAGCTAAAAAGTTCGAAGCAAGCGGGACCCATTTGAGTTTGAAAATATAAAAATGGAAGGGGTCGTACTCTCCGTATCCAACCAAACGTTTCGTATAATTTATCTAAATCCGTTCATTCGTTTAGTAGTTACGAAGGAACAAAGAAACGGACATACATACATACTTACATACAGGTCAAAGACATAACCTTCTTTTGGGCTTCGCCGCAGTCGGGTAAAAGATAATATACAGAAATAAAGAAGATAGGATCAAGAAGCTCGGTGATCTACAAAAAGATTGGTGAACGACTTAATAAAAGTTTGTTAGCTTCCTGCAAGAGATCTGTCCATTTAATTCGATGGCGAATTTGTTACCCTTGACCTCGAACCCTACTTATAAGTAGTGCTAATGTTTCGGCCATATCTACAATGTGGAGACAACAATATAACAATAAATGAAAACACTGGTAATACTATTACGTAACATTTTGGGACTATCAAATAAATCCTAGCAAGGAAATTAAGTACAAAACTTTTTTACAAAAAAAAGGCCGCCCATTGTATGTTTTGTAGTTTTTTTTTTTTTTTTAAGTATTTTCTGGTGTACAATAAAGTATATATATATATATAAATAAATAAAAACAACCGACTTCCAAAAAAAAAACACTACAAAGTGAAAAGAACCTTTAATTTCGGAAGTCGATGTCGTTGGAACCGCATTTTCGTTTTTGGACACCAACTTCCGAAATTAACGTTATTTTTCACTTTGTAGTGTTTTTTTTTTGGAAGTCGGTTGTTTTTTTTTTTTTGTAAAAAAGTTTTTATTTTTTATGTTTTAATTGTACCTATCCCAGGCAAATTTATATAAAACTACTTGCTATGTAAATATCAGTGAAAAAATTCCTATTATTGAATCTAACTCAAAAACTACCCAAGCAATTATATCGGACCATTGCGGAATAAACCTCTTTCGAACAAAAAAGAATTTTGCAAATCCGTCTTTAAATAACGGAGTCATGCCCGAACATACATAAATAAATATATATGAACATCCGAATTGAGAACCTCCTCCTTTTTTTCAGTCAGTTAAAAAGTGAAGTAGTGATCTATCTATTTTTTTTTTTATATTTACACACTATAAAATTGATGCCCTGCTAACATAGGATCTAGTTGAAAACAAGCGTCAGGCACTAGTTGTCTGGCATTTATGCTGAACTAGGTCCATTTGTCGCAGCCGTGAGGAACGCGATACTATTTTAAGTTCTGTTTTGTGTTTTTGTACCCTAATTGCGTAACACACTATCAATCGGAATTTTAATGATTTCGAAGCAAATTGCTAAACCATTGCTTCATAAGTTCGAAAACTTTGTCTGCTCAACACGTAGGTAAATAACGCAATGAATGTTGTTGAACTGTCAAAATGAAACCGATTCCGATTGATAATGTGTTACGCAATTGCCCCGCTGGGTATTTTTTTTTTTTCTTTTACAGATGCTACTATGGATTTTACCAATCTTTGTGACTAGTGACAAAACTATTGGGTAGACGTATATTTGATTAAATTTTTGTGCAGACTGAGAACGGCTTTACATATACGCAGCTTAATTTATTGTCGTATTGTCTCCACCTTTTTTAAAATAACTTTATGAGTTAGTGGTACAGACTCTGTACCACTAAATCCTTTAGTACATGCCATAAAAGTATCAGACGAAGTTGTTAGGAAACTAGCACCAAGTGTTAGCCGTCTCCGGTCAATAATTAGGTTCTAAAACATATAATTAGAATAGTAATGTGCGAACTGATTACTTGTTCCATAAATCTTGTCAATAAGGATGTCGGTTGTATAGTGAGATAGTTACTATTCTGTACATGAGTAGGCAATAACAAAGCCAGTATAAGCTGGCCTTGCATTCCATTAAAACTCCATACTACACTAGGTCAGCCACCACGCACCGGCGTGCTGTCTACTGTACCAGGTACAAAAAAAATGCAAAAAATATTTCTTCAGTGGAGTCTGAACAAGCTTTGAGGCTGTCCGTAATTCCGTTCTACCTAAAATCGATTCAGTAAGAGCCAAAAACCACATAAAATCTATAAAAAGTATAAAAGAAAAACGCTATAAGTCTCTTCTGTAACGCAATCCTTCCAAAGTCAGTTCTACACGTGTTGATCAAGTTTACAAAATACTTGCTGAGTATAGGTTCATACGTTTCCTTCTCTTGTAAAACATACTTTACCTACTATTACGCATTTTAGAGCGCCTTCACACTAGCGTTTGTCCAACGTAGGCGTTCGATAAACGTATGCGCAGCGCAGACGCCGCGACTACGCGGTGCAGGCGTCGCGTTGTCGCGGCTTCTGCGCTAGTGTGAAGGCACTCTTAACCCTTTGACCGCCACGGTCGTGTATAGCCGACAAATGAAAACGTGCCCAACACGCCACCGTCGGCTAATGCCGACAAGAAAACACCATGTTTTAAGTATAAAATAAATAAACTAAATTCAGTTTTCTGTGTTTATACTTAAAACATGGTGTTTTCTTGTCGGCATTGGCGTGTTGGGCACGTTTTCATTTGTCGTCTATACACGACCGTGGCGGTCAAAGGGTTAATGACACCCTATAATGCCTCCATGAGGAGGTAGTTATAAAAATTATTTATAGCCCAAGTCATCAGTCCGTAAGGGTCCTACAATTACAATTTGTTCAAAGAATCCCGTTTATGACTAAGAAAATCTACTGTTTCGAAGAAAAATTACCTCGATAATATGAAACATGAGCTAGGGTTTCGTTTTTACATTGCGTCGTTTCTAAGCCAATTTCGATAAAATTCTTCGTTTGCTACGTTAATAAAGAGCAATGGATTGTTAAATGGAAACCGTTATTTTTATTACTTTTTAGCAGAACTGGAATAGTGGACGCTAATTGGAGGATATTGGTTTCTAAAAAGTATAGAGGTGGAAAGGTAAACAATAAATTGATTTATTTCTAGAGCGACTATATCTACGTTGTCCTTATTTTAAATCAAAGATCTGAAGGCCAATTCTCGTAATTTAAAACGCTCAAAATCTAGTCGCAGTCTCATCTCAGCGACAAACAAATGTCAAAAATTTGTCAAAATGTAGGGAAATTAGAAGTATTTTTTGACAGATTGAGACTGAGATCAGACTGTGAATGTTCTTAAAATTAAGAGAATTGGCCCTCTGGAAAAAAGAAATAATTGTTTCTTACCCCCTTACCAATAAACGTTGTATAGCGTCTGTATAGTTACACAACGCTTTGTTTTCTTCTTTCGAAAGTCAAACTACTGACGACTGAAAGAGAGGAATCGGTGTGAAACTATTTATCTCAAATGAAAAAAAGGATGATAATATTATGTATGATAGACATCCATACTAATATCCATCTAATATTATAAATGTGAAAGCAAATAGGAGTCGTTCCATGTAAAATACTGGTATTCAGCTGCATCTGGTTAGACTGGAAGCCGACCCCAAATAGTTGGGAAAGGCAGATGATGATGATTATAAATGCGAAAGCTAATCTGTCTGTCTGTCTGTCTGTTACCGTTTCTACGCCTTAACGGCTAAACGGATTTGGATATAATTTTGCACACGGATAGACCATAACCTGAGTTATGACAAAGGATTTTTATCCCGGTAGTATGTTTCCATACGATAATTTCCGTCCTCCATAGGGCGAAGACGCGGGCAAAAGCAAGTGTATTATAAAACTTTCATCTTTCCACTACACTGGCCATGCCCAACACTTCCAGTAATACATTGTAAAACCACGCTCTATACTCCATGGCCATGCTATATGATTAACAAAATGGATTTCTACCCAGACCTAAAGATAAATAGGAACCCTTACGACGAAGAGAATGTGGATTTTTCTTATACAAACTCTCAAGCCCTTGTTTTTCGAAATGAATGAACTGATTTTAATTAAACTTCATACGCATAACCAGCAGGGTAATTGCGTAACACACTATCAGTAGCAATGGTTTTCATTTTGACAGTTCAACAACATTCATTGCGTTATTTACGTTGTTGAGCAATGATCAGACACACTTTTCGAACGTAAATGGAGCAATGGATTAGCAATAAGCTTCAAAATGATTCAAATTGAGAGTAATAGTGTGTTACGCAATTAGGGTGCAGGATACAAAGGTCTAAAAAGTTAGTAAAAACATTTTCGAAAAGTCTTATTTAAAAAAAGCTAACTGGAAATATCTGTTTCTTTGGAAAATTTAAATCCTGCTTATGCCTATGAAATTTAAATCCTGCTTATGCCTTTGTATCCTGCTTATGCCTATGAAGTTTCATTAAAATTGGTTCATTCATTTCGAAAAACAAGGGCTTGAAAGTTTGTATGAAATGCCGTACGTTGTAAACGCTCTTTAAGTTCTTTCAGAGCTCTCAAGCTTAACTTTCCAGTTTCCACGGAATATTCCGGAGCGTTATTGTTTAGTAGCCTTTCACTGTCGGCGTCAACTGGATGCGTCGCAAATGAGTTTATGGAGGGGATTTTGATCAATTTAATCAACATTTTATAGTGTGTTACTTATTAGCGAAACTAATATACACTACATCTATATTTTTATATACTTATTTAAATAAAACAAAGTCGGGTTAGTTACACCACTTATAACATAACTGAAGAACTGCTATACCGATTTTTATGATCTTTGATTTGTTAGATTTCTTCGTCCCGAATAGCAGATTAACGAAAAAAAAATAATGAAGATAATTCATGTCTCATACATTCGTTCGTTTTTATTGATTCTGAGGCGGTACAAAGTTCGCCGGGTCTGCTAGTAATTTATAAACCTGATCGATTTTTTTTTTAATTTAGGGACGTTTTCACCTTGTCCATCACACGCCTTTGCAGCACCTAGACCGTGTGCGGTCACAGATACACACTGATACGGAATACGGAAATATTAATAACTAGCAGCGCCCCGCGGTTTCACCCGCGTAAGTTTTGATCCCGTGGGAATATCGGGATAAAAAGTATCCTATGTGTTATTCTGATGTATAAGTTATATTACTGTAAAGTTTCATCAAAATCCGTTCAGTAGTTTTTGCGTGAAAGAGTAACAAACATCCATCCTCACAAACTTTCGCATTTATAATAATAGGTCGGGGCAAAAATATTTTCGTATTTTGAATCTATTGTTAGTAATCAAACCTCTTTGACAGTACTGAATGTAACTGGCTGGTTTTAATACTATTAAATGTTGACATTTTATAGATGCAATAAATTTAAAAAAAAACTAGTTCCCGCCATTTCTCAATTGTTTTTCAAGCAAGCAACATGAACGTATGTGACGAAGAAATTCGGTAAATTTTAAAATTTTATTACAAAAAAGGTAAAAATGCGACGAACGCCGCAAATAAAATTGGTGCGGTTTACGGACCTAATACGGTATCAATACGAGTAGCACAAATGTGGTTCAAGCGTTTCAAGTCAAAAAATTTTAGTGTGAAGGATGAAGCTCGCTCTGGACGCCCTGTCACGGATAAAATCAGTGCCATTTTTGAAAAAGTGGAGCAAGATCGACATATTAGTAGTTATGATATTGCTGAAGAACTGGATGTTGATCACAAAACAGTTTTACGGCATTTACAAAAATCTGGGTACAAGAAAAAACTGATATTTGGGCATCACATTATCTCACTGAGAGAAACTTAATGCAACGTGTTTCCATTTGCGATTCTTTGTTGAAACGTAATAATTCCGACCCATTTCTTAAACGGTTGATTACGGGTGATGAAAAATGGATCACTTACGATAAGAATGTCCGAAAAAGATCGTGGTCGAAGCATGGGCAAGCCCCACAGACCGTGGCAAAGCCCGGCCTGACTCGGAACAAAGTGATGCTGTGTGTTTGGTGGGATTGGAAAGGAATCGTCCACTATGAGCTTTTGCCGCCGGGTAAAACTATCGATTCTGACCTCTACTGTCAACAACTGATGAGGTTAAAAGAAGCTATTGAGAAAAACCGGCCGGAGCTGGTGAATAGGAAGGGCGTGTGTTTCATCACGACAACGCCAGACCGCACTAATCTATAGCCACTCAGCAAAAATTGAGAGAGCTTGGCTGGGATGTGTTGATGCATCCTCCGTATAGCCCTGATCTTGCTCCATCAGATTTTCACCTGTTTCGGTCACTTCAGAACTCTTTAGGAAGCATAAAGTTAACCTCAAAAGAACACTGTGAAAACTACCTGTCAGATTTTTTTGATAAAAAATCTGAAAACTTCTACAGCAATGGGATCATGGCATTGCCCACAAGAAGGCAAGAATTCATCGATCCAAACGGCACATTAATATTATAAATAAATAAAAATTGAAACCTAAAACAATTTTTTTTTTTTGTATGAAAAATACGAAAATACTTTTGCCCCGACCTAATATTAGTAGGAATAGGATAGTAGGATTAGTAGGAAGTAGGATTATATCACCCTGTGTATTTCTTATTTTTTGTGTAGGAACTCTGTAATTGACATAATTTTAAGATTAATAATAATGCTATACATACTGTCAGCTGTGAAGCAACCTTATACAGCATGAAACTGAATAGATGCGACAAATTAAAATATCTAATACGTGCGCGTAGACGAGCGATTTGGCAACGTCGTCGCGCGCCCCTTTTTTCGTAGGAACTGTTAAAATTAGGTACGTAAATACCACTAGTTTAATGCGTTGCCAACTTGCTTCATGTTTTGAACTCTTCGATGAATGGAAGGTGCGCTAAAATTGATACTTTAATTTCCTTATATTATTTTGATAATTTTGAAAAACATAAATAAAGTAACGACGACAATTCGTGTCTACTAAAAGGCAATAAGTTTGCACTATCTAAGACGAAAATTACAGTTGTTTTTTTTTAAGAATTTAGAGTTGGGAAACGACAATTTATAATGATTATAGTTACTGCACTTCCTATTTCGATTTATCGCAAGTTTTCAATTTCATCTTATAATAAATAAATCATCTTTGATTTCACCTTCTCCCAAATGTGTTGTAGAATTAAAGAGTGTTAGTGAGTTAAGTGATTTATTTTCATCCATTGTTTCCATGAAACCAGGATTACCGATACACTTAAAAACAGTTCCATTCCGGATTGTAACACAGATTTTTTCAAACATATAAATCCAATTACAGATTTGCCTGAAGCGTTAGCGGTTCCGTTCCTAGCTAGACCAATGGGGCATAAGATCAGCGGGGTAATTGCGTAACACACTATCAGGTTCTATGGCTTTTATTTTGACAGTTCAACAACATGCAATGCGTTATTTACGTTGTTGAGCAGAGAAACTTTTCGAACATATAAAGCAATGGGTTAGCAATATCCTTCAAAATTATTCAAATTGAGATTGATAGTGTGTGACACAATTAGGGCTATTATTAAGAAGACTTTCTGAGAACTGAAACAAAGTAAATTCTGTAAGTTAGTGTTAGTTGACTATCAGTATCAGAATTAGAAACGTTTCACAAGTTAGGAATTGAGTTTCTATCAATTCTTTAGTTGAACATAATAATTATGTACATACCATAGTATCGCGTACTCCCCGAAGGGTTATGCAGAGGTACACAGACTTGGAACCTTACGCTTTAGCAATAAAGTTGATAATCTACTAAAGAAATTTGAAAGATTATATTAGCTTGGTGTGCTGGCGTCTGTACTTACAGTACACCCACTTTTCGCCAGTTATATGTACGTCCCATGTAATAGGGGGCGAGCCGGGATTGCCCGGGATATTAGTCTGGGTAGCTATAGATTTAAAAAAAACACAAATCCAGACTCCGAACTGCTACTGAGAAATTTCAGAACACTTACATTTTACAGCTTGGATTTTTCAATTCTATATTTTCTAAGCCTTCAACTGAGATCTATTTTGACTACACAATTTGAAATAAAAGCTACACTAGACAAACTAGCAAGTGACCTTCAGTTTATAAAATACATAATTATGCAAATTCTCTAAATGATAGTGTCTATAAAATCCCGCGTAGATTCATATAAATGCAAGATTTTGAATTTTATCAAAAATCAAAATGTATTTCGTAGATGCTGCCAGTCAATATGCCTAAATGTCCTTTTATTTTTGTATTTATATGTATAGTTAGTTAGTCATTTAATTTAATATCTTGTGTAAATAGTTAGTTACAGACAGTTAGTTACAGTTGTCAGTAACAAATAAAATGAGGATTTCGTAGAATATTTTTCATAAGCACGTTCGAACCGTATATCTGTAGCGACTGGATTTAAGCTTATTAGGTAGTTGATAAACTCCGTAGATATATTATGTTGAGAATTGATAATATATTGAAGCTATTAATACTATAGGTATCATATAGAATACAGACGTTGGTATTTGATCAATGACAATGTATACAAACTAATGGGATCGAGTTCAGGGATTACGGCCGTTCAATTGAATGGTTAACGGAAGTAGCTGCAACCAAACGCAGTATTTTTAATGCAACTTTATATAAAGCTGACGATATTGTTGATTTGTTGACAAAGTTGACATCGAAACGTATAAGTATCCATTTGGAAATATATTTTCACTGTAGTATTTACATATAGTGTGTTTCATAA